>JBBMOL010000304.1:0-622622 GCA_037954665.1 Laguncularia racemosa
TTCTATTCCTTAGTGAGGGCATTAATGACATGACAACATTATCTCCTTCCAAGAGAATTCATTATCTATATAGATCATGAGTCACTAAAACATTTCAAGGGTCAACAAAATTTGTCAAAATGCCAAGCCAAATGGGTGGAGTTTCTAAAGAGTTTTGTATATGTGATTAAGTACAAAAAAAGGTAACTAGAATATGGTTGCTCAAGCTTTGTCATGCAGGTATGTATTTATCACTTCTCTTCAATCGAAACTGCTTGGTTTTGAATTGCTGAAGGAACAATATATGCATGATGATTATCTAAAAGCAATTATTGAGAATGTTTTAGGGGAAAGATATTTGAGGGGTATTACATGATTGATGGATTTTTGTATAAAGTTGGAAAGTTGTGTATACTTAGTGGGTCTGTAAGGGAATTGTTGGTGAAGGAAGCACATATAGGAGGATTTTCTAGTCATTTTAGTAAGAGAGAGCCTTAGCCATGTTAAAAGAAAGTTTTATTGGAAGGGCATGATAAGGGATGTTCATAGTGTGCTAGAAAGGTGTGGAGTTTGTAAAAGAGCAAAAGGGAAGAAAGGCGTTTAGGGTGAATATTTTCCTTTGCCTATACCTACTAAACCCTGGACAGATATCAACATGGATTTTGTTTTAGGTCTGCCCAAGACTCAAAGAGAAAAGGAATCTATCATGGTGGTTGTTGATAGATTCAGCAAAATGTCTCATTTTGTACCTTGTCACAAAACATATGATGCTCTTTTTATAGCTAACCTTTTTGTGTAGGAGATTGTAAAATTACATGGTATTCCACACAATATAGTGTCTGACAGAGACATTAAGTTTCTTAGCTTCTTTTAGAAGACACTATAGAGAAGACTTGGTACTAAATTTATGTATATTGCCTCTTATCATCCACAAACTAACGACCAGATCGAAGTTGTTAATTGTACTCTTGGCACATTACTAAGAGCAACGGTTGACAAGAATTTTACTAATTGGGACTTGTGTCTTCTTATTGTTAAGTTAGGTCTACTTATAGTTCAACCAATAAGTCTCCCTTTAAAGTTGTGTATGGCTATAATCCTACTCTTCCATTGGATCCTATAGTAGAGTCGGCAATAAAGGAAGAGAGCCTAAATGGAGTTGAGCGAGCTAAGGAGATTCAGAAACTTCATCAGAAGACAACTGAATGTCTTTAGAAAACATAGGAGCAACATAAACTTTAGGGAAATAAAAATAGGAAAACCAGAATTTATAATCCTGGTGACCTAGTTCGGATTAATCTCAACAAAGATAGGTTTCCTCATAAAAAGTCACATAAGATATCACCTAAAGAAATGGACCTTTCAGAGTTGTTAGACGCATCAACAACAATGCATGTAGAATATAATTGCAAAGAAAGTATGCCGTCTCAACTACCTTTAATGTTGTAGATCTATCACCATATTTACTGGATGATATTCATGAAAACCTATCAGATTTGAGGGAAAATCTTCCTAAGGCCTGACGAGATGATAGGAATCAAATTCCTACATGACTAATCACGAAAGCATGAGTCAAGGGATTACAAAATCAAGCCATGAGGGTCTTTCTTAAACAATTAGGCCCTAAGGATGTTGATTTAGTATCTTCTTTTGCAATATATAATTGTTATGCATTCTAGCAGGTACATTTATTGGTTTTACAGGATGGTAAGTAAAATGCACTAAAGATCAAATTGGGGACAATCTTGGGCCTACATCTAATGATCTACAATGTGTTCAATTGAAATGAAGAACCGACCATTTGAAGACTATTTATACTTATAAATTGTTGATTTTAAGACTGGCCACTTAAGTGGCTTATTTGTAATTTGTTGTGTTATTTTTACCCTAATCGGAGCAAGTATAAATACTTGTAAGTAGGGTTTTGAGGAAGCTTTTTGAACACTTGAAAATTATACACTTTTGCTGTGAGGAAGGGTCCTTGCTTGCAAAAGTTCTCTCATCGATTTCACAAGTAAAATTGTGGCAAGATTAGCTTGAGGAGATTGTGAGTAATATTAATCTTTCTCTAGTTGTTTCAAATTGTATTCTAATGCATCATATCTAGGTGCAATTTGTTTATGCTACTTGTTGTTCTTCACGTGAATTAGGGTTCATCAATTTCAAATTTGAATCAAGTCAATTTGAGTGGAATTCTAATTCATTTATATTGTTATCCATTTCTTCTTATACAATTGCATTGTTCATCAACACCATTTAATATCATTGCCATTTGATTCCACATGAATTAAGGATCAAAGGAGAGTTGTTGATTTGATTTGAGTGATCACACCATTTATGGATGTGTATGCAATTGGAATTGTAAGGTACATCATACTTTTTGGTATTAGAGCACATAAAAAATTATACTTAGTCTGTTTCGGCAAAAAAAATAAAGGATAGAGGGAGTCAATTGGAAAGAAAAAAAAAAAAGAGGGAAATCACCATAATGGTCTTATTTTTTAAAAAAATTTGTGCAGCATTTCAATAATAAATTATTTTAGGTTACACTTACATGATTTCCATATTGGTCTTATTTTTCTTAGGTTACACTTAGATGATTGCCTACTACTAGAAGTTAAGGGAGATGTTTTTTCCTTTGATCAATCTTTTGCCCTCATTTTTTAGGTTTCTTTCTCACCATCCCTTTTGCAATTCTTATTTCACTTAGGGTGAATCAAGCTAAAAGTCATTTAAATCAATGACTAACAACTTTTATGATAAGTAACATATCAAATGGATAAAAGTATTTTTAAAGTGCAAGTATAATGGATTGAGTGTTAGAATAATAGACTGGAGTAGCTATTTCATTGAATAGCTTGCTAAAACTATCTATCCATCTTATTGATTATTCGTACTAGTGCTTGTGATAACATGTAAACCTTGCAAAATTCTGATAGGAATAAAAATCCGACAAGACCTATCATTAGGGCAAAAACTAAAGGATTTCAAATCTTGGTGATGAGGGCCCATTTCGAGCAAATTAACCCGGAATTATTTGTTATCTAACCTCTTTTATCTTATTCATGTATTGTATATTCCAACAGGTATACTTATTTGGCTTCATAAGGCGATGGATAAGCTTACTAAGACTCAGCTTGTGGGTTATCTATGGATCGACCTAAAAAACCGAAGATGAGTTGAACCGATGAATTCCATTGTGGTGCTAGCTTGTTGAAGATTATTTTTCTGTATTTGTAATTTATTTTTGAACTATTTATCTTGTAAGCTTTATGGGACATTTTATTTGGTTTTAATTTATATTTTAAGACCGACTACCCTATAGTGGTATAGCTGTAATTTTTTAATCATTTTAACCCTAAAGGGAGCAAGTATAAATACTTGCTTATTAGGGTTTTTAGGGGACTTTTGAACATTTTGAGAAAACACATTTTGTGCCGTGAGAGATACCCTCTTACAAGCATTTTGCTCTTATCAATTTCAAGTGTGAAATTGTGGCGAGTGGACTTGGATTTGTTGTGAGTAATATCAACAAATTACAAGTTGATCCTAATCACAAACTAGTGCGTTATATTTGGTGAGGAATTAGTTAATTTATATTGTTCTTATTCACGTGAATTTAGGGTTCTAATTTCAGTTTTTGAACTTTCAATTTAAATTGGAATCTTAATTCATTTCCTATTATTCATCATTGAAATCTAGCAATGGATTGTTCTATATATCCTTTTGATTTCCATCTTCATAAATTAAGATTAATTTGTGAGGAGTTGATCAAACCAAGTGATATTGATTGTTAGTATATTCACGCCTATTGTGGAGTTTATTTCATTGGATTATGTTACAAGCTTGAATCAATTAAGCATATCTCCTTTTGGGTATCACATCTTGCTCAGTTTTAACATCTGGATTTCTTGAGGAATTAGGGGTTTATCCTTCTTGTGTGACGTAGGTGTTGATTGGAGTTCATCATTTGTTATTTGATTGTGCTTAACCCCCTTTTAAGCACATCATTTTTTGGGATCAAAGTTATATCATATTTGGATACTTAAGATTGATCACATCATTATTGGAAGAATTGGTTATAAATATTGAGATTTGACACCATTGTTCATGTGATTGAGACTAGTCTGATTGACATTGTTTCTTTATCTTTCAAATTTGTTTTGTATGTACTTAATCTTGGTTTTAGGCACATCAAATTTTGAAAGAGTATAAATTGCTAGAAGGAATTTCAAAGACATTTCTAAGAATCAATAAGATAATATTAACCCTATACCAAATGACTAAGTTCCATAACCTCGAAATATTCTATGAAAATCCTAAATTGATCACTAAAACATAAAATAATATCTCAAACCTTAACCCAAAAATCTAAGGCTTAGAATGGGAATTCTAAAACCTATATCAACTTGTAAACCCCAAATTGATAGTTAAAACTCAATTTTAAATAAAAAAATGCTAAAAAAAATAAATTAGACTCCAAACTTGAGCCTAAACCCAAAATAATAATAATAATAATAAAGTGAAAACCCTAAGCAAATTAACAAACTCTTAGGTCACAAATAGGAAATGTCGAAACTAACTTCAAGCTTAGAAAAACCTAATATTCAATTCAAACGAAGCTAAAATTTAGATGAGGTTAAATTACCCTATAATTAGTATGAGAATACCAAAAAAATTAATTAAATCTAACTCTACTAAATGATCAAATTAGGCAAAACAAAAATTGGAAAACATGAACCTAAGACATCCTCATTAGTGGCATTGGAGTTGAAAGAAATATCTCAACATTGTACCCACCAAATGACCAAATTTAAGGCCTAAATTAAGTGTGGAAATTCCTCTATCTAAGCCCATTTAAGGCTCATTTATTTATAGGAAAAAAAGAGAAATTGATTTGCCAAATTTGCTAAGCATTAACATGGAGCATAGCTAGGGACCTAATTAGGAAGCAACTAAAAACTAACTAGACTTGAGCCAACTAATTGCAAAGACAATTGAGGATTAAACATACTGTAAAAAGAGGAACCAAATCTGATATTAATCACCTCAAATGCAAACCTTGCCACCTTAGATTAGACCTATTACCCAATATGTAAAAACTTTACCCAAACACTAAAGCTTTACCCAAGGAGAAACTTACCAACCAAGTTACTTAAGCTTTCTAATTTTCTGTCATTATCTACATGTAGAGAGTCCCTTCCCTCTAAAGAATTTTATCAGAAAACTCCCTAAGAATTATCCAGAAAATCTTAAAGAAACTCTTTAAAAATTTAGATATACACATACACACACAAATCGCAAGCTTTCTCCCACGTTTAGCACCTTGTTTCAACAAGGAAAAATTGCCCACTAAGCAATGACCAATCAAGCCCCATTTTTTTTATTTTTTTATACCCTTTTAGAAATCTTTTAAGGAACAAAAATCCCTAAGAAGATTAGAACAAAAGGCCACTCCGAGAGGAAGCAAGAAGGTGGCTATTGGTGCTTCCTCAACTAGCAACCAAGTGTAGGATCCTTACTCCAACTTCTAGTCTTTTATATTTCTTCCTCCATTTTTATGTATATTAGAATAGAATAGGATATATACTTCTAATTTTGTAAGTTCCATATGTATGGTTTGGTTTTATCTAGCTTAAGATATATGTTTGGATGTAAATACTAGATTAGGGTCATAAATAAGGTGAAAAATTACCATATATTAAGTGGATTGTATTTGATCTTTAGAGAACTTTATGTAAATCAAATTTATGGAAGTAGATCACCTTCTGGATGCCTACTTTAGGAAGCTAAATAAGAATTTTTCTGATGTATTTAAGGCTTTCCAAATTATAGAAAATCATAGGTAATGACCAATACCCTTTAGTAGTAGGAAAAAGTGGAAAATTGCAAGATTTAATCCTTGAGCCCCAAACCAATGCCTAAACTAATTTTAATGCATGATTTCTAGAATTTACAAAACTTAAATATGAAGGAATGACCTTAGGAAATTTTTTGAAATGATAGGAATTGATACGAACTACGCCTATGTGTGACGAAACCCAATACCAATACGTTCGGAATTGCTACCCAAGATGCCAAACAATCGAATGGAAACTGCGACCCGTTGCCTATAAGTGAGGCAAGAACCTTGGTATATTATGTAGATGCCACAATCAGGATGAAAGACCGATTGATAAGTCAGGATGAATGCCACGGAAGAAAATCCGATAAGTTCTAGAGTAGTTCTTTAAAGAACCAAGAGAGGAATTCTCTCAAAAGTGTTTTCAAACTTGTATGTTGTATGTTCTATCTGTTCTAAACCCTAGAAGCTTTACGGTAGGGTTTACAATTCGTAACAATACAGGCCCAAAACGACATAACATCATTAAGTTGCGGAAAAATAACAAAACAGGGATGTAAAGGCCGGCGGCATTGGAATGAAGGCCGGCGGCGTTGAAATGAAAGCCGACGGCGTTGGAGCTGGCATAGAGCATATACACGGCCGTGCCTTCTAGACGTATATGTTTCTGTAGATATTCTTGATACCATACATGGCCGTGCCTTTGAACCGTGTATATGACCGTGTATGTTTCTGTGGAACCTCCAGACTCACTACACGGCTGTGCCTTGTAAAGACACGCCCTCTTCAACCCGTATCCGTTATGACTTGTACAAGAGCAAGGGCATTCTCATGGTTGTTCCAATCCATTCCAGCTTCATGATTGCTCCAATCCTTTCCGGCTTCGTCGACATCCTTTATCAACCCGTTAAGTGCTTCCTTGAATCGTTTCGCTCGAGTTCTTGTGATCGGTTCAGGTGGCACTTCAAGAGGATCCACATTCCATCTTCTAGCTTGGCTCCCATCATGGCTCTCATCATTCCCCTCCTCTTGAAAAGGATTTGTCCTCAAATCATCGCCTACATCAAAAGGACTTAGATTAGTAACATTAAACATAGCACTTACTTGATACTCACCTGGCAAATCTATCTTATATGCATTATCATTGATGCGCTCAAGAATTTGAAATGGTCCATCGCCTCTAGGAAGTAGTTTAGACCGACGCTGCACAGGAAACCGCTCTTTGCGCATGTGAACCCAAACCGAGTCTCCAGGTTCAAAGACAGCTTGTCGATGACCCTTGTTGGCTTGTTTCACATACTGCTCTGTTCTTCGCTCAATGTTTAGCCTTGTCTTCTCATGGATCTATTTAACAAATTCTGCTTTCTTCTTGCCATCTAGATTAACATACTCAGAAATAGGCAAAGGTGATAAATCCAAAGGAGTTAGTGGATTAAAACCATATACAATTTCAAAAGTAGTAAACTTAGTAGCATAATGCATTGTACGATTATAGGCAAATTCAACATGTGGCAAACAATCCTCCCAACTTTTAATGTTCTTTTTAATGACAGCCCTCAACAAAGTAGATAAAGTTCGATTTACTACCTCAGTTTGACCATCAGTCTATGGATGACAAGTAGTAGAGAACAATAACTTAGTTCCTAACTTAACCCACAAGGTCTTCTAGAAGTAGCTTAAGAACTTAGCATCTCTATCCAATACGATTGTTCTAGGCATACCATGCAATCTCACAACTTTCCTAAAGAACAAATTAGTAATATTGCAAGCATCATCCGTTTTCATTCTAATTTGGTGATATTCGCTTTTCAGATCAATTTTGGAAAAGACACTAGACCCATGTAACTCATCTCACATGTCATCTAAGCGAGGAATGGGATGACGATACTTTACCGTGATGTTGTTGATGGCGCGGCAGTCAACACACATTCTCCATGACCCATCCTTCTTAGGCACCAAAATCACAAGCACTGCACATGGGCTCATGCTTTCTCTCACGTACCCCTTCTCCATTAATTCATTGACCTGCTTTTAAAGTTCCTTTGTCTCCTCCAGATTGCTCCTATAAGCTGGTTTGTTTGGAATCGATGTTCCGGGTACAAGGTCAATCTGGTGCTCAATACCACGAATAGGTGGTAATCCCTTCGGAACCTCCTCAGGGAAGACATCTTCAAAGTCCTACACAATAGACACAACCACACTCGATAAAGAGTTAAATAGTTCGTTAGTATTTAAACAAGTTTCCTTAAAAACCAGCAACAACATAGGTTGCTTCATCACTAACGCTCTCCTCACTACACTCGCTCTTGCCACACAACTCTCCTTTTGCAAGGCTGCACTCTCCTTTTCACTCACTACCAAAGTTGATCCCCCTTCAACTTGGTCTCTCACGCTCTTTCCAGCCTTCCTCTCTTTTTCCTTTTGATATCGACTTTTGTGTTCCTTTTCTTTCTCACTGTCTTTTGCTCTCTCACTCTCCCTCTGTTTTTCACTCACCTTATATTTTGCAAAAGACTGGTGTAGCTGCAACTGATCCTCATACACTTGCTTAGGTGTTAAAGGTTTAAGATTAAAGCTTTTCCCCTGGTGAACAAGCGTATACTTGTTAGAAAAGCCATCATGAACAACCTTCCTATCAAACAGCCATGGCCTCCCTAACAACACATGACATGCCTGCATTGGCACTACATCGCATAACACCTCATCCTCATACCTACCGATGCGAAAAGCAATCAAGGCTTGCTTACTCACCTTAGTCTCGCCACTATCATTCAGCCACTGCAATTTATATGGACTAGGGTGTTTAGTAGTCTTGAATCCCAGCCTCTCGACAATAAAATTACTCACCACATTAGTGCAACTTCCTCCATCAATGATCAAACTGCAAATATGATCACCTAGATAACATCTAGTATGAAAGATATTCTCTCTTTGCACCTCCTCTTCTTCCTTCACCTGCACATTCAAAGCTCGCTTCACTACTGCCACTAACTTCCCTACTGCAGGCTCCTCGTCATCACTAGCGTCTTTTAATGGAGGCATATCATCCTCTTCACTATCCCCTTCAGTCTCATACTCACCATCATCATGCAAAATCATAACACGCCTATTTGGACATTGACTAGCAATATGGCCTCTACCTTGGCATTTAAAACATCTAATGTCACGATTTCTAGGAGTAGAAGAATCAGGTTTACCTTGGTTACTAGGAGTAGAACCCGCTTGCCTCTGATCTCCTTTCGGTTTGGTGGGTAAAGGCTTTTCTTCCTTCTTCCACTAGTTAGTCTTCCAGGTGGATGAACCAGCACCCTGTTGAAACCGTGCAGTACTACTACCTTTCCTCCTATGTTGGTTCTCAACCTTTATAGCCATATGAACCATATCTTCCAATTCTACATAATGCTGCAATTCTACGACATTTTGAATTTCTCTATTCAATCCAGCAAGAAACCTAGCCATGGTAGCCTCTCTATCCTCCTCTACATTCGCCCTAATCATAGTAACCTCCATCTCCTTGAAATACTCATCCACGCTTCGGCTTCCCTGCTTAAGAGTTTGCAATTTATTGTGCAATTCACGATAGTAATATGCAGGCACAAACCGCTTCTTCATCACCCTCTTCATCTCTTCCCAAGACTCAATAGGTGGTTCACCATTCCTTCTTCTATTCATGATCCACATAAAAAGAGATACAAAATGAGCGTGAATAAATACCGGCAAGTGTACCGGATCGGATCAAGTAATATAGTGAGAGAAGAGTGTCGAACCACGAAGATTGATTAAGTAATAGACCTATATCAATTTCTACTATTATTTAGGCAATGATATTTGATGAGATCAAATCTGAATGAATTATGCTAAATGCGCAAAAAGGGAATTATGTTTAAAAAATGATGATTTGATGGTGGGAAATAGAATCCACCCTAATTCTACTAATCATATTGCCTTCATGTTATAATAACTCATAGCTATATGGATTTTCACAAGAAATTGACAAAACCTTAATCCTTTTTCAAGTTTTAAAGTGTCATAACCCCAATTTGATTTAATAGCTCCCACTACTTTAAATCAATGGAGGATTCTAATTCACAATCATAAATTTCCCAATTATATGATTGCCTAATATCTTAAAAATAATTTCTCCTAATCCCTTAGTGAAAAATTTAATAAAAATATTGCATGAAACACTTAGGTCAATTTCTAATAAAATTCAATAACGCTGCTTCTGCATGAATTATTAAATCTTACTTAGGAATTCCTGATAAAACCTAAATTTCTCTTTCGAGTCATTTACATTCCTATGCATTGATTTCAATTACAAAATACAATCATAGTAGGACTTCTTAAATGAAAATTCCGTATATCTATATGTCTTATAACATGAATACAATGATCATTTTAGTTTGAATTATGGCTTCATCATGTTTCCCATAAGGATGATTTAGAACATTATGGTATGAATTGCATAAAAACAATTGAAACAAATAGGTGCAATAGAATTCATATTGAATAACAAGAATAAACTAATAAATGGCATAAAAGAAAATAAAGTAAATGAAACAATTGCTATAATCTTCAAGAGTTTGTAGAACTTCAATCTTCTGAAATGATTCCTAGAATTCTTCAATTGAAAGCAAACTTCATCAAAATAACATTCTTTCTTCAAACTAAAATTTAGAATAACATGAAATGTAAAAGAATTAAAGAGAATATAAAATCTTAAAGTTTCTAAGGGAATTCTAATGATTCAAAAGAAAAACAAAGGATGCTAAAACAAAGGATGCTCCCAAGGTTCACACAAGGGGTCTATTTATAGATCCAAAGAGGAGGAGGTATAGGTTGATCTGATGAGGAATTGAGTCAGCAAATTAATTAAGATACGATTTTGGAGAGATTTTCGCAATGGATATCCGAGGAGCAATGTAGGCCGGCTCAAGGCCGGCGGCCTTTGGTAGTAGGTCGGCCTAAGGCCGGTGGCCTTCAATGCAATCCTCCACTCGCTTCTTCAATTTTGTAACAAACTCCTCCAATTAACTTGTAATTTACTTTTGGGTCCTCAAAACTTGAATTTTCACAATAAACACCATTAAATATTGAAATAAATTTAATATAAATCGAAAAGAAAATATAAGTATAATGTGATCTTATCAACATCCCCACACCTGAACTTTTGCTTGTCCTCAAGCAAAATAATTGAATTAAACAAGAGAAATCCATCATTGAACTTCTGGTGCCCATTGTTCTGACCATACTGAAACTTGTAACTAGTATATCTAGTTGAAATTTAGTAGTTAATCTAAATAAAACAGATTTTTAATCCCAGTGTTTAACAATCAAAAGAAAAATACTTAGTCCATAAGGAAAAACATTCATTTAAACTTCATTGGTTATTAGCAAGTATAATCTCCCTCAATTTTACTTCTCTAAACAAGATAACAAAAAGTGAAAGCATATGGTATCCATTTTTTCCTAGAATTTCTCCCTTTTAAATTAGTCTTTATTTCACTTATTGTCCTATATTCACATTTTTTTTTATTTGCCTTAATCGACAGTGGAGTGAGACTTCACTCTTCTGAGGGACTAAAGCTTGCCTATGTCAACCTGGCTTTCATTAAGGTACTAAATTTTTGCCTTTCCACCCTTCTCGTTATTGTGAGTTCATTGAGTCGGCACATCCTGGGCTCATCGCCTAAGTGACCAAGTTTTAAAGGAACCCCTACGAACTCTTCCTCACACTAACATTTAAGATTAGATACTCTTAACTCACTTTCCTGAGTCATTGGAGTAAAGGCTCTTTTTTTTTTTAAGGGATCACTAAGTAAAATATTTCCTTTACCTCTTTCACTAGGTGTTAAGGTATTCTCAAAGAAATTTCAAGAGAAATTTATCCCAACCAATTTTTCCTTGAAGTAAACTTGCTTGTTTTTTTCAACTTAAGGACTCAATCTCAAGTTCAAAGGCTAAACATAGGGTAAACCCGTTCTCTAGAGATTTTACTATTAAATTTTAACTATGTAAACTATTCACAACAGTTGGCGAGTGGGGCACCAATCTAAGTCAATTTCAAGATTTCATTGATGATAAACACTTAAGGACATAAATAAAGCATGGGAATTGTAAGCTCATGATGTGTGCAATCAATCATTATACTTCTACATTTATAATCCCTTCCCCACACTTAAATTGGGCAATGTCCTCATTGTTCCTATAATAGCACAAAATTAAGGAAAAGAATGTCAATGCAAAAATTGAAACACTGGTACTTCCCTGGTGTAAAATTGTTCATCAGCAAGAAAATTCCTCCCAAAATGTCTATCATCCTTGGAGTGTCTTGAATGCACCGGCGGCTCTTATCCAGCCTTGAATTAGATTTTTTTTTTATATATATCAATGAAACTAAAACACTATTGTATATACTTATTGAGCATGGGATGCCTCCCATGAAGCGCTTAGTTTATAGTCGCTAGCTCGACTTTTCTAGTTCAAGTTCTCGAATCTCCTAAATCCACAGTTGTGGCATTTCTATCAACGTGTTCCCCTTCATAGTAATGTTTGAGAAGATAACCGTTTACCTTGAAAGTACGGTTGTCTTCTGTTTTCAACTCAACTGCACCATAAGGAAACACATTAACAATTTCAAATGGTCCAGACCATCGTGATTTCAACTTACCTGGGAACAGCTTCAAGCGAGAGTTATATAGTAAGACTTTTTGACCAGGGAAAAATTCTTGCCTCACAATGTTCTTATCATGCCATCGCTTTGTTCGTTCTTTGTAAATTTTGGCATTTTCATATGCTTCTTCTCTCAATTCAGCCATCTGATTTAGTTGAAGCAATCTTTTTTCACCTGCAGCTTCCTCATCAAAGTTAAGGTATTTAATAGCCCAGTATGCCTTGTGCTCGAGTTCTACTGGTAAGTGACACGATTTACCAAAAACAATCTTGTATGGGGACATTCCTATAGGGGTTTTAAACACTGTTCTATAAGCCCATAATATATCGTCGATTTTTAAAGACCAATCTTTCCTGGATGCATTGACAGTCTTTTCTAGAATTCGCTTAATTTCCCTATTGGATACCTCAACCTGTCCACACGTTTGTGGATGATAAGGGGTGGCAATTTTGTAAGTAACTCCATATTTTAATAATAATTTCTCAAATTTCCTGTTACAAAAATGTGTTCCCCCATCACTTATTATAGCTCTAAGTACCCCAAATCTTGAAAATTTATTCTTTTTCAAAAATTTAATGATAACCCTACTGTCATTAGTTTGTAGAGTAACTGCCTCTACCCATTTCGAAACATAATCAACAGCTAAAAGAATATATTTGTTTGAAAAGATGAGGGAAAAGGACCCATGAAGTCGATTCCCCAAACGTCAAAGAGCTCAATTACAAGTATATTATTTTGTGGTAATTCGTGTCTTCTAGAAATGTTGCCAGTCCTTTGACATTGAGCACAAGACATGATGTAGTTCCTGCAATCACTGAACAACCTGGGCCAATAAAATCCACATGATAAAATTTTAGCTGCCGTTTTTTCCATACCAAAGTGACCTCCTACCTCTCTAGAATGACAATGCTGTATAATGCTAAGCTATTCACTTTCAGGTATGCATCGTCTAATTATTTGGTCAGCACAATTTTTAAAGAGATATGGTTTATCCCAAAAATAAAACTTCACATCATGTAAAAATTTCTTTTTCTATTGGTAGGATAAACCATATGGAGTGATTTTGCTAACCAAATAATTAACGATATCTGCATACCAAGGTAATCTTTGAACTTCTACTACATGCAATTGTTCATCAGGGAACTTTTCATTAATAGGTGAATCAAAACAATTAGATTCCAGACGGGATAAATGATCAACCACCACATTTTCAATTCCCTTCTTATCTTTAATTTCCAGGTTAAATTCTTGCAGTAGTAGAATCCATTGAATTAACCTAGGTTTAGCATCAACTTTAGCAAATAAATACTTAAGGGCAGCATGGTCAGTATATACTATGATTTTAGAACCTATTAGGTAAGGCCGGAATTTATCGCATGCAAATATGACTGCTAAAAGTTCTTTTTCAGTTGTGGCATAATTCCTTTGGGCCTCATTTAAGGTTCTACTCGCATAGTATATTACATGAAATGACTTATCTTTCCTTTGCCCAAGTACCGCTCCTACAGCATAGTCGCTGGCATCGCACATCAACTCGAAGGGAAGCTCCCAATCAGGTGTAACAATCACTGGTGCAGTACTGAGCTTCTCCTTCAATAGATTAAATGCCTGCAAACAATTATCATAAAAAATAAAGGCAGAATCTTTTTCTAATAAATTACAAAGAGGTCTTGAGATTTTAGAGAAGTCTTTGATAAATCTCCTGTAGAAGCCAGCATGTCCCAAGAAGCTTTTGATTCCTTTCACTGTAGTAGGTGGTGGTAGCTTCTCTATCACCTCTACTTTTGCCCTGTCAACCTCAATTCCCTGCTTAGATACTTTGTGCCCTAAGACTATTCCCTTTTACCATGAAATGGCATTTTTCCCAGTTAAGAAGCAGATTAGTTTCCTTGCATCTCTTAAGCACACATCCTAAATTTGTCAGACATGTTTCGAATGACTTCCCAAAAACAGAAAAATCATCCATGAATATTTCAATAAAATTTTCTATCATGTCAGAAAATATGGACATCGTGCATCTTTGAAATGTAGCGAGTGCATTACAAAGACCAAAGGGCATTCTCCTAAAAGAAAATGTGCCATAGGGACAAGTAAAGGTGGTTTTCTCCTGGTCCTCAGGTGCTATATGGATTTGATTGTAACTAGAATAACCATCTAAAAAGTAGTAATAATCATGCCCTGCAAGTTTTTCTAACATCTGATCTATAAAAAGGAGGGGGAAATGATCTTTGCGGGTAGCATCATTCAGTTTTCTATAGTCTATACAGACTCTCCAACCAGTTACAGTGCGAGTGGGAATTAATTCATTAGCCTCATTTTTAACTACAGTCATACCACCTTTTTTTGGTACAACTTGGACAGGATTAACCCATTTACTATCAGAAATTGGAAAAATAATGCCTGCATGTAACAATTTAAGCACTTCTTTTTTTACAACTTTCTTAAGAGTTGGGTTAAGTCTTCTTTGTGGTTGTACTGTAGGTTTACACTCAGCTTCAAGAAATATCCTATGAGTACAAATTGAAGGGTTAATTCCCTTAATATCAGCAATGGTGCACCCGATAGCTTCCTTATGTTCTCTTAGAACAACTAAAAGTTGTTGCTCTTGATCACCTGTCAAAGAAGAAGAAACAATTATTGGCAAAGTAGCATTTGTTCCAAGATAAGCATACTTTAAATGACCAGGCAAAGGTTTTAGTTCAAGCACCGGGGGTTGTGTCAATGACGGCATTGGTTTCTTCTCAGTGGTCCCCAGCTCCTCATAGTGTCGAGTCTTGAATTCATAAACTTGTTCAGCACGTTCTTCTTAAGGTTCATCCTCATCATTACTCTAATCATCTAAATCCCTAAGAATCGACTCCATCGTGTCCAAACCTGTATTCTTTTCCATGAACTCATAGGAAAGCTCATCAACAATATCAATAGTGTAATAGGATTTACAGTTATCAAATTTCTTTGCAGCCTCATACACATTAAACGTGATTTGTTCATCCATAACTCTCAAAGTAAGCTTACCTTGTTCCACATCAATTAATGCCTTACCTGTTGCCAGGAATGGTCTTCCTAAGATCATGGGTACCTCTCTATCTTCTTCCATTTCTAGGACTATAAAATCAACTGGAAAGATGAATTTGTCCACTTTTACTAGGACATTCTCCACTATACCCTTTGGGTACTTGGCACTTCTATCCGCAAGTTGTAAGGTGACGTGCGTCTCCTTACATTCTCCAAGTCCTAGTTTTCTGAAAATGGACAGAGGCATTAAATTTATACTTGCACCAGAATCTATAAGTACTTTATCAAAATGAAAATTACCAATAGCGCAAGGAACAGTGAAACTTCCCTAATCTCTTTGTTTTCTTGGCAAGTTAGATAAATTCTTCTATAGGATCATAGAACACTCCCCTGTAAGCATTACAGATTCATTCTCATCTATCTTTCTCTTCTTGGTGAGCAAATCCTTCATGAATCTAGCATATGAAGGCATTTGCTGAAGTGCCTCTGCAAAAGGAATGTTAATTTGCAATTTTTTAAAGACTTTTAAAAATTTAGCAAATTGTGAATCCAATTGTTGTTGCTTCAGCCTTCCTGGGAAAGGAATAGGAGGGACATATGCTTTCACTTTTGTTGAATTTTGCTTTCGTTCCTCTTCCTTTTGTTTCCCTTTATCTTTCTCTAGGTTAACCTCCTCTTCCTTAAGTTTCTTATCAACTAATTCCTTACCACTCCTTAGCATAATAGCATTTACACCCTTAAGATTATGCTCAGTATTGCTAGGTAAAGACCCAAATGGTCTATTACTTAACTGTTGAGACATTTGACTAAGCTGATTTTCAAGATTCCTAATGGTGGCTTGTTGATTTTGCAACATTGTATCAGTCTTTTGCATATAACTTATCATGAGTTCTTCCATTTTAGACTGACCTTGCTGAGAAGAGGTATTATGATTAGGATATTGTTGATGGGGAATATTATGATTAGGACCTTGCTTTTGAAATCCAGGAGGTTTAAGTGCGTTGTTATCATTTCTCCATGAGAAATTTGGATGGTTACGCTACCCTGGATTGTAGGTGTTTGAATAAGGTCCTTGATTACCTCTTTGGAAATTGTTAACAAAATTTACTTGCTCTCCATGGGATGAGGAGGAAAAGTTTCCAGATGGGCACTCAAGAGTTAAGTGTGGTCCTGAGCATAACTCACAACAAGAAATTTGATTAACATTAAAAGAAGGTACAGAGGTGAGTTTACTTACCTGGGCGGTAAGAGTAGAAATCTGAGCTGTTAAGGTGTCCATGTCATTGACAGATGCCACTCTAGACTTACCTCTTTCATGTTGCCAATTATGTGCACTAGAGGCCATTTCATCTATCAAAGCACTAGCCTCATCATATGTCTTACTCATTAGTGCACCACCAGAAGCAGCATCTACCAGAGATCTCAATGTCTCATCTAAACTGAGATAGAAAATCTCAATAAGGAGATTATCTGGTAATCCATGATGGGGGCATTTTCTAATTGCCTCCTTGAATCTTTCCCATGCTTCATAAAGTGATTCACCACTAAACTTAGTGAAGTTTGTGATGTCATTTCTTAACCTAGCAGTTCTAGCTGGTGGAAAAAATCTCCTTAAAAATTTAGATGAGAGATCAACCCAAGTGGTTACAGAATCTTGTGGCAATGAATTGTACCAAGCCCTAGCTTTTTCTCTAAGTGAAAACGGAAAACGTTGTAGCCTAATTACATCATCAGATACATTATTCATTTTCACTGTATTACAATATTGAAGAAATACTGCAATATGCTCATCAGGACTCTCATTTGGATATCCTCCAAAATGATTTGATTGAACCATTTGAACGAGTGCTGGTTTTAACTCAAAATTGTTAGCCTGAATTGTCGGTCTTCTGATTGCAGGACCTGAAACAACAGGTACTGTGTATTCCCGAAGTGCTCTACCAACACCCTGAATCCGATTGTTGTTCTCATCTGCCATGTTCTCTTCTTTCGTTCTTCTCTGCTCTCTTCTAAGTTGTCGCAAGGTGTGTTCTATCTCAAGATTAATTGGTAGAAGTTCAACACTTCTACTCTTGCGCATAAAAAGAACCTCAAAGAGAATGGGAAACGATCACACAATGATAAAAAAGTAAAAATAATAAAATAATAATAATAAATGCGCCTAGATTAACAATAGAATCTGAAGATGGTCTAATATTAATCAATCCCTCGCAACGGCACCAAAAACTTGATCCACGCAAAAAGAGATACAAAATGAGCGTGAATAAATACTGGCAAGTATACCGGATCGGATCAAGTAATATAGTGAGAGAAGAGTGTCGAACCACGAAGATTGATTAAGTAATAGACCTATATCAATTTCTACTATTATTTAGGCAATGATATTTGATGAGATCAAATGTGAATGAATTATGCTAAATGCGCAAAAAGGGAATTGTGTTTAAAAAATGATGATTTGATGGTGGGAAATAGAATCCACCCTAATTCTACTAATCATATTGCCTTCATGTTATAATAACTCATAGCTATAAGGATTTTCACAAGAAATTAACAAAACCTTAATCCTTTTTCAAGTTTTAAAGTGTCATAACCCCAATTTGATTTAATAGCTCCCACTAATTTAAATCAATGGAGGATTCTAATTCACAATCATAAATTTCTCAATTATATGATTGCCTAATATCTTTAAAATAATTTCTCCTAATCCCTTAGTGAAAAATTTAATAAAAATATTGCATGAAACACTTAGGTCAATTTCTAATAAAATTCAATAACGCTGCTTCCACATGAATTATTAAATCTTACCTAGGAATTCCTGATAAAACCTAAATTTCTCTTTCGAGTCATTTATATTCCTATGCATTGATTTCAATTACAAAATACAATCATAGCAGGACTTCTTATATGAAAATTTCATATATTTATATGTCCTATAACATGAATACAATGATCATTTTAGTTTGAATTATGGCTTCATCATGTTTCCCACAAGGATGATTTAGAACATTATGGTATGAATTGCATAAAAACAATTGAAATAAATAGGTGCAATAGAATTCATATTGAATAACAAGAATAAACTAATAAATGGCATGAAAGAAAATAAAGTAAATGAAACAATTGCTATAATCTTCAAGAGTTTGTAGAACTTCGATCTTCCGAAATGATTCCTAGAATTCTTCAATTGAAAGTAAACTTCAGCAAAATAACATTCTTTCTTCAAACTAAATTTTAGAATAACATGAAATGTAAAAGAATTAAAGAGAATATAAAATCTTAAAGTTCCTAAGGGAATTCTAATGATTCAAAAGAAAAACAAAGGATGCTAAAACAAAGGATGCTCCTAAGGTTCACACAAGGGGTCTATTTATAGATCCAAAGAGGAGGAGGATAAGGTTGATCTAATGAGGAATTGAGTCAGCAAATTAATTAAGATACGATTTTGGAGAGATTTTCGCAATGGATATCCGAGGAGCAATGTAGGCCGGCTCAAGGCTGGCGGCCTTGAATGTAGGCCGGCTTAAGGCCGGCGGCTTTGATGTCTTATGAGGCCGGTTTAATGTAGGCCGGCTCAAGGCTAGCGGCCTTTGGTAGTAGGCCGGCGGCTTTCAATGCAATCCTCCACTCGCTTCTTCAATTTTGTGAAAAACTCCTCCAATTAACTTGTAATTTACTTTTGGGTCCTCAAAACTTGAATTTTCACAATAAACACCATTAAATATTAAAATAAATTTAATATAAATCCAAAAGAAAATATAAGTATAATGTGATCTTATCAATTCAACATCAGTTGATCCCACCACACTATGGCATAATCCGAAAATTCAATAATAGAAAGTTTCACTTTCTTTCTCCCACTATAGTTGTGACAATCAAACACCATCTCTACCTTCTTCTCCCACTCTAAGTACACCTCGAGATCATTCTTCCCTTAGAAAGGAGGAATCTTCATCTTTATACTACTCAATTGATTATCCTCTCTATTCCTATCTCCTCTATCTTCCCAATCCCTAGTTCCTCTATTCTTACCACTATAACCTCTATAACGCCCGACAGAAGGTTCATCAAATTCGTCATCAGACATTTCATCTCAACCCCTTTATACTCTCCTAGAACAACTCTCTCTCTTATGCCCTTGGAAGATGTTTTTAGATTGATCTAGTCTTTGCTCTACCGTCTCATGAATTTGTTCCATCCCCTCCTAAAACATCCTCTTCATCTCACCCCTCAATGCCTCAATCACTAACCTAGCATCAAACCTTCCCCTCTCACTTTCAGGAGAATGTTGCCTCGACATAGTTCCTGTAGAAAAAGGTTAGCACGAACACAAATATATATATGATTAAGCCTCACGATACACTCCCTTACGTGTTTCACTCCAAGGATGATATCACACAGTCACTCGTGTATTCTCACATGCAATAATGATATCAGTTCACCAATTCCTCTTCTCAATTATCTTAAAACTAACTCAAACTACACCAATTCCCTTTCGTAGAATTCAAAACAACTCTAGGGCTCAAAATTTTCCTCTTTTTCTTTCCATTCTTTTTTTCTTTTTTTTTGCCTTTGTTTGTTGCTCTTGATCACGTTCCCTTTTTTTTTTTTGTCGTAATTCTTCCTTCTTTTTTTTTGTTTGTAACAAAATTGAATAGGAGGCACTACACTTTCAATAGACAATTAACATAATGAAATTGAGTACAAACAATTGATATGAACGATTGGAGTTAGGGTTTTGATGTTACCTTCCTCAAACTGAACTGATGTTTAACAAACCTAGGCTCTGATACCAAACTGATACGAACTACGCCCACGTGTGACGAAACCTAATACCAATACGTTTGGAATTGCTACCCAAGATGCCAAACAATCGAGTGGAAACCGCGACCTGTTGCCTATAAGTGAGGCAAGAACCTTGGTATATTATGTAGACGCCACAATTGGGATGAAAGACCGATTGATAAGTCGGGATGAACGCCACGAAAGAAAATCCGATAAGTTCTAGAGTAGTTCTTTAAAGAACCAAGAAAGGAATTCTCTCAAAAGTGTTTTCAAACTTGTATGTTGTATGTTCTATCTGTTCTAAACCCTAGAAGCTTTATAGTAGGGTTTACAATTCGTAACAATAAAGGCCCAAAACGACATAACATCATTAAGTTGCGGAAAAATAACAAAACAGGGACGTAAAGGCCGGCGACATTAGAATGAAGGCCGGCGGTGTTGGAGCCGGCGTAGAGCATATACATTGCCGTGCCTTCTAGACGTGTATGTTTCTGTAGATATTCTTGACACCATACTCGGTCGTGCCTTTGAATCGTGTATATGATTATATATGTTTTTATGGAACCTCCAAACTCACTACACGGCCGTGCCTTGTAAAGACACACCCTCTTCAACCCGTATCCGTTATGACTTGTACAAGAGCAAAGGCATTCTCATGGTTGTTCCAATCCATTCCGGCTTCATGATTGCTCCAATCCTTTCCGGCTTTGTGGACATCCTTTATTAACCCGTTAAGTGCTTCCTTGAATTGTTTCGCTCGAGTTCTTATGATCGGTCCAGGTGGCACTTCAAGAGGATCCACATTCCATCTTCTGGCTTGGCTCCCATCATGGCTCTCATCAGGAATCAAAATCTTACAGGACCTATCACTAGGCCAAGAGCCCAAGGATTACAAAATTTGGTGATGAGAGTCCTCTTTAAACAACTTGACCCCAAAAATATTTGTAGACTAACTTCTTTTTTATTACTTATTTGTTGTGCATTCCAATAGGTATACTTGCCGGTTTTTACAGAGCAATGGATAAACTCGCTAAAGTTCAGCTTATGGGTTATTCATAGATCGACATAAACCAAAGAAGAACTAGTCCAACAAATTGTTCACTTGAATTGAAGAACCGGCCATCTAGTGGCAACTTTGTAATTTTTTGGTTTGTTTTACCCTAATAGGAGCAAATATAAATACTTGCTAACTAGGGTTTTTAGGGAACTTTTGATAATTTGATAAAATATACACTTTATGTCATGTGAGAGAGTCACCTCTTGCTAGCATCCACTCTTATCAATTTCTTTGGAAATTGTGGCGAGTTTGGCTTGGAATTTCCTATGAGTTATATTAAGAATTCTCTAAGTTGCATCCTATTACTGCTAGTGTGTAATATCTAGTGATAGTTGGTTGATTTTTCTATTTGTTCTTTCATGCCAAATTAAGGTTCATATTGCTAAGATTACAAGCCAATTTTAGAGATTGGAATTGCATTGTTACGTGTAATTGATTGGTATTGGAATTCTATTGTAATACTTCTAATTTGGTTCACGCCAATTGGGAATTTTGACTTCATTTCGTTCATCATGCCATCTTAAGTCCAATTTGTGTGATTTTTTAATTATTTGTATCTTGTGCTTGTGAATTTAGGATTATTAAGCACATTAGGAAATCAAAGCCTTGAAGAGAAAAATGAAAATAACATGAAGTAAAAGGGAAAAATGCAAACTAAAGCCTTAGAGAAACTGTCGAGTCTAATTTTTGAATTTTCCCATTCTTAATCCGATCTAGACTAGACCTTATGCTCATCTAATATAGATCCTTGACTTGAGTTAGGAACTTCGTTTAATTTTGGAGTCGCCACCCAACTGTTGTTGGGAAAGATTGAATTAAGACTAAAGGAGTGGATTAGTCTTAATTTGGACCACTAGTCGTCGTGATTTCCTCTTCTCGTTTTTGGTGAAAAGAGGAAAAGGAAAATCAGAGTTTCTAAGTTCGGAGGCTAACCTATTAAAACCTTACGGTTACCACTTAATCTCCTAAAATTATCTCTATCTAGAAATGTCTTTTATTTTGTTTCTGTTGCTTTGTGTTTTTTAATGAGTTATTTGAAAAAATGATTTTTTTATTTCATTTTATGGGTTGACCCAAACGGGTGCCTACGTACCTGTTATTCAGGATCAAACAAGCCGTAGTTCGCTTTTCCTGAAAATATTTAGTGCGTTTGTGGATTTTAATTTTGAAAATCTCTTTTGATTTATGTTTTTAACATTTTTTGGATTTTTCTAAAAAAATCTAAGCCTAAGCTTTAATTTGACATTTTGAAAATAATTTTTAGGAAAAACATCAATTTTGGATTTATTTAAGAAAATGATTTTTTTAAGTGATAAAACTCATTTTTTTTCTATTTTTATAATTCTTGAATTTTTATTAATTTTTGTAATTTTTATGATTTTTTATCATTTTTATGATTTTTTATGAGTTTTCATGATTTTTATAATTTTTTATTATTTTTATAATTTTTTATTAAATTTTTCATAATTTTAAAATTTTCCTCCTAGGTTCTTATCTATCCTATTTTAAAATCTAAAGTTTTATTATTATTATTATTTTAATATCTTTATTATTTTTCTATATTTTTATTATTTATTTCCCTTTTTTTATTTTTTTATTATATTATTATTAAATCTTAAAAAAAAAATTAATTCCTAGCATATTTCTATTTATTGAAATATAACTAATACATAAGTAAATAAATAAATAACTAACAAACAAATAAATAAATAAATAAAAATAATCAAAATAAATAAACAAAATAAAAATAATAAAAAAAATAAAAAAAATCCGGAAAATCTGACTTATTTGGATCCGGGTCGGTGCGCAGGTCGGGTCGGATCGGGTCAAATCGGGTCGAGTAGGATCGGTCGAACACGGCGGCGGGAAGTGCTTGTTGACGGCGTTCTGGCGGCCTTTTGCAGAGGATGAGGTGCCGAATCCTAGGTTATCGAGAGTGAGGAATCCAATGGTGGCGGTGGTTTGCTCTAGAAATGCCTCCTAGTGATTGCTTAGCTCCTAATCAGCGATCGCGGCTTCGATTTCCTCCAGTGGTCTCCGATTCACTCTTTTCTCTTACTTCCTCTCGCTTTTGATCTATGCTTTGGCTTCCTCCCCTCCTCCTCTATTTATAGGCTCTCAAAATCGAGCTGGATAAGCTCGGATTTCCCCCGATCGAGGCAAATCGGATCGACGGTTAAATGAACCAACTCCGATTCGTGTAAATCCTTCGATTTGTTGAGATTTGATTCCAATTGGATGATGTTTATCTCAATTCTGTTGAAGATTTGTTGGATTTGTGTAAAAAATCAAATCGAAACGGCCAAAATTCGAATTTTTCCCTTGCCGACGATCTCGGACCGAGGTTGAAGACGATCACGCGCCCGGCGCGTGCGTTCCCTCCAGCCAATCAGATGCTGCCACGTGTCTTGGGTAAATGAAAAAATCGCAAAACACGGAAACTGCTTCCCCCGCGTTTCGAACCCGTAACCTCGGACCCGTACGCACTCACTTAGCCACGGCTCGAACCAGCTGAGCTAGCCCATTTTCCTGATTTTGTTTATTTCGCAAATTGCATATATGTAATGCGATTTTTTTATTTTTTTGTATTTTTTGAAATTTCAAAAATTTGTAAAAATTATTTATTCCTTATTATTGCCATTTCTAAAATCATCTTTCAAAATTGATGTGTTTTCCTATTTATTTTTATTTTTTGAATATTTTTATTATTTTTGCTAAATTAGAGAAAAATTGGAAAAAATTGAAAATTGATTATTATTAATTATTATTTTTTCCTAGGGCAAAAATGGGGTGTTTACAGAAACCATTAGAAACTCTTGGACCAATTTATAGAATTTCTAGAAACTATAGAACACTCACATGCCAATTTGAAGCCTTAAACATATTTCCTAGTGATTAGAATTAAGTCTTTTGGATTATTAGATCAAATTTGGCAATAAAGGACTGTAAACGAATCCTAACCATGTACACCTAATATATTTGGATTCTAATGCAATCTCTTGAAGTTTAAACCAAAATAACTTCATAAATAGAAAGAACATTAAAAAAACTTTAAAACAACTATAGGTATCCAAAAAATGGACTTAAGATGAAAACATTATGAATAAAATACTAAAACCTTCAAAACTAGGAAAATTGACAAAACTAGTATAAGTTGATGGTTAACCTTAACTCATAGAGTTACTTTTTTTCTATTAGGTGATACATTGTAAACCTAAAAAAAATTCAATTCAAGAATTAGTATGAAGGAAAATATCAAGAAAAACGTTGAAAAATGAATACAAAAACCCAATTGCAAAATTGGGTTCACCTTGTGATATGTGAGCCAATTAACGTATTTGAAACCTAACCAAAGATTGATGATACAACATCAACTTAAGAAAACTAAACTTGAATTTAGTTGTCCAATAAACCTAAATTCAATTCCCAAAATCTTAAGACTAGCTGTTGACATTAGGATTTCCTTTAGAATTGAGAAAGACCCACTTCGAGCTTAAAAAAACCTAAGATTCGATTCGAACAAAACCAAAACTTAAACAATGATGGACTACCCTATAATTAATATAAAGAGACTTAAAAATTTAATCAAATTCAACTCTACTAAGTAATCAAATTGGGCAAAACAAAAATTGGAAAACATGACCTTAAGCCATCCTTATAAGTGGCATTGAGAGGAAAAGAAAGATGGCAACAATTAGCCCATAAAAGACTAGATCTTAAGCTTAAATCTAATTGAAAATTCCCCCATATAAGCCCTAGTTAAGGCATATTTAATCACAAGAAAAACAAAGGAAATGATTTGTCACTCCCTATAGGCCCTTAAGATGTATAGTTTCTGCCATATGCTACATAGAAACCTAGGGATAACCTTTTCTTATCTAAAAGTATAACTTACAACATATAAGGCATACAGACATCCAAATTCTTTATTAGAGTTTAACATTTTTCAAGAAATATAGAGACATATAATAATAATTCTAAGTAGTGGAATATTATAAAGTCCACAAGTACATATTTTGGTTTCAAAGTTCAAAAATCTTAATATAATTCAATCTAAGCTACATATTTGAAAATCAAAATAAGAACTTAGACAAAATACAACGGTGATTTGATAGGAATCAAAATCTGAAAAAACCAATTGTAAACACCCCATTTCTGCCCTAAGAATCAATAATAATCAATTTCCAATTTTTTTTTTAATTTTTTCCATTTTTTCTCTAATTTGGCAAAAATAGTAAAAATATTCAAAAAAATAAAAATAAATAGGAAAACACATCAATTTTGAAAAATAATTTCAGAAATGTCAATAATAAGGATTAAATAATTTTTACAAATTTTTGAAATTTCAAAAAATACAAAAAAATAAAAAAAATCGCATTACATATATGTAATTTGCGAAATAAATAAAATCTGGGAAATTAGGCCAGCTCAGCTGGCTTGTGTGTGCGCCTGGAACGTGTGAAAACGCTTGAGGTCCCGAGTTCAAATCCCCTCACGTGCGCTCGGAAATTTTTTTCTTTCTTTTCCCCTGGAGCTGCCACGTGGTAACATGGATTGGCCGGGAGGAAACACGTGCCTCGCACGTGCTCATCTTCTTCCTCGAGCCCAGCCGGAGAAAAATCTGGTAGCAGTCCGACGAGGCAAAAATTGCTAGATTTCTTCGAATCTTTTTGGATTTCAATCAATCTAAAACTGAATTATCCAAATAAATCACAAGATCACAACGAATCGGCATCAAATAGGTTGGATGAACTCAAATCTAAAAAACGGAAAAATTCGGATTTATCCAAATCGAGGATTTAAGCTTATCCAAGGGAGTCTTTCGACTTCTATAAATAGAGGGAAAAGGTAGCAAGCTGAAACATAGATCAAAAGCGAGAGAAAGTGAGAGAAAATAGAGAATCGAAGTTCGCCGGAGTTGTTTCGAAATCGCGACCACTGATCAAGAGTTGGGCAACTACCAGGAGGCGTTTTTGAAGCGAACCACCGCCACCATTGGATTTTCTTTAATTTATTTATTTATTTGGTTTATTTATTTAGAATTAATTATTTGTTATTTATTTATTTATTTGTTATTTATTTACTTATGTGTTATTTATATTTCAATAAGTAGAAAAATGTTAGAAATTAGATTTTTTAGGACTTAATGATATAAAAATAAAAATATAATTAAAATGATAAATAATAAAATGTAGAAAATTTATAAAGAAAATTATAAAAATATTAGAAAAATGAGAATAAAACTTTAGATTTTAGAATAGGGTAGATAAAAAAATCTAGGAATTTTTTTTAATAAAATAAAAAATATGAAAAATTAATAAAAACTAATAAAAAATTATAAATTAATAAAAAAATTATAAAAATTAATAAAAAATAATAAAAATTTATAATAGTAGAAACAAGTCAAAAAATAGAAAAAAATGAGTTTTATCACTTAGAAAATTTATTTTCTCAAATAAATCCAGAATTGATGTTTTCCTTTAAAATTATTATTTTTAAAAATCAAATTAAAGCTTAGGCTTAGATCTTTTTTAGAAAAATCCCGAAATGGTAAAAACATAAATAAAAAGAGATTTCACGATTAAAATTCACAAACATACTTAAAGTTTTCAGGAAAAGCGAACTACGGCTTGTTTGATCCTGAATAGCTAGTACGTAGGCACCCATTTGGGGCAACCTTAAAAAGAATAAAAAAATCCTTTTCTTAGAATAATTCAAAAACACAATAAAAAGCAACAAAAATAAAATAAAAGATATTTCTAGATGGAGATAATTTTAGGAGATTAGGTGGTAACCTTAGGGTTTTAATAGGTTAGCCTTCGAACTTAGAAACTCTGGTTTTCCCTTTTCCTCTTTTCACAAAAACGAGAAGAGGAAATCACGACGACTAGTGGTCTAAATTAAGACTAGTCTGCTCCTTTAGTCTTAATTCAATCTTTCCCAACAACAGTTGGGTGGCGACTCCAAAATTAAACGAAATTTGTAACTTAAGTCGATGATCTATATTAGATGAGCATAGGGTCTAGTCTAGATCGGATTAGGAATGGGAAATTCAAAAATTAGACTCGACAGGATGGCGACTCCATTGGGGAGAATTTCAGTAGGCTAGCCCCCTGAATGTCCTCAAATTGTTCCTTTTTCTTTAAGAAATGTCTTTCGATTATTCTGTTGCTAACTTTTCAGGAATTAGCTAGATTTATGATTCAGTTTTAAGTCTGCATGCATACATTTGTGTGAATAGATGCGGTCGAACCCGGATCGTCCTAGGACCCTAAGACGGGGAGCCATTGTGTAGGTTTCGGGTGAAGTGAGTTGAGCACCGTTCGGGATCGATTAGGCTACCCCACCCAATGCTTCGATATGGCCTGAGATCCATTTCTCCGAGAATGCGGGAGGCCATAGAGCTTGGGGACCAGTTAGAACCGACCTATTTGCATACATAAAGTCATGGGTTGACAATTGACGATAATGTAATATTTGTTGTTTTGTTCATGGAGTTCAGATCTATTTCCCTGTAATATTTTCATAGTTCTAGTTGTAATTAGAAAGTTTCTTGTTGTAATAGATGGCTAGTACCACAATCAACCACCTCCTCCACAAGGAAATCTGAGCTTGCAAACCTTTGGATCCAAAATTGGTACTAAACCATTGGTTTACCTTATGCGACCCTAAAGAACAAGATTTCATCCCAAAAAAGATAAGGCCCATCCTATCACTGACGAAGATAGAAATGAACCTACCTCTGACACAAGCTATTCTCCACTTATGGGAAATCGAGCCCGCAACTTTCTTTATTAGGCTACATGAGATTACACCCACTCTAAAAGAATATACCTAACTTCTATAGGCTCCATCACTTACCAATGAGATATATGTGCCGGATCTTGAAGTTGGACCGGTTGGCATTTTCAGCAAATTTCTGAGCAAGACAGTAATCAACTGGGCATTAGGAAATAGCAATGGGTATTGCCTCTGAATGGATAAATTAGAAGTTATCATTGATGGAGAATCGGCGCCTATGCAGCCGAAGAAAAAGAGGACTAAGAATTAAGAAATAGATCGATATTGTATCTATCCCTTTCATGTTTTCAAAGTGCTGAACTCCATGTTTGCAATGTTAATAAAATTTCAGTATTATATCATTAATCAAATGCTGGCCCCTTTATTTTAGCATTCGTGTGAGCATCTTGTTTACATAAGAAAAATAAAGAAAAATAAATAAATAAAGAAATTGAAGAGTTACTAACAATAAGAGATCCTTTCAAGGTCCTAAAAGTTGCTTCTAAATGGTCAGCTTAACCTAAAGCTCATAGTCACTTGCTTTAAACATAAAACCAAAGACCTCTATAACCAACTCTCAACTTAAAAGACCCCGTTCATTTCAAAAGGTCTCCTCATATCTTGATTTAGCCTCAAAATGTAAAACTTCCTAACCCCCTCCAATCCTAAAGGCTGCACTTGAAGTTTCCTTTCCATCAAAAGTTATCTAAACCAGACACAGAGACAATTAATTTTTGGGCACACTTTCAAAGTAGCTATGGTCAATTATCAATGAGGGAATAAAGAAGACTATTTTAAATACTTGAGTCTTAGGTGCTTAAGACTAAACCACTTGTTCAAGTTGACAACAAGTACATGAGGACACCATGAGAAGTGGTGAATATGGGCAAATTTGATAAAATGGAAAGATATCTTTGTTTAAAAGGTTTAAGATGATAAGAGGCAAACCACATCCCAAACACTAACCTTTGAACACTTGAGAGTTGAGTGTTATTAATGTGAGATTTTGGACTCATTCCTTAAAAAGGTCTATCTTGAATTTGATACATTAAATCAAAATAATGTTTGACATTCATTTTTTCTACCCTAAACACAATAATCCTTTGACAACCCCATTTGATCTTATATAATAAGAGTTTCAAAATTTAACCCTACTATCAACTACCCCACAATGGAATGATTGGGAAGATAGAGACATCAATAAAAAACTAGCTAAATAGTGCTTGCCCTGGTTGCAACAATTCAAAAGTAATTTTTGCCATAGATAATCTGTTTGAGATGAAGAAAAGTCCACATTCTGAAAAACTACACATGACCCACAGGAGATAATCACCATTGGGCCCAAAAGAAAAAGAAAAAAGATGGAAAAAGAGAATGAATGAAAAAAAAATGAAAGAAAAAGAAAGAAAAGAAAAAGAAAAGAAGAGAAATGAGAAAAGCCTAAGAATATAGTTAAACCTATAAAAAGCCCAACAACACTTGAAAATACCAGGGCCAAATACGAGAACTTAAACATTATAGTTCAAAGATATACTACCCTTTTTTTCAAAGATTTCTCCAAATCATTGAAAATAACTTATCTTAAGCAAAAATTGCTAGGGCAAGTACTATTCTAGTTTTTTCTCAAGGTTTCTTGACTTACAAACCCAAGTTGAAATGATGATTCATTCAAAATAAACCTTAACGTTACGTTTCTGAAACCAATAACCAAAGAGCCTAAATTGCAAGTATAAAAAAGGCCTAACCGATTGATTAAAGCGTATTACTTACAAGAAAGACTATGATTTTTGGAATAAAAGTCAAGAGTGACATCTAAACTGAGAGGTTGTGAGGAAGTCCTCTTAGATTAAACCAATTAAAAACGAGATATATGTTTCTAAATGGAATGAGGGAATTTAAAGTTATTCCACATTGGTGTTGTTTGGCCTAAATTTTAAATGCTTATGTCCCCCAAGAAGAAGATATGAGTCTTAATTGCAAGAAACCCCTCAAGAGATGATTGATTAAGCCAAGACACTACTTTGTTTCCAAGATTAAACCAAACCCTCTAAGTAAAATGAGGCAAAAGAGTAAAGTGATTATTGAGTAGTAGGGAAGGCTTAACCTTTATTTGCATTTTTAGGAGCCTTGTCAGACACTTTACTCGTTAGCAATGCTTAAATATATATATATATATAATAAAAACAAATATGTCTTTTGGAGAAGAAAAAAAAAATTTCAAAGATCGCTAGAAAACACTTTAATGCTTTGCTACATTATCCTTAGGCTTCAGAAGAGCATTTTTTTCGAAAATTTGTAGAAAAATTTTAGTCATCACTTGTTCAAAAGTCTTAAGTCATCCTACATTTAGGAACTCTTGACTGTTATTGAAAAAAAAAAATAAGATTCTCACTTAAGAATTGCTTTCTACTATTGGTTAGTTAGCCCATAATGAGGCACTTTCCTAAATATCCTCTCTTAAGGTCAGCCTATAAGGGCACCTTTGGAGATATTTCTTCCTATCATAGGTTAGTCAACCCACAGAGGGGCACTTCCCTAAACATTCTCTCGTAGGGTTAGCCCATAAAGGCGCCATTTTCGAGACATGTCTTCCTACCATAGGGTAGTCAGCCCAAAATGGGGCACTTTCCTAAATATCTCTCCATGCGTGAGTAGTCAGCCCATAATAGGGCACTTGTCTAAACATCCCCTTTAATAGGTTAGTCAGCCCGCATTGGGGCACTTTCCTAAACATCCTCTTGCAAGGTCAGCACATTGGGGCACCTTTCGAGGCATGTATTCCTACTATGGATTAGTTAGCCCAAAGAGGGGCACTTTCCTGGGTACTCTCTCTTAAGGTCAGCCTATAAGGGCACCTTTTGGAGACATTTTATTATAGGTTAGTTAGCCCATAGAGGGGCACTTTCCTAGGTATTCTCTCTTAGGGTCAGCCCATAAGGGCACCTTTTAGAGACATTTTATTATAGGTTAGTTAGCCCATAGAGGGGCACTTTCCTAGGTATTCTCTCTTAGGGTCAGCCCATCAGGGCACCTTTTAGAGACATTTTATTATAGGTTAGTTAGCCCATAGAGGGGCACTTTCCTAGGTATTCTCTCTTAGGGTCAGCCCATAAGGGCACCTTTTGGAGACATTTTATTATAGGTTAGTTAGCCCAAAGAGGGCACTTTCCTAGATATCCTCTCTTAAGGTCAGCCTTCAAGGGCACCTTTTTGAAAACATTTCTTTATGCTATAGGTTAGTCAGCCCACAATGGGGCACTCTCCTAAATATCTTGTCTTAAGGTCAGCCTATAGGGGCACCTTTTGAGACATTTATCCCCCAGGGTCGTGAGTCTAAGAAGACACTTCCCACTATAGGTCAGTCAGCCCAAGAAGGGGCACTTTCCTAGACATCCATCGATCAGTTAGCTCAAGAGGAGCACTTTTCGAATCCATCGATTAGTTAGCTCAAAACGAGCACTTTTTGAATCCATCGATTAGTTAGCTCAAAGGAGCACATTTCGAAACCATCGATTAGTTAGCTCAAGAGGAGCACTTTTTGAATCCATCGATTAGTTAGCTCAAAGGAGCACTTTTCGAATCGCTCAGAGGAGCACTTTTCGAATTCATCGATTAGTTAGCTCAGAGGAGCACTTTTCGAATCCATCGATTAGTTAGCTCAGAGGAGCACTTTTTGAATCCATCGATTAGTTAGCTCAAAGGAGCACTTTTCGAATCCATCGATTAGTTAGTTCAGAGGAGCACTTTTCGAATTCATCGATTAGTTAGCTCAGAGGAGCACTTTTCGAGTTCATCGATTAATTAGCTCAGAGGAGCACTTTTCGAATTCATCGATTAGTCAGCTCAAAGGAGCACTTTTTGAATCTATCGATTAGTTAGCTCAAAGGAGCACTTTTCGAATCCATCGATTAGTTAGATCAAAGGAGCACTTTTCGAATCTATTAATTAGTTAGCTCAAAGGAGCACTTTTCAAATCCATCGATTAGTTAGCTTAGAGGAGCACTTTTCGAATCCCTCGATTAGTTAGCTCAGAGGAGCACTTTTCGAATCTATCAATTAGTCGGCTCATAGGAGCACTTTTTCAAACTTTTGATGACCGATTAGTCAGCTCATAGGAGCACTCTTCGGAAGTATTTTTCCAAACAGTCGCTAGTCTAGTCAGACGCTTCTGTTGACAGGTGGCCAGCTCATAAGAGCGCTTCCTAAGATAATTTTCTGTTCAAGGTTGCAAGTCCAATAAGACACTTCCTATCATCAGTTGTTCTACACTCCTAAACAATGCTTGGGATGCTTCCTATCACCAATTAGTCAGCCCATAGAGCACTTTTTGGGAGGATACATTACTCTAAATTGTTAGGACCATTTCAGACTCATGGGATTATTAGCTCATGGAGCATTTTCCTACCAACAACCAAATTCCAGATAACCAGCCAAATCAAGGCGTTATCTATTCAACCAAGAGGCTAAAAATGGCGTCTTTCTTGTCTTTGTAGTCAAGTTTTTCAAACTTTGCTACAAAAAGGGGCAGCTGTAAACACCCCATTTTTGCCTTAAGAATCAATAATAATCAATTTCCAATTTTTTTTTAATTTTTTCCAATTTTTCTCTAATTTGGCAAAAATAGTAAAAATATTCAAAAAAATAAAAATAAATAGGAAAACACATCAATTTTGAAAAATAATTTTAGAAATGTCAATAATAAGGTTTAAATAATTTTTACAAATTTTTGAAATTTCAAAAAATACAAAAAAATAAAAAAATCGCATTGCATATATGCAATTTGTGAAATAAATAAAATTGGGAAATTAGGCCAGCTCAGCTAGCTCGTGTGTGCGCCTGGAACTTATGAAAACGATTGAGGTCCCGAGTTCGAATCCCCCCGCGTGCGCTCGGAAATTTTTTTCTTTCTTTTCCCCTGGAGCTGCCACATGGCAGCATGCGATTAGCCGAGAGGAAACACGTGCCTCGCACGTGGTCATCTTCTTCCTCAAGCCCAACTAGAGAAAAATCCGGTAGCAGTCCGACAAGGCTAAAATTGCTGGATTTCTTCGAATCTTTTTGGATTTCAATCAATCTAAAATCGAATTATCCAAATAAATCACAAGATCACAACGAATCGGCATCAAATAGGTTGGATGAACTTAAATCTAAAAAACGGAAAAATTCGGATTTATCCAAATTGAGGATTTAAGCTTATCCAAGGGAGTCTTCCGACTTCTATAAATAGAGGGCAAAGGTAGCAAGCTGAAACATAGGTCAAAAGCAAAAGAAAGTGAGAGAAAAGAGAGAATCGAAGTTCACAGGAGTTGTTTCGAAATCGCAACCGCTGATCAAGAGTTGGGCAACCACTAGGAGGCGTTTCTGAAGCGAACCACCGCTACCATTGGATTCCTCACCCTCGATAACCTAGGATTCGACACCTCAACCGCTGAAGAAGGCCACCGCAACGCCGTCAACGAGCACTCCCCGCCGCCGCATCCGATCGACCCGACCCACGCACTGACCCGGATCTAGGTAAGTCAGATTTTTCCGATTTTCTTTAATTTATTTATTTATTTGGTTTATTTATTTAGAATTAATTATTTGTTATTTATTTACTTATGTGTTATTTATATGTCAATAAGTAGAAAAATGTTAAAAATTAGATTTTTTAGGACTTAATGATATAAAAATAAAAATATAATTAAAATAATAAATAATAAAATGTAGAAAATTTATAAAGAAAATTATAAAAATATTAGAAAAATGATAATAAAACTTTAGATTTGAGAATAGGGTAGATAAAAAAATCTAGGAATTTTTTTAATAAAATAAAAATTATAAAAATTATGAAAAAATAATAAAAACTAATAAAAAATTAAAAATTAATAAAAAAAATTATAAAAATTAATAAAAAATAATAAAAATTTATAATAGTAGAAATAAGTCAAAAAATAGAAAAAAATGAGTTTTATCACTTAGAAAAATTATTTTCTCAAATAAATCCATAATTGATATTTTCCTTTAAAATTATTATTTTCAAAAATCAAATTAAAGCTTAGGCTTAGATCTTTTTTAGAAAAATCCCAAAAAGGTAAAAACATAAATAAAAAGAGATTTCACAATTAAAATTGACAAACACACTTAAAGTTTTTAGGAAATGCGAACTACGGCTTGTTTGATCCTGAATAGCAGGTACGTAAGCACCCATTTGGGGCAACCTTAAAGAGAATAAAAAAATCCTTTTCTTAGAATAATTCAAAAACACAATAAAAAGCAACAAAAATAAAATAAAAGACATTTCTAGATGAAGATAATTTTAGGAGATTAGGTAGTAACCTTAGGGTTTTAATAGGTTAGCCTCCGAACTTAAAACTCTGGTTTTCCCTTTTCCTCTTTTCACAAAAACGAGAAGAGGAAATCACAACGACTAGTGGTCTAAATTAAGACTAATCCGCTCCTTTAGTCTTAATTCAATCTTTCCCAACAACAGTTAGGTGGCGACTCCAAAATTAAACGAAATTCCTAACTCAAGTCGAGAATCTATATTAGATGAGCATAGGGTCTAGTCCAGATCGGATTAGGAATGGGAAATTCAAAAATTAGACTCGACACCTATCATTAGGATAAGAGCCAAAGGATTTCAAATCTTGGCGATGAGGGCCCATTTTTAGCAAATCAACCCAGGAATTATTTTTATACAAACCTCTTTTCTTTTATTCATGTATTGTATATTCTAACGGGCACACTTATCATGCTTTACAGGGTGATGGACAAACTCACTAAGAATCAGCTTGTGGGTTATCCATGGACCAACCTAAATCGGCAATGAGCTAGGCCAATGAATCCTATGGAAGAGCTAGCATGCTAAAGACTATTTTTATTTATAATTATTTATTTAGACTATTTAAGTTGTAATCTTTCTTTTAGGACTTTTTCATTTGCTTGTAATTGTATTTTAGGACCGGCCACCCTAAAAGTGGTATAGTTATAATTTTATGAACTTTTTAACCCTAAAGGAAGCAAGTATTTAAGTAGGGTTTTGAGGTGAATTTTTAGATTAAAAACACATCACTTTACGTGAGAGAGCTTAGGGTTATCTAAGTTCAATTTCTTCTTATCAATTTCAATCCCAAGAGTTGAGATTATGGTGAGTGCAACAATTGAAATTGTGAGTTATATCAATTTTTAATTGTTATGTTTTCTTTTCTTCTCTAATGTGTCATATCTAGGGTTGGATTGAAACATTTCTTCATCAGATTTGGTTCCTTGTTATTCGAATTATTAGAGCTTAATTGAGTTACTTTTAAACTTGATTTCTAGTCCTCCATTTTTCACATTTTTGAACTGTGAAATCAATCCCTTTTGGAAGGTGGAATTACGGTCATTGTTCTTGCTGAATTTGTGTATTATTTTACGTGGTATTCAAGAGTATTAGTGATTTTCATTGAGGAATATATCATTGTGATAATTCATTTCATGAAATACATCATTCGGATCATCTAGCAATTAGGGACACGCAACAATTTGCTCCACCTTAAACCAAATTGATCTTGCCATTTTAGTGATTGTTAATTGGTTCATTTACTTGTGCTTAATTCCTAATTAGGCACATCATGATCTCTCCACTCAAATCCTTCCCTATTTCATTACTTCCCACTCTAATCTCCTGCATTTGTTTACTAGCCTCTAGCCATATCGGTGCTTACAATAAGGGAAGTCTATGGGGGTGTAAGCTACAAAGCTTAGTGAACCATATCCTCTTACTAAACCAATATACAAAGATTAAGCAAGTTATTTAATTCAAGCATATGCCATGCATGAGAAACAACATAAATGCAACAGTATATACGGTTTACTAGATACCATATACAACACGAATTTAATGCCCTTCATTGCTTAAGTTGAGAAATCACGAACTACATGACTCCAAGCTCTAGTGACCTCAAGCTATCTTTTCAGATAATTTGTAAAGTCTATATATGTATATTTGTAATATACTTCAATAGACTTGGAAATATATATATACGTAATAAGCTCATCATGGGGTATAGATTATGAAAGGCTCGCTAGCTTAATCACCTTTAAGTGATGAATCCCTAGACTAGGAAATCCTAGGTCTCAATCATAAGGCGGCATTTCTTAGTACCACTTAGATCCTAAAGGTCAAGACAAGGTGTACCTATGGAGTACACCTCCATGGGGCCTTTTCCTACCATCACGTGATGCCGATGACCTTCTTACATGCAAATTTCATGATGCATGATTCATTTTATTTATGGCCAAATAGTCTTAAGTCAAGTTATTTGGCATCTATGGCAAATAAATACAAACACTCACAATTTCTATAGTTCAAATATAGGGGAAAGAAATTATCGATTAACTGAGCACAATTAAGATAAATTTACATTTAAGCATAGCATTCAAGCACATATAGTAACCCAAATTATCCCTATATATAATTCCAATTCATATATCTAATAATTATACACATATAAGTATGCTAAGTATAAATAGAAGCAAGGAATAGTAAACATTAGATTTTCACTCTCTTAGTCAAATAATCCTCAATTGTAATAATGAGGAGGCAATTTGTCCTCAAATGACGTATCACATGATAGGACAAAATAACTCTATAAGTTTGGGTAAAAAATTAACATATACTAATTTTGCTAGTTTTGTCAGTTTTCCTAGTTTTGAATGTTTTAGTATTTTCTGCATAACTTTTTTTTTTAAATCTCTTTTTTTATGTCTTTATAGTCATTTTAAAGGGTTTTGAATTTTCATTCTAATTTTGAAGCCATTTAGTTTGTTTGAACTTTAGAAGATTGTGCTTGTGGCTAAACAAATCAGGTACACCCGATTGAGATTTTGTTTAGGGTTCCTTTTTTCCTAATTTGATCTAATAACCTGATGGAATTAATTTTAACCTCTTGGAATCATTCTTAAGGTTTTAATATGGATTTGTTATGGTTCTTTCCATTTTTTTAAATTTTAGAAATTTGTCTAAGAATTTCATGTGCCCTTTTTCTAATGCTTTAGTTGCACTTTTCCTTCTTAATTTGTGTTAGTTTCATGTTTTCCTTAAAGATTTTTAATTCCAAAATTCTCCTTATGTTATTTCATTATTCTTAGGTTCTAGAAATTAAAAAAAGAAATTCAGATTCAAATAGTTTGGCCTTGGTTTGAAGTCCTTGAGTAAATCTTGTTATTTCTTCCAATTTTCTTTTGCAAAAGGGGTCCCTTTTGTCATCTGAATTTTATCCACAATTAAGAAGCATGGAATACATAAAAAATACACTCATTTGGGTCTCTAAATTAGGCACCTAGAAGTCCTTAGAGTCTCTAAATTCTAATCTCTTTATATTTTTCCAAAACTTCAACATACAAGCTACATTAGAAGGTAAATCTTCATGGTTATACATTCTAAAATTAGGGTTACATTTTCAACTTATTCCCTAAACTAAATATACTCCAAATATACATGTGAAGCTACAAAAATCAATGTAAAATGACGTATTCTATTTTGAGGAATCAGAATATTACAAGAAAAAAAATAATACTAATAAGAAGGAATGAAAGTCCTACACATTAATGCTATTAGAGTGCCTAACTTTCCTCTTTCTACTTCCTCTTAGGGTGGCCGTGTATTCTGATCTTCCTTATATCCTTAGCTCGTTAAATGGGTTCTAGATTGGTATAGATGATATTAGAAATTTGGCTTAATTGAGCACTATTTGATGCTTGATTAGTTAGTCGAAGTTTAGAGGGTGCTGTAAGAAAAAACGGTGTTATGGTTTGTAAGGGTTGATGTGATCCAATTTTTTAATGTGTTTTGGGAGTTCTTTGGATAGCTTTTGAGAGTGTTTTTCTTGTGGTAATTCTTCATATTGAAGGTGATGGGAATAGACCTTGTGGTTCTAGTAGTGGGAAACCTAAATTGGATGCATAAGCCTAGAAATCCACATATGGCCACATCTTGTCTAGTAATGTTTTATTTTTCACTTTAGCAGGTACATTGATCTGTTTTTATAGGATGGCTAAATAATATACACTAAGGATCAAATTGAGGGACAATCTTGAAATCACATCCAACGGTCCATAATATGTTCAATTGAAGTGAAGAATCAGCCACTTGAAGACCATTTTATACTTATATTTTGTTGATTTTGGAACCAACCACTTAAGTGGCATCCTTGTAATTTTTTTGTTATTTTTACCCTAATTGGAGCAAGTATAAATACTTGCTAACTAGGGTTTTTGAAAAAGCTTTTGACATTTTTGAAAAATACACATTCTTTGCCGTAAGGTTTTGCCCTTGCATGTAAAGATCTCTTATCAATTTCCAAATGAAATTGTGGTGAGACTAACTTGAGTGGATTGTGAGTAATATCAATCTTCCTCTTGTTGTTTTTCAAATTGTGTTTAGTGAGTAATATCTAAGTAAAATTTGTTGGTAACTTGTCTTTGTCCACATGAATTAGGGTTCTTCATTTTCAGATTTGAATCATTTCAAATTGAGTGGAATTCTAGTTCATTTTTATTGTTTTCCATTGATATTTATAAAATTTCTTGTTCCTTACATCAATTTAACATCAATCTCATGAATTTGAGGATCATTTGTGAAGTTAGTGATCACACCAATTGTTGATTGGATTTTGTTGTTCACGCCACTTGTTGATGTGTTTGCTATCCAATTAGTAAGGCACATCATACTTTTGGTATTAGAACAAAGGTTGTGGAGTAAGGTTTATGTAAACTTCAATTAAAAATTAGGGTTCTTGAATTTTATTTCTTGATTCGAATACTTCAAGTGGGATTGAAGTAGTTAATTGTGATTTTGTTGTGTTATATTTGTTGTTGTTGAAGTGGAAGTGGAGATCTTGTAGTAATCCTTATGATCTTGATCTTGATCTTGCCGAGAGAAGAAGGGGAAGTAGGAGGTCTATTTCCTTGTATGTGTTTCGGAATTGGAGAGACATTATTTGTGACAAAAGAGAAGTGAATTTCTTAAATGTTGTTTTAGAATTGAAGGAGTGTGAATTACATTTCCCAAATTTGCTTTTGTGTGGAGGATTTGGAAATTATTTAAATTTAAAACAAACATTAAGTTTAAAGAGTTATTGTGTAGTATTGATTAAATGCAATTTGAATATTTTTGAATTGTTTCTTACCTTTTGTGGAGAAGCTTCATTAAGAATTGCATTTGTGTTGTTTTGCCGTGATTGGGAGAGTTGCAAAGTGTGTGTTTGTTGCACCGTAAGTGAGTGTGTGTGTGGTGTAGTGATTTTGTGTGGTGAAGGGTACAACATGGTGTATTTGTTGTATTGTTGTGAAAGGTTGTTACACCGTAGATTGTAAGTGGTGTGTATGGCCTGAGTGAAGGTTGTTGTATTGGTTAAATTTAAATTTCAAAAGCAAGCATTAAAGTGTGGAAGTTATTATGTATTGATGCTTTAAACACTTTGCTTAGTTGGAATCATTAACTTACTATTTGGAGAAGTGTTTATTGTTACTTCTACTTGTTGTTGTCGTAATTGAAGTGTGGAAGTGTATATGACGTTAAGTGGAATTTTGTAGGTGAACTACATTGCTTTGAATTATCTTTGTAATTTGACAAATTAAGTCCACAACTATGTCAAATGATAGTGTGAATGGGGGAATTGGCAATGAGGCCAATAGTCAAGTTGGTGGTGGACAAGGTCATTGGACTATAGGCGGAAGAACTTTGGAGGAACAACTTCAAGACCTTACCACCATTGTTGGTACATTAACAATAAGGATAGATAGGATGACAATGCTACAACCACTAGTGGCAAATCCTTAAGCACCACCTAGAGTAGCTCCTTAAAATGTTTAAAGGGAGGGAGCAATTAGAGGTAATATGGGAAGAAGAGTGGAAGGAGATTATTATGCTCTTAGGGAGGAAAGAGATGATAATTTTTGGGTTAATCCATAGCCGAATAGGGATTTTAGACCACATTGGGGATTAAAGTATGTGAAACTGCAAATGCCTTCATTTGATGGTAAGGGTTCAACAGATGATTACCTGGATTAAGAAGACAAAGTTGAAGGTCTTTTCGAGTGTTGTGAAATTGATGATGACACTAGGGTTCATCTTGCAGCTATGGAATTCATAGGGTATGCCACCTTATGGTGGAAGAATTTGGTGACCAGTAGGCGAAGGGATGGAGAGGCTAAAATACATACCTAGAGGGACATGAAACGGGTTGAGGAAAAGGTTCATACCTGAGCATTATAAGTAGGAACTATTTATGCATCTCTAAACATTGAGATAGGGAGGCAAAATAGTAGATGACTATATACAGGAGTTTGAAACGCTGATGATTAGATGTGGATTAGTCAAGCTTCCTGAGCAAACCTAGCACGATTTGTGTCTGGGTTGAAATACAAGATTGCCTATGTTGTTGAGCTACAAAGGTATAGTACACTTGATGAGGCTATACAGTTAGCCTTGAAAGTGGAAAGGCAGAGGCAATCCAATCCATTCCGGGCTACTAATAACAGGTATGGTACTACTACTAAACCTATGGGGGCAAATGGTCAGATGGGTGGACCAAAGGGAGTAGGCGAACATATCGAGGCTATAGATAGAGTTATCTTTGACATAATGGCCAACTAGATTGAACTTTAGGCTAATCTTAATAGCATTGAAGAGTTTAGAGACACGACTAAAGCTTAGGTAGCAATGTACTAACATAGGGCTAATCACTACTACCACAAAAAGGTCAGTCACATGGTCTTCCAACTAGGAGACCTAACACATAGGAAGTTAGAAGCCACCTAATCCTAAGAAAGATAAAGGAAGCTTGCACCAAAATGAAAGTTAAAGAAGACTTATGTTATTGAGCTTACAAATTAGAAATTTTTTATGGTTATCTCATACCTTAAACTTGGAGCACTGATAACCTTAAGCTCTATTTTGGCTATGTCCTGATGAGCTCATGTAATGTTTACATTGTGATGAAAGTTATTTTTCCTTCATAATCTTAAAATATTTATGTTGCATATTTACTTGTATTTATGTTAGTTAGAAAATTCTAGGCCCTAATCTCTCTCGAGGTAAATAGACTCCTATGAACATTAGGTCATGATCTCTATGAGGTGAAAGGACTAATGACATCAAGTCCCTACCAATACTTAGGCAAATGGACTCTTAATTATATCAAGTCCTAACTTATACTAAAGTGAACAGATTACCATGCTCCTTGACCACCTTAGAAAGGTTAAAGCATCAAACTTCTTCAAGTTACGTTAGAAGACATAGTCATTTTAATCAAATGGGTACTCGATGATAGGGCTTAAGTTTAAATGTCAAAAAACTCCTAAAGACTAAACACTTATAAAGGTCTTAGGTTAACATCAACATATAAGTGAAAAGGTAAGAGAAAAATGAGATAATGAAGGAACATAAATAGGAATTTTTCATTCAACAAAGTTGTACTTACACTCAATAGGTTTACATACTAACCTCCTAAAAAAAGAAAAAAAGGAAAAGAAGAGAAGATACTCATCTAGTGGGGGCTTAAAATGGGATTTAAACACTTCATTGACCCGAGCAATGATGGCTTGCTTGGTTGGAGTTATTTAGATAGAGATAAAGGATCTTCTAAAGGATTGATGCTTAGTGGAGGAGGAATGCCTTCAAGTTAGCCTTGCTCATTACCTTTGCCCTACGCTTTACTATAGCCATGGCCCTTCGACACCCCCTCTCTTTTGGGCTTGTCTTTGGCATCTTCCCTTTCTCGAAAATCTTATGCTAAGCCTCCTCCTAAATCCTCTTAGTGTTTACCTCAACCTCCTTTTGTAATACACAGTCTTGGAAATATATATATATATATATATATATAATATCATAATTATTAAATAAAATAATAATATAATATAATACAAAACTAAGGGTATTGTCATAAATAACTAAATAGGACAAAGGTATTTTCAACTTTTCCTAGCTACAACATAAAAACCAAAATTCACCTAGGCTTTCTCTTTTCACCATTTCTCTTCTACCAATGAAAACCTAAAGAGGGAGAGAGAGGGCCTCTACAAAGAACTAAGGCAACTTAGACGAGAATCACACGGCAAATTCGAGAAGTAAACATGTGAATCATTTATATAGATGTTGAATGTAGGATCTAAAATGTCGTTATCCTTGTAACAATTGAAAACCGAATCAAACGATGGATTGGAACAAGCATGGAAGTTAGTTAAATTTGGATTTCCAAGTGTAATTTGAGTCAAGTATTCTAAAACTTAATTTTACATTAGATTTAGAGAATACAATGATTAGTTAGACTAAAAATCATAGAAATTTAGGATTTTTAATGAGTTATAGGAGGAAAAATTAAGGTTTATGATGAATAGTGGGATATATGGTCAAGTATACTTCCATATACTTGCCCATATAAGAATATGAAGGGAAATAGTAAGGTGTACAGCCTTAGGCTATATATAGATTACTAGGAATTGAACTAAGTCAAAATCAAGAACAAATACCCTCTCCCTAGGATTAATGACCTATTTGATCAATTACAAGGAGCTTAAGTTTTCTCTAAAATTGACTTGAAATCAAGGTATCATTAGTTGAGAATCAAGGAGGAACACAAGTGTAAGATTTTTTTGAAGACTCGGTACAGGCATTGAGACTTTTTGGTGATGCCTTTTAGTTTAATAAATGCTTTAATAGACTTTACAGGCCTAATGACCAGAGTGCTTAGAGACTAGCTAGATCAATTTGTGGTAGTTTTCATAGATGACATTCACATCTATTCTAAGAGTAAAGAAAAACATGAAGCACATCTCAAAATAATGCTAGCAAGACTTAGGGAAGAGAAGTTGTATGTTAAATTCAGTAACTGTGAGTTTTCATTAAAATAGGCATCCTTCTTAGGGCATGTGGTAGAGAAAGATGGCATATCAATAGATCTTGAGAAGGAAAAGGTAGTAAAATGACTTGCTATGACGGGGAACTATGATAGACGTTCGAAGTTTTCTAGGATTAGTTAGGTATCACAAATGCTTTGTGGATGGATTCTCTTGATTAGCAACTCCCCTAACATAATTGATAAAGAACAAGGCCATGTTTATATGGAATGAAGATTGTGAAAAAATTTTCACAACACTAAAGAAGAGATTGGTGACAACTCTAATGTTAGCCCTATCAAAGGTGGGAGAAAGATTTGAAGTGTTTGGTAATGCATCAACTCAAAGCTTGGGGTGTTTACTTATGTAGAATGGGAAAGTCATTACACATGCCTCCCGCTAGCTAAAACCATATGAGAAGAATTACCTTACACATGATTTAAAACTACTAGTTATGAACTTGGTGCTGAAATTGCAAACACACTTTCTCTATAGTAAGAGGTGCAAAATTTTTACACATCATAAAAGTTTGAAGTATCTATTTACCTAGAAAGATTTGAATATGAGACAAAGGAGGTGGCCAAAATTGATAAATGATTATGATGTAGAAATCCACTATCACCATGGAAAAGCAAGCATAGTTGAAAATGCATTGAGCCAAAAGAAATAGATGAACATATAACACTAATCACATCTCAGAGATAGATATTAAAGACATGAGTAAGCTTGAATTAAAGATGTTGACATAAGAAGTGGGAAACAGGTTAGCTACACTTAGTATCTAACCTAGTTTCATTGATCAGATTAAAACTGTACAAATTGGTGTTCTAGGAATTTAGAAAATAAAGAGCAAAATAGACTAAGGTAAAGCCATAAAATTTGAAGTAAATACTAAAGGGTTAGTCAAATGGCATAAGATGGTATATTTTAGATGACACAAAGTTGAAGAAGAAAATCATGAATGAAGCCCATTACTTAAGATATATAGTACACGCTAGAAGCACTAAGATGGTAGATGGATCTCAAGAATAATTACTGGTGGAAAAATATGAAGTAAGAGATAGCTAAATATGCATTCAGATGTCTAACCTGTTAACAAATCAAGGTTGGAACCGGCCACTTAGTGGCATCTTTGTAATTCTTAGTACTTTTACCTTAATTGGAGCAAGTATAAATACTTGTTAACTAGGGTTTTTAAGGAGCTTTTTGATATTTTTGACAAAACATACACTTTGAGTCGTGAGAGTCCTTCCTTGCAATCAGCGATCTCTTATCAATTTCTTTGTGAAATTGTGGCGAGAATCAACAAGAGTAGATTATGAGTCATATCAATCTTACTTTTCTTATGTTACAAATTATGTTTAGTGAGTAATATCTAGGTACAATTTGTGGTTACTTATTCATTTACGTGATTTAGGATTGTAATTTTCAAATTTGATTGCACATACTTATTTGTGAATGAAGAAGTAACCACAAATTGAAGAACACATACTTATTTGTTCTTACATCCATTTGGTATTTACTTATTTGGAATCAAGTTCATCACGCCATTTTGAGTTCTAATTGTGTAATTGATCCTCAATTGTATTGTGTGCTTGTGATTTGGAATCAAGGTACATCAATTACTCACATCACACATCAATTCAAAGGGAAGATCTCAATCAGGAGCGACCATGATAGGTGCTTAGGTCAATTTTTCCTTAAACACATTAAATGCTTCAAGGCACTCATTGGTTAAATCATGTGGCATGTCTTTTTCCAATAGCGGTGTCAATGGACGAGCTATTTTTGAGAAATCTTTAATAAACCTTCTATAGAACCTGGCGTAACCATGGAAACTTCAAATGGCTCTTTTCGAAGAAGGTGGTGGATGTTTTGCAATTGTGTCCACCTTTGCATCATCTACTTCGATTCCTCCATGAGTGATTTTATGCCTTATGACTATACCCTCCTTCACCATAAAATGACATTTCTCCCAATTCAAAACCAGATTTATCTCTTCACATCGAATCAAAACTCTTTTCAAATAAATGAGACAATCATCAAAAGAATCACTAAAGAAGGAGAAATTATCCATAAAGACTTCCATGATGCTCTCCACTAAATCTTCAAAGATAGCTAGCATACACCATTGAAACATAGCCAATGCATTGCATAGCCCGAAAGGCATACACTTATAAGCGAAAATACCGTAGGGATTAGTGAAAGTAGTCTTTTCCTGATCCTTAAGAGCGATTGGAATTTGGAAATACCTTGACATTCCATCTAAAAAACAATAATATAGATGTCTAGCTAATCACCTTAGCATCTGATCTATAAAAGGAAGGGGAAATTGGTCCTTGCAAGTTGCCTCATTTAGCCTGCTTTAATCTATGCGCACTCATCACCCAATTATAGTCTTCATAGGTATGAGTTCGTTCTTTTCATTGGGCACCACCGTCATTCCCCCTTTCTTTAGTACTACTTGCATAAGGTTGACCCATGGACTACCATAAATAGGATAGATTAACCCTACATCTAGAAGCTTGATCACCTCCTTCTTTATAATGTCCTTCATGTTGGGGGTTAGCCTTCTTTAAGGTTGAACAACTGGTTTAAAATTATCCTCAAGAAAAATTTTATGGGTTTAGAACGAAGTGCAAATTCCCTTAATGTCTAATATTTACCAGGCAAGAGCCTACTTATGCTCTCTTAAAACTCCTAATAAACTCTCTCTTTACTTCCTTGTCAAACCAGCTAAAATGATGATAGGGAGCTTGGAATCAGCCTCCAGAAAAAGCATATTCTAGATATTTAGGGAGTTACTTCATCTCAAGTTCTAAAGGTTCTTCCATAGATGGTTTCAATCTTACTTCCTCCCTAGGCTCTATCTTCTTAAACCCCCTTTGATAAACTAATTCTTCACAAGCTTTCAACTGAGGTATCACAGTTTGGATCTCAACACTTTCAATCACTTCCTCCCCATCAACCATTAAACTAAACTCCAAAGGATCCCCACATAGTAATTCCTGCATGGAACTCATCACTGACCTATCAACACTGTCAATAGCATAGCAAGAATCATCGGCATTTGAAGACTACTTTAAAGTTGTTGGGATTGTTACTACCAACTCATCTTCACCCTCTCAGAACTAGTTTCCTATCCACCACATTTGTCACGGCTCTTGTAGTGGCCAAGAAGGCACATCCTAGAATCAACGGGACCTCTACATCTACATCTATATCCAAGATTACAAAATCAACAAGGAAAATGAAATTTTCTACCTTTACCAAGGCGTCTTCGATGATTCCCCTTAGGGAATTTGACTGAGTGATCTACCAACTGCAAACTCATCCCCATAGGCTTCGGCTTACCTAGCTTAAGCTGCTTGAACACTAAATAGGGCATTAAGTTTATGCTTGCTCTAAGGTCTGCCAATGTTCTTTCCATAGGTAGCTCGCCTATAAGGTATGGAATAGTAAAGCTACCCGGATCCTTAAGCTTTTGAGGTAGTTTATTTTGCAAAATAGCTTAACACTCCACCTTAATAACTATAGTAGAAATCTCTTCCAGCAATTTTTTGTTTGATAGCAAATCTTTCAAGAACTTTGCATACCTGAGCATCTACGCAAGAGCTTCCACAAACGGCATGTTGATATGTAATTGTTTAAACAAATCTGAAAACTTACTGAAGTGTTCTTAATCCTTATCTCTTTTCAATAAGCCTGGATATGGAATTGGTGGCTTGTAGGACTAAATTTTCAATGCCTTGGCCTTTCCTGAGTCTTTTTCTTTATCAAGATTCGTCTCCTTACCATGTTTAAAGGTTTGTTCCTTTTCAGTAACCCTATATTGTCCAATCTTGACCTCTTTCTCTTGTACAACCCTTAGCACTCTAGTGGTATTAGATTGCAATTCTCTTCCACTCCTAGGGTACGCTGCACTCTGGTGGAAGAATCTAATTATCAGCAGGCGTTAGGATGGAGAGGCTGAGGTTCAGACCTAGAGGGACATGAAATGATTACTGAGGAAAAGGTTCATTCCTGAGCACTACAAATATGAGTTGTTTATGCGACTGCAAACATTGAGACAGGGAGGCAAAATAGTGGATGATTATGTGCAAGAGTTTGAGACCCTTATGATTAAGTGTGGGTCCATTGAGCCTCCTGAACAAACTGTAGCACGTTTTGTCTTAGGCCTAAAATATGAAATAGTGTGTATTGTTGAACTGCAGCGCTATAATACACTTGATGAGGCTATTCAGTTGGCCTTAAAAGTAGAGAGACAAAGGAGGTCCAACTTCTTTAGGGCTCCAAGCAATAGACCTAGTACTATTAATTGACCTATATCAGCTGACAATCGATCAGGGGGAACAAAGGCGGTAGGAGAGGGAGCAAAGGCAGTGGACACTACTACCCCAACTATTATGAGAGAAAATTTACCCACTGGGAACGGTAAAGAGGTAATGGCCCTAGATACGAGGCAGACTGTTCCCGGATCTACTAGTGGGAAAGCGCGCCAAATAAAATGCTTTAAATGCATGGGATTTGGGCATATAGCTACACAGTGTCCAAATAAGAGGGTGATGACCATTATGGAAGACACTGGGGAGGATATTGAGGATGATCATGATTAGATTGAACCTACAGATCTACCAACATCACTACAGGAATATTATGATGATCAGACTGCAGACGCGCTTGAGGAGCATACAAGAGGAAAATATCTATCCCTTAATGTGTTATGCAAGGCCTTATATATATCTCCTAATAATAGTGATATTTAGAGGGAGAACATATTTCACACCTCTTACAGAATCAGAGGTAACCTTTATGTACTCATCATCGATAGTGGTAGTTGCACGAATGTTATATCTGTTGCGTTAGTAGACAAATTACAACTTTCTACTATCCCACATCCTAGTCCTTATCATTTGCATTGGCTGGATAATAGAGGTAGTATGCATGTTACCCTTAGGGTAAAGGTTTCTGTGAATGTCGGGCATAATTATCATGATGAGATCCTGTGTGATGTAGTCCCTATGCATGCATTCCATTTACTATTGGGTCAGCCTTGGTTCTACGATCGACGGGTGATACATGATGGGTTTGAAAATACCTACATGTTCAACATGGGCAAGTTACGCATAGTTCTATTACCGATTACTCCATCTGAGATCCGGGGGTTTCAAGAACAGATCAGAAATCCATCCACTACCATTGTTAATTGGAAGAGCAGGACAACAGAGATATTAGGGTTCAGTTCCACAATCGATCCTCTAGATTTGAGGGCAAATGTTTCAGAAGCTCGAGGAGACGATGGGAAAATTTCTGACACTATCGACCTTTTCAGAACCCAATTTGGATGATGATCCAAATTGCTCATATTTTACCTTATGTCTTTATTTCTAATAAATATTTGAGAATAATCTTACAGGTACAATGATAATTCTCCATGGGATGCTAATATGTCCTACAACTCCTATTGGACACAAAACGTTTTTCAAGATGACAATCAAAGACCCCGTTGCGATTGTTTTCTATTCCGAGGCAATTGGACCATAAAGACTTATGTTATTTTGTATCTTGTAATTGTTTTATGAACTATTTTAGTTATATTTTGGTTTTGGGACACTTTTATTTCCTTGTAATTTTCATTTAGGGCTAGCCTCCTTAAAAGTGACAAACTTGTAATTTTGACCACTTTCTAACCCTAGGAGTAGTAAGTATAAATACTTGCTTAAGAGAGGGATTGAGGAGGCCAATTTTTACAGATTTGAGAGACACATTTCACGTGTGAATTAGGGTTCTTTCCTTAGTTCCAAACTCTTATCAATTTCAACCTAAGAATTGGAATTGTGGCAAGTGCGACGAAGGCGAATTGTGAGTCATATCAATTCAACTTTGTTGTATGTTCATTTCTTCTCTAGTGAGTCATATCTAGGGTCGATTTGGATCTTTCTTGGACATATTTGTGGTTCTATTTCGTGGACAACAATCTTGTAAGATTGATTGTTTCCTTGAGCACTTGAATTACATATTTCATTTTTAGTGTTGGCGTGAATTTGTGATTGAAAGGGAAAGTGGATTTCATGGGTTTATTGCTTTCTTTGATCTGATTTCCACGTGATATTTCAATCCTTATTGTGGTTACTTGGTTAATGTTATCAATAGAGATTATAATTAAATCATTTGAACAACATTTTCCATCAAAATCTACAAAGGTGTCATGTGAATTGCTTCCTTGGTGGACCGGTTTTGTATGAGACTTGAGACTTGAGACTTGTTTTCTTGAGTCTTTTGATTGTGCTTCCAAGTGGATTTAGGCACATCATAGTCAATGTTCGGCGCAACACATTAGCATAATGAAACATCTCACTAGACATTGTTGTGTTTTAAATCCAACAACACAATAATAATCCTTACACCTCCATGGCTCAAGTACATAACTAAACCACAAATGAAGTACACTCAACTAATGTTAAGTAGAAAGAATTAAATTCAACTAAAGTGTTTAAGTAACTAATTTAATTTACTTTCACACTTTAATGACTTGTTTGAATTTTAAATTCTACTACTCACTTTCCTTATTCTTACCTTGACTTCTCACCACTTAAATACACAATGGCAGCAAGGAAAAATATCACACAACACAACTATCCACCTCTACAAAATCCCCTTAAACGCATCACGATTTAAGATGCTCACCCACTACTAACAATGTCCTTGATAACAATACAAATTGCCTCTAAATGTACATTTCAATTTTGTTTTTAAAATTTGGGAAAAATAATAATTGTATTCCTCAAATTTCCGAAAAGATACACTACAAATTCTACTTCACAATTGAAACATCACTCTTCCCCTTCAGGTTTGCTATCCTGCACTACACTCTCACCTTTGCCTCAAATGCAGCCGTTACTCCACACAAATTTTTAAAATTCACAAATGGCAATTCCTTTACTTAAAACCACAAACACAACGTCAACAATTTAATACTTTTTACACCACAATCATTAATACAACCACAGTGTAACAACCCCACAAATTTTTTTTTTTGTAACACAACTCTACACAAAACTTCAAAGTATCACTTCCAGCCCTATAAAAACCAAAGCAAACCACAATTTTAAATAAGGTCAACAATTCAAATTGAAAAATCAAATATTCCTATGTAACCCTTCCGAATTGGTAAAAGTAATTTCAAATTCAAACAACCACACATTAATTCTTCAATTAAGTTTTTTCAAAAACAATAATTTCAAACTCCACATAACCAAAATAGAAATTGTCAATTGCACCCACTATTTTCGAAAAAACAAACAATAAAGTTCAACTTCTTCTTTCTAAAACAATTGGAGATTTTCACATTTCCGAATTTACATTCAAAAGCGCTAGTTTCCTCTTCCTTCATAGTGAAGTCCCAACATGAAGCTTCAACAAGTCCCAAAAATCCCTCCAACAAGAACAAGTTCAACTTCCCCAAACAGATAATCATCATTCAAGTATCACAACAACAATTAATTTTTACTTCAATTTTGGATAAAATGTAAGAACACAACCTTAAATCTTCGAAATTCAAAAAATCAAATAACCCCTCCATAACTCAACTCTGATCCAATTTATGGCTCAAAACTAACCCAAGCACAAAAACCTAATTGAAAGACCAATTACACAATGAAATCGAAGTAGTTCTCCAAATTGCAAAACTGTCAATCTTTTAATTCCAAATCCCAAATATGAACAGTATGAAGATTGTATACAAATGAAATTCGATACCAAATTATGATGGCCTAAAAGGGATTTAAGCAAAATCAAATGTAGTAAAATCCAACCCTAAATACAATCCCCAATTGTTCAACAATTGGAGACTTGGTAAATTCCAAAAGAATAAAGGACTCGAAATGAAAAACAATAACTAATTCAATTACAAAGATTCAAATTCTCAATATAACCAATCAGCTTGAATCATCATGTAATTCAGATTGAGCAGAAATAAAAACTGTGTTCTCCCTTTAGAAATAAGCATTCTACGGGAACAAGATAGGTAAGTTTGATGAAAACCCACAAAAGTAACCAACAAACTCAAAAAATTTGCAAGTTATGATGCAAATTCCAAAAATTTCTAAAATCAACCCAGATATTACATAGAAAAAAGAAACCAACAAAATGAAATTGATATTACCCAATTTCAAGTTTGCACTTACCACAATTTCAACTCTTGGGATTGAAATGATAAGGTCTAATATAATTGGAGAACCCTAATCCTCACAAAAAAGTGATGTCAAATCAAAAAAAAATGGCCTCCAAAAAAGTCTTTAAGCGTATTTATCTTGCTCCCTTAGGTTTTAAAAGAACAAAAAATTTTAAACTAGGCATTTTGGGTGGCCGGCCCCTAAAACTCAATTACAACCAAAAAAATGTCCCAAAATGTTACAACATAAAAGTCCAAGTAAAAAAAAATATATAATAAAAATTAGTCTTCAAGAGCTAGTCTTCCATAGGATTCATAGGCCCAACCACATGGTTTAGGTCTTCCTAGATAACCCACAATTGAGTTTTAGGAGTTTGCCACCCCGTAAAAGCCGAAAGTGTGCCTGTTGGAATTAAATACATAAATAAAATAAAAGGGTTAGTAAAACGAATAATTCCAGGGTCTATTTCCCAAAAGGGCCCTCATTACCAAGATTCCGAAATCTTTGGTTCTTGCCCTAATGAAGGTCTTGTCAATTTTGATTCCTATCAAGAAGGTTATAACTCTTGTTAAAGATATTAAGACTTAATAGGAACATCTATACAGGTAAACTGTTTATTTGTTTTTTTAGTTGATTGCTAGGTATTTTTAATGAAATGTTTGTGAGAAACAAAATTGCAAAATGTAATGAATTAATGTCTTTTTTTTCTAGTGTTGGTTTAGCTTAGGGCCCTGTGGCAGTTCCTTGGAGGGCACCCGATGATTAGATGCTAATTAACCTAATAGAGCATGTACAAAATGACTAAGGAGTTAAGGTTAGATAGGCTCCGTAGTAGTTCCCATTGGATTAATATTTATTAAATAACAGTTAAGATTTGAGGTCATAAGTATCCTATTTTGTTTTGGAATTTAATGATGATTATTGATAAACTTTCTTTTTTGCTTAATTTCAATACTACACACTTCCTTTTCTTCATAAAATTCCCTTTTTTTCTTTAGCTTCACCATTCATTCTTCTTCTCTCTTTCTCCTTTATTCTCTTCTTGACTCATTTCATTTGAACTTTTAAAATCCGTACAAACCGAATCAATTCTCACTATACTCATGTTCCACCATTACACAATAGGACTTCCTTTACAAATACACATAAAGCCCACCTTTTTATCGAAATAAATTTTCACACATACATACTTATCGGCACTAGTCCCTTGCAGCCCTACAATTTCACCGAACCAATAAGAATCCCTTTCCCCTTCCTCACATTCCTTTCTAATCCACTTAACAACCGAATCAACACCCACGTTTTCCCCGCTATACATTCACCAACTAAATAAAACATGGACACACACACAAATGAAAAGAAAGGAGGTTGAATCAATCATTTCTCCCTCAAAACCCGTAACCACTACATCTCCTCTCTTATCACCATATAGCACACAAAAATACGCATATATTTTTTTCCTTTCTCTCTTTTTCCCCTTCTTTTCGTTTCCTCCCCTTTTCCTTCCTTCTCTTCCTTTTCTCCAATTTCTTTCCCTCTTACTCCTTGTTACTACTTGCCCCTAAATACCGCCACATACACCGTACACGACCACACCCCTTCAACACTCCTCAAAATACTGCACGCACCTTTCGTTTTTCCCCATACACTAATACACTTTGCCCACATTACAACATTCCCATTCAACATAATCCCCTTAAACCCCACCAACAAATGCACACATACATACACTCGCACTTACACACACTACACATACCCCAAAACCCCTTTCCCTACTACACTACACACACCCACAGTCCAACCACACACACAATTGGGGTTTTCACACAATACACACCATATAACACCTCATTTACAAACAATACACACCAGCACACCATCAACACACATATCCCTACACACTACAATTCATGCAATAACCCACAACAAAACATCCTTCGCCACATGCACACAAACATTAACACTTATGGCACACCTTGACATCTATCACAATTTCACCCCGAAATCCAATCCCCTTCCCATATGGCACACACAGGATCCCTACTGCTGAGTTTTTCTTTTCCTCAGTTTTACTTAAAAAATTTTTTGGTATATTTTCAAACAATTTTTCCTCACCTAAAAACAAAGTAAAAATACACTATTATATAACTTTTGTTTTTTATTACGAAACCTTATGTCTAAGCTAATTGATTATTCCAAACAAAATATTTACTCGAAATTTTCATTTGAAAATCTTAATCTGTAATTTCAATTAATTTCATTATTTGACCTAATATTGTTCGTGATTTATGTTTTGAGGAATTTATTCTTTAATTTGAATTGCACAAACTAAAATTGGGACTTAACAATTGTTTCTATTTATATTTTTATTTATTTGTCTATATACCTATATGCAGGTATTTTCAACTACTTTTGTTCCCTAAATTTATTTAGGATATGTTTCATATAATTTGAAATGCTATACACTGTTATCTTTTTCCTTTGCATACGATTATTCTCCCAATTATTTTGAATTTTCTATTTCTCATTGTTTATTAACTTATCAAATGGATCTCATGTCTTCTCATTTTTTTATTTTAAAGCTATTATTATTTCTCAATTTTTTTTTATTATTCATAAATTTATTAAAATAATATTAATGTATCACAGTGTTTAAAATTTTTTGTCATAAATGTCTCAAAATTTTTAATATTGTAAAATGTATTCTCGCTACCTTGACTTAGAAATATTCTATTATTCCACTTATTTTCTTTAATTTTTTGTATAGTTTTTTAAAATTTTCGGGGCTTATATCACCACCTCACCCCCCCCCCCCCCCCCCCCCACCTTTTAAGAAGTTTCGTCCTCGAAAACTTTACAGCAATCATCTCTTTTCTTTTGTACTTTTTTATTAGATTTTTAAATTTTTCATGTTTTTGGAACTCAAGGTTATCATTTTGTACACTACCTCATATATGTAAATAAGGGTGCTAAATTTTAGATTTTGTATGTTTGTGTAATTTAGTTTTATTGATCAAATGATCATGCTATAGTAATAAGTAGTATATGTAATTATATATCTAATGGTCTAACTAATGTGCCTAAAACCAAGTCTAAGCATATGTAAAAACCAATTTGAAAGACAATTAAAAAATGTCGATCAAATTAGCTTCTAAATGGCGTTAAATTCTCAATGCTTGTAACCAATTCCACAACACCACGTAAACAAGATTGAAATGATGAAAATCATAATGATGAAATCCTCAATTGAAAACACTAAACAAACTTAAATTCCCATGAGATTATTTCACAAAAACAATAAGAACAAAGCCGTGATCCACTTTCCCAACAAACCCATCCATGGTTTAAAATGAAGCAAAAATTGATGGTAATAACAAGTGCTAAAACCAATCAATCCTATAACATAATGAAATGATTACAAATGCAATCAAATCTGACTAGGAACAATCTAATTCAACCTTAGATATACTCACTAGTGATGAAAAGGAAATTACAACAAAGAGAACTTGATATTACTCACAAATTCACTTTAAGGCCACTTGCTACAATCTCAATTTTGGATTGAAATTGATAAGAGAAATTTTGGAATTAGGGAACCCTAACCCTCAACACTTGAAGTGTTTTTTTTTTCTAAAAATTATCAAAAGTCCCTCAAAACCCTACTTAAGCAAGTATTTATATTTGCTCCTTTTAAGGGTTAAAAAAAATCCTCAAAATTACAACTAGGCCACTTTAGGTAGCCGATCGTAAAAACATAATTGCAAGCAAATAAAAGTTTCCCAAAATCTTACACATAAATAATCTAAAGAAATAATTACAAATATAAAAATAATAAGAATCCTTAAAGAGCCAATGCATTGAGGCAATGTTGATCACAGCAGGCTATTGGAAGAGAATCTGATGATGTCCTAAGTGATCAACAATGAGAGTCATTTGGCATCCCGTGGAGAAAAATCATTATACCTGTAAGATTATTACTCAAATATTTATTAGATAAAAAAGAAACAAGAGTAAATATGAGTGATTTGGATCATCATTCAGATCAAGTTCTGTAGCCATCTAGGTCGCTGGAAAAATTCCCATCACTGACTCTTTTATTTCTTACCTGTATTAATTTACCTACTTCAACGGGTATTTGATTCTTCTTAAATTTAGCTTACAATGGTAGAGTTCCTAGGCTTTAAGGTTTTGATTAGCATAGGTTAAAGAGTTGGTATTAAATATGTATTACCTATTTTTAGAAATAGTAGCGATGCCCATTAAATAGAGTATCTTATGCATATATCTTGTATATTTCTACTATTACATATTTTTTAAGAAAAAGGAATTAATGTGTCTATCAAATAATGAATACTATGCATATTCGTCTAAAGTGTGAAATTTTCAAAAAAATTTATATTATTATGAAGTGTTGGTCTCAATAGATTAATCAAGAGGGGGGTGAATTGATTAATCACTTAAAATTTCAATTTTTGCAAATCATTAAAAAACTCTTGACTAATAAAAATGACGTGAATAACAAAAAACGAAGAACAATAATGTGTAATAAATAAAATGAGTAGAGAAGAATAGAATTCTTAGAGTTTAAGAGGTTCGCCTCGAGCATCAGTCCTCTCTTCCAGCTCTACACCGGGGTCCCGGTTGTCTTTACCGGTTATGTTTCACTATCTCAATCAAATTGAAAGTGTACAAAATAAGCCTCTTCAAGGTGAAGTCTTAGTGCTGAGTCTTTCTAGCTTCTTCACTAAGCTAATCACTAAAACTACAGTGATGAAACAACTATCAATTCCTTATACAAGAAAGGAATTACAATAGCAATCAGGAATGTCAAATTTCCTCTATAAATTAGATCACATATATATGAAAAAAATTTGCGCTTGAAGATGTATGAGCCTTTTCTTTTCCGTGTGCTTTTTTTTCTCAGAAGAACGTTCTCTCTATTCTCTTTTTATTTCAACTGAAAATTCCTTTTATGAAGAGAACATAACAGTTACTTTTGAGAATGTAACGTTCATGGAGTTCCACATAACAAGCTTGAATTTATTTTTGAAATTTTGTATTTCAAAAATAAGTTAAATATGTTGGAGAGGATCTGCATTCTGTGATATTTTTTATGAGGATAAGCTTGGATAAATCAGTTTGACCAAGATCTTCTTTGGAGATATTCCTTAGATCAAGTTTGTTGAAGATATCCCTCACATTATGGAACTTTATCTTGATATCCCATATATTGTGGAACCATATCTTCATGTAACAACCATATTTCTTATCCTTATCTTTGTAACTGCTAGATCTCCTAAAATATAGCACAAATATCTAGATTTAAATCTTGATAAAACTTGTAAATCTTATATGATCTCACTTTATCATAAAATAAAATCTTTGAATAAAATCTTGTAAAACTTTCTGTAAATTAAAAACCCCATGATATAAAATCAAACTTTAGTAAAACACATCAAGTATATTACCTAAATATGCTTGACACGTAGAGCTAGGCCTTGAAATTTATTAAAAACTATCGATACAAAAATTAGAGCGAAATCTGGAAAAAATTCGTGATAGGCATGGAAGGTTCTAAAAGTGTTTTTGAAGCAAACCTGTCAACTGTCCTCCTGTTATGAAGGTTCTGAAAGTGCTTCTGAAACAAACCTGTCAATTGTTCTCCTGTTGTAAAGGTTCTGAAAGTGCTTCTAAAACAAACCTGTCAACTATTCTCCTGTTGTAAAGGTTCTGAATAAGCTTCTGTCTCTTTGTTCAATTTAGAAAAATTCACTTACTATCTTCTGAAACAACTTCTGATAAGCTCAAACATATGTTACACATTATTCCTCTTTTGTTAACATCAAAACTAAATTAGAGAACTTAACATTCTCCCCCTTTTTGATGATAACAAAACACCATTAAATAAACAAAATAGAAACAACTTTCATGTTCAAGCAAATATATATTCATAACATCAAAATCCATAACAGAAAAGCATCATAAACACAATAGAATCATTAATAAGAAACATTGATCATAAGCACAATAGAATCATTCTGCCCCTTTTTGTTAACAGCAAAAGGGATAACTCCCCCTTAATCGATGCATAAAAGATAAAAGAAGTCTTTTACAACTTGTTTTCAAAACAAAAAATTAAGATAAGAACTAAGATTTTCTAGATCTTGTAACTCGAGAGGTAGAGGAAGTGGTGGAAGGTTTGGTAGAGGAAGGTTTTTTTGGTGAAGTATTCAAGTCGATGATATGTGCACCAGAGCAAACATAATCTGGAAATTTAGTGGATAAGAACAGCTTGATTTCTCCATGAAGACTTACAACGGATTGAGATGTTTTATCCATCTTGGAGTCCAAAGTCTTGAAAGAGTTAGTGACTGAATCTCCTACCTTCCTTACTTGAGAGACAAACTTGTCAAAAGCAATCACATTATTAGATAAATCTTGCTTGACTCTTGCACTAAACTCATCATAGAGAATTCTATAGTGATGGAGATCAGTAAGCATTTTCTCATAATTTTTCTTAATATTAGAAAGAATATCAGAAGTTTGTTTAACTTGTAACTCCATTGCTTCTAGTCTCCTAAGATCAGACCGTTGAAGAATTGAAACTTCATCTGTCAAAGCTATCTTAACTAAATCTGATAGCTCATGTTTCAAAGCTTCTCGCATAACATTCTTCATTTGTTCCAAATCAACATTGGATGTAGCTTCTTTTGTTCCACTCTTCCCAGCCTCATCATCATATGGTTGCTTTCTATAATCTGTTCCAAGCTCTGTTCTAGGTTCTGAACTAGGTTTTGAACCTCCTTCTTGAATAGGTATCGAAGAAGTTCCAAAAGGAACAATTCTTTTCATATGCCTTTGATGGACAAAATGTGCACCATCATTCGCATACCCCAAAAAATCTTTAACAAAGATAGACATATGATGAAAAACGTCTTTACCTATCCTCTTTAACATAATAGGTTCAGAAGAGCTGGTAGGCAAAACAATTCCTTTAAACACAAACAACCGCATGAGTACATTCCCAAATACCAAACTTTCTTTATTTCTCCATATTTGATCAATGACTCTAGAAGCCATGTCCACATTCTTTCTATTAATCATCGCATAGATAATTTGAGCATGTTCTATGGACATCAAAGTAGAACTGCCCTTCCTTGGACATATACATTCAACAATAATCTTATGTATGATTCGAGGAAACAACTCGAAATCAGTAACCATTGCTTCTTTTCCATAATCCATTTGTAAGCCTCCATTAATAGCGGCAAAAAGATCATTCCTACTAATGTGCCTAAATCCAAGATTAAGCACATACAAAACCAATTTGAAAGACAATAAAACAATGTCAATCAAACTAGTTTCAATCTCTTAAATAATGGCGTCAATTTCCAATGTTTATAACTAATGTTCTTCAATTAGGATGTGTTCAATCTTAAATCCAAATATGATATAGCTCTGATACCAAAAAGATGATGTGCCTAATTCCACTAAGAAGCACAATCAAAAGACTTAAGAAAAACAATCTCAAGTCAAGGCAAAACCCGGATCCACAAGGCTAAATCACGTGAACCTTAATGAAGATATGATGAAATCCAAATGTCCAATGATATAATTATAATACCACAATGATAATATCTTCTAACAACACTCTAATCTCATATAATCCACGCAAATAATCCACAAATTCAAAAGAAAACCTCAATTATAAGAATTCCTTTTCAATAGAGAAGAACACGTTTTCAAGTGGATTCTTCAATGATGATCCGAATCCAATTGCTAAGTACTTCAAATATACACAATATTTCGTGAACAATAAGATTTATTTCTGACCAAGAACTATCTCAATTCAACCCTAGATATGACACACTAGAGAAGAAAAGAAATCACAACAAAATGAAATTGATATAACTCACAATTTCAAGATGTTGCACTCGCCACAATTTCAACTCTTGGGATTGAAATTGATAAGAGTTTAGATGACAATTAGGAACCCTAATTCTCACGTGAAAGGTAGTGTTTAATCTGCAAAAATAAGCCTCCTCAAACCCTCTCTTAAGCAAGTATTTGTACTTGCTACTCATAGGGTTAAAAAGTGCTCAAAATTACAAGTTTGCCACTTTTAAGGTGGCTAACCCTAAATGAAAATTACAAAGAAATAAAAGTGTCCCAAAACCAAAATACAACCAAAATAGTTCATAAAATAATAAATATATAAAAGAAATGGTTTTCAAGATGCCGGTCTTCTATAGGATCCATCAGCCCAGTTCATCGCCAGTTCAGGTCGGTCCATGGATAACCCACAAGCTGAGTCTGAGAGAGTTTGTCCATTGCCCTATAGAATATGATAAGTGTGCCTATTGGAATACACAATACAAGAATAATAAGAAAGAGGTTAATATATAAATAATTCCGGGGTCGATCTGCTCAAAATGGGCCCTCAACGCTAAGATTTGAAATCCTTTAGTTCTTTCCCTAATGATAGGTCTTGTTGGATTTTTATTCCTATCACCTAGGCATGTTTGTAATCTCTACATCATCATTTACATCATGTAAGTGTAGACATTTAATTACATCTACCCTAGAAATTTTAATGTCTTGATCACATACCCTAGAAACTAAAACATTCCCTTCCAAAAGACTTAAACTTCCATAAAATTCTTTCACACACTCGCCATAAACTAGAACTTGAGTAGAGCAAAGTTCCATGCATCCTATGGGTTCTAAAAGTTCATTCCAGTAAAATCCATTACTTGTAAAGAAATTAAAATCCACAAAACTACAAGAACACACCTCGGTTTTCTTCCTTCGAAGAGATTTTGAAATTGAGGGTTTCAGACTTGGTACATTCCTTTGTTTTGTTTGCTTCTTGGCTGTTTTCTTAAGCGAAGAGGTTTCTTGAGTAACCTTTTCTTTCCCTTTTGTAGACGATGCAGCCCATTTTCTTTTGGAAATTTTCTTGGAACCAATGACAGATTCGGAGTCAGGGGAACTTGGATTCTCCTCCATTGAATGTTCTTGAGGTTTTTCCGAAGAATCTGAAGATTCATCATGAATCACTAATGGCTTGTTGGAGGGTTTTGTTTTGAAGGATTTTTGTTTGAGACGTTTTGAAGATTTAAGCGCCATTGGAGTCACAATGAGAGAGAAGGAAAATAGAGAGAGAGAGAGAGAGCAAATTGCGAGGGGAAAAAATTAAAGAAAGAAGGAAACGGATGGAGAGAAACAATATATATATTTATATATTATATGAATAAAGATTTTCAAATATTGAAAATTTCGGGAAAAAAAAAATCAGAAAGGGTTACAAATTCCTAATCCATTTCTAATAAATTCAAATTTTACCTTTTCAAGAGGTTTAGTAAAAATGTTTGCAAATTGATTATCGGTTGGCACAAATTCAACATTTATATCTCCATTATGCACATGATCTCTAATAAAATGATGTCTAATTTCTATGTGCTTTGACTTAGAATGATGCACTAGATTTTTTGTCAAATTTATTGCACTTGTGTTGTCACATTTAATTGGTACAGTTTTAAAATTTATTCCATAATCATTCAATTATTGTTTTATCCATAAAACTTGTGCACAGCAATTACCAATAGAAACATATTCAGCTTCAACTGTGGATAGAGTAACAGAATTTTGTTTTTTAAAAGACCAGGAAATTAATTTATCACCTAGGAATTGACAAGTACCAGATGTGCTTTTTCTATCAATTTTACAACTAGCATAATCTGCATCAGAATAGCCTATTAAATCAAAATTTTGATTTTTAGAATACCAGATGCCCAAATTTGAAGTATTAAATAGGTATTTGAAAATTCGCTTTACAGTTGATAAATGAATTTCTGTTGGTGCAGCTTGAAATCTAGTATATAAACACACACCGAACAAAATATCAAGTTTTGATGCAGTCAAGTACAATAAAGAAGCTATAAGGCTCCTATAAAGTTTCTCACTTACCTTCTGTCCATTTGAGTCGGAGTCTAACCTTGTTGAAGTACTCATAGGTGTTGTAACCTTTTTGTAGCCATCATATCCAAATTTCTTCAATATTTGTTTTGTGTATTTTTCTTAATGAACAAAGATTCCTTCTTTTGTTTGTTTTATTTGAAACCCCAAAAAGAATGTCAATTCTCCCATCATTGACATTTCAAATTCTGTCTATATGGTCTCAGCAAATTCTTGACACAACAATTTTTTAGTAGATCCAAAGATAATATCATCCACATATACTTGTACAACCAAGATATCATTATCAAAATTTTTCAAGAATAAAGTAGTGTCAACTTTTCCTCTATGAAAACCTTTAGAGATAAAAAAACATACTCAATCTTTCATACCAAGCTCTTGGAGCTTATTTCAAACCATATAGTGCTTTATTTAATTTAAAAACATAATCTGATTTGAAAGGATCTTCAAAACCAGGTGGTTGTTCTACATAAACTTCTTCCTTTATAAAAGCACTTAAAAATGCACTTTTTACATCCATTTGGAAAACTTTAAAATCCTTATAAGATGTATATGCAAGCATCAACCGTATTGCTTCTAGTCTAGCAATAGGTGCATATGTTTCATCAAAATCTATTATTCCTTCTTCTTGTGAATAACCTTTAGCTACTAATCTTGCTTTATTTCTTATAATTTTACCGTCTTCATCTAATTTATTTTTAAACACCCATTTAGTTCCAATTATAGACTTTCCTCTAGGTCTAGAAACTAAGTTCCATACATTGTTTCTTTGAAATTGATTTAATTCTTCTTGCATAGAGATAATCCAATTATCATCATTTAAAGCTTCTTCCATATTACTAGGTTCAATTTTGGATAACAACATAAAATGATTTTCAAGATTTTGTAAATTAGCTCTTGTTTTATCACCAGATTGAATATTACCTATTATTTGATCAGAAGGATGTGCAGACTTATACCTCCAAGTTTTAGAAGCCTCTTGTTTAGATCTTATAACTTCTAAAGTACCTTCTGTATTTGCCTCTAAAATAGGTTCTGGATGACCAGATCCTCGAGTGTTTACAACAGGTGCTTCTGACTTAGGTTCTAAATCAGCTTCTGCTTTAGGATTGGAGTCCTTTTCTTCATCAGAATCAACATCCTTTAAATCCTCAATATATTTAACATTTATTGATTCTTCAATAGTTTTTGATGATTTATTGAAAACACGATAAGCACGACTATTTAGAGAATATCCTAAGAAAATAGCTTCTTCAGATCTTTCATCAAACTTACCAAGGTTGAGAGGATTCTTTTTCACAAAACATTTAGATCCAAAGATATGAAAATATGAAATGTTAGGTTTCTTACCTCGAAACATCTCATAAGCAGTCTTTGATGTCATGGGTCTAATGAAAACTCTATTGATGATATAGCAAGCTGTAGAAACTGCTTCTGCCCAAAAATACTTAGCAATGCCACTTTCATTTAACATAGATCTAGTCATCTCTTGTAAAGTTCTATTCTTGCGTTCCACTACTCCATTTTGTTAAGGAGTGTATGGAGTTGAGAAATTGTGAGATATACCATGTTCTTCACAAAAATTTAAAAAACTTGCATTTTGAAATTCTGTTCCATGATCAGTTTGAAGACTAATTATGGAAACTCCCTTTTCATTTTGTATTTGTTTTGCAAATTTTTTAAAAGAATCAAAGGTATTTCTTTTATGTCGCAAGAATATAACCCAAGTGTATCTTGAAAAATCATCAACAATAACAAGTCCATATTTGCTTCCACATATGCTTAAGACTCTAGTAGGTCCAAAAAGATCAAGATGCAATAATTCAAGTGGTCTCTTAGTTGAGATTACATTTTTACTTTTATGAGAGACAGAAACCATTTTCTTCTTTAAGCAAGTATCACATTTCACATCTTGGTTAATATTTATCTTAGGTAATCCTTTAATAATATCCTTTTTAGATAATTTTTCTAAATGATTAAAATTAACGTAACCTAGTCGTTTATGCCAAGCAAAAACATGATCATTCATGGAAATTAAACAACAAGCATTATCGATTTCAGCTGGTTTTATGAGATAGATATTTCTTTTCCTAATTCCTTCAAATAATCTTTCATCATTTTCATTAAAAGGATAGCACTTGTCTTGATCAAAAATCATTCTATAACCTTTATCACATAACTAGCTAATACTAAGTAGATTATGTTTTAAGCCTTGCACAAGATATACATTTTCAATGAGAAAAGTAGCCATACCAATCGTTCTAGTGGCAATTATTTTACCTCTACTATCATCTCCAAACTTTACATATCCTTTTTCTTCCCAAGTTATGCTATTGAACAATGAAGCATCTCCAATCATATGTTTAGAACATCCACTATCCAAATACCGTGTTCCTCTTATTTTAGCTTCATGTTCCTATACAAATAAAAAGAATTAAGTCCTTTTAGGAACCCAAGCAAGTTTGGGCCCTTTAAAAGATAAGCTCATTTGATTTCTTTGATTTACTTATTGACTACTGAGCTTATTTCTCTTAATATAGCAAAATTTCTCAATAGGACCAAATTTATTACAGAAGAAACATGCATACGAATTAACATTCCTATACGTATCATTTACCTGTTTCTTGAAATTTTGGTTTGTATAACTTCTGTTATACCTTCTGGTATTGCTTCTGTAGTACCTATTGTGTGGATACCTCTTGTCAGAATAACTTTTGTAAAAGTCTTTGGTATTTCTTCTTTTAACATTATTTGTATTCGAAATGTACTTTTTGCTGTTAGATTCATCACTTAAAACTTGTTTAGCCTTAACAAAAACTGTATTTTGATTCGATTTTGAACTCGAACCATGCTCATATCCTAATCCATGTTTTTCATTTAAGACTCTTTGTGAAGAAATTAACATGGTCAATTTCTTGTCACTTTCATCAAATTTCTTAAAGGTAGTTTTCAACGACTTGGATAAATCATCAATCTTTACCTTCATGTCACTTGTTTCTACTTCAAGTAGATGATTTTCTATTCTTAATTTTTCAATACTCACATGCATGGATTCATTTTCTTGTTTCAGGATATCATTTTCATCCGCAAGTAAAGTATTTGTTTACTTTACTGCTTCCTTTTCATTCTTAAAAGTTTTTATTTCGTTTTCATACTTAGCTAATCTTGTATCGGTCCTTTTTAGTGCCTTTAATAGCTTACTCATTTCTACTAACATGTCAGTATCAGTTACATCTTCATCAGATTCAGAGTGTACCTCAGAACTAGCCATTAGACAAAGATTTGCCTCATCCTCTTCTTCTTCTGAATCTTCTGAATTTGTTTCTATGTCCTCTAAATCACTTCACGTTGCTAGCATTGCACGACTTTTTCTTTTTATAATTTTCCATTTTCTTGATCAGTGTTGGACATTCATATTTGATGTGCCCTGGCTTTTTGCATTCATAACATTGAATCTCCCTTTTCTCTTTCTCCTTTTCTTTCTCCTTGTAAGCTTTTCCTGCATCATTATGCTTATATTCAGTACTTTTCTTGAAAACACTAAATTTCTTACCTCTTTGCTTCTTGAGCAGCCTATTGAGTCTATGTGCTAGAAGACTGATGTCCTCTTCTTTTTCATCATCACTATCATCTGTTTCAGATTCATTTTGCTTTATTTCCATGACTTTAAACGCAATTCCTTTGGTGTCGTCTTCTCCTCTTTGCGTAGTTTTTATGTGTGACTCATATGCCATGAGCTTTTCTCTCAATTGACTGAGAGTTAGCTTGTTTAGGTCTTGAGCTTCTTCTATAGCAGTTTTCTTTGCATCCCAAGATGGTGGCAATATCCTTAGCATTTTCCTCACAAGATTTGGATCTGGAAGTTTCTTTCCAAGTGATGCAAGCTCATTTGTAATAGATGTAAACCTGTTAAAAGCATCTTTGACATCTTCATTAGACTTAAACTTAAATAATTCATACTGTTGAATTAAGGCATTTATCTTGGTTTCCTTGATGGTATCAGTCCCTTCATATGTATCGGATAGGATATCCCAAATCTCCTTCGCACTTGCACACGATGATATCAAATAGAACTCTGATGGAGCAATAGTAGTTAGTAACAAATTTTTTTCTTTGTTGTTCTTCTCGATAATTTTCTTCTCGGAATCTAACAAGGTCGAATTTCCGTTCAAGGTGATCACATTGTCCCCAAGTGAAATGACCTGCCACGAATCATAATCATTAGCTTTAATGTAAGTTTCCATATGCATCTTCCAATATGAGAAGTTTGAGCCATCGAAGTAAGGAGCTCGATTAATTGCAACATTATTTTCAACCATTTTGGATCACTCAAAATAGATGAGTCCTACTGACACGAAATCGGTTTGCTCTGATACCAAACTGATACGAACCACGCCAACGTGTGACGAAACCCAATACCAATACGTTTGAAATTTGCTACCCAAGATGCCAGACACTCTCAAGTGGAAACTGCGACCCGTTGCCTATAAGTGAGACAAGAACCTTGGTATAATATGTAGACACCACAATCGGGATGAAAGACAGATTGATAAGTCGTGATGAACGCCATGGAATAAAAATCCGATAAGTTCTAGATTAGTTCTTTAAACACCACAAAGGTGTTTTTCAAACATCAATGTTGTATGTTCTATATTCTATATGTTCTAAATCTTAGGAGCTTTATATTAGGGTTTACAATTCGTAACAATAAAGCCCCAAAATGACATCACTTCAATAAGTTGCGTAAAAATAACAAAACAAGGACATGAAGGCCGGCGGTGTTTGACATGAAGGCCGGCGGTGTTGGGTATATACACGGCCGTGTACTTCTAGACGTGTATCTTTCTGTGGATTTTCTTGACACCATACACGACCGTGCCTTTTAGCCGTGTATATGACCGTGTATGATTTTGTGTAACCTTCAGACTCCTACACGATCGTGCCTTGTAATGACACGCCCTCTTCAACTCGTATCTGTTATGACTTGTACAAGAGCAAGGGCATTCCTATGGTTGTTCCAATCCTTTCCAACTTCATGATTGCTCCAATCCTTTCCGGCTTCGTGGACATCCTTTATCAACCCGTTAAGTGCTTCCTTGAATCGTTTCGCTCGATTTCTTATGATCGGTCCAGGTGGCACTTCAAGAGGATCCACATTCCATCTTCCGGCTTGGCTCCCATCATGGATCTCATCATTCCCCTCCTCTTGAAAAGGATTTGTCCTCAAATCATCACCTACATCAAAAGGACTCAGATTAGTAACATTAAACATAGCACTTACTTGATACTCACCTGGTAAATCTATCTTATATGCATTATCATTGATGTGCTCAAGAATTTGAAATGGTCCATCGCCTCTAGGAAGTAATTTAGATCGACGCTGCACAGGAAACCGCTCTTTGCGCATGTGAACCCAAACCCAGTCTCCAGGTTCAAAGATAGCTTGTCGACGACCCTTGTTGGCTTGCTTCACATACTGCTCTATTCTTCGCTCAATGTTTAGCTTTGCCTTCTTATGGATTTGTTTAACAAATTCTGCCTTCTTCTTGCCATCTAGATTAACATACTCAGAAATAGGCAAAGGTGATAAATCCAAAGGAGTTAGTGGATTAAAACCATACACAACTTCAAAAGGAGTAAACTTGGTAGCAGAATGCACTGTACGGTTATAGGCAAATTCAACATGCGGCAAACAATCCTCCCAACTTTTAATGTTCCTTTTAATGACAGCCCTCAACAAAGTAGATAAAGTTCGATTTACTACCTCAGTTTGACCATCAGTCTATGGATGACAAGTAGTAGAAAACAATAACGTAGTTCCTAACTTAGCCCACAAGGTCTTCCAGAAGTAGCTCAAGAACTTAGCATCTCTATCCGATACGATTGTTCTAGGCATACCATGCAATCTCACAACTTCCCTAAAGAACAAATTAGCAATATTGCAAGCATCATCCATTTTGTGACAAGGAATGAAATGTGCCATCTTAGAAGATCTATTTACAACTACAAAAATAGAATCTCGACCATGCCTAGACCTGGGTAATCCTAACACAAAATCCATGGAAATATCTACCTAAGGCTCATGAGGAATGGGAAGTGGGGTATAAAGCCCTTGAGGTTGGACTCTAGATTTTGCTTGCTTACACGTGACACATCGCTCACAAATCCTCTCAACATCTCGTTTCATATGAGGCCAATAGAAGTGTTCTTGCAATACCCCTAAGGTTTTAGCTACTCCAAAATGTCCCATTAAACCTCCTCCATGAGACTCCCTCACTGGTAGTTCTCTTAAGGAACAATTTGGAATGCATAGTTTACTCTCCCTAAAAAAGAATCCTTTATGTTTATAAAATTTACCATGACCACTCTTCTCACAATGCACATACTCTTCACAAAAATCTCGATCAGCAGCATACAATTCCTTAATGTGCTCAAAACCAAGCAGTCTAGAACTAAGAGTAGAGATAAGAGCATACCTTTTAGAATGTGCATCAGCAACGACATTCTCTTTACCTTGTTTGTAGTAGATGACATAGGGAAATGTTTCGATGAACTCCACCCAACAAGCATGCCTTTTGTTTAGCTTGTGTTGTCCTTTCAAGTACTTCAAGGATTCGTGGTCAGTGTGGATCACGAACTCTTTTAGCCAAAGATAGTGTTGCCAAGTCTCTAGTGCACGAACCAATGCATATAACTCCTTGTCATAAGTAGGGTAGTTCAAGGTTGCCCCACTTAGCTTCTCGCTAAAGAATGCAATTGGTCTTCTCTCCTGCATGAGCACTGCTCCAATACCTAATCCTGAAGCATCACACTCAATTTCAAACGTTTTAGCAAAATTAGGTAAAGCAAGTAATGGCGCCTGAGTTAGCTTATTTTTAAGCGTCTGAAAGGCCTTCTCTTGTTGCTCTCCCCATCTGAACCCGACGTTCTTCTTAATTACCTCAATAAGTGGTGCTGCAATGGTGCTGAAATCCTTTACAAACCTCTTGTAAAAGCTTGCTAGTCCATGGAAACTCTGCACATTACTTACATTAGTTGAACTAGGCCATTCTTGGATCACACGAATCTTTTCTTCATCAACCTGTATTCCCTATGCACTAACAACAAAACCAAGAAACACAAGTTTGTCTGTGCAAAAAGTGCACTTCTTGAGGTTAGCATATAATTGCTCCTTTTGAAGCACTTCTAAACATCCCTCAAGTGAGATATATGGTCTTCCAAACTCTTGCTGTAAATGAGAATATCATCAAAATAGACAACCACAAATTTGCCAATAAAAGTCCTCAAAACATGGTTCATAAGTCTCATAAAAGTACTAGGTGCGTTAGTTAAACCGAAAGGCATTACTAACCACTCATACAATCCATATTTCGTTTTGAATGCAGTTTTCCATTCATCACCTTCTTTCATTCTAATTTGGTGATATCCACTTTTCAGATCAATTTTGGAAAAGACATTAGACCCATGTAACTCATCTAACATGTCATCTAAGCGAGGAATGGGATGACGATACTTTACCGTGATGTTGTTGATAGCGCGGCAGTCAACACACATTCTGCATGACCCATCCTTCTTAGGCACCAAAATCACAGGCACTGCACATGGACTCATGCTTTCTCTCACGTACCCCTTCTCCATTAATTCATCGACCTGCCTTTAGAGTTCCTTTGTCTCCTCCGGATTGCTCCTATAAGCTGGTTTGTTTGGAATCGATGCTCCGGGTACAAGGTCAATCTGGTGCTCAGTACCACGAATAGGTGGTAAACCTTTTGGAATCACCTCAGGAAAGACATCTTCAAAGTCCTGCATAATAGACACAACCACACTAGGTAAAGAGTTAAATAGTTCGTTAGTATTCAAATAAGCTTATTTAAAAACCAGCAACAACATAGGTTGCTTCATCACTAACGCTCTCCTCACTACACTCGCTCTTGCCACACAACTCTCCTTTTGCAAGGCTGCACTGTCTTTTTCACTCATCACCAAAGTTGGTCCCCCTTCAACTTAGTCTCTCACACTCTTTCCAACCTTCCTCTCTTTTTCCTTTTGAGATCGACTTTTGTATTCCTTTTCTTTTTCGCTGTCTTTTGCTCTCTCACTCTCCCTCTATTTTTCACTCATCTTATGTTTTGCAAAAGACTGTTGTAGCTGCAACTGATCCTCATACACCTGTTTAGGTGTTAAAGGTTTAAGATTAAAGCTTTTTCCCTAGTGAACAAGCGTATACTTGTTAGAAAAGCTATCATGAACAACCTTCCTATCAAACAGCCATGGCCTCCCCAACAACACATGACATGCTTGCATTGGCACCACATCGCATAACACCTCATCCTCATACCTACCAATGCAAAAAGCAATCAAGGTTTGCTTACTTACCTTAGTCTCGCCACTATCATTCAGCCACTACAATTTATATGGACTAGGGTGTTTAGTAGTCTTGAGTCCTAGCCTCTCAACAATAAAATTACTCACCACATTGGTGCAACTTCCTCCATCAATGATCAAACTACAAATATGATCACCTAAATAACATCTAGTATGAAAGATATTCTCTCTTCGCACCTCCTCTTCTTCCTTCACCTGCACATTCAAAGCTCACTTCACTACTGCTACTAACCTTCCTATTATAGGCTCCTCATCATCACTAGCGTCCTCTAATGGAGGCATATCATCTTCTTCACTATCCCCCTCAGTCTCATACTCACCATCATCACGCAGAATCATCACACGCCTATTTGGACATTGACTAGAAATATGGCCTCTACCTTGGCATTTAAAACATCTAATGTCACGATTTCTAGAAGTAGAAGAATTAGGTTTACCTTGGTTACCAGGAGTAGAACCTGCTTGCCTCTGCTCTCCTTTCAGTTTGGTAGGTAAAGGCTTTTCTTCCTTCTTCCATTGGTTAGTCTTCCAGGTGGATGAACCAGTACCCTATTGAAACCGTGCATTACTACTACCTTTCTTCTTGTGTCGGTTCTCAACCTTTATAGCCATATGAACCATATCTTCCAATTCTACATAATGCTGCAATTCTACGATATTTTGAATTTCTCTATTCAATCCAGCAAGAAACCTAGCCATGGTAGCCTCTCTATCCTCCTCTACATTCGCTCTGATCATCGTAACTTCCATCTCCTTGAAATACTCATCTACACTTCGGCTTCCCTGCCTAAGAGTTTGCAATTTGTTGTGCAATTCACGATAGTAATACGCAGGCACAAACCGCTTCTTCATCACCCACTTCATCTCTTCCCATGACTCAATAGGTGGTTTGCCATTCCTTCTTCGATTCAACATTAGTTGATCCCACCACACTATGTCATAATCCGAAAATTCAATGGCAGCAAGTTTCACTTTCTTTCTCCCACTATAGTTGTGACAATCAAACACCATCTCCACCTTCTTCTCCCACTCTAAGTACGCCTTGGGATCATTCTTCCCTTGGAAAGGAGGAATCTTCATCTTTATACTACTCAATTGATTATCCTCTCTATTCCTATCTCCTCTATCTTCCCAATCCCTAGTTCCTCTATTCCTACCACTATAACCTCTATAGCTCCCAACAGAGGGTTCATCAAATTCATCATCCGACATTTCATCTCCACCCCTTGGTACTCTCCTAGAACAACTCTCCCTCTTACGCCCTTGGAAGACGTTTTTAGATTGCTCTAGTCTTTGCTCTACCATCTCATGAATTTGTTCCATCCCCTCCTGAAACATCCTTTTCATCTCACCCCTCAATGCCTCAATCACTAACCTAGCATCAAACCTTCCCCTCTTACTTTCAGGAGAATGTTGCCTCGACATAGTTCCTACAGAAAAAAGATTTGCACGAACACAAATATATATATGATTAAGCCTCACGATACACTCCCTTACGTGTTTCGCTCCAAGGATGATATCACACAGTCACTCGTGTATTCTCACAAGAAATAATGATATCAACTCGCCAATTCCTCTTCTCAATTCTCTTAGAACTAACCCAAACTACACCAATTCCCTTCCGTAGAATTCAACACAACTCTAGGGCTCGAAATTTTCCTCTTTTTCTTTCCAATTTTTTTTTTGTTGCCTTTGTTTGTTGCTCTTGATCACGTTTTTTTTTTCTTTTTTTTTTTTTGTAACAAAATTGAATAGTAGGTACTACACTTTCAATAGACAATTATCACTATGAAAATTGAACACAAACAATTGATATGAACGATTGGAGTTAGGGTTTTGATGTTACCTTCCTCAAACCGAACTGATGTGTTAACAAACCTAGGCTCTGATACCAAACTGATACGAAATCGGTTTGCTCTGATACCAAACTGATACGAACCACGCCAACGTGTGACGAAACCCAATACCAATACATTCGGAATTTGCTACCCAAGATGCCAGACACACTCAAGTGGAAATCGCGACCCGTTGCCTATAAGTGAGACAAGAACCTTGGTATAATATGTGGACGCCACAATCGAGATGAAAGACCGATTGATAAGTCGGGATGAACGCCACGAAATAAAAATCCGATAAGTTCTAGATTAGTTCTTTAAAGAACCAAGAGAGGAATTCCCTCAAAGGTGTTTTTCAAACTTCAATGTTGTATGTTCTATATTCTATATGTTCTAAACCTTAGGAGCTTTATATTAGGGTTTACAATTCCTAACAATGAAGCCCCAAAATGACATCACTTCAATAAGTTGCGTAAAAATAACAAAACAAGGACATGAAGGCCGGCGGCCTTGGAGTCGGTGTTGGGTATATACACGGCCGTGTACTTCTAGACGTGTATCTTTCTGTGGATTTTCTTGACACCATACACGGCCGTGCCTTTTAGTTATGTATATGACCGTGTATGATTCTGTGTAACCTTCAAACTCTTACACGGTCGTACCTTGTAAAGACACGCCCTCCTCAACCCGTATCCGTTATGACTTGTACAAGAGCAAGGGCATTCCCATGGTTGTTCCAATCATTTCCAACTTCATGAATGCTCCAATCCATTTCGGCTTCGTGGACATCCTTTATCAACCCGTTAAGTGCTTCCTTGAATCGTTTCGCTCGATTTCTTGTGATCGGTCCAGGTGGCACTTCAAGAGGATCCACATTCCATCTTCCGGCTTGACTCCCATCATGGATCTCATCACCTACTCTGATACCAATTGTTGGTCCCAATTAGATTAATCAAGAGGGGGGTAAATTGATTAATCACTTAAAATTTCAATATTTGCAAATCATTCAAAAACTCTTGATTAATAAAATGATGTGAATTACAAAAAATGAAGAACAATAATGTGCAATAAATAAAATGAGTAGAGAAGAATAGAATGCTTAGAGATTTATTGAGGTTTCGCCTCGAGCGTCAGTCCTCTCTTCCAGCTCCACACCGGGGTCCCGGTTGTCTTTACCGGTTGTGTTTCACTATCTCAATCAAATTGAAAGTGTACAAAATAAGCCTCTTCAAGGCAAAGTCTTTCTAGCTTCTTCACTAAGCTAATCACTAAAACTACAGTGATGAAACAACTATCAATTCCTTATACAAGAAAGGAATTACAATAACAATGAGGAATGTCAAATTTCCTCTATAAATTAGATCACATGTATATGAAAAAAATCTGCGCTTGAAGATGTATGAGCCTTTTCTTTTCCGTGTGCTTTTTCTTCTCAGAAGAAGGTTCTCTCTATTTTCTTTTTATTTCAACTGAATATTCCTTTTATGAAGAGAACATAGCGATTACTTTTGAGAAAGTAATGTTCATGGAGTTCTACGTAACAAGCTTGAATTTATTTTTGAAATTTTGTATTTCAAAAGTAAGTTGAATCTGTTGGAGAGGATTTGCATTCTGTGATATTTTTAATGAGGATAAGCTTAGATAAATCAGTTTGACCGAGATCTTCTTTGGAGATATTCCTTAGATCAAGTTTGTTGAAGATATCCCTCACATTATGGAACCTTATCTTGATATCCCATATATTGTGGAACCATATCTTCATGTAACAACCATATTTCTTATCTTTATCTTTGTAACTGCTGGATGTCCCAAAATATAGCACAAATATCTAGATTTAAATCTTGATAAAACTTGTAAATCTTATATGATCTCACTTTATCATAAAATAAAATCTTTGAATAAAATCTTGTAAAACTTTATGTAAATTAAAAACCCCATGATATAAAATCAAACTTTAGTAAAACACATCAAGTATATTACCCAAATATACTTGACACGTGGAGCTAGGCCTTGAAATTTATTAAAAACTATCAATACAAAAGTTAGAGCAAAATCTGGAAAAAATTCATGACAGGCATAGAAGGTTCTGAAAGTGCTTCTGAAGCAAACCTATCAACTATCCTCCTATTATGAAGGTTCTGAAAGTGCTTATGAAACAAACCTGTCAACTGTTATCCTATTGTAAAGGTTCTGAAAGTGCTTCTAAAACAAACTTGTCAACTATTCTCCTGTTGTAAAGGTTCTAAATAAGCTTCTGTCTCTTTGTTCAATTTAGAAAAATTCACTTACTATCTTCTAAAACAACTTCTGACGAGCTCAAACATACGTTACACATTATTTCTCTTTTGTTAACATCAAAACTAAATTAGAGAACTTAACATGAAGTTATAATTTATATATAGGGAATATGTAAATATATATTGACTATAAATAAATACATATGTATATATAGGTATTACAATACACAACTTTTTGAAACATTGTATTAAGGATAGATTCATAGATAAATTATATATTGTATAACTTATATTTTACTAATAACAAGTATTGCATCTTAAATTGGTGTCATTTTAGTTGGTAGGTTATATTATGGTTTGTTATCTTAGGCTTGTGATTTTTTTGTAATCATCTACATTGGGTTTATGAAGAATCGTGAATACAATTTTGGATTTATTATTCCTTCATATTAGGAATTTCTCGTGTTTAGTTATCATTTGTAGAAAGAATATTCGAACTTTGTATTAAGGTGGTTTCGAATCTTCAAGTATAAATGTTATTATTCCTATTATATTTGTTATTAGGAATTTGAGTTTATATTGTAATCATAGGTATCTTATAGTATGTAAGATATTATCTTTTAAGATAATATGGAGGTCCTATTTAGATTGTTTTCTATATGGGGTTGTAATTATTTTATATGTATACTTTACACTTTCAAGAAAATGTATTGGCAAGTTTCTAAGTTAGGTTTTTATATTTAAAGTTTTTCTAAGGATACTTGATAGAGCCATTTTATACTCAATCTTTATAGTATAAATTGTGTTAAATTATTATTGATTTTATAGAAATCATAAGGAAATGGTACTTTAATTCTATCATCGTGATAAATCAGGTTAAATGGAGTCAAGGATGCTAATTCGAGTATTTTAGAGAAGTCATCTACAACTTGGATCAAGACAAGGAATTACACCACCGGAGGAAGCACGGTTTGAGGCACGGCCAAGGTTCAAACCGTGTTATACATTGGACAAGAAGGCGAAAATGAGGACTTTGAACAGAGAGAGACACGGCCTAAGGCACGGCCGTGGTGGAAGCCGTGGGAGAAACCGTGCTTGGAGCCGTGGTTGAAGCTAGGTGTGCCAAGGAGAAGAAAGTGTGGAACATCAACCAGATGAAGGCACGGCTTGAAATCTAGCCGTGGGTGTAACCGTGGTACACACTAGACACGAATGAAGACTTGAAGATTATGCACAGATGAAGGCACGACTTGAAATCTGGCCGTGTGTGTAACCGTGGTTCACACTGGGCGCGGATGAAGACTTGAAGAATATGCACAGAGGATGGCACGGCTTGACCCACGGCCGTGTGGTAGGGCGTGCCAGGCAAACGAATCTTCACTTCTCGAAATCTACTTGGAAAAGGAAAGATATTTTCGTATCTTGCTAGCAAAAGATCACATGCCATCTCCCTAACAATATAAATAGAACCAACCCTAGAGGGTTAGGACAACTTTTGAACTTTTGATCTTGGAATCTTGGATCTTGAAGAAGGAAACGCGGAGGCAGAGCAAGCAACCGGGTTCATTATGTTTCTATCTTTTATTTTCGTTTTATTGATGAACATGTGTAGCTAAGCTACTTTTCTAGCCAAAGGGTCATAGATGTTTAATTCTCCACGAATTGTGAGGTCTAATTGACTTGTATTTATTCTATTCTTTGCTTTCGGGTATTCATATCTTCTAATCGTTTTGTCATTATTATCTTTGTTGATTGGTATGAATAGAGCTCTTCTACTCAATTAGCAAGTTAATATATTGTCAACTAGCACGTCAAATCCGTAATTGTTTGATTGTTCTAGTCTTAGTGACGCAATAACATGTTTGGTTATAAAAGAGATGATCGAATTCATGTTATGGAGGTGTGTGATCATGTTTAAATAGGTTATCTTATAATCTACTGGCATGAATTGGTGGTCTCTCTAGATCTTAATGCTATTGATAGATTAAATCCTAAGCGCTTGTCTAAGGGTTGTTTAGTCAATAAGAGAAATAATTCAAAGCGCTTGTCTGAGGTTATCGAGGAAGTAAGGAGAGATAGGTTGTTAGAGCTTGTTAATAACCATAACCAATTTATCTAGAACTAAGAATAAAAAACATTTGCATCGATGATCAATTCCTAGAATTAAACCATCTTGATTCCTTTGGCTAGGTTTTTTATCAATATACAACTTTCTTATCTTTTTTTAACTTTATTCAATTCACAAACCAAACCCCCCCATTTTCCTTTTCCTTTTATTTTCCTTAAATAGAAATAAGTTTAACCAATCTCTGTGGATTCGACCCTACTCACCACTATATGAAAATCATATAATTGTCTAGAGTAGGTTTTATTTTTGTTGGATTCGACACCCATCAATACCTAAACAATTAATATATCTAAGTGTTTATTCATCAATTATATTCAAATTATTTTTCTTTTCAATATTGATGCTATCATATTATGTACACTAGTGTACTATTGAACTTCGATGAGCACGTTTCAAATATATCATTTACCAAACATGTTTGTTAAAATTGTTTATTTACATTTTATGTTTACCATTAAAGTGTCATATCATTTTATTCCTATAATTAGATCTTTTGTAGAGTCTCAATATGCTCGGTGTTTTTATTTTATACGTATTTCTTATTATTTTAGTTGGAGTTGCAATATTATTTTGATGTTATGATTTTATGTATTAATATAGTTTATCAAAGTGCTATTAGTAAGGGTATTTCATATTAGAATTCTAATAACACGAAGGTGGAGTTATAAATATTCCACAATTCCCTAAAATACTTGTTTGCAAATTGTGGGGTTCCACATTATTCAATGAAATTTTCTTTATGGTGGTCTTTCTATTGTGAAATCTACCACAAAGGGGTCATTCAAGTATTCTTTCCCACGTCACATAAATTCAATCCTGGGACCTATGGGTTATGGGCCCACACTGGCATCGTTTACTCTCTTAAGTGTTGTCACTCCTAAAGGTAGTGTCATCCTTAAGCTTGATTGTTATGAATTGTTATTCTTTGTATTTTGTAATATCCTTTATGTGGTTCCAAATGAGGATATAAAGTTTAAGGGCTAGCATGCTTTGAGTAGCTTAGAACTAGAAAGAAATCCTAGAGTAATAAATATATATATGTATAGACTATTGTCTAAGTCTTTTATCATTTTATTCCCACAATCTACTTAAGTTCTACCCCATCTCACTGTTTGGGAGGTTGGTCCTATCTCTGACAACCTAGAGCTATGATACCATTTCATGTAGCACCTTAACCTTAGGCCTAGAAGTTCCTATTAAAAGCTATCATGGTACGTGTGCACCCATTACATGATAATCGTCTTATGATTCAAAGATCATATGACTCTAAATAAATAATTACATTTATGACTAATCATATTACATATAATCATACGATAAAATATAACTATGGATTCATGTCCCACGATCGACCAAGATCACAGAAAATCAAAATCCCCTACCAATTAGTAAAATGGAATAAAACCCTCAGTTTTACAAATTCAAATCTTACATCAAGGTCCTAAAATAACATTTCATCTAGATAACCTACCAATTACAATCCTTAATTTATCGTTCTTAGCTTTTAAAAACTCTCGACACTTTACATTTTATCCCATCTTAAGCTTTTATGATTTTTACTTGCAAAATAGTCTATAAAGGGGTAAGCACACTATGACTCAATGAATGAGAGTGCAATACTCTTAATGTCACTCATGCACAAACAATTCCATATCAAGTTATCATATCATATGCTATGCATAAATAACCATATGAATGCAGCATCTCACGTAGTTTTTTGGTAACCAACGTGAAGTCTGAGGTTTATGCCCCCTAGACCTTAGGTTAGGGATTCCAAAGCCACCATCAATGCCCAGTTCTCATACTTAGTTTAATTTCTCTTATCTCTTCGATACTTATAATATCTTTACTTTAATATCCAAAGCTCAAGTGTTCATACAATGAGTGCTCTCGCGCCCTTGCATAGAGTAACACCCTCAAGGAACATACCGGACTTGAAACCATCAAGGCATGACAATCTCCTAATCACTTAGTTCGCACTTGGCGAGTCAGTAATCCCATGATTACTTCTAGAATGCCCTATAGTAGTGATGGCTTTCAAATTTCATGCAATGTCTCATATAATGCATGTGCAATTTTAATTGAAACCAATCCTTTAATTAATTGGTTCGAGGTGATCAAACAATATATAGTCACAAACCAATCCATGTTCAAAATAATAAAGTAAACCATCAAGCATTTAAGGTATAATTCCAAGGATAACAATAGAAGCCACACCAAATCTCGCGAGAAAAACTATTACACCTCACATTTGCAATTACCATAACAATCATAATCACAACCAAGCAAGGAAATATAAATATACAAACATATGAAGATCAAACACAATATATTAAAATCGATCACAATATTGTAGTACATCATGGAGTTTCCCACTCACCTGTTTATGGTTGTCTTAGTCGTAACTGTCGTCGAGTGATTCTGACATGTAATCTCTTTACCTAATGATAAGATAGAATAAAAGGTAAAAGTCTAGAATCTAAGCCAAGCCTTAAATTAGCTAAAGGTACTAAGCAAGATTCGTTTACTTTCTAATTATACCTAATTTAGTATTTCCATTATAATTTCCTTATTTTACATTAGTATTTCACAATCCTATAGTTATAATGGGATAATCCTATTTCACACATGTTATCAAGTAATTTATTCCATATGAATATATATATATTATATTAGGAATACAATATGAAACTCCAAGTATGTATCTAACACAACATCAAGGATTAGCTAAGGTGACTCTATGCAATTCCCATTAGATCTCTCGATCTCCATTTAGTTCCTATCTCTTCTTGATCTCTAATGTCTTTCAACATGTACTCACATACACAATCATTTCATTGACGGCATGCCCGCATTTTTTTTACTTCCTTTTATAACTTGATTACTTCATCAGCTACTTAAGCCGTCATTTCTATACTGATAACATCTCTTCATTTCCGTTTAATTTCACATACATACACACTTACTTTCTTCATAAAATTCCCTTTTCCTCCTTGGCTTCACTGTTCCGTTCCTTCTTCTCTCTTTTCTCCTTTATTCTCTTCTTAACTCATCTTCCAGTTGAACTTCTCCTATCGTCCTTACACATACCAAATCAATTCTCACATTATACTCATGTTCCACCGTTACACACACATTGACTATCCTTTACATACACACACATGCCAACCTTTCATCGAAATAACATTATATACACACATACATACCCATCATGCATGTAATCCCTTACACGCTTCCACAATTTCCACCAGCACAAATATGATTCCCCTTTCCCCTTCACTCGCATTCCTCTGTAGTCCACACATATACATACCGAATCAACACCTACATTTTCCCTATTATACATTCACACAGAAACAACAACATGGACACACACAAACGGAAAGAAAGGAGGCTAAGATCAACCACTTCTTCCCTCACACCTGATAGCCACTACACCTCCTTTCCTTTACTCATCGTATAGCATACAAAAATACACATATATATTTTTCCCTCTCTCATTGTTCTTCTTTTGTTTCCTCCTTTCCATTCCTTCTTTTCCTTTTTTCCAATTTCTTTCCCTCTTACTCCTTGTTACATACTTGCACATTAAATACCACACACATACACCATACAAGGCACACACCTGTACATATACTCCACATACATACTCTCATCCACCTTCACGTTTCCCATACACATACACTCACATTTGCCTACATATACACACATCTCCACATTCACATACATTAACACATACATCACATCCCCTTCACACCTACCAACACATGCACACATACACATACCCTTCACATACATACACTAGCACACACACACACACACACACAATCCAGCATGCACACACACGTCAACACACATGCACACAATCTAGTACGTACACAAACATCCTCATGCACACACACACATACACACCGACATAGGCATACACACACATACACACATACACATCCTTACGCACACACACACACACACATACACATACACATCCTCACGCACATGCACACACACACATCAACACCTCCATGCCACACACTTGCACATCCATACACAATTTCACACACCGGATCACCTCCCCATCCCCCCACACACACATAGGGTCTTCACTACTGAGCTTCACTTTTCTCAGTTTTACTTAAAGAAATTTTTTAGGTATATTTCCAAACAATTTTTCCTCACCTAAAACGCAAGTAAAAATACACTATTATATACTATTCGAACTCAAGATACTCATAACTATAGTATCTCTAACTAATGTAACTAATTTGGAGGTTAAATACTAAAATTTTTACATATTTGACATTAGTACCTAATGTAAAATCCACAAAAATTTTAGTCACGTATAATATCAGAATGATTAAGAGACTGTACTAAAAGCTTTAAGCATACCCCGTATAAAACTATAATAAAAGAAATAATCACACGAAAAGCAAACCATGAGAAATTATTGACTAAACGATAAAATAAATTAAAATCATAAACTTAGGATTATTAGATTTAAATTCTTAGTAAATATTCACACTCGAAATAATCAAATTATCTTCGGCATAAAGTTTTGAATTAAAATACTAAAATCTTAAATTTTATCGATACTATCACGCGTGAAAACACAGTAAAAAAATTCCTAAACCCTAATAATAATAATAATAATAATAATAATAATAATAGGATGAATATATATAGCAGCTTAGGTCATGGAGGACCCACGGCGACATAAAGAAACCAATAAAAAAAAAAGAAGAGAAAAAGGCGAGAGGATAATGCTGACTAGACAAAAGCGATAGAAGAAAAAGAAAAGGGGAAAACCAAACAAAAAAAAATCATATCTCACACATACGACTTCCAATTGATGATTTCAGACCACTAACGTGTTTTTCGGAGTAAGTGCAACTCAACTAGACTAATTTTTTTGCAAAACGAAGTTAGTTTCTAAAAGTTATGTACAAATAATAAATAGGTATGAAAATTAGTATTTCGTCTATAAGTAGTTGTAATAGCTAGAGAAATACCAGGTGGAGTGATTTAGAGCATGTGTAACATGTAATAATGTACTTTTCCCTAATTTTTTAGGTGAAGAGAATTTCGAATCAGTGATACCCGAAAATTATTTTGATTAAACCCCAGGAAAATGAGATCAAGGTTAGTAGGACTCTGTGGCATGTTGTATTGTGTATATATTATTGATTTCGTATGCTTTATTAAGAATTTTGTGCTGTTTATATACAAATATATATGTGTATATATATGTATACTGTACGTGAAATGGTTGAAATGTAGCGTGCGTGAATGAGGATCTATCTCCCTGGGAGCAAGCAGCGGCCATTTAGACATATATATATATATATATATATATATATATAAACATGACGTGATTGGAGATGGCTACTTGTGCGTGTGAGTGCGTGTGGGAAATTTTTTTTTTCTTTTCTCTTCTTCCTCCCTAAGGCTATAGGGGATAAGCATATATATATATATATATATATATACTCTGAATGTGGATCCATTTCCCTGGGAGCAGCAACGGTAGTTTACACACACATATATATATATAAATAAGGATGATGTGATTGGAGATGGCTGCTTGTGCCATGTGAGTGCGTGTGAGAAATTTTTTTTTCCTTGTCTCTTCTTCGTTCCTTAAGGCTATAGGGGGATAACATATATATATATATATATAAACCCTTGAGCTTGCTGTCCTCGCTGATGCCGTATGACAGTACATCTATGCGAGAAATGTGGTGTTGAGATTGAGTTCGTAGTGCGTGTATGTGAAGTTCCTCCCAGTGGTTGTAGCGAACGACACGTATACATATCTATATACTTAGATGTGCGGCTGGATATATATATATATATATATATATATGTACATGCATTTCTAAATAACTTGCTGTCGATGAGGACATCCTAGGTAGTTGAAAATGGAAGCCGATTTGGAGAGCAAGGGTTGGTATGGTAGGGAGGATATACATATATTTATATACATATGTAGCATGTGAGGGACCTCCAATGTCTTTAGCATATAAATATATTTGTAGGTAGGAGAGGTAAATGAGGGAAGTATGCTGGAGGAATGAATGGAAAAATTACATAACGAAGAAAGGCCAGTGGAGGGAAGATGAATTGCAAGGGAGTTAATGTTCTACAAGTAGGAAAGTCCAACTTCTTAATATATATGTATTTATAGAAGAGGCGAGAACCTAGGAGGAAGACCAATTCATACAAGTATACATACAAGTATATCTATAAATTATAGATATACTTGTATATAAGTATAAGATGGTGTACACTTGGGGGATTTAACTGTGATAGTCCAGCAATTGATGAATTATAAATACATAGGGAGGGGGGTGAAGTTCGACCTTAAGGTGAAATAAAATGTATACATATGTTGATAGGAATCAAAATCCTACAAGACTTATCACTAGGCTAAGAGCCAAAGGATTACAAAATTTGGCGATGAGGATCATTTTTAAACAATCCAATCCCAAAAATATTTGTATAATAACTTCTTTTCTATTACTTATTTGTAGTGTATTCCAGTAGGTATACTTGTTGGTTTTATAGCGCGATAGATAAACTTGCTAAAGCTTAGCTCATGGGTTATTCATGGACCGACATAAACCAAAGAAGAACTGGTCTAACAAATTGTTTACTTGAATTGAAGAATCGGCTACTTGAAGACCATTTGTCTTTGTTGCTCATGAGAACCAACCATTTTTGTTTATTTTGTACTTGTAATTTTGATCTTTAGAACCGGCCACCTAGTGGCAATTTTGTAATTTTTTTTGTTTGTTTTACCTTACTAGGAGCAAGTACAAATACTTGCTAACTAGTTTTTAGGGAGCTTTTATTAATTTGATAAAATTCAAACACTTTGCCGTGTGAGAGTCACCTCTTGCTAGCATCTACTCTTATCAATTTCTTTGGAAATTGTGGCGAGTTTGGCATGGAATTCTTGTAAGTAATATCAAGATTTTCTAAGTTGCATCCTATTATTACTCATATGTAATATCTAGTGATAGTTGGTTGATTTTTCTACTTGTTCTTTCATGCTAAATTAGGGTTCATATTGCTAGGATTACAAGCCAATTTTAGAGATTGGAATTGCATTGTTATATGTAATTGATTGGTATTGGAATTCTCTTGTAATACTTCTAATTTGGTTCATGCCAATTGGGGATTTTGACTTCATTTTGTTCATCACACCATCTTAAGTCCAATTTGTGTGATTGTTTAATCATTTGTATCTTGTGCTTGTGAATTTGGAATTATCAAACACATCATATTTTGGTATCAAAGCAAGTTGTTTCTTACAATTAGAGTTCACGTGGCCATTGTTTATCATGCCATTTTTGTGAACTTAGTTTAGTTGAAATGTTCAATTGGTTTGTGCTCATGTGCTTGGAATCTTAAGCACATCATAATGTTAGTATCACAGCAAGTCGTTTCATACAATTTGGGTTCACATGGCCATTGTTCATCATGCCATTTTTGTGAACTTGGTTTGGTTGAATTCTTTAACTGGTTTGTATTCATGTGCTTGGAATTTTAATTACATCATAATTTTGGTATCAAAGCATAGGATTTAAGAAAAGGGAATTGTGTGAGCTTCATTTGACAATTAGGGTTCTTGAAGTTGATTTCTTGATCCGAAATTGTTGAAGTGATTTATAGTAGTGATTGTGGAATTTGTTGCATTCTTGTTGGTGTTGTTGAAGTGGACTTGGAATACTTGTGGTAGCATTTTTTTCCTTGAACTTGCCTTCAGGAAGGAAGAGTTTTCCTTTGTGATCATCTAGGAAAAGTGGAAATTGAAACAAAGAAAAGTGAATTATGTGTTGGTGATTTCAGAAATTAAGGTTGTCATTTGCAAATTTTCAGATTTGTCTTGTGTGAGATTAAGGAAAATATTTGAAATTCAAATACCTTCTTTAAGTTGAAGAAGTTATTGTGTATTAGTTGATTGAATGATTATTTGAATTTGAATTTACTTCTTACCATTTGTGGAGAAGGTTGCATTATGAGTGGTATTTAAAATTGTTGCCGTGAAGTGTTGTGTGTGTTGAGGTGAGGAAGTGCTGCACGTGAAGTGGTGTTGTGGTTTGAAGGGAGTTGCACCATGATTGTGTTATGTATGTGTGGCAGTGTGAGTGTGTATTGAAGGGAATTGTAACTTGTTGTAAGTTTGTGTTATGAAGAAGGTGTTGCACATGAAGTAGAGGTGTATGTTTATGCCGTAATTAGAAAGAGAATCATAGTGGTTAAATTTGAATTTCAAAACAAGCATTAAAGTGTGGGAGTTATTATATATTGATGTCTAAACACTTGCTTAGTTGAATTCATTAACTTACCATTTGGAAGTGTTTAATTATTGTTCCACCGGTTGTTGCCATAATTGAAGTGTAGGAAAGTGTGTGATGCATTGGTTGCTTGATTGCACCGTGGGTGTGTAAGAGTGTGTTGTTGTAGTATGTGTGGTGATGTGTATTATTAGCTTGTTGAAGTTAGTAAGCAATAATGTCAAGTGATTTGTATTTGTCTACTAATGTACTGTGTTGGGCTTTGACTTCTTTTACAACTATTGACGATGAACAAAGAAAAAACTTGTTTCACACTTCTTGTAAGGTGCAAGGTAATTTGTGTGTCAATATTGTTGATGGCGATAGTTGTACTAATGTTATGGCTGCCTCATTAGTATCGAAATTACAACTTATAACTACTCTACATTCAGAACCTTACAAATTACATTAGTTGAGTGAGCAAAGGAGTCTCTATGTAACCTAGAGAGCTAGGGTACCTTTTAGTATAGGAGATAAATATCATGATGAAATAGAATGTGACATTCTTCCCATATGTGCATCCCATATATTGCCTGGCAGGCTATGGTTGTATGATAGGGGGGTTTTACATGATGGCAATAGAAATACTTATATGTTCCAATAGGAGGGTAAACGTATAGTATTAAACCTTTTGTCACCATCAAAGGCCCAAGAGGTGCAAAGACTAATAAGTTAACCATTAAAGGTCCCTGAAGTTCATGGTCAAATGAGTCAACCTTTAAAGGACCAAGCGATTTAGAAGCAGATGTTTCAATCATCAAAGGTCCAAAATGATGAGATCCATGATGAGAGCCAAGCCGGAAGAAGAAATGTGGATCCTCTTGAAGTGCCGCCTGGACCGATCACAAGAAATCGAGCGAAATGATTCAAGGAAGCACTTAACGGGTTGATAAAGGATGTCCATGAAGCCGGAAAGGATTGGAGTAATCATGAAGTTGGAACGGATTGGAACAACCATGGGAAGACCCTTGCTCTTATACAAGTCACACCAGATACAGGTTAAAGAGGGCATATACTTTCAAGGCATGGCCGTGTAGGAATTCCAAGATTGCACAAAATCATACACGGTTAGACACACGGCTAAAAGGCACGGCCGTGTATGGAGTCAAGAAAATCCACAGAAAGATACACATCTAGAAGTACACGGCCGTGTATCTCTTTAAGGCCGGCTCAAGGCCGCCGGCCTTCAATCTAACGCCGCCGGCCTTCATGGCTACATCACCGACCTTTATTGTTCTGTCTTGTGTTTTTTACGCAACTTATCGAAGCTACTTCGTTTTGGGCTTGTTTTTTCACGAATTGTAACCTTAATATAAAAGCTCCTAGGATTTAGAATAGACATAACATAGAATTTACATCTTTGAACATTAAACACTTTTGAGAGGCACCTCTCTTGGTTCTTCAAGAACTAAATCGAACTTATCGGATTGATTTCCGTTGCGTTCATCCCGACTTATCAATCAGTCTTCCATCCCGATTGTGGCGTCTTCACTTTTATACCAAGGTTCTTGTCTCGCTTATAGACAACGGGTCGCGGTTTCCACTTTAGGTGTTTGGGCGTCTTAAGCAACGAATTTCCGAACATATTAGTATTGGGTTTCGTCACGGGTTGGCGTGGTTCGTAGTTTGGTATCAAAGCTTAGGTTTGTCAAAACATCAAGTTCGGTTGAGGAAGGTAATATCAAAAACCCTAACTCCAATCGGTCATATCAATTATCGTATTCAATTTCGTAGTATTGATTGTCTTTTGATAGTGTAATATCAACTAGGCGATTGTTACAAAACAAAAAAAAAAAAAGAGAGTAAAATTCATGACAAAAAAAAAGGAAGAGAAAAGAAAAGAAAAGAAAAACGTGATCAAGAGCAACAACCAAGACCAAAAAAAAAAATTCGGATAGAAAAATAGAGGAAAATTTACGAACCCTAGAGTTGTTTTGAATTCTACGAAAGGAAATTGGTGTAGTTCGGGTTAGTTCCAAGAGAATTGAGACGAAGAAATTGGCTAGTTGATATCATTGTTGTTTGTGAGAATACACGAGTGACTGTGTGATATCATCATTTGAGCGAAACACGTAAGGGAGTGTATCGTGAGGTTTAATTATATATATATTTTTGTTAATACTAATCTTTTTTGCAGGGACTATGTCGAGACAGCATTCTCCTGAAGGTGAGAGGGGAAGGTTTGATGCTAGGTTAGTAATTGAGGCGTTGAGGGGTGAAATGAAGAGGATGTTCCAAGAGGGAATGGAACAAATTCATGAGACGGTAGAGCAAAGACTAGAGCAATCCACAAATGTATTCCAAGGGCATAAGAGGGAGAGTCGTTCTAGGAGAGTACCGAGGGGTGGAGATGAAATGACGGATGATGACTTTGATGAGCCTTTTGTTGGGAGTTATAGAGGATATAGTGGTTGGAATAAAGGAACTAGAGATTGGGAAGATAGAGGAGATAGGAATAGAGAGGATAATCAATTGAGTAGCATAAAGATGAAGATTCCTGCTTTCCAAAGGAAGAATGATCCCAAGGCGCACTTAGAGTGGGAGAAAAAGGTGGAGATGGTGTTTGATTGTCACAACTATAGTGGGAGAAAGAAAGTAAAACTTTCTGCTATTGCATTTTCGGATTATGCTATAGTGTGGTGGGATCAATTAATGTTGAATAGAAGGAGGAGTGGCGAGCCACTTATTGAGTCTTGGGAAGAGATGAAAAGAGTGATGAAGAAGCGGTTTGTGCCTGCGTATTACTATCATGAATTGCACAACAAGTTGCAAACTCTGTGGCAGGGAAGCCGAAGTGTAGATGAGTATTTCAAGGAGATGGAAGTCACTATGATTAGGGTGAATGTAGAGGAGGATAGAGAGGCTACAATGGCTAAGTTTCTTGTTGGGTTGAATAGAGAAATCCAAAATGTGGTTGAATTGCAGCATTATGTAGAATTGGGGGTTATGGTTCACATGGCTATAAAGGTTGAGAACCAGCATAAGATGAGAGGTAGTAGTAATGCACGGTTTCAACAGGGTAATGGTTCATCCACTTGGAAGACTAATCAGTGGAAGAAGGAAGAAAAGCCTTTACCCACCAAACCAAAAGGGGAGCTGAGGCAAGCAGGTTCTACTCCTGGTAACCAAGGTAACCCTGATTCTTCTACTTCTAGAAATCATGACATTAGATGTTTTAAATGCTAAGGTAGAGGCCATATTGCTAGTCAATGTCCAAATAGGCGTGTGATGATTTTGCGTGATGATGGAGAGTATGAGACTGAGGGGGGTAGTGAAGAAGATGATATGCCTCCATTAGAGGATGCTAGTGATGATGAGGAGCCTGCAATAGGGAGGTTAGTGGCAGTAGTGAAGCGAGCGTTGAATGTGCAAGTGAAGGAAGAAGAGGAGGTGCAAAGAGAGAATATATTTCATACTAAATGTTATCTAGGAGATCATATTTGCAGCTTGATCATTGATGGAGGAAGTTGCACTAATGTAGTGAGCAATTTTATTATTGAGAGGCTGGGGCTCAAAACTGTTAGACACCCTAGTCCATATAAATTGCAGTGGTTGAATGATAGTGGAGAGACTAAGGTAAGTAAGCAAGCATTGATTGGTTTTCGCATTGGTAGGTATGAGGATGAGGTGTTATGTGATGTAGTGCCAATGCAAGCATATCATGTGTTGTTGGGGAGGCCATGGCAATTTGATAGGAAGGTTGTTCATGATGGCTTTTCTAACAAGTATACGCTTGTTCACCAAGGGAAAAGTTTTAACCTTAAACCTTTAACACCCAAACAAGTGTATGAGGACCAGTTGCAGCTACAACAGTCTTTTAGAAAACATAAGGTGAGTGAAAAGCAGAGTGAGTGTGAGAGAGCAAAAGACAATGAGAAGAAAAAGGAATATAAAAGTTAAGATCAAAAGGAAAAGGAGAGGAAGGCTGGAAAGAGTGTGAGAGGCCAAGTTGAAAGGGGATCAACTTTGGTGGTGAGTGAAAAGGAGAGGGCAGCCTTGCAAAAGGAGAGTTGTGTGGCAAGAGCGAGTGTAGTAAGGAGAGCGTTAGTGATGAGGCAACCTATGTTGTTTCTGGTTTTTAAAGAAACATGTTTGACTACTAACGAATTATCTGATGCTTTGCCTAGTGTGGTTGTGTCTCTTGTGCAGAATTTTGAAAATGTCTTTCCGAAGGAACTCTAAAGGCAGGTAAATGAGTTAATGGAGAAGGGATACGTGAGAGAAGGCATGAGTCCATGTGCAGTGCCTAAGAAGGATGGGACATGGAGAATGTGTGTTGACTGCCGTGCCATCAACAACCTTACGGTAAAGTATCGTCATCCCATTCCTTGTTTAGATGACTTCTTAGATTGGTTATATGAGTATAGTGTCATTCCTCGTGAGCCATGGATAAACATGTCCATAGATTTTGTGTTAGGATTATCTAGGCCTAAGCATGGTCGAGATTCTAATTTTGTGGTTGTGGATAGGATTTTTAAAATGGTTCATTTCATTCCTTGTCATAAAACTGATGATGCTATACACATTGTTGATTTGTTCTTTAGAAAGGTAGTGCGTCCGTATGGTATACCTAGAAGCATTGTTAGTGATCGAGATGAGAAATTTTTGAGTCATTTTTGGAGAGTATTGTGGGAAAAGTTGGGAACTAAACGGATGTTTTCAACTATCTGTCACCCACAAATTGATGTGGTTAATAGGACTTTAATTCAATTGTTAGGGGCAATCATAGAGAAGAACATTAGGACTTGGAATTATTGTTTACCATTTGTGGAGTTTGCATATAACAGGGCTTTATATAGCACTACTCATTGTTCACCATTTGAGATTGTGTATGGTTTTGACCCATTGGTTTCTATTTATTTATTGCCATTTCCACTTAACAAGTCTATGAGTTTTGATGCTGATTCTAAAGCAGATTTCGTGAGAAAGCTACATGCACAAGTAAAGATTAGGATTGTAAAACAAAATGCCAGGGTCGCTTCAAGGGTGAACAAGGACAGGAGACCTAAGATTTTTTAGCCTGGAGATTGGGTTTGGGTGCATTTTTGCAAGGAGAGTTTTCCATTGCAGAGGAGATCCAAGTTGAACCCTAGGGAGACGGTCCATTTCCGATGCTTGAGAAAATCAATGATAATGTTTATAAGAAAAATTTACCAGGTGAGTATCCAGTAAGTGTCACATTTTATGTTACTGATCTAAGTCCATTTGATGCGGGAAATGATTTGAGGACAAGTCCTTTTCAAGAGGAGGGGAATGATGAGATCCATGATGAGAGCCAAGCCGGAAGAAGAAATGTGGATCCTCTTGAAGTGCCGCCTGGACTGATCACAAGAAATCGAGCGAAACGATTTAAGGAAGCACTTAACGGGTTGATAAAGGATGTCCATGAAACCAGAAAGGATTGGAGCAATCATGAAGTTGGAACGGATTGGAATAACCATGGGAAGACCCTTGCTCTTATACAAGTCACACCGGACACGGGTTGAAGAGGGCGTGTACTTTCAAGGCACGGCCGTGTAGGAATTCCAAGATTGCACAGAATCATACACGGCTAAACACACGACTAAAAGGCACGGTCGTATATGGAGTCAAGAAAATCCATAGAAAGATACACGTCTAGAAGTACACGGTCGTGTATCTCTTCAAGGCCAACTCAAGGCCGCCGGCCTTCAATCCAACGCCACCGGCCTTCATGGCTACACTGCCGGCCTTTATTGTTTTGTCTTGTTTTTTTTACGCAACTTATCTAAGCTACGTCGTTTTGGGCTTGTATTTTCACAAATTGTAACCCTAGTATAAAAGCTCCTAGGGTTTAGAATAGACATAACATAGAATTTACATCTTTGAACATTAAACACTTTTGAGAGGCACCTCTCTTGGTTCTTCAAGAACTAAATCGAACTTATCGGATTGATTTCCGTGGCGTTCATCCCGACTTATCAATTGGTCTTCCATCCCGATTGTAGCGTCTTCGCTTTTATACCAAGGTTCTTGTCTCGCTTATAGACAACGGGTCACGGTTTCCACTTTAGGTGTTTGGGCGTCTTAAGCAACGAATTTCCGAACGTATTGGTATTGGGTTTCGTCATGGGTTGGCGTGGTTCGTATCACAAAAGGTTCAGGGGCAGATGAGTAAACCATCAGAGGGCAAAGAGGTTCAAAGACATATAAGTGAAACAAGGAAGAAAAAGACATTATTGGTAGGGCAATTTGTGTTAGGGGAGGCCATAGCGGATGATAGACCATTATATGTGTTGCAGATGAGATATATCTTAGAGATGGAGGGGCGAGAGCAACTACCCCCCATGGTATCTTAGGTACTAGGAGATTGTAGTGATATTTTTACAAATAACTTGCTAAGAGGATACAGAGTCTCTATTGCATTTAGCCCATCAGATTTGAGGAGAAATCTTCTTAAGGCCCGAGGAGATGATAGGAATCAAAATCCTATAGGACCTATCACTAGGGCAAGAAGCAAAGGGTTACAAAATTTAGTGATAAGGGTCCTTTTTGAACAATCTAACCCTAAAAATATTTGTTTAGTAATTTCTTTTCTATTACATATTTGTTGTGCATTCCAGTAGGTACGTTTGTTGGTTTTTACAGGATGGTAGATAAACTCGCTAAAGCTTAGTTTTTAGGTTATTCATGGACCTACATAAGTCAAAGAAAAACTGGTCTACAATATGTTCAATTGAAGTGAAGAACCAGCCACTTAAAGATCATTTGTACTTGTAATTTGTTAATTTAAAATTGGTCACTTGTTGGTTATATTTGTAATTGTGCTTTTGGGAATCGGCTACTTAAGTGGCATCTTTGTAATTTTTGATGTGTTTTTACCCTAATAGGAGCAAGTATAAATACTTGTTAACTAGGATTTTTTAGGAGCTTTTGACATTTTGAAAAATACACTTTGTTGCCATGAGAGACATCCTCTTGCATGCATCTACTCTTATTAATTTCTTAAGAAATTGTGGCGAGTTTGGCTTAGGAATTCTTGTGTGTTATATCAAGATTTTCTAAGTTGCATCCGATTATTGCTAGTGATCAATATCTAGTTATAATTGGTTCATCTTCTTATGTGTTCTTTTCACGCTAAATTAGGGTTCATGTATTGCTAGGATTACAAGCTAATTATAAAGATTGGAATTGCATTGTTCCTTTGTAATTGATTGGTATTGGAATTCTCTTGTAGTACTTCTAATTTGGTTTACACCATTTGAGATTGTTTATCCTTTAATTCATGCCAATTTTGAGTCCAATTAATTATTTTTGTGATTGATTAACCATTTATATCTTGTGCTTATGAATTTGGATTCTTAAGCACATCATTTGTGTAGCTATATACATATATAAACAAAAACAGTGAAATCTATAATAAATTCACTTGTAAACATTCCTAAATTGGCATGGAAAGGGGAATGGTTGTGATTAAATAAACTTAGATAGAAACTTAATAATTAAGGAATTATCTTTTGATAATTGCAGGTGCTATATGGTGATTGTGATTGAATAATTGTACTTGTATTAGATTGATGCAATTGACCTTTATGTGTGTGTTTGGTTCTGCTATGATCACAAAGAAAGGTTAACTAAACATTTGGCTTCAATAAAAAACCTGACATACATTACATAATTGAAGGCCATCATAGCTATAGGATGTGTCAGAAGTAATTAAAGGATTACTGTTCCACCAAGTGCGAACTAAGTGATAAGAGTAATTAAATTGTGTGTAAGACTTGGGCTCTGATGGTGGCTTCGGAATCCCCAACCCATGGTCAAGTGAGGCCTAAACCTTAGAATTCACATCATTTACCAGAAGATCACATGAAATGCTACATTCATGTGATTGTTCATGCATAGTACTTATTTGATAACTTGCTTGAAATTGTTGTGTTTGTTGTAACACTAAGAGATTACACCATATCTCAATAAACTTTGGCTTACCTTCCTATAGATTTTTCCTTACAAGTCGAGACTACCTAAATTTCCTTATGAACCGGCGAACCAAGGTGAATATTTGTCACCTAACTAAGGGCATGGTTCGTAGGAAGAATACGGGGACTAGATTGATGTAGATATTAGTATAATAGATTCTGTAATTATTGTAAATGCATATAAGTGATCCAATAGGATCTTGAGTGTACCTATGGTGGTGTAATGGGACCCAATAGAGGCCCAGTGATAATATAGTAATTGGTTGCTCCATTGAGCAAGGATTGTTATTATTATGATTAACAGGCACAATACTAGAGATGAGATGCTTCACGGTTGCTTAAAGGGGAATTAAGCAATCGTAGCGGGTGGTCAAGAGGAGCCCTCAAAGTAGGGTGCAACACCTAAACTCCAAAAATAAATCTGTTTCACGTAAAATTGGCCTTGTTGAGTTGCACTTACCTCAAGGATCGCATTAGTAGCCTCGGTTTGAAATTTAGAGGTCGTATGCAAAAATTACAAATTTTTTTCTTCAAATTTTCTTTTGTCTTTTCTCTCCTCTCTCTCACGTTTCTCTCCCTCTCTTCTCATCTCTCTCATGATTTCTACATATTTATGGGGGCTTCTCCTCCTTTTATATCATTTTTTATTTTTTATTTTTTTTTACTTCTCCCTGTCGACCTGCAGCAATCAAATATATATATATATATATATTTATATATTTTATTATATTATATTATATTTTATATTATAATTATTTATATTATAGGGTTTTATATTTAATTTCATGCATATGATGCTATTTATAAATTTTATAACTTTAGTTTTTTATTACAAAACTTTATGTCTAAGCTAATTTGATTATTCTAAACATAAATATTTACTCAAAAATTTCATTTGAAAATCTTAAATGTATAATTTCAATTAATTTAATTATTTAACCAAATATTATTTGTGATTTATGATTTGAGGAATTTATTCTTTTAATTTAAATTGCACTAACTAAAATTTAGGCTTATTGTTTCTAATTATATTTTTGTTTATTTGTCTATATACCTATATGCAGGTATTTTTCAACTACTTTGTTTCCTAAATTTATTTAGTGACATGTTTCATTTAATTTGAAATGCTACGCTCGTTATCCTTTTCCTCTACATATGATTATTCTTCCCAATTATTTTAAATGTCTATTTCTCATTGTTTGTTATACTTATCAAATGGATCTCATGTCTTCCCCATTTTTCTATTTGAAAGCCTATTATTATTTCTCATAAGTTTTTTATTATTTGTAAATTATTAAAATAATATTAAATTATCATTGTGTTTTAAATTTTTTTGTCATAGATTTCTTAAAATATTTAATATTTTAAAATTGTCATTGTTTCTACCTTGGCTTAAAAGTATCTATTATTACACTTATTTTCTTTTATTTTTGTATAGTTTTTCAAAAATTCGGAGCATGTTAGTGTGCTTCACAAATAAAGACAAGAAGTCAGCTAAGACACCACAGTTTAGTGCATTTACTCAATTGGTGTCATGAAAAATGAGAGTTGTTGCTTGTGTATGAGTTTATGCCTAATAGAAGTTTAGACTTTCATCTATTCCAAGAGCAACACCTGTTACCATGGGAAAAAAGATGCAAAATTGCTTAGGGGACATAAAATCAAGCAATGTCATGCTTGATTCTAAATTTAATGCAAAATATGGTGATTTTGGGTTGGCAAGACTAGTTAACCATGCAAAAAGAGCACATACAACAATTTTAGTGAGGACAAAAGGATACATGGACCTTAAATGTGCTACAACTTTTAAAATAGCAAAAGATTCTGATGTTTACAACTTCAGAATAGTTTGTTTGGAGATTTCTTGTGGAAGAAGAGCATTAGATCATATGGCAAAGGAGGATAGAGTTGTATTGGTTGAATGGATAAGGAAACTTTATAAAGATGGAAAGATCTTACAAGCAGTCGATCTGAAACTGCCTGAAGAATTTGATGAGCATGAGATAATGCACTTATTGATTGTGGCATTGTGGTGTGCACATCTTGAGAGCCATCTTAGGCCATCCATGAATCAAGTATCTAAGATGCTTGATTTTGATGCTCCATTGTCTAATTTCCCTACAAAATTCCTCATGGTAACTTATTGTGATAACCCAAGAGTTTTGCTCAATTACACTTACATTTATCTATAGAAGTCTCAAAGGTGGTTGAATAAGTCATGCCAACACTTCATTGTTCATCCAAGAATTCTTTGTTGATTAAAACAACCGTATATTTATGCATGTTATAATGTAAATAACATTATGTAGCACCTTAAAACGTAGAACATCACAACTCGCCTCGTATCACTATCACATAGTAGCATGCTAAGGATCTAAAACTCCATATCACTTCAAAACCTATTTATCTCCATTAACATTCACAAAAATATAACCGAATGACTCATAGGTGAGTCATACAATAATATTAAACATAACTAAGAGTTTACTAACATATCCCTATTTCTAGTTTAACTACTAAAATTCAAATCACAATTCTTCAAAATTTCTATCACTTGTCCTCCACATAATAATAGTGCTCCTTTCCATACTCATCCATGTAATATCATTCTCACCTACAACTAAAAAAAAAATAGGAGGTGGAGTGGAGGTTGGTGAGCCTAAGCTTAGTACATGCATATTGCACCCATATGCACATGACACATGACACATCACATTAATAAAACATGCATATATGTGACATTAGTTCGCAACACAACCATACATTAGAATTAAACATCATTCATAATCAATCATACAATATAGGAGTACTCATGACCTCCATACACACATAATTTTGTCCTAGTGGGAACTATCACCACGAGCCTTATCTAACCCTAATCTATCTTAGATTATTTTGATACATAGCTCTACTTAGGACAATGGAGCATATCAATCATTAAGATATCCTCTTAGGAAATTACCACTATAGGCCCCTAAATTCAACCAAGCATAAACAACATGTTAGGGGGAGAATGTTAAGTTCTCTAATTTAGTTTTGATGTTAACAAAAGAGGAATAATGTGTAACGGATGTTTGAGCTTGTCAGAAGTTGTTTCAGAAGATAGTATGTAATTTTTCTAAAGTTGAACAAGGAGACAGAAGCTTATTCAGAACCTTCAAAAGTGTTATATAGACTATTTTTGTTCTGACAAAAGGTGTTTCAGAAGTTGTGTAGTGTATCCGCAGTTATCATGTTAATCTTTTAGAAGCACTTTTAGAACCATTACACTAGGAGAACAGTTGACGGGTTTGTTTCAGAGGCACTTTCAGAACCTTCATAACAGGAGGATAGTTAACAGGTTTGCTTCAGAAGCACTTTCAGAACCTTTTAGGTATGTCCCGAATTTTTCTAGATTACGTTCTAATTTTTATACCGATAGTTTTTAATAAATTTCAAGACCTAGCTCCACGTGTGAAGTATTTTTTGGTAATATACTTGATGTGTTTTACTAAAGTTGGCTTTTATATCATGGGGTTTTTTAATTTACATATAATTTTACAAGATTTTATTCAAAGATTTCATTTTATGATAAAGTGAGATCATATAAGATTTACAAGTTTTATCAAGATTTAAATTTAGATATTTGTGCTATATTTTGGGAGATACAACAGTTACAAAGATAAGGATAAGAAATATGGTTGTTACATGAAGATATGGTTTCACAATGTGAGGGATATCTTCAACAAACTTGATCCAAGAGATATATCCAAAGAAGATCTCGGTCAAACTGATTTATCTAAGCTTATCCTCATCAAGAATATCACGAAATGCAGATTCTCTCCAACAGATCTAACTTATTTTTTAATTACAAAAATTCAAAAATAAATTCAAGATTGTCGCGTGGAAAGTAGCCGTTATGTTCTCTTCATATAAAGAGTGTTTAATTCAAATGAAAAAGAGAGAACGTTGTTGAAAAAAAAGGACACACGAAAAGAAAAGGCTCATACATCTTCAAGCGAAAAATCTTTACATATACATGTGATCTATTATATAGAGGAAATCTAATATTCCTCATTGTTGTTGAAATTCCTTTCGTGAATAAGGAATTGTTTGTTGTTTCATCACTGTAGTTGAGTGATTAGCTTAGTAAAGAAGCTAGAAAGACTCAACAGTGAGACTTTGCCTTGAAGAGGTTTATGTTGTATATCTTCAATTTGTTTGATATAGTGAAACACAACCAGTATAGACAACCAGGACCCCGGCGTGGAGCTGGAAGAGAGAACTGACGCGCGAGGCGAAACCTCTATAAATATCTGAGCATTCTATTCTTCTCTACTTTTTATTTACTGCACATTATTGTTCTTCATTATCGTTATTCACGTGATTTTATTAGTCAAGAGTTTTGATTGATTTGCAAAAAAGTGAAACTTTAAGTAATTAATCAATTCACCCCCACTCTTGATTAATCTAATTGGGACCAACAATTGGTATCAGAGCAGGACTCATATATTTTAAGTGATCCAAAATGGTTGAAAATAATGTTGCAATTAATCGAGCTCCCTACTTCGATGGCTCAAACTTCTCATACTGGAAGATGCATATGGAAACTTACATTAAAGCTAATGATTATGATTCATGGCAGGTCATTTCACTTGGAGACAATGTGATCACCTTGAACGGATATTCAACCTTGTCAGATTCGGAGAAGAAAATTATCAAGAAGAACAACAAAGCAAAAAATTTATTACTGACTACTATTGCTCCATCAGAGTTCTATTTAATATCATCGTGTGCAAGTGCAAAAGAGATTTAGGATATCCTATCCGAAACATATGAAGGGACTGATATCATCAAGGAAACCAAGATAAATGCTTTAATTCAACAGTATAAATTGTTTAAGTTTAAGTCTAATGAAGATGTCAAAGATGCTTTTAACAGGTTTACAGCTATCACAAATGAGCTTGCATCACTTGGAAAGAAACTTCTAGATCTAGATCTTGTGAGGAAAATGTTGAGGATATTGCCACCATCTTGGGATGCAAAGAAAACTGCTATAGAGGAAGCTCAAGACCTAAACAAGCTAACTCTCAGTCAATTGAGAGAAAAGCTCATGGCATATGAGTCACACATAAAAACCACACAAAGAGGAGAAGACGGTACCAAAGGAATTGCATTTAAAGTCAAGGAAATAAAGCAAAATGAAACTTAAACGGATGATAGCGACGATGAGAAAGAAGAGGACATCAGTCTTCTAGCACATAGACTCAACAGGCTGCTCAAGAAGCAAAGAGGTAAGAAGTTTAATGTTTTCAAGAAAAGTACTGAATATAAGCATAATGATGCTGGAAAAGCGTACAAGGAGAAAGAAAAGAAGAAAGAGAAAAGGGAGATTCAATGTAATGAATGCAAAAGGCCAGGACACATCAAATATGAATGTCCAACATTGATCAAGAAAATGGAAAATTATAAAAAGAAAAGTCGAGCAATGATAGCAACATGGAGTGATTTAGAGGATACAGAGACCAATTTAGAGGATTCAGAAGAAGAAGAGGATGAAGTAAATCTGTGTTTAATGGCTAGTTCTGAGGTACATTCTGAATCTGATGAAGATGTAACTGAAATTGACATGCTAGTAGAAATGAGTAAGCTATTAAAGGTACTAAAAAGGGCTGATATAAAATTAGCTAAGTATGAAAACGAAATAAAAGCTCTTAAGAATGAAAAGGAGGCAGTAAAGCAAACAAATTCGTTACTTGCGGATGAAAATGATATCCTGAAACAAGAAAATGAATCCATGCATGTGAGTATTGAAAAATTAAGAATAGAAAATCACCTACTTGAAGAAGAAACAGGTAACATGAAGGTAAAGATTGATGAATTGTCCAATTCGTTGAAAACTACCTTTAAGAAATTTGATGAAAGTGACAAGAAATTGACCATGTTAATTTCTTCACAAAGAATTTCCAATGAAAAACATGGGTTAGGATATGAGCATGGTTCGAGTTCAAAATCGAATCAAAATACAATTTTTGTTAAAGCTAAACAAGTCTTAAGTGATGAATTCAAAAGTGAAAAGTACATTTCGAATACAAATATTTTTAAAAGAGGAAATACCAGAGACTTTTACAGAAGTTATTCTGGCAAGAGGTATCTACACAATGGGTACTACAGAAGCAATACCAGAAGGTATAACAGAAGTTATACAAACCAGAATTTCCAGAAACAGGTAAATGACAAGTATAGGAATGTTAATTCTTATGCATGCTTCTTCTGTAATAAATTTGGTCATATTGAGAAAATTTGCTATTATAAAAGAAATAAGCTCAAGAGTCAACAAGTAATCGAAGAAATCAAATGAGCTTATCTTTTAAAGGGCCCAAACTTGCTTGGGTTCCTAAAAGGACTTAATTCTTTTTATTTGTACAGGAACATAAAGCTAAAATAAGAGGAACATGGTATTTGGATAGTAGATGTTCTAGACATATGACTAGAGATGCTTCATTGTTCAATAGCATAAATTGGGAAGAAAAAGGGTATATAATGTTTGGAGATGATAGTAGAGGTAAAATAATTGCCACTGGAACGATTGGTATGCCTACTTTTCTCATTGAAAATGTATATCTTGTGCAAGGTTTAAAACATAATTTACTTAGTATTAGTCAATTATGTGATAAAGGTTATAGAATGATTTTTGATCAAGATAATTGTATGCTTTTAATGAAAATGATGAAACATTATTTGAAGGAATTAGGAAAAGAAATATCTATCTTATAAAACCAGATGAAATCAATAATGATTGTTGTTTAATTTCTTTGAATGATCATGTTTTTGCTTGGCATAAACGACTAGGACACGTTAATTTTAATCACTTAGAAAAATTATCTAAAAAGGATATTATTAAAGGACTACCTAAGATAAATATTAAACAAGATGTGAAATGTGATACTTGCTTAAAGAATAAAATGGTTTCTGTCTCTCATAAAAGTAAAAATGTAATCTCAACTAAGAGACCACTTGAATTATTGCATCTTGATCTTTTTGGACCTACTAGAGTCTTAAGCATGGGTGGAAGCAAATATGGACTTGTTATTGTTGATGATTTTTCAAGATACACTTAGGTTATATTCTTGCGACACAAAAGAGATACCTTTGATTCTTTTCAAAAGTTTGCAAAATAAATACAAAATGAAAAGGGAGTTTCCATAATTAGTCTTCGAAATGATCACGGAACAGAATTTCAAAATGCAAGTTTTTTAAAATTTTGTGAAGAACATGGTATATCTCATAATTTCTTAGCTCCATACACTCCTCAACAAAATGGAGTAGTGGAACGCAAGAATAGAACTTTACAAGAGATGACTAGATCTATGTTAAATGAAAGTGGAATTGCTAAGTATTTTTGGGCAGAAGCAGTTTCTACAGCTTGCTATATCATCAATAGAGTTTTCATTCGACCTATGACATCAAAGACTGCTTATGAGATGTTTCGAGGTAAGAAACCTAACGTTTCATATTTTCATATCTTTAGATCTAAATGCTTTGTGAAAAAGAATCCACTCAACCTTGGTAAGTTTGATGAAAGATCTGAAGAAGCTATTTTCTTAGGATATTCTCTAAATAGTCGTGCTTATCGTTTTTTCAATAAATCATCAAAAACTATTGAAGAATCAATAAATGTTAAATTTATTGAGGATTTAAAGGATGTTGATTCTGATGAAGAAAAGGACTCCAATTCTAAAGCAGAAGTTAGTTCAGAACCTAAGTCAGAAGCATCTGCTGTTAACATTCGAGGATTTGGTCATCCAGAACCTATTTCAGAGGCAAATACAGAAGGTACTTCAGAAGTTGTATGATCTGAACAAGAGGCTTCTAAAGCTTGGAGGTATAAGTCTGCACATCCTTCTAATCAAATAATAGGCAATATTCAATCGGGTGTTAAAACAAGAGCTAATCTACAAAATCTTCAAAATCATTTTGTGTTGTCATCTGAAATTGAACCTAGTAATATGGAAGAAGCTTTAAATGATGATAATTGGATTATATCTATGCAAGAAGAATTAAATCAATTTCAAAGAAACAATGTATGGAACTTAGTTCCAAGACCTAGAGGAAAGTCTATAATTGGAACTAAACGGGTGTTTAAAAATAAATTAGATGAAGATGGTAAAATTATAAGAAATAAAGCAAGATTAGTAGCTAAAGGTTATTCACAAGAAGAAGGAATAGATTTTGATGAAACATATGCACCTGTTGCTAGATTAGAAGCAATACAGTTAATGCTTGCATATGTATCTTATAAGGATTTTAAAGTTTTTCAAATGGATGTAAAAAGTGCATTTTTAAATGGCTTTATAAAAGAAGAAGTTTATGTAGAACAACCACCTGGTTTTGAAGATCCTTTCAAATCAGACTATGTTTTTAAATTAAATAAAGCACTATATGGTTTGAAACAAGCTCCAAGAGCTTGGTATGAAAGATTGAGTATGTTTTTTATCTCTAAAGGTTTTCATAGAGGAAAAGTTGACACTAATTTATTCTTGAAAACTTTTGATAATGATATCTTGGTTGTACAAATATATGTGGATGATATTATCTTTGGATCTACTAAAGAATTGTTGTGTCAAGAATTTGCTGAGACCATGCAGGTAGAATTTGAAATGTCAATGATGGGAGAGTTGACATTCTTTTTGGGACTTCAAATAAAACAAACAGAGGAAGGAATTTTTGTTCATCAAGAAAAATACACAAAATAAATATTGAAGAAATTTGGATATGATGGGTGTAAAAAGATTACAACACCTATGAGTACTTCATCAAGGTTAGACTCTGACTTAAATGGAAAGAAGGTAAGTGAAAAACTTTATAGGAGTCTTATAGGTTCTTTATTGTACTTGACTGCATCTAGACCTGATATTTTGTTCAGTGTGTATTTGTGTGCTAGATTTCAAGCTGCACCAACAGAAATTCATTTATCAGCTGTAAAGCGAATTTTCAAATACCTAGTTAATACTTCAAATTTAGGCATCTGGTATCCTAAAAATCAGAATTTTGATCTAATAGGATATTCTGATGCAGATTATGCTAGGTGTAAAATTGATAGAAAAAGCACATCTGGTACTTGTCAATTCCTAGGTGATAAATTAATTTCTTGGTCTTCTAAAAAACAAAATTCTATTGCTCTATCCACAGCTAAAGCTGAATATGTTTCTATTGGTAATTGCTGTACACAAGTTTTATAGATAAAACAGCAGTTGAATGATTATGGAATCAATTTTAAAACTGTGCCAATTAAATGTGACAACACGAGTGCAATAAATTTGACAAAAAAATCCAGTACATCATTCTAGGTCAAAGCACATAGAAATTAGACATCAATTTATTAGAGATCATGTGCATAATGGAGATATAAATGTTGAATTTGTGCCAACCGATAATCAATTTGCAGACATTTTTACTAAACTTCTTGAAAAGGTAAAATTTGAATTTATTAGAAATGAATTAGAAATTTATAACCCTTTTTAAATTTTTTTCCCCTCGAAAAAATTAAAAAAATCTTTATTCATATAAAATATATTTTTTTTCTCTTCATTAGTTTCCTTCCTTCTCTAATTTCCTTTCTTCGCAATCTGCTCTTTTTCTCTCTCTATTTTCCTTCTCTCTCATTGTAACTCCAATGGCACCTAAATCTTCAGAACGTCTCCAACAAAAATCCTTCAAAACAAAATCATCCAACAAGCCTTTAGTGATTCATGATGAATCTTCAAATTCTTCGGAAAAATATCAAGAACCTTCAATAGAGGAGAATCCGAGTTCCCCTGATTCCAAATCTATCATAGGTTCCAAGAAAATTTCCAAAAGAAAACGGGTTGCATGGTCTTCAAAAGGGAAAGAAAAGCTTACTCAAGAAACCTCTCCGCCCAAGAAAATAGCCAAGAAGCAAACGAAACAAAGGAATGTACTAAGTTTGAAACCCTCAAATTCAAAATCTCTTCGAAGGAAGAAAAACGAGGTGTGTTCTTGTAGTTTTGTGGATTTTAATTTCTTTACTAGTAATGGATTTTACTGGAATGAACTGTTAGAACCCATAGGATGCATGGAACTTTACTCTACTTAAGTTCTAGTTTATGGCGTGTGTCAAAGAATTTTATGGAAGTTTAAGTCTTGCAGAAGGGAATGTTTTAGTTTCCAGGGTATGTGATCAAGACATTACAATTTCTAGGGCAGATGTAATTAAATGTCTACACCTACATGATGTAAATGATGATGTAGAGATTACGAACATGCCTAGGAATGATCTATTTGCTGCTATAAATGGAGGCTTACAAATGGATTATGGAAAAGAAGCAATGGTCATTGATTTCAAGTTGTTTTCTCGAATCATACACAAGATCATTGTTGAATGTCTATGTCCAAGGAAGGGCAGTTCTACTTCAATGTCCATAGAACATGCTCAAATTATCTATGCGATGATTAACAAAAAGAATGTGGACATGGCTTCTAGAGTCATTGATCAAATATGGAGAAATAAAGAAAGTTTGGTATTTGGGAATATACTCATGCGGTTGTTTGTATTTAAAGGGATAGTTTTACCTACCGGCTCTTTTGAACCTATTAAGTTAAAGAGGATAGGTAAAGAAGTTTTTCATCATATGTCGATCTTTGTTAAGGATTGTTTGTGGTATGCGAATGATGGTGCACATTTTGTCCATCAAAGGCATATGAAAAGAATTGTTCCTTTTGGAACTTCTTCAATATCTATTCAAGAAGGAGGTTCAAAACCTAGTTCAAAACCTAGAATAGAGTTTGAAACAGATCATGGGAAGAAACCATATGCTGATGAGGCTGGGAAGAGTGGAACAAAAGAAGTTATATCCAATGTTGATCTGGAACAAATGAAGAATGTTATTCGAGATAGTTTGAAACATGAGCTATCGGGTTTAGTTAAGACAGCTTTGACAAATGAAGTTCATCAACGATCTGATCTGAGGAGACTAGAATCAATGGAGTTACAAGTTAAACAAACTTTTGATATTCTTTCTGATATCAAGAAGAATTCTGAAAAAATGCTTACCGATCTCCATCACTATAGAATTCTCTATGATAAATTTAGTGCGAGAGTCAAACAAGATTTATCTAATAATGTGATTGCTTTTGACAAATTTGTCTCTCAAGTGAGGAAGATTGGAGATTCAGTTTCTAACTCCTTCAAGACTTTGGACTCCAAGACGGAAAAAACCTCCCAATCTGTCACAAGTCTTTATGGTGAAATCAAACTGTTCTTATCCAACAAATTTCCAGATTATGTTCGCTCTGGCACCCATATCATCGACTTGGATACTTTACCAGAGAAACCTTCTTCTACCAAACCTTCCACCACTCACTCTACCTCTCGAGTCACAAGATCCAGAAAATCTTAGTTCTTTGTCTTAAATTTTGTTTTGGAATCAAGTTGTAAAAGACTTCTTTTATCTTTTATGCATCGATTGAGGGGGAGTTATCCCTTTTGCTGTTAACAAAAAGGGGGAGAATGATTCCATTATGATCAATGCTGCTTATAATGATTCTATTATGATCAATGCTGCTTATAATGATTCTATTATGATCAATGCTACTTATAATGATTCTGTATGAATGATTCTATATTGCTTATGAGTGCTTATGATCAATGCAATTATAATGATTCTATTGTGCTTAAGATGCTTTTTTGACATGAAAGTTGTTTCTATATTTTGTTTATCTAATGGTGTTTTGTTATCATAAAAAAGGGGGAGAATGTTAAGTTTTCTAATTTAGTTTTGATGTTAACAAAAGAGGAATAATGTGTAACGGATGTTTGAGCTTGTCAGAAGTTGTTTCAGAAGATAGTACGTAATTTTTCTAAAGTTGAACAAGGAGACAAAAGCTTGTTCAGAACCTTCAAATGTGTTATATAGACTATTTTTGTTCTGACAAAAGGTGTTTCAGAAGTTGTGTAGTGTATCCGTAGTTATCGTGTTAATCTTTCAGAAGCACTTTCAGAACCTTTACACTAGGAGAATAGTTGACAGGTTTGTTTCAGAGGCACTTTCAGAACCTTCATAACAGGAGGACAGTTAACAGGTTTGCTTCTGAAGCACTTTCAGAACCTTTCAGGTCTGTCACGAATTTTTCCAGATTACGTTCTAATTTTTATACCAATGGTTTTTAATAAATTTCAAAGCCTAGCTCCACGTGTCAAGTATTTTTGGGTAATATACTTGATGTGTTTTACTAAAGTTGGATTTTATATCATGGGGTTTTTTAATTTACATAAAGTTTTACAAGATTTTATTCAAAGATTTCATTTTATGATAAAGTGAGATCGTATAAGATTTACAAGTTTTATCAAGATTTAAATTTAGATATTTGTGCTATATTTTGGGAGATACAGCAGTTACAAAGATAAGGATAAGAAATATGGTTGTTACATGAAGATATGGTTCCACAATGTGAGGGATATCTTCAACAAACTTGATCTAAGAGACATATCCAAAGAAGATCTCAGTCAAATTGATTTATCCAAGCTTATCCTCATCAAGAATATCACGAAATGCAGATTCTCTCCAATAGATCTAACTTATTTTTTAATTACAAAAAATTCAAAAATAAATTCAAGATTGTCACGTGGAAAGTAGCCGTTATGTTCTCTTCATATAAAGAGTGTTTAATTCAAATGGAAAAGAGAGAAAGTTGTTGAAAAAAAGGGACACACGAAAAGAAAAGGCTCATACATCTTCAAGCGAAAAATCTTTACATATACATGTGATCTATTATATAGAGGAAATATGATATTCCTCATTGTTGTTGAAATTCCTTTCGTGAATAAGGAATTGTTTGTTGTTTCATCACTATAGTTGAGTGATTAGCTTAGTAAAGAAGCTAGAAAGACTCAACAGTGAGACTTTGCCTTGAAGAGGTTTATGTTGTATATCTTCAATTTGTTTGATATAGTGAAACACAACCGGCATAGACAACCGGGACCCCGGCGTGGAGTTGGAAGAGAGGACTGACGTGCAAAGCGGAACCTCTATAAATATCTGAGCATTCTATTCTTGTCTACTTTTTATTTACTGCACATTATTGTTCTTCATTATCGTTATTCATGTGATTTTATTAGTCAAGAGTTTTGATTGATTTGCGAAAAAGTGAAACTTTAAGTAATTAATCAATTCACCCCCCTCTTGATTAATCTAATTGGGACCAACACAACATAAACTTTCCATTCACATATTACATTATAATTCATTAGCTCGCTTACAATTCATTAAACAACTACTTAGCAAACACAACTAACAAAACATGATAAGCACGTATTTATACAACTGTTCCTATAGTAATCTTGTGTGTCTCTAACTAAAGTAGGTAATCCTATTAAATTACCAAAAGAAATGTACTTATCTTGATCATACAAGTGATCTAGGTTTACTTAATTTTCTTCTTATTTTCTAGTCGTTTAATTCCCTTCCCTGGAGTTTCTTCATGTCTAATTCATATTTTAAAATAAGAATAAAATAAATTAGAGTCAAATAGGACATATAATTGCTTAATTCGGACAAGAAAGGAACTATGTAGGGAAGCATGGCTTGGGCCACAATTGTTCTAATGGCAAATTTTTTTATTCAACATGCCATGTCTACGGCCATGCTTGTGTCCGTGTACTTTCAAACTTCAACATGCCCAAGTACATGGTCGTATACTTGACTATGTACCTTATTATACAATCTTCCATTCCATCACTCCTTGGTACACTGTCATATACTTAATTGTGTACCCCTTTGTTCGTCACAAACCCTAATTTGTCTTCCTCCAACTTGTTTCGAATCCTATGTTCTTATAATTTCTAGTTTAACTAATCATTGTATTCATAAATCTAATGTAAACTTAAGTTCTAGAATGTTTACTTGACTTGAATTATGCATGGAGGTCCAAATCTAATTGATTTTTTGCTTGTTCCAATCCATCCTTTGATCTGATCTCTATTAGATTAATTGTGTAATTCTCTTCTGAGTCACCTTAGTTCTCTATAGGGGCCCTCTCTCTCTTTAGGTTTTTGAAATTCACAAATGCACAAATGAGTAGAAGAGAAACCTTAGGTGAGTTCTGGGCTTTTATATTTCAACTAGGAAAACACAACTTTGTCCCCATCTCTTAACCTTATTTGTAAAATTACCTTCAATCTTATATTATTTATGTTATTATTTTACTTAATAATTATGATTATATATATGTATATACATATATTGGAATTGGAAAGAGTTTTGGATGCTTTTTCTTCATTTCTTTTTCTAATTCCCATTTTGCTTCTCGTTCTATTTGATTTGTCTACTGTACTTTGACATAGCGAATTCTTCTTCTTCTTAATACTTGTTTCTTCATGTCCACTATTCTCACAGGTCTCTTTATAGAGGATAAGTCTAGTTACACCTTCAAAGGTTCCAAAAACTAACACTTGGTCTAGGTTTGATATATACTTCCTCAACATCAATACATAAAACTCATCATGTATCTAGACTAACCTATAAGCGATTGTTCTAACTCTTTCTAGAATTTCAAATAAACCCATGTATCTCAGACTCAACATGCCCTGCAGTCTAAACTTGATTACCCCTTTACTTAGAGTTATCTTTAGTACAACTTTATCCTTTACTTAAAATTCTAAGAGGCATCGCCATTTGTTTTCATAACTTTTTTGACCTTATCTACTACCTCCTACATTATCTCTGGCCTTAGTATCCGTCTTTCTCGCACTTCATCCTAATGTAAGGGAGATCCACACTTCCTACTATATAATGCTTCATATGAAACCATCTGTATAGTAGCTTAGTAACTGTTATTGTACGCAAATTCCATTAAGGGTAAGTGATCACTCAAATTACCTCATTGATCCAATACACAAGCTCATAGTAGATCTTCTAGAATTTGGATAGTTTTCTTAGACTACCCATTTGTTTGAGGATGAAATACAACATTAAGCTAAAGTTTAGTTCCTAGGGCTTGATGTTGACTTTTCCAAAACCTGTTTACAAACCAAATATCCCTATCAGATGTAATAGTGATTAGTACCCCATGTAATTTGATGATCTCCTTGATGCACATTTGAGCAAGCTTTTCTAATCTATAGTCAACCTTAATTGGCAAGAAATGGGTAGACTTGGTCAATCTATCAACTATAACCCAGATTGTATCATATTTCTCCTTAATTCTCGGAAGTGCTGTGATGAAATCCATAGTTACATGTTCTTACTTCCGTTTAAGTATAGGAAAGGATTGTAACTCACCTGTTAGTCTTTGGTGCTCAATCCTTATTTGCTAACATGTGAGACACTTGGACACATATTCCGCTATCTCCCACTTCATATTTTGCCACCAATAATTATTCGTCAAATCCATGTACATCTTAATGCTTTTTGGGTATACTGTGTATCTTGAGTAATGTGCTTCTTTCATTATCTTCTTCTTTAACTCTTTATTATTTAGAACACACCATCTAATGCCATACTTAACTACCCCTTCAACATTTAACTCAAATTTTATGGCTTTACCCTATTTTATTTTTCTCTTTATCTTTTGAATTCCAAGATCTCCAATTTGTGTGGTTTTAATCTAATCAATAATACTAAGTTAGATACTAAGTGTAGCTAACCTATTTCCCACTTCTTATGTCACCATCTCCAATTCTAATTTATTCATATCTTCTAATATTCCTCTTTAAGATGTGATTAATGCTACAAGATTTATTTGTTTCTTCCTAGTTAGAGCATCGACAATCACATTAACTTTTCTAAGGTTATAATGAATTTCTACACCATAATCATTCATTAATTCTAGCCATCTCTTATGCCTTATACTCAATTGTTTCTAGGTAAATAGATACTTCAAACTTTTACGATATGCAAATATTTTAAACTTCTCCCCATAAAGATAGTCTCTCCATAATTTCAATGTCAAGATCATAGCTACTAACTCCAGGTCATTGTTAATGTAATTCTTCTTATACCGTTTTAGCTAGTGAGAGGCATATGTAGTGACTCTCCCATTCTACATAAGTACATACCCCAAACCTTGATTTGAGGCATCATTGAGCACTTCAAACTCTTCCTATGTCTTTGGTAGGGCTAACACTAAAACTATCATTAATTTCTTCTTTAATGTTGTGAAACTATTTTGTCAATCTTCATTCCATTCAAATTTGACCTTTTTCTTTGTCAATTGTGTTAAAGGAGTTTGTAGTTAAGATAATCCTTCTACATAGTGTATGTAGTACCACTAATCCCAGAAAACTTCTCACCTCTATCACAGTTCTCGATCTTAGCTAATCAGTTACTACCTTTATCTTCTCAAGATCTACTAATATTCCATTCTTATTAACTACATGTCCTAAGAAGGATACCCGTTCCACCCAAAGCTCACTCTTACTGAATTTAGCATATAGCTTTTCTTCCTTGAGTCTTTCAAATACTATTCTAAGATTTGTTTCAGATTCTTCTCTACTTTTGAAATAGATGAGGATATCATCTATGAAAACTACTATAAACTAGTCTAGCCAATCTCTAAGTACTCCTTTCATTAGGCCCATGAAGGCTGCTAGAGTGTTTATTAAACCAAAAGGTATCACCAAAAACCCGCGGTGCTTATACTAAGTCCTAAAAGCATTCTTCTATAGATCTTCGCTGATTCTCAATTAATGGTACCTTAATCTTAAGTCAATTTTGGATAAAACTTGAGCTCTTTGTAATTGATCAAATAGGTCATCAATCATAGGGAGAGGATATTTATTCTTAATTATGACTCATTTGAGCTCCCTATAATCTATACATAGCCTCATACTCCCATCCTTCTTCTTGAAAAACAACATTAGAGCATCCTATACTAAGACACTTAATCTGATAAACCCACTATCTTGTAACTCTTAAAGTTAAGTCTTCAATTCAGACAATTCATTAGGTGCCATTTTGTATGGTGCTTTAGATATTGGTACCGTTATTAGTATTAAATTAATATAAAACTCTATCTTTCTAACTGGTAGCAAGGTCAATTAATTCTCTAGAAAGACATCTACATACTCATTCACTACATGTACTGCTTCCAATTTCATGACTTGTTATACCTTTACTGATAAGGTTAACAATCTTCTTTTATTTCACAACTCATAAGTTGGAAAAGTTAAAGACCTTTGTGGATTTAACTTGAATCCAACTTGTTCATCATTAGGGAAATTAAAATTAACCACCAGTTGTGATAATCTATAGTGGCATAATACTTAAACAGCTAATTCACTCCTAATATCAAGTTAAACTCAGTCATCGTTAATATGAACAATTCAGTAGATATTTTCTTACCCTGTATTACAATTTTCACAACTTTACATATTTGATCTAATTTCCCTTCTACTCCAAAAGGAATATTTACAACCATAGCATCACTCAACATAACAGGTTTTAATCCACATACATTTATAAACATCGGTGATCAGGATACCAAAAGAAATGTTAAAGCCATATCAAATAATACATAGGCAATATTTGAGTTTATAAGCAGTGTACCTGTTATGGTATCATGATCAAAGGCATCCTACTACTGTTGCTATTATAATGTAAACACCCTACCTAGTGCTTTCTACTTTGGTTCAGCATTTTGATGTTTGCCTAATGGTCCTCTAGGTGCAGGTCTTGTAGGCTGTTGTGCTTATTATGGTGCAGCTGCCTAGTTGTGAGGAGTACTACACTCAAATGACCTATGTCCTCTCTACTAATATGTATAGTAGAAGGTCGAAGGGAAGGTCCTTTTTATGCAATTTCTACTGGTGTGTCTTATCTTACTATAAGAAAAACATGCCCCTTCAAGCCAATTACATTGCTATAGATCATGGGATCCGAAACACTTGGAATGTCTCACACCTAGTCTTGCTTGTAGTGGTGGGGGTAGTGCTAGAGGTGCTAACCTAGTTTGAAGAGATCTATGCGCATAAGCCATAGATCTAGCTCAATAGCCATAGATCTAGCTCAATACACAACTAACCTCTTAGCTTTGTTTGTATATGGTACGTTGGTGATAGGCCTTTTCCCTAAAACTAAACCTGATCTACGGGGTAGTTGTTCCTTTGGTCTCTTCCTACTTTGTTCCAAGTATTTTACCTTATCAACTACCTCAGCATAAGTAGTTAACTAAAAAGCCCCCACTTTATGTTGTAGGGTAAGGTTTAATCCTCTCAAAAACTTTCTTGCTCTTAAGGCATTGTCCCCTCAGCATAAGTAGTTAACTAAAAAGCCCCCACTTTACGTTGTAGGGTAGGCTCCAATCCTCTAAAAAACTTTCTTGCTCTTGAGGCATTGTCCCTTCTCATTACTTCTAACATGAATTTGCTTAAATGGTTCAATTTTGCTTCAAAAGCCTCTACAAATCTACTACCCTACTAGTAGTTATAATAGTCAACTTCCATCCAATATCTAATGTTGCTAGGGAAGTACTTTTTATCAAATAACTCCTTAAATCTCTACCACCAAATAAGAGCTCCTATTAACCTAGAAGTATTAGTCTACCAGTCCACAACTATTCCCTTTAGCATATAAGTAGCAAATCTTGCCTTCCTATCTTTAGGAACCATGTAGGCTTCAAAAGTCTTTTCAGTTTCATTAATCTAATACTTAACTTTGATTAGATCATCAACCTTTAGGTGAAATTCCTTAGCTAGCCTCACAAATTCATTTAGTCTATAAGGTTCCTCTATAGGCCTAACGAGTCTTATACCTTGTTGCTGCTGTTGTTATTATGCCAACATTCCCACTAAAGCATTTATAGTCTCTAGTAACTAAGTAGCTGTGACATTATCCTACTTTGAGATTCCCTAGTAAGGTGGTCTTTGAAGGGTCCTAGCCTTTAGGGTATCTCTACCCTATTCAGTAGTAGATTATCTAGTAGTAGATGAACTTGAATGATGCTTCTCCTTAGAGGAATTTTGTGTAAATTAAGATAAGAGAATAATTCTAGAGTCAAGATTTATAGGGGAAGTTAATAATAGTATACATCTATGTATACTCAAGTCTAAACATAAAGACCAACATATTCATAAATAGAATTTGCAAAGAGAGTATAATTATATAAAGCAATTACAAAATAATAAAATATAATCCATAATTGTTCCTTAATTTACCCACTCTCTTCATTTCTTATGATGATATAGGTCATGTATTTAATCTTCTAATGTTTCAACTTACTTTCTATTGATTGAATTTGATACTTATTGATCATCACTTAATTCTAGGAATCATCAACCTAATCTCTCTTTAATCATAACCTAAGTTCTAAGAATCATCAAAACCTAGGCTTTGATATCACTTAAGTTGTAATGTCCTGGAACTCGAAACATCATGGCACATCACATGTCACTATCACAGAGTGACATGCTAAAGCTCTAAAACTCTATACCACTTCAAAACCTATTCATCTCCATTAACATTCAAAAAAATATAACCTCAATAACATAAGCGAATGACTCATAGGTGAGTCATTCCAATCTTCCTTTTTTCATACAATCCCAAAATAAACATCTATTCTTATATAACATTTAACATAACTAGGAGTCTACTGACATCTCATTATTTCTAATTCAACTACTAAAATTCAAATCACAATTCTTTAGAATTTCCATCACTCATTCTTCACATAATAATATTGCTCTTTTCTATACTCATCTATGTAATGTTAGACTAAATTTCCATGTTCATAATATTTGACATGCCATCGTTCTCACCTACAACTAAAAAAAGTAAACAAGAGGGGTGAGCCTAAGCTTAGTACATGCATACTGCACCCATATGTGTGTGACACATTACATTAATAACACATGAATATGTACAAAATTAGTCCACAACACAACCATACATCAGAATTACACTTCATAATCAATTATACAATATAAATGTACTCATGACCTTGATACACACATAATTTTTTCCTAGTGAGAATTGCCACTATGAGCCCCATCTAACCCTAATCTACCTTAGATCATTTCAATATATGGCTCTACTCGGAATAACGCAGTATATTGATCATTGAGGTGCCCCCTAGTGGAACTGATACTACAAGCTCCTAGATCGAGTCAAGCACAAGCAAGATACAACTTTCCATTCACATATTGCATTACAAGTCATTAGCTCTCATACAATTCATTAAATAACTACTTAGCAAACATAACCAACAAAACAAGGTAAGCACATACCTGTATAGTTGTTGCTATAGTAATCTTGTGCGTCTCTAACTAAAGTAGGTAATCATGTTAAATTAAAAAGAACTACACTTAGCTTAATCATACAAGTAATCTAAGTTTACTTAATGTTCTACTTATTTTCTAGTTGTTTAATTCCCTTTCCCAAAGTATCTTCACGTTTAATTCATATTTTGAAATAAGAATAAAATAAATTAAAGTTAAATAGGACATATCATTGCTTAATACGATCAATAAAGGAATTGTGTAAGGAAGCATGGCTTGGAGCACGGTTGTGCTAATGGTCGTATACCCTTCTATAATATTTTTTTATCCAACTAACCCAAGTATATGACCGTACTTATGGCCATGTACTTTCAAACTTCAAAATGCTCAAGTACACAATTGTATACTTGATTATGTACCTTACTATATAATCTTCCATTTCAACATGCCTTCGTATATCGTCGTATATCCCCCTGTTTATCATAAACCCTAATTTTTCCTCCTCTAATTTGTTCTGAATCCTAAGTTTCTATGATTTCTAGTCTAACTAATCATTGTATTCATAAATCTAATGTAAAATTAAGTTCTAAAATGCTTACTTGACTTGAATTACACTTAGAGGTGTTCATTTAATTGATCTTTTGCTTGTTCCAATCCATCCTTTTATCCAATCTCTATTGGATTAGTTATGTGATTCTCTTCTAAGTTGCCTTAGTTCTCTATAGGGACCCTCTCTCACTCTTTACATTTCTTAAATTGGTCAATATGCAAATGAGTAAAAGAGAAACCTTAGGTGATTTTTAGGCTTTTCTAATCTAGTTAAGAAGAGACAACTTTGCCTTCATCTCTTATCCTTATTTGTAAAATTGTCCTCAATCTTATATTGTTTATATTATTATTTTACTTAATAATAATGATTACATATATATATATATATTACAAAACCATATATTATATGTTGTCAATCAAAATTATGGATCAAAATTTGTCAACTTTTTATAGTTAAATACTAAGATAATAAACGAATTTAGTATAGATTATGATTGTCAGACACCATCATTCTATTGTCTACCACATGAACTCCTTTTCATTGAATAAGAATGCTTTAGTGCTCAATACGATTTAGGAAAGAAGAAACAAAATTCCCTCAACATCATCATTTGGAAAGCCAATATTTGAGTTCTTGCTTTTATAAGCAATGGTCCTAGTAACTTAATTAGATGCCATTAGATTTTTCTTATACTGAATTTAGATCATGATCTTGTTTTTAGGTTTTTTTTTATGAAGCATATAATAATTTGACAAGATGTTTCTTAATAGCTTCCTAATATTATAGGAAATACTTAGATATGACTATAATAACATGGCTACATGTATTGTTTTAAACTTAGTTTTGACTAAAAAATCTATTAGTAGCCATATAGTAATTAATTCAAAATTGGAAAAATTAGGAAAAAAAAAAACACTAACTTATATTTTAATGATTTTTCAATCTCATAACTTGCATTTTGTTTTTTAATAAACATAATACGTATGCTTTTTCACACAATTTTCTTTTTTCCTTTTTCGTTTTAGGGTTAAGTGGTTACCCATTATTGTAGGTGGGTTACAGCCTAACCTTGTTTATGGTACTTGACCAGCTATCCCCAAAGGCTTGGGGTCGAGGTTAACTAGCCACCATTTATAGGTTACTCCACCCCTTAAGGCAAGTACCTTAGGATGGCCAACTATATGGGGTTTTAGGTTTTGACTTTTATTTTATCTCCTATAATGCATTTTCTTTTCTTTTTTAAAAGAAATAATTAGTTTTTATTGAACTAAATAATTAAATTTATTTGACAATATTATTTATAATTTACTTAATTATTCTTAACCAACAAAAGGTTGATATATGTTCCCTAATTAATGTTAATAAATAGTGATAAAACATATGTTATAAATTTATGTAAAAACAAAAGACAAGTCATAAGTTAACAAAAATCAACAACAGTTACAAAACAGAGATCATTTTTTTATAACTTTTTCTTTAATAACATAATTTATCAGTATTAAATTAAATAATATAATAAGAATAAAAAATATAAAATTAAAAAGGGTAATAAGATTGACTTAACTTGTAACCTTTTAAAATTATAATGAAACTCCAATCATATTATAATTTATAGTTTGGGAAACTCTTAACTTTTTTGTATTCCACCTTTTCTTAGTATCATTAATATATTTTTGTAATTTCTTTTGTTATATCATATCATATTATATTATAATAAAAGTTTTGAAAAATCTTACTTTTTTTTGTATTATACCTTTTTATGGTATTGTTTATAAATGTCCTCATATGCTAACTCTTGCTTATGCATTCAATTTGAGTACAAACCAAAGTATACTATATAAATCATTAGAATGCATAGTTTTGGCCGTTAAAATGCATAGTTATAGCCCTTTAGATATTTTGCAAAATGTTTTTGGTGATTTTTCTCACCATGAATCTAATTTTAGATGAACTTTTAGTTTGATTATGATAGCAAGTATTTCAAAATACTAGTTAAGAAATTTATAAGGCTAGTGTTACTTTCTTGTTTTTATAAAAATTCTAAATTAGAGTAATCTCATGTAATAATTATTAATTTAACTTGTATGTCTTAACTAGTGCTCTTAGCTCTTACTATAATAACTGCTTTCATTTATTCAACTAGACATCATAGTTGGATTCGGTTACCATGAAACTCTGATTGCACCTGATTAAGCTTCAACGATAGGAAAATAAGTTAGATGACTAGTTAGGTTTTTCCCTTCTCCCCTCTTTCCCCTAACCTATAGTTGTATCATAGGGGCTTATTGTAAATGAATTGAAAAGTGTAATTCTTGATCTTGCTTTCATGGTTGATACAAAGTAGTAATAAAGAAGAAGAAATAGTGGATTGAAGTGAATGTGTGAATGCATTAGTTTGTTATTGTTATTGAAGAAATATGTATATACATAGGTATCTTGTTAGTTATAATACACATGTGAAAAATAATTAACTTTGCTGCTTGTAACAACCCCAAACCTTACCCCCCCACTTAAGGTAAATGCTCCTATAAAACTAGCTTAGACCAAAACGCAATTGAGACTCCTGAATAGGCTCAATTATAGCAGTTGCAATTTGATATGAAGAAGGAACATGCTATAGCTACAGAAATTTGAATGAAATATGGTTTTGCATTAAGTGAATGTCTAACTCTTTTTGCTTGGTCCTGCTATGATAACAAGGATTTTTAGCAAGCAAGTAAACTAATTTGGTATCTATAAACAACATGATTAGTATATCAATAGAAACATTTAAATCACAATGAAGGTAGGACATCTATAACGGCTCCTTAGTAGTAAATGCCATGCTCCTCTACACTGCTTCAATGGATGATTGATAGGAATCAAAATTCTACAGGACCTATCATTAGGATAAGAACCAAAGGGTTACAAAATTTAATGATGAAGGTCCTCTATGAACAAATAAACCCCAAAAATATTTGTAGACTAACTTCTTTTCTATTACTTATTTGTTGTGCATTCCAACAGGTATACTTATCGGTTTTTATAGGGCGATGGATAAACTCGCTAAAGCTCAGCTTGTGGGTTATTCATGGATTGACATAAACCAAAGAAGAACCGGTCAAACAAATTGTTCACTTGAATTGATGAACCGACCACTTGAAGACCATTTGAATATGTAATTGCTGCAATGAGAATCGGCCATTTTGTTTATTTTGTACTTATAATTTTGATTTTTGGAACCAGTCACCAAGTGGCAACTTTGTGATTTTTTGGTTTGTTTTAACCCTAATAAGAGCAAGTATAAATACTTGTTAACTAGGGTTTTTTTAGGAAGCTTTTTGATAATTTGATAAAATTCAAACACTTTACCGTGTAAGAGTCACCTCGCTAGCATCCACTCTTATCAATTTCTTTAGAAATTGTGGCGAGTTTGGCTTGGAATTTCTTGTGAGTTACATCAAGATTTTCTAAGTTGCATCCTGTTATTGCTAGTGTGTAATATCTAGTGATAGTTAGTTGATTTTTCTACTTGTTCTTTCACGCCAAATTAGGTTCATATTGCTAGGATTACAAGCCAATTTTAGATATTGGAATTGCATTGTTATATGTAATTGATTAGTATTGGAATTCCATTGTAATACATCTAATTTGGTTCACACCATTGAGATTGTTCATCCTTTGATTCATGCCAATTTTGAGTTCAATTGATTATTTGTGGACTGATTAATCATTTGTATCTTGTGCTTGTTAATTTGGAATTCTTAAGCACATCATATTTTGGTATCAGAGCATAGGAATTGAGGAAGGGAATTGCATGAGCTTCATTTGAAATTAGGGTTCTTGAAGTTGATTTCTTAATCCGAAATTGTTGAAGTGATTTGTAGTAGTGATTGTGGATTTTGATGCATTCTTGTTGTTGTTGATTGAAGTGGACGTGGAATACTTATGGTAGCATTTGTTTTTCTTGAACTTATTGTGAGGAAGGAAGAGTGTTCCTTTATGATTATTTTAGAGAAGTGGAAATTGAGACAAAGAAGAGTGAATTATTTGTTAGTGATTTTGTAAATTGAGGTTGTCATTTGCAATTTTCAGATTTGCCTTATGTGAGATTAGGAAGTTATTTGAAATTCAAACACATTCTTGAAGTTTGAAGAAAGTCATTGAGTAGTATTGATTGAATGTTATTTGAATTTGAATTGCTTCTTACCATTTGTGGAGAAGGTTGTATTAAGAGTATATTTTGAATTTGTTACCGTGAAGTGTAAGTAGGGTTGTGATTAAAAACTTGCACCATGCTTGTATTGTGTGTTTGTGGCAGAGTTATGTTGTGGAGAGTGTTGCAACTTGTTGTGCATTTGTGTTGTGAAGAGTGTTGCAACGTGTTGAGAGTTTTGTTGTGGATAGTATTGTAACTTGTTGTGATTTTGTGTTGTGAATAAGGTGCTGCATTTGGAATTGGAAGTGTATACATGTGCCTTAAGTGAAGAGAGTTATAGTGGTTAAATTTTGAATTTTGAAAAGCAAGCATTAAAGTGTGGAAGTTATTAGTAAGTAATGTACTTGAACACTTTGCTTAGTTAGAATTATTAACCTACTATTTGGGGAAGTGTTTAAAAGTACTCCTACTTGTTGTTGCCTTAATTGAAGTGTAAATGTGTGAGAGAAGTTAAGTAGAGTTTTGGTTTTTCTTTTGTAGTGGTTGTTGTGTATCATTAGAGTGTTGTTGTTATGCCATAATTGTGTGTGTTGTGGTGTAAAGTAAAGTGATTGTGGGAGAGTGTGTGTGAAGTCATTGTGGAGGTCTGTGTTGCATTTGGTTGTGTAATGCACCATGGGTGTGTGAGGACTATAGAAGTGCCACTGTGTGTATTGCAGCATGAGTGTATGTGTGGTGTAAGGTTAAGGTGTGTTGATTGTGACTTGGTGTGTAAGTGTGTGTGCAGTGTAGTGTGTTGTTAGCTTGTTGAAGTTAGTAAGCAACTATGTTAAATGATTTATATTTGTCTACTAATGTACTACGCCAAACCTTGACTTCTTTTCTAACCATTGATGATAGGTAGAGAGAAAATTTGTTTCACACTTCTTGTAGGGTATAAGGTAATTTATGTACTTTTATTATTGATGGTAGTAGTATCAAAATTACAACTTGTAACTATCCCACATCTAGAACCTTACAAATTACATTGGTTGAGTGAGTAGGGGAGTCTCGATGTAACCTAGAGAGCAATGATACCTTTCAGTATAGGGGATAAATATCATGATGAAATAGAATGTGACATTCTTCCCATGTGTGCATCCCATATATTGCTTGGCAAGCCGTGGTTGTATGATAGGAGGGTTTTACATGATGGCTAAAGAAATAATTATATGTTCCAACTTGAGGGTAAATATATAGTATTGAACCCTATGTCACCATCAAAGGTCCAAGAGGTACAAAGATAGATAAGTTAACCATCAAAAGTCCTTGAGGTTTATAGTTAGATGAGTCAACCTTTAGAGGACCAAGCGGTTCTGATGTGCCTAATCACACTTTAAAGCACATTCAAAAGACTTAAGAAAAGATATCTCAAGTCTAGGCAAAATCAGATCCCAAAAATGGCACTTTTCTAGTGAACCCTAATGTTGAAATGATGAAATTCAACCTACTAATGATATAATCTGAATACCACAATGGAAATGGCTTCTAATAACACTTCTAATATCATATAATCCACGAAAATCAAGCCTCAATTTGACAAAGAAAACCGTGAAGGAAGATCCCTTTTCTAAATGGTGAAATTCACGCTAGCAAAGAAATCCTTAATGATGAATTGAATCAACTTGATAATTCTTTCAAATAATCAAATGAATTCGTGTACAATAAGATGTAAATCTGACCAAGAACTATCTCTAATCAACCCTAGATACAACACACTAGAGAGGAAAAGAAATCACAACAAGTAGGAATTGATATGACTCACAAATTCCAATTGTTGCACTCGCCACAATTTCAAGTCTTGGAATTGAAATTGATAAGAGTTGGAACCAAGGTATGAACCCTAATTCACACGTGAAAAGAGAGTGTATGTTCTGCAAAAATAAGCTCCCTAAACCCTCTCTTAAGCAAGTATTTATACTTGCTACTTCTAGGGTTAAAAAGTGCTCAAAATTACAAGTTTGCCACTTTTAAGGTGGCTAACCCTAAATGAAAGTTACATGGAAATAAAAGTGTCCCAAAACCAAAATACAACCAAAATAGTTCAATAAACATTTACAAGATACAAAATAACATAAATCTTCATTATCCAATGCCTCAGAATAGAGAACAATCGCAGCGGGCCTTTGATTGTTACCCAGAAAAATGTCTTGTGTCCAACTGAAGTTGTAGGACATTTTGGCATCCCTTGGAGATATATAATTGTACCTGTAAGATTATTCTCAAAGTTTATTAGAAATAAAAACATAAGATAAAAGATGAGCAATTTGGTCAATCATCCAGATTGGGTTCTGAAAAGGTTGACAGTGCCAGAATTTTTCCCATCAGGTTCAGAAGCAGATGTGTCAACAATCAGAGGTCCAAAAGGTTCAGGGGTAGATGAGTAAACCATTAGAAGGCCAAGAGGTTCAAAGATATATAAGTGAAATAGGGAAGAAGAAGATATTATTAGTCGAACAGTTTGAGTTAAGGGAGGCCATAGCAAATGATAGACCATTGTATGTGTTGTAGATGAGATATATCATAGAGATGGAAGGATGAGAGCAACTACCCCTTATGGTATGTCAGGTACTAGGAGACTACAGTGATCTTTTTACAAATAACTTGCTAAGAGGATACAAAGTCTCTTATGCATTTGACCTATCATATTTGAGGACAAATCTTCTTGAAGTTCGAAGAGATGATAGGAATCAAAATTCTACAAGACCTATCACAAATGTAAGAACCAAAGGATGATAAGAATCAAAATCCAACAAGACCTATCATTAGGGCAAAAACTAAAGGAATTCGAATTTTGGCGATGAGGGCCCATTTTAAGCAGATCAACCCCAGAATTATTTATAAATTAACCTCTTTTCTATTATTCTTGTATTGTTTTTTCCAACAGGCACACTTATCATATTTTATAGGGCAATAGATAAACTCCCTCAGACTCAGCTTGTGGGTTATCCATGGACCGACCTAAATCGGCAGTGAGTTAGGCCGATGGATCCTATAGAAGACCGGCATCATGAAGACCATTTCTTTTATATATTTCTTCTTTTATGAACTATTTTGATTGTATTTGGTTTTGGGACACTTTTATTTCTTTGTAATTTTCATTTAGGGTTAGCCACCTTAAAAGTGGCAAACTTGTAATTTTGAGCACTTTTTTACCCTAGGAGTAGCAAGTGTAAATACTTGCTTAAGAGAGGGTTTGAGGAGGCTAATTTTGTAGATTATACACTTCATCTTCACGTGAGAATTAGGGTTCCTAATTTTCATTAGACTCTTATCAATTTCAATCCCAAGAGTTGAAATTGTGGCTAGTGCAACACCTTGAAATTGTGAGTTGTATCAATTTCATTTTATTGTGATTTCTTTTCTTCTCTAGGGTGTCATATCTAGGGTTGAATTGAGATAGTTCTTGGTTAGATTTTCTTCAATTGTATTCGAATTCTTGTGTTTATTTAAGGTCCCTTGCAATTGAATTCGAATCATCATTGAGAATTTCCTTGAAAACGTGTTTTGCACTATTGGAAAGGAGTCCTTGGAATTGAGGTTTTCTTTTGAATTTGTGGATTATTTTCGTGGATTATATGTGATTAGGTTGTTGTTAGAAGATATTATCATTGAGGTTTCACAATTGCAACATTGAACATTTGGATTTCCTTGTATCTTCATTAGGGTTCACGTGAATCTTGCCCTTGAGGATCCGGTTTTACCTTGACTTGAGATTGTTTTTTCTTGAGTCTTTTAATTGTGCTTCTAAGTGGATTTAGCAATGAGGGTCCTCTGTGAACAAACCGACCCCAAAAATATTTGTAGACTAACTTATTTTCTATTACTTATTTGTTGTGCATTCTAGCAAGTATACTTGTCGGTTTTTACAGGGCGATGGATAAACTCGCTAAAGATCAACTTGTGGCTTATTCTTAGATTGACATAAACCAAAGAAGAACTGGTCTAACAAATTATTCACTTGAATTGAAGAACCGACCACTTGAAGACCATTTGAATATGTAATTGTTGCTATGAGAACTAGCCATTTTGTTTATTTTGTACTTGTAATTTTAATTTTTAGAGTAATTTGTTTTGTTTTTTTTAACCCTAATAGGAGCAAGTATAAATACTTGCTAACTAGGGTTTTTGAAGAGCTTTTCGAGAATTTGAAAATAGACACTCTTTGAGCCGTGAGGGAGAACCTTGCAAATCAAAGATCTTATATCAATTTCTTGTGAAATTGTGACATGATTCAATAAGATGAGATTGTGAGTCATATCAATCTTGCTTTTACTGTTAACAAATTGTGTTTAGTGAGTTATATCTAGGTGCAATTTGTGGTTACTTTTCACTCACGTGATTCAGGATGTAATTTTCAAATTTGGTCATTTTTAATTTTGAAATTACTTCCTAGTGTAATTGTGTGATTTTCCATTGAAAAATCACATACTTATTATTTCAAATTTCATTTGGTCATTTGCTTAATTGGGATTTCAATTTCATCACACCACTTTATGGAATTTATTTAGTTGATTCTTCAATTGCAATTGAGTGCTTGTGATTTGGATTTTTAAAGCACATCCATGATGTAGAAATAGTTGGTTGTTTCTTAGTTTTCCATGAAATAAGAGAAGATCCTAGAAAAACATAAAACCTAGAAAGTAATTTATGATCAACTTGACAAGATCCCCAATTTGCATCTCTAAATCCTTATAGCTTCATCAAAGATGAATTAGAATAAAACAAACCTTAATCATTAGTGTGCTTCAGATTATGCAATAAATGAAATGCAACCTATAAATGTGTTATTTGAAGTGAAGAAATAAATTGGCTAAGCTAGTGAACTATGAATGTTATATATGGTCGGGTCAAAATCATGGATAAAAGCTATCCCACTAAATGCCTGTATAGTTGAAGATCTTCCAAAAGTGCTCCTTCATCATTACTTAAATGAATATTTGATGGAAAAGGATTTTTGAAGGTTTTATACTAGTAAGTGATCTACTGTAAATATAAAATATTTTTTTACAAGCGAATTTTACCAACAAGTGCACTAGGTTAGATTAAGCAATATAGTGAAGAGTTGAGTGTCGATACCATAAAGATTAAATAAGTACTAAATCGATATCAAATTCTATTATTATTTAGGTAATCAAATTGAGAGAATTAATTACTCTAATACTCACTAAACTATTACACTTAGATTTTTATTATGAACTTGAAGGAGATTGTTATGAAAATGTATCAATTGAAAAGAGGGAAACCAAATTCACCCTAATTTCATAAATCAAATTATCATTATCTTATAATGATTCCTAGCTATGTGGATATTCATATGAAATTATGAAAATCTTTGTTGATAGGAATCAAATTCCCGTAGGACCTATCATTAAGGCCCAAGCTAAGGCTCTATATAACTTGGTGTTGAGAATCCTTCATGAGAAACCTAATCCTAAGGAAGCTAACTTAATTTCTTCATTCTTATCGTATACTTGGTATGCATTCTAATAGGTTCAATAGTCAGTCTTATAGGGTGCTAAATCATCTACATTTTTTAGTGAGTCGGGAACCTCATCAAGACTCATTTTGAAAGTACCATGAAGACCAGCATCTTGAAGACTAATTTATATATATATATGTTATTTACTTGGACTGTTTATGTTGTAATCATTTTAGGACGCTTCCATTTGCTTGTAATTGTCTTTTAGGACCGGCCACCCTAAAAGTGGCGTAGTTGTAATTTTGTAGACTTTTTAACCCTAAAGGGAGTAAGTATAAATACTTGCTTAAATAGGGTTTTGAGGAATTAGCTAACATTTTCACAAATAGAACACATTTCATGTGTGTGGTTAGGGTTTTTCCTAAATTCCAAATTGCTCTTATCAATTTCAATACCAAGAATTAAAATTGTGGCAAGTTGCAACAAAAAGAAATTGTGAATAATATCAATTCCTTTTTATTGTGTTTCCTTTTCATCACTAGTGAGTTATATCTAGGGTTGATTAAGATTGTTCTTGATGAGATTTTGATTTCATTTGAAATCATTCTATCATGTTATAAAATTGATTGGTTTTGTCATTAGTTCTATCCATCAAATTTGCTTCATTCTGTAGCGTGGATTACCTTATTGGGAATGAAGAATACGACCTTGTTTTTGATTGTTGAAGATTGGTAATCTATTGGTACTTTAAGTTGATTTGGTGATTCAATTGAGGATTTTATCATTGTGATTTTTCATTACCTTAAAATATAGCCTTCGAATTATCTTTCACATTTAGGGTTCACGCAATTTTTGTGTCCCTTGGAACTAAATTGATCTTATCATTTTAGTGATTGTTGATTGATTCAATTACATGTGCTTAAACCCCCTTTTAGGCACATCATCTTTTGGTATTAGAGAACAAGTTAAGAGAAGGGATTTAGTGTTGGTTGATTTCTTAATCTTCATGTTCAATTAGGGTTCTCCAATTTGTGATCTGAAATTGTGTGTTGTGAATTGAGGTTGCATAAATGTCTTGATTGAGAATTAAATTTGCTACTTGTTGAAGTTGAATTAAAAGACTTATTGTAGCTCGTTGTGGTTGATAATTTTCGTGAAAGGGAAGAGGAGTAGAAGTGTATTATTGATTCAAATTTTAAAATTTGAAAATTACCTCATTTGTGAAGGGAGTGGAAGTGTAATCCATTGCATGTTGATTTCGGAAATAAGAGTATAGTTGTACAATTTTCAGAATTGAATTGTGTGGATTATATGGACGCTATTTGATTTTCAAAACACACATTAAGTGATAGAAGTTATTGTGTATTCATTTGAATTTAAAAGTGGCTTCTTACCATTTGTGGAAGAGTTGCAATAAGTGAGATCATTTGAATTTGTTACTTCCTTGTTTGTAAAGTTGCAGTTTGAAAATTGTGTTAAATTGGAGGAGTGCAATGTGTGGAAGAGTGTATGTGTGTGTGCTACACTGTAAGTAGAAGGTGTGTACATGTGGCGTTGTGTTTTGTATATTTAGTGAAGGGTATGTGTATGTGTTGTTGTGTTTATGTGTGTTGAAGTAAAGGGGATTGCAAGTGGTGTAAGTGGTGGTGGAGAGTGTTTACACCATGATTAAGGGAAGGAGTGGTAGTGTGAAATTGTACATTTATGTGTGTGGTGAGGTGTTGCACATTGTGGTTATTTATAGTGTTAAACTGTGGCAAGAAAAGGAAGGTTGAGTAGTAGAATTTAAAATTCAAACAAATCATTAAAGTGTGAAAGTAATTGAACTAATTACTTAAACACTTGTAGTTGAATTTAACTCTATGTACTTGAAGGTAGGTGTGTGTGTGTACTTCATTTGTGGTTTAGTTATGTACTTGAGCCGTGGAGTTGTAAGGAATATTATTTTGTTGTTGGATTTAAACACAACAATGTCTAGTGAAATGTTTCATTATGCTAATGTGTTGCGCCGAACATTGACTATATTTACTACTAATGATGAAGAACAAAGGGAAAACTTGTTCCATACCTCTTGTAAGGTAAAAGGAAATTTATGTGTCCTTATAGTTGATGGTGGTAGTTGTACTAATGTAATAGCCGCATTGTTGGTATCAAAACTAAAACTTACCACCACACCACATCCTAAACCATATAAATTGCATTAGCTTAGTGATTAGGGGAGTTTGCATGTGACCCAAAGAGCTAGGGTACCATTCGGTGTAGGGGATAAATACCATGACGAAATTGAGTGTGATATTCTACCTTTGTGTGCATCCCATATATTGCTTGGTAGGCCTTGGTTATATGACAAGAGGGTCTTACATGATAGCTTCAAGAATACTTATGTATTCCAGAAGGAGGGCAAATGCATTATTCTGAATCCGATGTCACCTTCACGAGTTTAAAGGGCTCAACAACAGATCAGTAGGCCATCTGAGGTAAAAAGGGTTGCAGTGCAGTTTAATAATTATGGGGAAAAGAAGGTATTGTTGATGGGATAGGGTGAGTTGGAGAGAATTATTACAAAAAAGACTCCAGTATACTTGCTTCAATTGAGATGTGCACTGGGGGAGCAGGAACCTCAGTCTCTACCCTCAGTAGTATCTTAGGTATTAAATGAGTACACTGATATTTTTTCTGATGATTTGCCAATAGGTTTACCACCTTTTAGACGGATAGAGCATGCCATTGATCGTATGCCAGGTTCAGTATTACTAAATTGACCAGCATACCGTATGAATCCCAAGGAGACTAGAGAATTGAAATGCTAGGTAGATGAGTTGGTTGAGCAAGGATTTGTCAGGGAGAGTCTTGGTCTATTTGTTGTTTCCGCCCTTCTTGTTCTTAAGAAGGATGGTACTTGGAGAATGTGTATCGATAGTAGAGCCATCAACAAAATTACCATCAAATATAGGTATCTTATTCCTAGACTTCATGATATGTTAGATGAGTTGCATGGTTCATAGGTTTTCTCCAAAGTGGATCTTAAAAGTGGGTATCACTAAATTTAGATGAGAGAGGTAGATGAATGGAAAACCGCTTTTATAACACACCATGGACTATATAAGTGGTCGGTTATACCCTTTAGTTTGAGTAATGCTCCTAGTATATTTATGAGATTGATCAATCATGTATTGAAAGAGTTTTTAGGAAAATTTGTTGTTGTTTATTTTGATAATATTCTAATATACAACAAAGACCTAGAATATCATGTTGAGCATCTTCAAGCAGTATTCTCAGTATTGAGGGCACAACAGTTGTTTGTAAATCTCCAAAAATGTTCCTTTTATCAAATTGAGGTAACATTTTTGGTTTTGTTGTATTAGGATCAGGTGTTAAAGTGGATGAGGAGAAAGTAAGGGTAATTAGGGAATGGCCAACACCCACCTCAATTACTGAGGTAAGAAGTTTCCATGGACTAGCATCCTTTTATAGGCGCTTTGTCCATAATTTCAGTAACATTGTCAATCCTCTCACAGAACTGACTAAGAAGAATGTTCCTTCATCTAGAGTGAAAGGGCCTAGAAGAGTTTTGAAGAGGTAAAAGAAAAACTCACTTGTGCTCCATTATTGGCTTCACCTGACTTTGATCAAATTTTTGAGCTAGAATGTGATGCTTCTAGGATAGGGATTAGTGCTGTATTAATGCAGGAAAAGAGACCCATAGCATATTTTAGTGAAAAGTTGAGTGGTGCAACTTTGAACTATTCTATTTATGATAAAGAATGTTATTCCTTACTGAGGGCTCTAATGATGTGGTAGCATTATCATCTCCCAAGAGAATTTATTATTTATACAAATCATGAGTCATTGAAGCATTTCAAGGGTCAACAAAATTTATCTAAACGATAAGCCAAGTGGGTGGAGTTTTTGGAGGGTTTTGCATATGTGATAAGTTACAAGAAAGATAATCAAAATATTGTTCTTGACGCTTTGTTACATAGGTATGTACTCATCACTTCTCTTCAGTCAAAACTGTTGGATTTTGAATTGTTAAAGGAATAGTATGTGAGTGATGAGGAATTCAAGGTCATTATGGAAAGGTGTTCTAAGGGTAAAATATATAAGGGTTATTGTGTGATTGAGGGGTTTCTATATAAATATAGAAAGTTATGTATACCTTCTGGATCTGTGAGGGTGCTATTAGTGAGGGAAGCACATGCAGGAGGATTGTTTGGACATTTTGGTGAAAAGAGAACCTTAGCCATAGTAAGTGAGAATTTTTATTGGAGGGGTATGATAAAGGATGTCGGGTGTTAGAAAGTGATAGGAATCAAAATTCGACAAGACCTATCATTAGGGCAAGAACTAAAGGATTTCGAATCATGGCGATGAGGGCCCATTTTGAGCAAATCGACCCTGAAATTATTCGTTTACTAACCTCTTTTATCTTATTCATGTATTATATATTCCAACAGGCACATTTAACATATTTTATAGGGCGATGGATAAACTCACTCAGACTCAGCTTGTGGGTTATCCATGGACCGACCTAAATCGACGATGAGTTGAGTCGACGAATCCTATAGAAGAGCTCGCATGATGAAGACTATTTTCTTTTATTTTGTAATTGTTATTTAGAATATTTTATGATGCATTTTCTTTTGGGAAACTTTCATTTTTTTGTTGTAATTGTCATTTAGGACCGGCCACCTTAAAAGTGGCATAATTGTAATTTTGTACATTTTCTAACCCTAAAGGGAGCTAGCATAAATACTTGCTTAAAGTAGGGTTTGAGAAGGCCAAAATTTTCAGAATTATCATCATATTTTCGTGAGAGGGCTTAAGGTTTCCCTAATTCCATTTTCTCTTATCAATTTCAATTTCCAAGAGTTGAAATTGTGGCTTGTGCAACAAAGAAAAATTGTGAGTAATATCAATTCCTTCTTTGTTATGTTTCCTTTTCATCACTAGTGAGTCATATCTAGGCTTGAATTGAATGTTCTTGGTCAGATTTTTTTTATTGCATTTGTAATCAATTATCATGTTATAAGATTGAATGGTTTTAGCATTTGCTATCATCATCAATCTTTGAATCATTGTTGACGTGAATTGGATATTGTTGGAAGAGCAGAATCACGGAATTGAAACTTGTTATCTTGGTGTATTTCATGTGGATTTCACTTGTATTTATTGTTAATTGGTGAGGTTTATCATAATTGGTTTGTTGATTGTAACTTTAAACCTTTGGATTTCATCAAATTTCCATTAGGGTCTATGCAATTTCATAGTCCAATTGAACCGGTTCATATGTGTGAGTTGGGGTTATTTATTTGATTCATTTTCATGTACTTGGGCTTGGTTTTGAGCACATTAGAAAGGTGTAGCGTTTGCAAGAGATCTAAAGGGAAGAAAGGCATACAAGGTGAGTACATGCCTTTACTTATACTAGACAAACCCTGGACTGATATCAGTATGGATTTTGTGTTGGGGTTGCCTAGAACATAAAGAGGAAAGGATTCTATCATGGTGGTTATTGATAGGTTCAACAAAATGTCTCATTTTGTGCCCTATCACAAAACAGATGATACCCTTTTTATCGCTAACATTTTTGTGTAGGAAATTGTCAAATTGCATGGAGTTCCACACAGCATAGTGTCAAGTAGAGACACTAAGTTTCTTAGTTTCTTTTGGAAGACACTATGGAGAAGACTGGGTACTAAGCTTATGTACAGTACCTCTTGCCATCCATAAATAGATGGCCAGACAGAAGTTATCAACCACATACTAGGGAACTTACTCAGAGCAATGGTTGGCAAAAACCTTACTGATTGGGACTTGTGTCTTCCAATTGTTAAGCTCGCTTACAATAGGTCTACACATAGTTCAACCAGTAAGTCTCCCTTTGAAGTTGTGTATGGCTATAATCCTTCTATTCCATTAGATTTTATAGCAGAACTAGCAACAAAGGAAGAGAGTTTTAGTGGAGTTAAGCGAGTTAGGCAGATTTAGCAAATTCATGACAAAACAACTTAATTCCTTCAAAAGACCTAAGAACAGCAAAAAATTCAAGAAAACAGACACAAGAAAAATCACATTTATAATTCAGGTGACTTAGTCTGGATTAATCTTAGCAGGGACAGGTTTCCACATAAGAAGTCACAGAAGTTGTCTCCTAGATCAGATGGACCGTTTAGAGTTTTAAAGCGCATTAACAACAATGTCTACTAGATAAAGTTACCAGGAGAGTATGGTATATCATTAACCTTTAATGTTGCAGATCTATCACCATATTTGCCAGATGACATGCATGAAGACCTATAAGATTTGAGGGAAAATCTTCTAAAGGCTCGAGGAGATGATAGGAATCAAATTCCCACATGATCTATCATTAAGGCTCGAGCTATGGGTCTATACAACTTGGTGTTGAGAATCCTTCATGAGAAACCTAATCCTGAAGAAGTTAACTTAATTTCTTCATTCTTATCATATACTTGTTATGCATTCCAACAAGTTCATTTGTTAGTCCTAGGGTGCTAAATCAACTACATTTTTTAATGAGTTGAGAACCTCATCAAGACTCATTTTGAAAGTACCATGAAGACCGGCATCTTGAAGACTAATTTTTATATATATTTGTTATTTACTTAGACTATTTATGTTGTAATCTTTTTAAGACACTACCATTTTCTTATAATTGTCTTTTAGGACTGGCACCCTAAAAGTGACATAGTTGTAATTTTGTGGACTTTTTAACCCTAAAGGGAGCAAGTATAAATACTCGCTTAAGTAAGGTTTTGAGGAGTTAGCCAAAATTTTCACAAATAGAGCACATTTCACGTGTGTGGTTAGGGTTTTTCCTAAAATCCAAATTGCTCTTATCAATTTTAATACCAAGAATTGAAATTGTGGCGAGTTGCAACAAAGAAAAATTGTGAGTAATATCAATTCTCTTTTGTTATGTTTTCTTTTCATCACTAGTGAGTTATATCTAGGGCTGATTAGGATTGTTCTTAGTGAGATTTTGATTTCATTTGAAATCATTCTATCATCTTATAAAATTGATTTGTTTTGACATTAGTTCTAACCATTAAATTTGCTTCATTTTGTGGCGTGGATTACCTTGTTGGGAAGGAGGAATACGACCTTGTTTTGATTGTTGAAGATTGGTAATCTCTTGGTATTTGAAGTTGATTTACTGAATCAATTGAGGATTTCATCATTGTGATTTTTCATTACCTTAAAATATAGCCTTCGGATCATCTTTCACATTTAAGGTTCACGCAATTTTTGTGCCCCTTAGAACTAAATTGATCTTGTCATTTTAGTGATTGTTGATTGATTCAATTACATGTGCTTAAACCCTCTTTTAAGCACATCATTTGTTTCTTTTCTAGATAATTAAGACTCAAAACCCTAAAATTAATTTATTAGCTTCCACTAAATAAATTAATAGGGGATTCTATTTTCAACTACAAATCTCTTAATTATATAGTTGACTAATATTTTATCCTAATTTATCATAATTCCCTAGTAGGAAACTAATCTAGAATATTGCAATAAGCCCTCAAACAATTTCTAATTAGATTAAAATAATCCCATTTCCACAGTTCTTGTTTAACCTAGCTTAAAAATTCCTATTGAACTCTAATACCTCATCCAAGTAATTAAAATTTCTAAAATTCTAATTTAAACATGAAATGAGAATTCATAGTATAGGAATCACAATATGAATTTTCCACATAACTAACATTCTTATAATATAACTATAATCATCATCTTAATTATTCTAGGGTTTCATCAATTTCCCACAATTAAACTTCAACATCATGGAATTGCAAACACAAACAATAACCAAAGAAATTACTGTAATATAATTTATAATCGGAACGAGCAATTTAGTCTATGAATTGTATAGAAGAGTATTAGTTTAGAGATCACAAATTCAATAAACAATCACAATACAATAATCCTTTAATTCCCTATTGAAGCAGTCCTTCCTTAATGATTCCACTCTCCTCAATTGATAAAACACAAATAATTTTTTAGTACCAAAAAAAAGTTTTCCTCCTTCCTTTTCTAAGGTTTTCTACTCTCTCTCCTCAAAAACAAAACAAAAACTCCACCTTCCTCTCTTTCTCTCGTGTTTTAATCCACACATTAGGAATAACTCTTGGTTTCCTATCAAAGCCAGCACTAAAGCCGACAACCTTCAATTCAAGGTCGGTAGCTTATACTCTAAGGCTAGCGGCTTACATAAGTAGCTTATGTTGTTAAGGTCGGCGGCTTTCAATTCAAGGACAGTAGCTTACATAGGCAGCTTAGGTTGTTATGGCTAGCAGCTTACACAGGTGGCTTAGGTTGTTACAATCCGGTTTAGTCATGTTTGCACTCTAAACTTTAACAACTTGAAATAGCATAATAACTATAATTAAGTACCATTTTCTTAGAATTCACATAAAATCAATTAGAATTTAACTTGATTTATACAACAAAATTTGAGTAGAATATGCCCTTATCAGTAAGCCTTATGCCCTACAAGAGTCAAGAAGAAATTTATGCTAATTGAGGAAAAATCCTTTTGATGTTTAACAGGCCTCTATGCTTAAAAAGAACCACACCTCACCTAAATCCTTTATTGCAAAGGCTAACGTTGTCAAAATCATGAGTCAAATCGTAGAATTGTCCGAGTCTATGTTCACACTTCGCTATCCTTGATTAACTCATTCACAAACTCATTTTGAAGTAAAATTGGATGGAATCGTGAGTAAACTCAGTAAACTTGATGAAATTGTGAGTTTGGAGTCATTTTATTGGAGTTTACTTCTTCTCCTTTAATTACCATTTTCTATTTTTTTTTATGCTCGAGTGTGTAAATTGTGATTTGTGTGCAACTCCATTACTCTACTGTTATTTCTTGTTCAGTGAAGACTTCATGCGCTACTGCTACTATTGCAACTACATCATCATCGCTCATTGGTGGTTACTACTTGTGTTCGTGTGCGTGCTGGCTGGTGGCTACTACTACCGGTTGCTCTGTTGTGTGGCATTGAAGTTTAAGTGTGCTACTACTATTGCTACATACAATTGTCGCTCATTGTCATTGGTCACTACTCCTATTCCTATGCATATATAGTAACCATAGGTGAGTCAAAATTTTTAGAACTTGCAATTTATTTTAATCAATTTACCACCCCCCCCTCCCCTTTTTTTTTCCTTTAAGCAAACTCATAACTCATATTCATTGCTAATTATACTACTATTGATCTGAGATACATGTTAATTTTTTACTAGTTTAATATAATTAATTTAGTTATTGTGTTGGATTAATTATTACAAATTAATCATAAAATAAAATAAAAGGAGTTAACGGTAGACATCTAATGACTTTTACTATATGTGTTCTCTAGCATTTTTTTTATTTACTGTAACTTGCTTTTATACTTATAAAATAGTCATTAGGAGTAGTGCCCCCCATGATGATGTTGACATTGATGATGAAGAAGTAGATGATGATGGTGATGTTGATGGGAGAAATGGTGGAAATTATGATGATTTATTTTAGTTCAATTGTTATTTTGTATTATGATTTTTGAATTTATAACTTTTATTGGGTCTTATGGTTGATTATCTATATCGTACACATTACGCTTGATTATCTATACTATGACTTTTATTACAATTTATGATTAAAATGTTTGTTGAATTTCCTTATTTCTATTATCCATTATATATATTTTTTATGACTATTGTAAGTAAATTTACAATATTTAGAAGTTATTTTACAAACGTTATAAAAACTTACGTTTTGATTTTTCAATTCTATGAACCCCCTGACAATTCTACATAAAATCACGTGTTTGACAATCATGGTAAAGGTACAATCAAGAGCTGCCTTGAATAAATTAATTGAATCAAGATTGTTTCCAACAAATAATACATCATCAACATAAACCAATGTGACTAAAAAAAAGTTACCTTCTCTCTCAACAATTAGAGAATAATTTACTTCAAACTGATTGAAGCCAATGGAACAAAGAAATTTTATAAACTCTTTATTCTATTGTCTAGATGCTTGCTTTAAGCCATAAAGTGAGCACATAAGTTTGTAAACTTGACTAGATTTTTGTGATTCATAGCCTTCTAAAGATGTCATGTAAATTTCTTCCTCAATAAAACCTTATAAGAATGCATTACTGACATCAAGTTGATGAACTATCCAATTATTCACTGAAGCAATAGCTAAACGTAACCTCATAGTAGTCTAGTAGTCAACTTAACAACTGGCGAAAAAGTATGAGTATAATCAATCCCTTCCACTTGATTATATCCCTTTGCCATAAGTTTAGCCTTGAATCTTTCAATAGAACCATCAAGTTTACGTTTTATCTTATAAACCCATTTTAATCCTATGGGTTTCTTCAATGATAGTAAATTAATCAAATCCTAAGTATGATTAGATTCAAGACCCAATAATTCATTGTTCATTACATCTACCTATATTGGATTTTGTTTGGCTTCATGATAGTTTTAAGGTTCTTGGATTAAAAACGCATTAGCTAAAGAAACTATATACTCCATAAGATGATGTGCAAATGAATGAGAAGGGAAAAGAGGATATTTTGATGTAGTGATTTTATTAGGAAATGTTGCATGTGTATATTCAACAAATGAATCCATTTGCTGTTGCACACTGAAGGGGGGCTTAGAAGTTTACACCAAAACCTATCATGTCACGTGTGTACCCGTTACATGATAATCATCTTATGTGTCAGAGGTCATAAGACTTTAATTAAATATTTAAATAATTACAACTAATCATATTACATGAAATCATATAATAAGAATATAACTATGGATTCCTATATTCCACGATCGACCAAGATTGTAGAGAATTGGAATCCCTTACCAAAATAGTAAAATGGAAAAATAACTCTAACTCTCATAGTTTTGATATCTACAACAATTTTTCCTAGGAATAAGATTACTTTCAAAGAATCTATCGATACATATCTTACTCTATCCTTCTTGATTCCCAAAGCTCTTGTCACATCACAACTTATCCCATCCCAAGCTTTTGTAGTGTTTCTTGCAAAACAGTCTATAAAGGGGTGAGCACACTATGGCTCAATGAGATGGGAGTGCAATACTCTCAATACTAAGTATGCACAAGCAATTCCAAAACAAGTTTTCACATCATATGCTATGCATGAACATCCATGTGAATGCAACATCACACAATCTTCCAGTAACTAGTGTGAAGTCTAGGGTTTACACCCCCTTTAACTTTAGGTTGGCGATTCCAAAGCCACCATCAATGCCTGGGTCTCACAACCAATTCGAATACTCTTATCTCTTTATTAGATTTTTTTTCTTAATTTTATTATCATAAGCTCTAGTGTTACTTACACACCGAGCAGTTCTAGTATTACTCACATACTGAGCACAAACACCCTCAAAGATAGACCGGACTCAAAACTGTGAAGGTGCGACAATCCCCTAATCACTTAGTTTGCACATTAATCTTCTAATTACTTCCAATGAGCTTTATAGCAATGATGGCCTTCAATTTCATACTATGCCTTGTGAAATGCATCTTTAGTTTAGTTGAGTCCAATCCTTTAATTAATTGGTTCGAGGTGATGAAATGATATATATCACAGGCCAATCCACATTCAAGGCAATAAAGTAAATAATCAAGCATTTAAAGAATATAATTTCAAGGACACACAACAAGAACCAAATCAATCCCACAAGCAAAACAATTAAACCTCGTATTCACATTTACCACAATAAGAAGAGATCATGCATTTCACATCACAGATAAGCAAGGAAGCCCAAACCAACTAGACAGAATCAATTAAACTAGACATAAAATTTTAGCTAAATAATAGTATAATAAGTTTAAATCTCCTCGACCATCCAATTACCTACTTAAGATTGATCTATAGTCCTTATTTCTCAACACCTCTATGACATTTCACTTAAACATCAAATCAACCACTCAAGATTGATTTACAATTAACATTCCTTAATACCTCTATGTCATTGCACTTCTTAAGTGCTCAATACCACATATTCAAGAGTCAAACAAGGTAGCCATAGATGTACCCTTCCAAATCCTCAAGTATCTATGCATATATAAAAAATATATATATAGATTTATAAACTTATTTTTAACTAAAGGATAAATTTGCTAGATACCTTCCCTCACATGGTTAAGAGAAGCAAGAAATATAATTATTAAGTTGGAAGGATAAAAATTTACACTTATGTTTCATATAATTATATGTATAAATGTATTCTATAAAATAGTAAAAAAATAGTTTTGTTTAAGCATATATACATATTTAGAATTAGATTCATATATGAGTATATTATGATATATAATTTGTTCCATAATACGTATACATATACATAAGCTATAGAAGGAAAAGTTAGGCTTATATATTTTAATTTAGTTAAAAGAAAACAAGGTTGAATCACTGATGACAATCAAGTTAGGAAATGGATAGCGGATCTTGTTGAGATGCCAATGATGGGAATTTTTCTAGTGACCTAGATGGCTACAGGACTTGATTTAGATGATGACTTTTTAACCCTAAAGGGAGCAAGTAATTTTGAGGGTTTTGAGGGACTTTTCATAATTTTTAGGAAAAAAAAAAAACACTTCACGTGTTGAGGGTTAGGGTTTCCTAATTCCAATTTGCTTTTATCAATTTCAATCCCAAAATTGAGATTATGGCAAGTGTGATATGCCTAAAATCCAAAGCACAATGTACACATTCCAATTGTTGAATCTACTAGATAACTCCACAAATGGTGTGTACTAAATTGATGAACAATTCTCTAAAATAGCGAGCAAATGGAAAACAAACAACTCCACAAATGGTGTGTACTAAATTAAACAAAACCAATTCAATAACAACACAAGTGATTCCAATTTTCAATTAACAAATGGCATGAACCATATAATGAACAAAGAACCCTAGTTGCGTGAAATAAAACAAAATGAACTAATCTAATCTTGAACAAGATATTAATCACTAGATATAACTGGATGCAACTTAGAAATAACCTTAATATAACTCACAAGGATTCCTAAGCCAACTTGCCATAATTCCACAATTGAAATTGATTAGAGTGGAAGCTTGCAAGAGATGTCTCTCACGGCCACGAAGTGTATATTTTGATGTCAAATGTCATGTCCCTCTAAAACCCTAGTTAGCAAGTATTTATACTTGCTCCTATTATGGTAAAAACACTCCAAATATTACAACTATGCCACTATAGGGTGGCCAGTCCTAAAACACAATTTACAAACCAAATAAAAATTCCCTAGAAACTTACAACATAAATGGTTCCAAATAAATAACAAACAAATAAAAATAGTTCTCAACATGTTGAGTCTTCAAATCAACTCATCGGTCCAACTCATCTTTAGTTTAAGTCAATCCATGGATAACCCATAAGCTGAGTCTTAGTGAGTTTGTCTACCGCCCTGTAAAGCATGATAAGTGTGCCTATTCGAATGTACAATACATGAATAATAGAAAAGAGGTTAGTAAGTAAATAATTTCGGGGTCGATTTGCTGAAAAAGGACCTTCATCGCCAAGATTTGAAATCCTTTGATTCTTGCCCTAATGATAGGTTTGTCGGATTTTGACTCCTATCATCTCCTCGGGCTTCAAAAAGATTTGTCCTCAAATCTGATAGATCAAGTGCAGTAGAGACTCTGATTTCACCTAGCAAGCTACCTAAAGAAGTATCATTGCAAAATCCCAATATTTGAAATACCACAGGGGGTGATTGCTTTCTCTCCTCCATTTCTAAGATGTATCTCATCTGCAACACAAATAATGCCACATTATCCACTAAAGTTTCCCCTATCTCAACCGGTTCCACTAATATTGTTTCCTCCTTTTCTAACTCATCTGTAAGTTATTGACCCTCATAGCCCTCTAATGGTTGGCTCAACCGCTCATAGCCCTTTGAAACCTCTGAAGGTGGGCACGAATGTCTCTGAATAGTCTGGCCATCTGGTGATCTGCTCATATCACTCTAACCTTTGGTATCCTCTGAAGGTTTACTCAATTGCTCATGAGCCTCTAGCACCTCTAAAGGTAAACACAACTGCCTCTGAACAGTTTAATCCTCTAGTGGTCTGCTTATCTGACTTTGACAAGTTTTGTGCTCTATGGGTTGACTTGTGTCACTAGAAACCTCAGGAACCTCAAAAGATTTGATCATGTAGCTATGATCCTCAAGAATCTTTTATGGTTATCTTACCTGTCTTTGCATCTTCTGGACCTTTGATGGCGACATAGGGTGTAGAATAATGTGCTTTCCCTCTGTTTAGAATACATAAGTATTCTTAAAGCCATCATGTAAGACCTTCCTATCATATAACCAAGGCCTGCCAAGCAATATATAAGATGCACATATAGGTAAAATATCAAACTCAATTTCATCACAGTATTTATCCCCTACACTGAATGGTACCCTAGCTCTTTGGGTCACATGCAAACTCCCCTGGTCACTAAGCTAATGCAATTTATACGATTTAGGATGTAGAGTAGTGGCAAGTTTTAGTTTCGATAATAACGATGCTGCTACCACATTGGTACAACTACCACCATCAACTATAAGGACACATAAATTTCCTTGTACCCTATAAGAAGTATAGAACAAATTGTTCCTTTGTTTATCGTCCTTAGTAGTAAAAGTAGTCAATGTCCAGCACAATACACTAGTATAATGAAACATTTTACTAGACATGAATGTGTTCAAACCCAACAACACAATAATTATCCTTACACTTCCACAACTCAAGTACACAACCAAGCCACAAATGAAGTACACTTAACTACTTTCAAGTAGATAGAATTAAATTCAACTACAAATGTTTAAGTAATTAGTTTAATTACTTTCACACTTTAATGACTTGTTTGAATTTTAAATTCTACTACTCACTTTCCTTTTTTCTTGCCTTAGCTTCTCACCACTTAAATACACAATTGGCAACAATTAAATACATATACAACACACAATACACCGCCACACAACTTCCTTTCTTGCTCATGGTTCACAATGTTTCACGCCACTGGCAACAATGATCTCAACAACACATACAATAACCAACACCAAATGTATACACCCTTCACTAAGTTTATAAAAATACAACACTACATACAATCCTCCTCAAGCCACGGTTCACTTCCTACATCCATGAAACTACAACAAACCATAACTTCAATACAAAAGGAAACTCACTTTCAAATTCAAAAGGAGTTCAATAAGTGCAAAATTCCACAAATGGTAAGAAGCTATTTCAAATTCAAATGAACACAAAATTAATCAATCACTTAATGTGTGTTTTGAAATTCAAATAACTTCCTTAAACCCACACACTCACTTCTAAAAATGTACACTAAGCCCCTCTTATGTCCGAATTACTCCAAGCAAAATACACCTCCACTTCTTTATAAATGAGGCAACTTTAAGTTATGAAATTTGAATTCACAAAAATAAGCTATTGGTCTTCTTCTTAATACATGAAATTATCAACTAAATGGAGCTTCAACAAGTCCTCAAAACTCACTCTAACAAGCAATAAGTTCAACTCCCCAAGTAAGATAATTATGCCACTTTAAGTAACAACATCAACAATTCAATTTTTACTCTCAACTTCGGAATCAAGATGTAAGATCAAGAATCCTAAATTTCCAAAATAAAAAATCAAATAGCCCTTCTATCAACCACTTCAACAAACAACAAATTCAACTCCTCAATAACACAATTAAGCAACTCAATCCTCTACACATACAATTTCAGATCAAAAGAAATGAAGAACCCTGATTGATAGTGAAGATCACGAAAATTCCCTTCTCTTAACCTAGGCTCTAATACCAAAAGATGATGTGCCTAAAAGGGCCAAAGCACATACAACAACAAATAGTAGCAATTCTAATCAATAACCACTCCATAAGAAGGGTAAACCTTTAATTCCTTGTGAATCCGGATGGTAAAACTAAGTAAGATGTGACACAAAATGGAGATATGCTTAATTGATTCAAGCACATAACATAATCCAATAAAACTAACTCCATAAGAGGCATGAACACAATAACAATCAACAATACTTGGCTTGATCAAGTCTTTCACAAATTAGTCTTAATTTACGAAGATGGAAACCAAAAGGATATGTGGAACAACCAATTACAAGATTATCAATGATGAATAAAGGAAATGAACTAAGATTCCAATTCAAGTTGAAAAAGTTTCAAATATGAAAATAGAACCCTAAATTCAAGTGAACCAAAGGAAACAACAAATAGCAACTAGATATGACTCAATAAGTACAATTTGTAAACAACAAGAAATGATTGATATTACTCACAATCACTTTTAAGTTGGTTGTTGCCACAATTTTAATGATGAAATTGATAAGAGATCAATGGCAATGCAAGGGAACTCCTCACGGCCACAAGAAGGTGTTTTTTTGAAAAATTATCAAAAGTCCCCCAAAACCTTACTTATGCAAGTATTTATATTTGCTCCTATTAGGGTAAAAACACTCAAAATATTACAACTATGCAACTATAGGGTGGTTGGTCCTGAAACACAAATTACAACCAAATAAAAATGTCCCAAAAACTTATAACATAAATGGTTCCAAATAAATAACAAACAAATAAAAATAGTTCTTAACTTGTCGGGTCTTCAAATCAACTCATCAGTCCAACTCATCTTCAGTTTAGGTCGGTCCATGGATAACCCACAAGCTGAGTCTTAGTGAGTTTGTCTACTGCCCTATAAAGCATGATAAATGTGCCTGTTGGAATATACAATACATGAATAATAGAAAAGAGGTTAGTAAGCAAATAATTCCGGGGTCAATTTGCTTAAAAAGGACCCTCATCACCAAGATTTGAAATCCTTTGGTTCTTGCCTTAATGATAGGTCTTGTGCGATTTCGGTTCCTATCAAAGTGGCTTCAAAGTCAATTATGAGTAATATCAATTCTCTTTGTTGCAATTTTCTTTTTCATCACTAGTGAGTTATATCTAGGATTGAATTGGATTGTTATTGGTTAGATTTTGATTGCATTTGTAATCATCTATTATGTTACAAGATTGATTGGTTTTAGCACTCGTTATTACCATCAATTTTTGCTTCATTTTGTGATGTGAGTTGGTCATTGTTGGGAAGGAGAATCACAGTTTGATCTTGTTGTTTTTGTGTAGTAATCTCGTGGGAATTTTAGTATATTTAGTGATTTCAATTAAGGAATTCATCATTTGTGAATTTTATTATCTTGGAATATAGAATTTGGATCATATTTGTGATTTAGGGTTTACGCAACTTTAGGACCTTGGAATCGAATTGATCTTGTCTACTTAGGATTTATAATTCAGTTTGATTACATGTGCTTAAACCCCCTTTTAAGCACATCATCTTTTGGTATCAAAGCAATCACATTTAGATACTTAAGATTGATCATGTCCTAGTTAAAGAATTGGTTACAAGTATTGAGATTTGATGCTATTTGGAAGCTAGTTTGATTGTCTTTCAAATTAGTTTTACATGTGCTTAAACTCCCTTTTAGGCACATCACCTTTGACATCAAAGCTTCAGGTTGTGAGAAGGGATTGGTTGCAAATTGAATTCAAAAGTTAGGGGTTTGTTGTGTAGCACCTTGATTCAAAAATTGTTAGCGTGAACTTGTGCTTTTGTTGTTGTGTTGTTGAATTGTTATCTTGTTGATTAGTGGTTGTTCACTTGGAGATTTGAACACACTTAGATTCCTTAATTGTGGTTGTGAACATATAGTGCATGGGAAGTAAACCGTGAAGGGGTAAGAGTAGTGTTCAATTGTTGAAGTGGATTTATGTTATGTCCATTTTTGGAAAAAAATTAGAGGAGTAACACTTGCGTTTTTAGATTTGAATTTAGAATTGAAGTGTGAATTAAGAAGCCAATTTGAAATTTCAAAACACACATTAAGTCATTGTTTAATTGTGTGTCATTCAAATTTGAAATAGCTTCTTACCATTTGTGGAATTTTGCACTTATTGAACTCCTTTTTGAATTTGAAAGTGAGCTACCTTATTTTATATTGAAGTTGCGGTTTTTGTTTTAGTTTGTGGAAGTGGGAAGTATACCGTAGCTTGAGGATTGTATGTAGTGTTGTATCTTTGTAAATTTAGTGAAGGGCGTATACATTTGGTGTTGGTTATTGTAAGTGTTGTTAAGATCATTGATGCTAGTGGTGTGAAACATTGTGAGTTGTAAGCATAAGGGGAACTTGTGTAGCAGTGAATGGTGTGTTGTGTATTTGTTTTCCTTGCTGCCAATTTTGTATTTAAGTGGTGAGAAGCCAAGGTAAGAAAAAGGAAAGTGACTAGTAGATTTGAAATTCAAACAAGTCATTAAAGTGTGAAAGTAATTGAACTAATTACTTAAACACTTATAGTTGAATTTAAATCTATCTCCTTGAAAGTAGTTGTGTATACTTCATTTATTGAAATTTACTTCGAGTACTAAATTATTTCCTTATGCCTAAACGTATAGGTTGGTGTTGTTGAATTAAGTGTGCTGAAATTTATAGGATTTCTTCATCGAATCACAAACATGTCTAATGACAGTGTGAATGGGGGAATTGGCAATGAGGCTAATAGCCAGGTTGGTGGAGGTCAGGGTCATAATACTACAGGTAGGAGGACCTTAGAAGAACAACTCCAAGATCTTATTACCATTGTTACTACTTTGGCAACCAGGATTAACATGATGACATTACCACAACCACTAGTGGTGAACCCTCAAGCACCACCTCGAGTAGCTCCATAAAACTTCCAGAGAGGAGTAGTGGGAGGAGGAAATTTGGGTAGAAGGATGGAGGGAGATCATTACCCCTATAGGGAAGAGAAGGACGATAACTTTAGGGCGAATCCTTATCCAAATAGGGATTTCAAGCCACCTCGAGGACTAGAATATGTGAAGCTGCAAATGCCTTCTTTTGATGGCAAGGGTTCAGCTGATGATTGTCTAGACTGGGAGGAAAAATTTGAGGGTCACTTTGAATGCTATGAGATATATGATAACACCCGAGTTCGACTAGCTACTATTGAGTTTATAGGGTATGTTGCCTTATGGTGGAAAAACCTAATTATCGGTAGGCGTAGGGATGGGGAGGCTGAGATACAGACATAGAGGGACATGAAAAGGGTTCCGAGGAAAAGATTTATTCCTAAACACTATAGACAGGAACTATTCATGCGTCATTAGACATTGAGGCAGGGAGGCAAGATAATTGATGATTATGTGTAGGAATTTGAAACCCTTATGATTAGATATGGGTCAATTGAGCCTCTAGAGCAAACCTTAGCACGCTTCCTCTTAAGGTTGAAATATGAGATAGCGTGTGTTGTCGAGCTGTAGTGATACAGTATACTTGATGAGGCTATTTAGTTAGCTTTGAAAGTGGAAAGGCAAAGGCGATCTAATTTATTTAGGGTTCCGAGTAGTAGGCTTAGTACTACTACGAGGCCAGTGGGAGCTAATGGTCGATCTGGAGGACCAAAAGTGGTAGGTGAGATAGTGAGGCCAGTGGATAGAGCTACCCTCAGCACAGATAGGGAAAACATACCCTCTGTGAAGGGTAAAGAGGTAATAGCACCAGACGTGAGGCAGACTATTCCAAGATCTACTAATGGGAAAGTATGCCAAATCAAATTCTTTAAATGCATGGGATTTAGGCATATGGCTGCACAGTGTCCTAATAAGAGGGTTATGATCATTATGGAGGGTGCTAGAGAGGATGTTGAGGATGAGAAGGAACAGATTGAGCCGACAGATTTGGCTTTAACACTGTAGGAGTACTATGATGATCAGACTACAGAAACACATGAGGAGGGTATTTACCCATTAATGTGTTACACAGGACTTTGACTTTATCTCCTAATGCCAGGGACAAACAGAGGGAGAGCATATTCTACGCTTCTTGTAGGATCAGAGGTAACCTTTGTATACTCATCATAGATAGTGGTAGTTGCACAAATGTTATATCTACTGCATTAATAGATAAATTATAATTATCTACTATTCTACATCTTAGCCCTTATAATTTGCATTGGTTAGATAATTGGGGCAATATACATGTTACGCTAAGGGTAAAGGTGCTTGTGAGTGGTGGGTAGAAATATCACAATGAGATTTTATGTGATGTGATCCCCATGTGTGCATTCTACTTGCTATTGGGTAGGCCCTGGATGTTTGATTGGAAGGTGTTATATGATGGTTTCAAAAACACCTACATGTTCAGTATGGGGGGGTCTCGAATAGTGCTATAACTAATGTCTCCATCTAAAGCGCACAAATTTTAGGAGCATATTAGGACTACTTCAGTTTCATCTAGTAATCGGGAGAACAGGGCAACAGAGATGTCCAGGTTCGGTCCTAGAAATGACCCTCTAGATTTGAGGGTAAATCTTTCAAAAGCCTAAGGAGATGATGGGAATTTTTCCAGCGACCTAGATGGCCATAGAACTTGATTTGGATGATAATCCAAGTCACTTATATTTACTCTTGTTTCTTTTTTATTTAATAAATATTTGAGTGATAATCTTATAGGTACAATGATATTTCTCCATGGGATGCCAAATGACTCTCATTATTGATCACTTAGGGACATCATCAGATTCTCATCTAATCGCCCACTGTGATCAACATCGCCTCAATGCATTGGCTCTTTGAGGATTCTTATTATTTTGTATTTGTAATTATTTCTTTGGATTATTTATGTGTAAGCTTTTAGGACACTTTTTTTTCCTTGTAATTGTGTTTTTAGGACTGGCCACCCTAAAGTGGCATAATTGTAATTTTAAAGACTTTTTAATCCTAAAGGGAGTAAGTATAAATACTTGCTTAAGTAGGGTTTCGAGGGACTTTTGATAATTTAAAAAAAAAAAACAAAAACTTCACATGTTGAAGGTTAGGGTTTCCTAATACCAATTTACTCTTTTCAATTTCAATCCCATAATTGAGATTGTGGTGAATGGCTTCAAAGTGAATTGTGATTAATATCAATTCTCTTTGTTGCAATTTTTCTTTTCATCATTAGTGAGTTATATCTAGGGTTGAATTGGATTGTTCTTGGTCAAATTTTGATTGCATTTGTAATCATCTATTATGTTATAAGATTGATTGGTTTTAGCACTCGTTATTACCATCAATTTTTGCTTCATTTTGTGACGTAAGTTGATCATTATTGGGAAGGAGCATCATAGTTTGATCTTGTTGTTTTTATGTAGTAATCTCGTGGGAATTTTAGTATATTGAGTGATTTCAATTGAGGAATTCAACATTTGTGAATTTTATTATCTTGGAATATAGCATTTAGATCATATTTGTGATTTAGGGTTCATGCAACTTTAAGACCTTGGAACCAAATTAATCTTGTCTTCTTAGAAATTGTAATTCAGTTTGATTGCATCTGCTTAAATCCCCTTTTAGGCACATCATCTTTTTGTATCAGAGCAATCACATTTGGATACTTAAGATTGATCACATCCTAGTTAAAGAATTGGTTACAAGTATTGAGATTTGACGCCATTTAGAAGCTAGTTTGATTATCTTTCAAATTGGTTTTGCATGTACTTAAACTCCCTTTTAAGCACATAAGCTAGTTTGACCTATGACCCAACTTCGAGCTAAACTACTTAAGGATGCACTTAATGGGCTAATCAAAGAAATTCAAGATGAGGAGTAATGCTTACATCAATCTAAGAATGAACCAAGAGAAATCCAAGTGATTAGAATCCATGACGTCCTAAAACAAAGATGATTTAAAGATGTTTGTTGGAGAATCAAAGTTGCCAGTGTCGAAGAAAGAAAGCTACCGGCATGGAGGAGAGAGGTTGGCGGCCTGAGTGGTCGGCTTACTCCATATATGCAAGTTCAACATGTAATGTAAGCTGTCGGCTTTGAGTGCCAACTTAGGAAGAAATGTAGGCTAGTTCCAAGTAGGGTTTTATACATTTTTTGTTATGTTTTGTGAGGAGATATAAATATTCTTCAAGAACTACATTATAGACATTACTTTTTAGCTAATTAAAATTACAATACTCTTCTTCAATTTCTTGAGGAATTTGAACTCATCGAAATTGTTCCATAGCATTCATACCATTACTTATCAATCGGTATTCCATCCCGATTATGGAATATACACCATACCAAGGTTCTTGCTTCTCTATAAGCAATAAGTCATGGTTTCCCTTCGTTTGAAATCGATCGTCAGCTATACGATTTCAAATTGATCTCGAGTTTCGTCATAAGTTGATGAAGTTTGTATCATTGGTATCAGAGTAATCAGGTTAGTTAAGAATTGCCTATCTTAAATCCAATTTGTGTTCTTTATACATCTAGGTTTTAAATTTATATATATAAAAAAGGAAAAGTTCGAATCTTTGTATATCTATTGATCTTATTAGACTTATTATAGCAAAACTGTATGTGTTCAATTGATTCAGGTTTAATTTCTTGTTGAATAGTAAAAAAAAAGAGAGGAAAATTCGTATAAAAAAAAAACCTTAGGATTCTTAGTAATAGTTGTGTTGAAGACCATAATCGTGTTGGTTGAAGTGTTGGGGAAACTATTGTGACTTGTTGAATTGTTTATTCCAACAACAAAGGAGTTTGTTGAAATCTGCAGAACGACTTTTGATTTATTGTTTAGTTCTAAAAGAACTAAGGAAGAGATTGAAAGTGGTAAAAGGCAAGAGTGATGAGATCATTAGAGTGTGCAAAAGCTAATTGAATCTTGTGAGACATAAAACACGAGTGATTAGAGAGAGATTAAATGATTGAGTAAGAAAACATGTGAGGGACTGATTCAGTGAGGATTTGTACTTTCTATTATCATCTTTGTTTTTGTTGCAGAAAACATATCTAATAGAAATTCTCCTGATAGTGTGATGGGTGGTGTTAACATGAAATTGATCATGGAGACTTTGGCTACTGAGATGAGGAGGATGTTTAGAGTAGAGATGGATCAATTTCATAAGTAGATAGAGCAGAATTTAGAGCAGTCTCGGATTACTTCTGCCAGATGTAAGAGGGATAAAATGCCAAGAAGGATAGTGCACATGGAGGAAGATGAGTGGGGTAGAGAAGGGTCTATAGCTGAATCTGACCAGGACTCTTTCATGGGTTATAGGAGGAATATGGGGAGAAGTAGAGGAGTTAGGAAAGAAGAAGATAACAATCTAGGAAATATCAAGATAAAAATTCCTTCCTTCCAATGGAAGCATCATCCTATTGTCTATCTTGAGTAGAAAAAAAAGGTGGAACTGGTTTTTAACTATCATAACTACTCTAAAGTTAAGAAAGTGAAATTAACTACCATAGAATTTTCTGACTACGTTATAGTTTGATAAGACCAATTGTTGTCGAGTAGAAGGAGGAATAGACAGCCACCAATAGAGACTTAGGAAAAGATGAAGAGGGTGATAAGGAAGCATTTTATTCCCACTCATTACTACAGGGATTGATGTGCCTAAAAGGGATTGTACGCACATGTAAAACTAATTTGAAAGACAATCAAATAATGTCAATCAAACTAGCTTTTAAATGGCATCAAATCTCAACATTTGTAACCAATTCTTCAACTAGAACGTGATTAACCTTAAGTATCCAAATCTGATTGCTCTGATACCAAAAGATGATGCGCCTAAAAGGGAGTTTAAGCACATGCAAATGAACCAATTAAACAACTCTTAAGTGACAAGATCAAACCGGTTCAAATTGAAGCAAAATGGCGTGAAACCTAATGTTGTAAAGTGATACTATTAATAAGAACAAAGTTCATTAAAAACCATAAGGATGATATTGATTAAATGAATCATGAATTCAACTCAATTTCCAATAAAATCCCAATCAAAATATCAACACATAAAACATAAAAAATCCTCATTAACACTAAGGAATTCCACGTAAATAATATGAAGTAAATTGAAAGGCAATGTCAAGATGTAAAACCAATCAATTGGAAAACAATACAAGAAAGGATTTTAGATCACAAGTGACACCAAAATCAGATCAAGAACCAACCTGATCAACCCTAGATGTGACTTACTAGTGATGAAAAGGAAACACAACAAAAGGGAATTGATATTATTCACAATTCTCTTTGTTGTCACTCACCACAATTCCAATTTTTGGATTGAAATTGATAAGAGCTAATGGATTTAGGATGAACCCTAACCCTCACACGAAAAGTGTATTTGCTGCCAATTTCAAAAGCTCCCCTAAAGCCCTACTTAAGCAAGTATTTATACTTACTCCCTTTAGGGTTAAAAAGTCCATAAAATTACAACTATGCCACTTTAGGGTGGCCGGTCCTAAAAGCACCTATTACAACCAAATAAAAGTGTCCTAAAAACTTACAACATAAATGATTCAAATAAATAAATTACAAGTGAAAATAGTCTTCAGCATGCTAATTCTACAATAGGATTCGTCAGCCTAGCTCATCCCCGATTCAAGTCGATTCATGGATAACCCACAAGCCGAGTCTTAGTGAGTTTGTCCATCACCCTATAAAGCCTGGTAAGTGTGCCTGTTGGAATATATAATACTTGAGTAATAGAAAAGAGGTTAGTAAACAAATAATTCTAGGGTCAATTTGCTTAAAATAGGCCTTCATCGCCAAGATTTGAAATCCTTTGGCTCTTGCCCTAATAATAGGTCTCGTCAGATTTTGATTCCTATCATCTCCTCGGGCCTTAAAAAGATTTGTCCTTAAATATGACTGATCAAATGCAATAGAGACTCTGTATCCTCTTAGCAAGCCATTTTGAAGAAGTATTACTGTAGAATCCCAATATTTGAAATACCACAGGGGGTGATTGCTTTCTCTCCTCCATTTCTAAGATGTATCTCATCTGCAACACAAATAATGCCCCATTATCCACTAAAGTCTCCCCTATCATTACCCGTTCCACTGATATTGTTTCCTCCTTTTCTAACTCATCTGTATGTCGTTGACTCTCATGGCCCTCTAATGGTTGGCTCAATTGCTCACGGCCTTCTGAAACCTTTAAAGGTGGACATAACTATCTCTGAACAGTCTAGCCTTCTAATGATGGGCTCATCTGACTCTAACCCTCAAAATCCTCTAATGGTTTACTCAACTGCTCATGAGCCTCTAGTATCTCTGAAGGTAAACACAACTGCCCCTGGACTGTTTGGTCCTCTCGTGGTCTGCTCATCTAACTCTGATCATCAAGATCCTTTGAAGGTTAGGAAATCTATCTCTGACAAATTTTGTGCTCTATAGGTTGGCTCGTGTAACTAGAAACCTCAGGAACCTCTAAAGATTTGATTATGTGGCTATGTTCCTCAAGAATCTATGATAGTTGTCTTATCTGTCTTTGCATCTTCTAGACCTCTGATGGCGACATTGGGTTCAATACTATATGTTTACCATCCTATTAGAACATATAAGTGTTTTTATAGCCATCATGTAATACCATCTTGTCATACAACCATGGCCTGCCAAGCAATATATGGGATGTACACATAGGAATAGTATCACATTTAAGTTCATCACAGTACTTGTCCCTTACACTAAAGGGTACCTTAGCCCTTTAGGTCACACAAAGACTATCCTGATCATTTAGCCAATGTAATGTATACGGTTCGGGATGTGGGATAGTTTCAAGTTTCAACTTTGACACTAATGATGCTGCTACCACATTGGTACAATTACCACTATCAACTATAAGGACACAAAGGTTTCCTTGTACCCTACAAGAAGTATGGAATGAAACATTTCACTAGACATGATTGTGTTTAAACCCAATAACACAATAATTATCCTTACACTTCCACGGTTCAAGTACATAACCAAGCTACAAATGAAGTACATACAACTAATTTCAAGTAGATAGAATTAAATTCAACTACAAGTATTTAAGTAATTAGTTCAATTAGTTTCACACTTTAATGACTTGTTTGAATTTCAAATTCTACTACTCATTTTCCTTTTTCTTGTCTTGGCTTCACACTAATTAATTTCACAATGGGCAGCACTCAAACACAATCACAAATGCACAACTCACCACCACACAACTCCCCTTTTGCTCATGGTTCCATACCATTCACGCTACCGACAACAATTATCTATACAACACACACAACAACCAATGCTAAATACGCACACCCTTCACTAAATTTACAAAAACACAACACCACACACACACCTCTTCAAGTCATGGTGCACTTTCCCCACTTCCACACAAGTATCAAACTGCAACAACAACAACAAAAGGCAGCTTAAATTTCAAATTCAAAATGACTTCAATAATTGCATGATTCCATAAATGGTAAGGAGCTATTTCAAATTCAAATGAACACACAATTAATCAATCATTTAATGTGTGTTTTGAAATTCAAATTGCCTCCTTAACTCATACCTCAATTCTAAAAATTCAAATCTAAAAATCACAAGTACTACTCTTCACTTCCGAAAATACAATAAACAATCCACACTTCTCCAATTGATCTTAAAGGATCAACACTCTTTTCTCTTCACATTTCACTTCAAATATACTTCACATTCATGGTCAATTCTCAAGGAATCTAAGAATTTTACAAGTCTCAAAGATTATAACAACTAAACAACAACATAACAATTCACCAACACAATTGAAAAAAGATCAAGCTTTACGTCAACAAATTCGGATCAATGTGCTACTCAACGATCCCCTAATTTCTGAATTCTAAATTGCAAAATCCCTTCTCTTAAACCTCAAGCTCCGATACCAAAAGATGATGTGCCTAAAAGGGAGTTTAGGCACATGCAAAACTAATTTGAAAGACAATCAAACAATATCAATCAAACTAGCTTCCAAATGGCATCAAATCTCAACATTTGTAACCAATTCTTCTATTAGAACGTGATCAACCTTAAGTATCCAAATGTGATTTCTTTGATACCAAAAGATGATGTGCCTAAAAGGGAGTTTAAGCACATGCAAATGAACCAATTAAACAACTCTTAAGTGATAAGATCAAACCGGTTCAAATTGGAGCAAAATGGCGTGAACCCTAAACTTCCAAGGTGATCCTATTAATAAGAACAAAGTTGATTAAAAACCACAAGGATGATGTTGATCAAATTAATCATGAATTCAACTCAATTTCAAATAAAATCCCAATCAAAACATCAACACATAAAACATAAAAAATCCTCCTTAACTCTAAGGAATTCCATGTAAACAATATGAAGTAAATTGAAAGGCAATATCAAGTGATAAAACTAACCAATTGGAAAAAAATACAAGAAAAGATTTTGGATCACAAGTGACACCAAAATCAAATCAAGAACCAACCTGATCAACTCTAGATGTGACTCACTAGTGATGAAAATGAAACACAACTAAAGGGAATTGATATTACTCACAATTCTCTTTGTTGCCACTCACCATAATTCCAATTTTTTGATTGAAATTGATAAGAGCTAATGGATTTAGGATGAACCCTAACCTTCACACAAAAAGTGTATTTGCTACCAATTTCAAAAGCTCCCCTAAAGCCCTACTTAAGCAAGTATTTATATTTGCTTCCTTTAGGGTTAAAAAGTCCATAAAATTACAACTATGCCACTTTAGGGTAGCCGATCTTAAAAGCACCTATTACAACCAAATAAAAGTGTCCCAAAAACTTACTACATAAATGATTCAAATGAATAAATTACAAGTGAAAATAGTCTTCAACATGCTTGTCTTACAATAAGATTCATTGGCCTAGCTCATCACCGGTTCAAGTCAGTCCATAGATAACCCACAAGCTGAGTCTTAGTGAGTTTGTCCATCACCTTATAAAGCCTAATAAGTGTACCTGTTGGAATATACAATACATGAGTAATAGAAAAGAGGTTAGTAAACAAATAATTCTAGGGTCGAATTGCTTAAAATAGGCCTTCATTGTTAAGATTTGAAATCCTTTGGCTCTTGCCTTAATAATAGATCTCGTCAGATTTTGATTCCTATCAAGGATTTGTACAAAAAAATACAAAATCTAAGACAGGGGAATAGGAGTGTGGAGGAATATCATCAGGAGATGGAGCTATGATTAGGGCGAATGTTGAGGAGGATTGGGAAGCTACTATGGCTTGGTTCTTGGTAGGCTTGAATCAGGATATATAGAATGTGGTGGAGTTGCAACATTATATAGAATTGGAGGATATGGTTCACATGGCAATTAAGGTGGAGAAGCAATTCAAGTGGAAAGGTAGTAGTTCCATATGTACAGCATCGAGTTCTTTCAACTGGAGAACTAATGCAAGGAAGAAGGAAGAGAAGTAGTTCCACTCCAAACTAATGCCAGAACAAAAAGCAGATTTGGCATCTCATGGGAATAAAGGTAAACCCGATTCTTTTCTTAATAGGAATTGTGATGTTAAGTGTTTCAAATGCCATAGCTAGGGACATATAGCGAGTCAATGTCTAAATAAAAGAATTATGGTGATGTGAGATGATGGAAAAATTAAGATAAATAGTGAATCAGAACATGAGTCCATGCCATCACTAGAGGATGTTAATAAGGGGGAAGAATATGCTGTTCAAGGGGAGATGTTGGTAACTAGGAGGGCTTTGAGTGTGCAAACAAAGGAAGAAAAGAATGTGCAATGGGAGAACATATTTCATACTAGTTATCTTGTTAAAGACAAGGTATGTGGTGTGATTATAGATGGTGGTGGGAGTTGTACTAATGTTGCCAGTACGACCATGGTTGGGAAATTGGGGCTTCCCACAATTAAGTATCCTTGCCCTTATAAACTGCAGTAGTTAAATGATAGTGGTGAAGTAAGGGTTACAAAAAAGGTGTTAGTCTCTTTTAGCATAGGAAAGCATGGGGATGAAGTTCTTTATGATGTAGTTCCTATGCAAGCTACACACTTATTGCTAAGTAGGCCATGGCAGTTTGACAGATAGGTGAAACATGATGGATTCACCAATAAATACTCCTTTGTACATGATTAGTGGCCTGTTACTCTTTGTCCTCTAACTCTTAGTGAAGTATATGAGGATCAAGTGAGGTTATAGATAGAGTGAGCAAAACAGAGCTGGTGAAAATAAAAGAGTGAGTGCTGCTGCAAAAGAAAAAGAGAGAGAATCTAAGAAAAGAGAACAAGAAAAGAATGTTATAGAATTGAATAGTGAGAGAGAAACAAAGAGAAAAGAAATTTTTTATGCGAGGGTTAGTGATGTTAAGAAGGCCTTATTCTTAGGAACAAAGAGACCTATGATATTACTCTTATACAAAGAGGTACTTTTTAGCTTTGACCAACTTGACACTTCTTTGCAAAGTTCTGTTGTTTCTCTGTTGTAGGAATTTGAAGATGTTTTTCTAGATGAAATCGCAAAAGGATTACCTCCTATCTAAGGAATTGAACATCAAATCAATTTTCTACACGGTGCAACCATTCTAAACCGACCCACTTATAAGAGTAATCTTGAGGAAACAAAGGAACTCCAAAAACAGGTTAGTGAGCTGATGGACAAGGGGTATGTGAGAGAAAGCATGAGCCTATGTGCAGTTCTCATGATTTTAGTCCCTAAGAAAGATAGGTGTTAGAGGATGTGTGTCGACTGTCGAGCTATTAACAACATAACGATAAAGTATCGTCATCTTATTCCTTGATTAGAAGACATGTTAGATGAATTATATGGTTCCAATATTTTCTCTAAAATTGATTTAAAAAGTAGGTACCATCAAATTAAAATGAAAGAAGGAGACAAGTGGAAGACTACATTTAAACATAACATTGTAGCATATCATAAAGTTTCCTACTCACTTGCTTATGATCATCATTGGTCCTAACTGTCAATGAGTGATTTCAATGTGTAATCACTTTACCGAACATAACCTCAAGGATTAGGTACTACAATTCCACACAATTCTCATCGAATCACTCAATCTCTTGTTAACTCCCATTTCTCCTTGATCTCTAATGCCTTTCCACACACACTCACACATAACCATTTCACCGACGACACACATGCATTTCCCTGACTCCCTTTTACAACTTGAATACTTGATAAAGCTGCTTGAATCGCCTACTCTTACATTGATGACACCTCTTTCTCCTATCCCTCTTTAAATCTCCACACTCCTTATCAAGCCTCTTCTTCATTCTCCTCCATTAAACCTCAATGTCACCAATTCTCCCGCCAAACAAGGATGCTCAGTAACTAATATGTACTTTATAGGACTAGGGCAAATTCATTTCTCCTTCATCCTCCTATTTAATTTCACGTACACATGTTCACCTCCTTCACGTAATTGTCCCTTCTTCCTCGGTTTCACCTCTCCATTCCTTCTTCTCTCTTTTTCCTTATTCTACTTTTTGAAAATTTCCAAATTTGCCTCTCCTTTACATGAAGCAACTTTAAACCTTTCGTTTATCAATTTTCCTCTAATATCTTCCAATGAACTACTTATAGGACAAACTGCAAGATTAGCATTTGCTAAAGGTTTTGTATCACCTTCTTTCTTCTCTCCTTTATTGACATCTCCACCAACAAGGCTTCTCATCCTCTCTACTAGTCTCCATCCCTACTCATGTTTCTATCACTACACATACACCAGCTATCTTTTACACACATACATGCTCACCTCCATCATAATAACAGCATACACACATGTAGACACAAGTTTCACCTATGCACATATACAGGATCAATACCCTTTTGACTTCATCTTCTAACTCTTCTTCTCATTTCCTCGTCCTTTTTGCCTTCAATTCTCACTTTCTCCATCTTCCAACTTTTCTTCTCTCTTTCTCCTTATTCTCTTCTTCCTCTTGGCTCCCCTACATATAACATTCCCCATTGCTTTCTCGCTAAACTCCCTCCACTCCTAGGACTTCTCCACTTGCCCACTTCTTCTTCTCATTTCCCTTCACTCTTCTCTAGCCCACGTCTAGTTTCTCTACCCCACGCTTATATATATACATATTCTTAATCTTTCCCTCTCATTCTCCATATTTTTCTTCTTCCCGAACATCTTCCATTTCCCATTCCTTTTCCTTCATTTCCCAACTCTCTTTTCCCCTTTTTTCCTTTTCCTTCAAATTCTTTTTCCCCTTTTTCTTTTTCTTTTCCCTCATGAATTCACCCTAGCTGGACGTTACCCCTTCCCCTTCAACTCCCTTACGAACCTCCTTCCCTCACGCCCAGCAGCCACCAAACCCCCTCTCCTCACTGTACAGCATACACAGATATATATATATATATATATATATATTTCCCTTCCTCCCATTTCTCCTTTTCCTTTCTTGCTTAGAAAGCCGTTAGAAGCTGATTATCACGCAACCCTCTGTCCTCGCCGATCTTGTATACACATATAATGATTTAGAAAAATTGGTTTTCCCTAAAATACAAGAAAAATTTACACTATTACATGTTATTCATGTTCAAAATACTTCTATCTAATGTATTTCTAGCTATTTTAATAATTTTCTAAGCTAAATACTAATTTTAATACAATTTGATAATTGTATCTAAATTCCAAAACATAAATCCATTTAGCATAAATTTAGTTTAGTTGAGTTGCACTCACCTTAAGGAATGCTGGTGGTCTCGAATCGTAATTTGGAGGTCGTATGTAGAAGATATGAATTTATTTGTTCAATTCCCCTTTTTCCCTTGTTAACATTTTCCTTGTTTCCGGCTTCCTCTGTTCTTACCGGTGTTTGGGGGGCACCTTTTAGAGTCAGCCACATATATATATATATATTTATATAAGGTTTTAGAATATTTTTCGGTATATTTTCCGCATAAGATGATATTCATATATTTGTAACTTTAGTACTTTATTATGAAACTTTACGTCTAAACTAATTTGATTATTCCAAACATAATTATTTACTCAAAATTTTCATTTGACAATCTTAAGTCTATAATTTTAATTTATCATTTAAACTAATATTGTCCGTGACTTATTTTCTAAGTAATAAATTCATTTAATTTAGATTTTCGTGAACTAAGATTGTACCTTACAATTGTTTTTATTTTTATTTTTATTTATTTATATATATTTTTCAACTTAATTCTTCCTTAAATTTATTTAGTAAAATATTTCGCATAATTGGAAATTCCAAATTCATCATCCCTACTACTCTAGCCTAGAAGTACTTACTATTTTGCTTATTTTCTTAAATTTTTGTATAGTATTTCAAAATTTTTAGGGCGTTACACTTGCATAGTATGGATAAAGTCCTTTAACCGGTGATTTCCTTATTCTATTAGATGAATGAATAGGAAAGAAGAACTAACAGGAATAGATTGTGCATCAAAATCCTATTGTTCTAACTTTAAAATGGAGGAGCTAACATGAATGTATTTTGGCTTATGAGAATCATTATCCTCTATTGCTATTGAATTGGGAAAAAGAGAATGACTAAAAGAATGTGTATCAAACAAAACAAATGAAGAATCTAATTTGTAAGGAAAAATATTTTCATAAAAGAAAACATCTCAAGACACAAAAAGCTATTGTGTTTCAATGTCATAGAGCTTGTATCCTTTTTGACCTATAGGGTAATTTATAAATACAAACCTTCTTTCTCCTGCATCAAATTTGTCTCAACAAATAAGATTAGTTGATGCACAACAAAGCCACACAATTACTCAAAGATTAGTATATGATGGTGGCTTCTTATATAAAAGTTAATAAGGTGATTTCCAATTCAACAATTGAGCTAGCATTTGGTTAATGAGGGTTGTGGTAGCTAGGATGCATTCCCCCCTATAATTTTTTTTACAAGATTCACCTAGTTATGTCAAGTAAATGTTTATGTTTCTTTTCTACTAACCCATTTTGTTGAGGAGTATAAGCCATAGTTCTTTGATGAACAATACCGTGATCTATGAACAAAGTTTGACAATCATGTGATAGAAACGTAATTCCATTGTTTGTTGTAATGATTTTTTGTGTTTAATGGAAATGAGTTTTTAAGAAAACAATAATAAAGCTATTCAAAGTGGATAGAATATGGAATTTGTGTGGCAATAAGAAAGTCTAAGTGCATTTTCTCATGTTATCTGCTATTATCAAGAAAAATTTGTTACTAGATAAAGGAGTATTAGCAGGTTCCCCCATAAGTCAATATGCAATATTTGAAATGAATACAAAGAATTGCTAAATATTTGGTGGAATCAAACTGCCATTAAAGATAGGGGATTGAAGAAGAATTTCAATAAGTTGTTTGGCATCAAGTAATACACTTCCATTGGTAGAGGCTTGATGAAAGGCTTTAGAATTGTAATCTAGTGAACCTATCTATTGTCCCTAAAACATGCTTACCCCAATTCTTAACCCATTGCTCACTACTACTTTTAGTTGTGGACCCTATTCAATATTAGTGTTTTAGCTACTTGTATTTAACAATCCTAATCTAATGAAGTGTCAAAGCAGTTTCATGAAATTAAGTGTTGAAATAAATATTAACTTTAACAAGTGTCCCTTTTATTTTTATTTCTTTTCCTAGGAATCTCTAAACTCCTAAATTTTATCTTTTTGGCCCCTTTAAAATCAAGTCTTATGGTTTGCTCCCTTGGATAAGATTTTAGGACCACCACAAACCTATTGTAAGATAAACCGGAAGACCACCTGATCATAATGGATATCAACTTCTAAATTTGCATTTTGAACTACTTGTATTTTGAATTATTAGAGAAACTAGTTGAGGGATTTTATGGCATCTTCTTCTTTAATTTTTTTTTCTTTTTTAAGTTTTTTTCCACCAAGTAATTATTCAATGTTTTTCACTAGTGGTGACCTCTAAAATGTCTTCTTCTTTTTTTTAAATGACTTTTATGACTCATTTCCCTAAAAATGGCCTTACTCCATAAATAGATGCAACCACTTTCTTGTTAATAGATCCCCTGTTGGGACCTTCTATAGCTCTATCCATAAAATATGCAAGATCAATACCATCTAATCTTTAGGCCTCCCATTATAATTAATAAATCTTGGCCATTGATATTTAATACTTACATTTATCATCATGAAATGATTTATGAACATTTCGCTAATCATTTTTTAAAGGTGATCCAATATGCTACAAGTAGAAGCTGGCTTAAGCGCATCGGATTTAGGTACCATATCTCTTTTATTGCTATTCAGTTTGAGTTTTCATGATGGAATTGGCTAATCAACAAGTTCTAAATATTGAGATTTCTTATAACAGTATAAATTCAAAACTTTTTTACGTTTTCATTTGTGAGTTGAACTAATTTTTTGAAAGTTCACATATTTTTAGATGAGACAACTAAAGCTCATGGTCTATAGATCATTTAACGGACCATAAAATTAAAAGTTTTGGAAATCCACTTGGTTTTTCAAATTGTTGACCTTATTGTGTAATTTTAGATACACAAATCTTATTTTAGTAAAAGAAAATGCTGATCCAGTTTTAATCATTAGCTCAAACAAACCGACTAATTTTATCTTAAATGAGCATTTCTTGAAAGCTAACCATTGTCAGTTAATAATCAAGCAAGCTACCTTTATGGGCATTAAGGCATGAGACTAGATGCTGTTTTCATATCTCTTTTGCTCATGTGATGTTACAATCCAATTTATAATTGACCACGATGTTTGTTCAAAATTTGATCCTAATTTTATTATGCACTTTGCCTTTACACCTTTTTGTTTAGGATTTCAACCAAACTAAGGACATGAGTAGACCATCTAAACTTAAATTACACGATTCATTTTGATTTATTTGATTAGTAACTCATCTCAATATTGTTTCTAATCCCATTAATTACTTCAATCTTTCTCCCAATTATCTTTCACGTAAGATAGTAATTGCACCGGAGGTCCAAGGATGCGACTTGTATAGGAACACTCATAGTGAAGCCATTCAATAATTAATATGTTGAGGCATTAACTACCCAAGGCCATGTCTGGAGCAATGAACTAGGTGTATATATATTTTGGGGGCATTTTTTTTTTGGCTAGCAAAAAGGGAAATTTTCTTAACTCAAATCAGCAAGGTTACAAGTAAGAGAATCTCTCTAAGCAAAAGAAACAGAACGTGCATCAAAAGAGGGCAGCTTAAGGACTGAGGATGGGGTATTATAACACCAATCCAAAAGTACATCCCCTTCCAAATGTGAGTGGCCACCCAATCTGCTGCTCTACTAGTCGATCTAGAAATAGAAACAATGGAGGGATAACCAAGTGATAAAAGGTCGTGCTTAATTTCTTGAATCAGCAGTTTAGACCTCCAGCTAACGGTGGCTTCATTCTTGTTTGCAGCTATAGCGATTGAGAGGGAATCGGTTTCAAATAAGAGGTTCTGCTAGCCACATGATTTTTCTACACCTAGGCTTTTCTTCAATGCCAGACATTCAATGTATTCAACCTGCTTCCTAGGACCGAAAAAGCTAGGCCATCTACCACTGGACCTTGGGAATCTCATACTACAATTCCTACGGAAATAAACTAAAATAAATATTTTTTTTAAAATAATCGTGAAATATGGTACCCAAAAAAATAATTCTTGAAATAGATAGAAAAGGTGTGAATTCAGAATGTGCTTTCCATTGAGCAAAAATTGGCTCAATTAAAGACATGAATAGCATAATTTGTACTAAAGTCATGAACCATATGTGCACTATCAAGCAAATACTCCTACCCAATAATTCCTGCCAACATCCTCTACTATCTAATAATTTCATTCAATTTCTCCCACCACTCAATAATTTCATCTCACTATCACCATGTGCTCCCTTGTGCATGGCACTTCAATGTGATAGGCACATAGAGTTGGGGGTCCACATGCTTGCCTTGGTTGTATCACCAACTTTGTATTACAACTACCTCAGCAGCTCACGAGATGGGAAGGGTAGCAATACTCATTCAAGTGTAGGCATAGGATAGATTTCCTCATATAGCACCTATCAACTACCATGGACTTTTTATAGAGGCTAGAGCTCCCTTAGCCACACGATGGAAGATGTGGCTAGACACTAGGAATCACCTAACCCATGTTGTTACTACTTATTGGGATACTTTCGATAGGTAGATTGCTAATCAAGTATTTCTTCAACCTATTTTCAATTTTCCATTTGATGATATGCATTATTACATATAAATCTTACTTACTACCCCTTCGGTCTAGTGGGAGCCATATACAGAAAATCTGGTTCATATCCTACTACCCTTTTGTAGAGTAGGTAGACACATTTGGCCCTTCATCTTAGCATAAAGCTTTATGTTATCTTCGTGTGTAAACATCATAATCCAACCAGTTGTCTAGATTTCTAGGGGGACTTTTCGAAAACAGGTTAAGAAAGAAAGTGACAAAAGTATTGCCTATTTCCATTTCATCCTCGATCCATTCACCCCTTAAATTTTTTATGTAGAAAATCTTGTTTCTCTATCATCTACTTTCAGTGGTGTGATGATAAGATGAGGTGTTACAGTCACCATAATTTAGCCAGTTGATGCCAATACATTCCTCCTTGTTCCCTTAGCTCATTAAACTGATTAATTATTTCCTGCTTATCCTCTATTTCCTCATCCACCTCTTTGTCTTGCTGCAAACTAAGCTTCTAGAGGAGTTTTTCTACTTCATTTTTGTTGTTTGGAACAGCCGATTTACTCCATAAAGCAAGGTTTTCTTTACAAGACTTCAAATTGAATAGCGGGGATTCAAAAATAGGTCCTTCTCTGCTATTCCAATTATTTGAGTTTATTTCTTTGCACTCTTCAAAACTTCTCTGGACATTCTCAAATTGGAATCTTCTCAACCCCTTAATATCAATTTTTGTAGAATCAAGGACAAGAGCTACATCGTCTAATCACACGGTAAGGCAATGGAAAACTTGTGAGTGCGGAAAGATTTCAATCCCGTTCGTGGAAGCAAAGCACCTGTCTATTCTTTCTTTAATAAATACACTTGAGAAGCGTTTATTTAGCTAGGTAAATTTCTGTCCTTGGAATCCTAAATCATGCAACTCCGCATTAAACATCATATTTTAAAAGCCGTCCTTCTATGATCTATTCTTAGGGAGTCACCACTTTTCTCATGCTCATACATGATTTCATTAAAATCCCTTATGCATATCTACAGCCCCTTAACCATATGTGAGAGTTAGTCAATTTAAATCCATAGAGCCTTTTTTTTCGCATTGTCATATGGGGCATAAATCCATGAGAAGAAGCCTCAAAGAGACCCATTCTGTAATCGCACTTCTATGAACAACTAGTTTTTTTAATCTTCCAAAACTACCTCTTATACATCATTACTCCACCAGAACGCTAGCTCCCCAATAGACCATTGGGTGAGACATAACGAGAAATAACATATTGCACATTATGTCTAATTCTATCAACATCATTTGTAGAATTTTTTGTTTCCATTAAGAAACTGTTAAGTTGCATATAGTTCCACATTATTTAGTATAATGCATTTTAGTATCTTATATATATATAAGTATAGTGTACTTTTTTGGTTGAGAGTAATAAATTATTTTTAGTCTCTCTTTTACTCACATGTATTAGAACTTTAGAGAAACCCTACTTTTCCCCAAACTAAAAAAAAAAAAGAAAAAAAAAACCTAGAAACCCTAGTCTCTAGTAGCTGTTGTGCATCTTTGGCCATTTTTTGGTGTTAGATTTAGAATCTGATTTTATCACCATGTTTATCTTCGCTTTAACATTGTATCCCCTAAAGCTTGCTACTAGAAACATAGCCATGCATCAGCCATGCGCCACCATCACCATTTCTTTCTTTATTTTTTTTTTCTTTTTTCCAAAATTCAATCCTTCTTTTTCGGCTTATTTTTGGTGTCACGTGCTAATGCACTTGCTTCTTGTCTAAATGCCAACATCCTCCATCATCGACTGTTATTGTCTACTGCCAACCACTACCTTATATAGCTAACCACCATTATTTACCACCTTTTTCATCCTTTTTCAAGGTTGCCTTTAATCCAACATGGCTAATGATGCTTCCTCATTGAAAAGCAGTCCTTTTTCAAGCTTTTTATCTCCATCTACTACCATTGCAAAAAAAATGTTGATGGGGAGTTTCAATTACATGTTTTGGTCTAAAGCTGTGGAATTATGGTGCATAGGTCAACGTCTAAAGACCATTTGACCACTAAACTCAACGATGTGTAAAAGGATAAGAATTATTGGCAAAAAGTAGATGCTTTATTATTGAGTCTTTTGTAGCAATCCATTGATCTATCTTTTCATCCCATTTACAAGCATTACAATACTTGTTATGATGTATGTGCTCAAGCAAAAGTACTTTATACTAATGATATTCAACATCAATATTCAATGATGTCTAATCTACTTAATTTAAGATAGTCAAGTACAAGGTTGTCAAAATCGCGATTTTACGTAGAATCGCTAAGGGGCCTATAGAATCGGAATGTAAAAATGGAATGTAGAAATGTAAGTTTCTACAACCTATATAAAATAACTTCTAAATATTATAAATTTACTTACAATTGTCATTAAAAAATGTAATGAATAATAGAAATAAGGAAATTCGGCATTTATTTTCGCCATAAATTACAAATTTGTAATAAAAGTCATAATATAGATAATCAAGTATAAGTTGTATAATATAGATATTTTATTTTTAAAATGATAAATCATGTATAAAGCAAGTTTCATCTAGTTATATATACAAAAGCTAAAAGATAATAGATAAAATTTAAAAATCAATTGTGACTTTAAGAAATTACTAATAAATAAAAGTTGATAACGAAGATATACTATTAGAAAGGAGTAATATTAAAAAATGACAAATAATTACTAACCAAAAGTAAATAATAATGAAGATACTATAACAAGAAAAACCTTTAAAATTATATATTACTAGGTAAATTTTTGCACTATTCATGATTATTAATTCAAAATATATTTACTTAACAATATCTCATATTTACTTAACTATGAGAGATTGAAAAGATAGAAATATAAATACATTTATACATTTCCTATAAAATTAAAAATCTAAAAAATTCTTATAAAGTTAAAGTTATCTACCCTTTATTTTATTTACTATTACAAAAATATTAATTAAAATAAGGAAAATTGCAACAATTAAACATAAGTGTTTTAACACAAACATGACCACAAATAAGATCAAGAAGACTAACAATCGACGAACACAAACACAAAGACTTCAATGCAATGCAACATACTAACAAGAGAAGAGTGATGACCAACGAATATGTTGGGGTATAGCTTATACTCCCCTAAGATAGGAAAGCACGTGGGTCCCTGTTAAAGTTCTTTAATTTGGTTCTAATTTAGTTTTGATGATAACAAAAGAGGTTTAACATATTTTGAATATTTATATTTAGTCAGAAGGTGTTTCAGAAGTATCGAAATATATAGATATTTCTCTTATTAATCGATTAGAAGCATTTTCAGAACCTTTGTGAAAAAGGATAGAAGACAATTTCTTTATCAGAAGCATTTTCAAAGCCTCTGTGGAAAACGGATAGAAGACAGTTTTTTTTTAGAAGCATTTTAGAACCTTTGTGGAAAGCGGATAGAAAGCAGTTTTCTTATCAGAAGCTTTTTCAGAACCTTCATGTCTATCACGAATTTTTTTTTTCTGTCACAAAGTTTTTTTTAAGATTAGTAAAAAATGTTTTTAATGGAATCAAGACTCAACTTCATATGTCAAGTATATTTGGGTAATATACTTGATGTGTTTCACTTAACTTGGATTTTATATCATGGGGATGATTTTTTGTAAGGGTCACATCAGACTTGATTTTTTTATCACATCAGATTTTGATCACGTTAAACTTAGATCTTATCTTTAAAACAAGATTACGTCAAAACGGTTTTTATCATTAAACGAGATAACTTCAATTCAATTTTATCCGGAGGAGATCAAGGGAAAAATGTTTGATGCTTATCTATCGGAACACTATCTCAAAGATCTAGGAGACTCCGAAGCATCAGAGATATTTTGTTGAACAAATATTTTTTTGAATTTCAAAATAAGAAACACGACCGTTATCATCCAAGAGTTTCTCAACAAGGAAGCTGATATATATCCAAAGGAAGAAGAAGAAAAGAAGGGAAGAAAACCGCAAGCAAACACATCTGAGTTTCTACACAATTAACGTTTTTTGTGCGAAAAAAAAAAAATCCTTACTTTTATTGAAAAGAAGACTTAATATTTTGTTGTTTCACTTCGTGTGTGAGGAATTGAGAGTAGTTTCATCATTGTAGTTTAAGTGATTAGCTTAGTGAAGAAGCTAGAGAGACTCAACAATGAGACTTAGTCTTGAAGAGGCTTGTTTTGTATACTCTTTATTCTTTGATATAGTGAAACACAACTGGTAAAGACAACCGGGACCCTGGCTTAAAGCTGGAAGAGAGGACTGACGCTCGAGGCGAAACCTCTATAAATCTCTAAGCACTTTCTCTTCTCTACTCTTTTAATTGCTGCACGTTATTGTTTTCATTTGTTATTGTTCACATTCTTTTATCAAGAGATTTTTGATAAAATTGTCAAATTTTGAAATTTTAAGTTATTAATCAATTCACCCCCCTCTTGATTAATATATTTGGGACCAACAATTGGTATCAGAGCAGGAATCATTTATTTTGAGTGATCTGAAAATGACGGAAAACAATGTTGCAATCAACCGAATACCTTACTTTGATGGCTCAAACTTCTCATATTGGAAGATGCGCATGGAAGCCTATATTAAAGCTAATGATTATGATTCGTGGCAGGTCATTTCAATGGGAGACAATGTGATCATGTTGAATGGAAATTCAACTTTGATAGATTCGGAGAAGAAGATCATAGAGAAGAATAATAAAGTAAAAAATCTGTTACTAACTAATTGCTCCATCAGAGTTTTATTTATTATCATCGTATGCAAATGCAAAGGAAATTTGGGATATTTTATCCGAGACATATGAAGGAACCAATACCATCAAAGAAACAAAGATAAATGCTTCAATTCAACAATATGAATTATTTAAGTTTAAATCTAATGAAACTGTGAAAGATGTTTTTAACAAGTTTACAGCAATTACAAATGAGCTTGCATTACTTGGAAAGAAACTTCAAGATCCTGATCTTGTAAGGAAAATATTGAGGATATTACCACCATCTTGGGATGTAAAGAAAACAGCCATAGAAGAAGCTCAAGATCTCAACAGTCTAACTCTCAGTCAGTTAAGAGAAAAGCTCATGGCATATGAATTTCACATAAAAACTACACAAGGAGCAGAAAGCAGCACCAAAGGAATTGCATTTAAAGTTAAGGAAATAATGCAAAATGAAACAGAAATAGAAGACAGCAACGATGAGAAAGAAGAAGATATTAATCTTCTAGCACGGAGACTTAACAGGCTGTTCAAGAAACAAAGAGGTAAGAAATTTAGTACATTTAAAATGAGTACTGAATACAAGAATAATGATGTAGGAAAAGTCTACAAGGAGAAAAAAAAGAAGAAAGAAAAAAGGGAAATTCAATACTATGAATGTAAAAAGCCAGGACATATCAAATATGAATGTCCAACACTGATAAAAAAAATAGAGAATTACAAGAAGAAAGGTCATGCAATGCTAGCTGAATGGGATAACTTAGAGGACATTGGATAGTTTTTCCTTTTCCTTCCAATTCATTTACTCACCAATTCCTTTTTCCTTCCAATTTCTTTTTCTTTCCACTTTCCTTTTCCCTTTCCTCTTAGCTCCACCTTGGCTAAACATCCTTTAATTTCTTCCCTTCCCTTCACGCCTAGCTTTCACTCCCACACACACACACATCCACGGCTGCTGCCACGTAGCTCCTCGCAACACTTATACACACACACACATTACGTACACACACCTTCACTGACGCACAAACACACTCACACACTTGCACGTACACACACATTCACTCACGCACAACACACTCCCTCACAACACGTTCCAAACCAGCCGCCCCAAAATTACACACACAGATTCCACGGAGAAGAAGAAACTAGCAATCACAACGCACTATATATATATATATAGATCAATTCGCTGCAGGCAACAAGGAGAACTCCACACACACGCTCACAACGGGAGAAAGAGACCGGCAGCCAACAACGTTTTGTATGTATATATATATCCCCATTCATGGCAAAACAGCAATGGAAAACGTCACAACACAAAGGAAAAAAAAATGAATTACACAGCACGTTCCAGCACCTATTGCATATATATATATATATATATATATATATCTATATAATTATACAATGACACAATTTCACAACAAGGCACACATAAGTAACAAATATATATACAATACAACACGTCACTGAATTCTACTCACTTAGATCTCAATTTTCTCGGTTTTACTCGAAATAATCTTTGAATATTTTTTCTAATGATTTTTTCTCACCTAAAACATAAGGTAAAATACACTATTATATACTATTTGAGCTCAAGATATTCAAGTCTATAGTATTTCTTTCTATTACAATTAATTTTTAAGCTAAATACTAAATTTTACACATATTTGATATTAATACCTAAACTTTAAAAAATAAATCTGTTTTGCACAAAATTGATCTTTTTGGGTCACACTTACCTCAAGGAGCACATTAGTGATCTTGGTTTGTGATTTGGAGGTTGTATGTAAAAGATATGAAATTTTTTTTTCAAAATTTCCTTCTCTTTTCTCTCGTTCTCTCTCGTCTTCTCCTCTATTTCTCGTCGTTTCCAGATTTTAGTTTTGCACGTTGTCATCTGTTTTCTAGCCGACGCCTTTAGATTGTCTTCCCTTTTTATTTTATTTATTTTTTCCTTGCCGACATGGGTTCTAGAGTTCTCCCCATGCTTAATGCATATATATATATATATATATATTTTATATGTTACCTATTTTATAATTTAGGGTTTTAAATTTAATTCCGCATGTACGCTGATATTTGTAGATTTGTAATTATAGTGTTTTATTACGAAATTTTATGTTTAAGCAAATTTGACAATTTTGAGCATAAATATTTACTTGAGAGTTTCATTTGAAAATCTTAAATCTATAATTTTAATTAATTTCATCATTTAACCCAATATCATTCGTGATTTATGTTTTGAGAAATTTATTATTTTGATTTAGGTTTTTGTGATCTACAATCGAGTCTTTTAGTAATTTCTTTTATTTATTTCGATGCTATAAATTATGAGTTTCATGGGTTTTACGTAAATGGCTGCTCAAGTTTAGCTAAGTACAAGAGAGGGATATTGTGGAGCTCATGGAGGGTGTAAAATCCACTAAACATACATCGTTTAATGTTGGAATAAATAAAAAAATTTACTAAAAGGCTCAATTTTAGTTCACAAAAAATTAAATCAAAACAACTAATTTTATGGAAAATAAATCACAGGTGATAATAAGATAAACGATAAAATAAATTAAATTTATAGATTTAAGATTGTCAAATAAAAATTTTAAGTAAATATTTATACTTAAAATAATTAAATTAGTTTTAATATAAAATTTCGTAATAAAATACCAAAATTTATTAATTTAAAAAAATCACCGCATGCAAAAACGTATCGGGAAATTTTTAAAAGGCATATAAATATACATATGTCTTGCTTCCAAAGGCCCCACGAGTGCCGAGTTGAGATAGAACCAAAAAGTAAAAACAATAGATAAGAATAAAGAAAAGCAAATAACGACCAGGGATAGAGACGAAAAGGAACAAGGGAGGAGAAGAAAATTTTGAAGGGAAAAATTCATATCTTTCACATACAACTTTTCAATCACGATACAAGATCATCAATGTATTTTTTTGAGATGAGTACAACTCAACTAGACTAATTTTACATAGAGAAGATTTGTTTTTGAGATTTATGTATAATTATCAAATGTATATAAAAATTAATATTTAACCTAAAAACTCATTGAAATAGCTAGAAAATTACCAAGTAAAATGATACAAAGCATAAATAACATGTGATAATGCATTTCTTGTATTTTTTTAGGTATTATTATGATTAATTTCGAAAAAAAATGAGATTAAAGTGAGTAGGATTCTGTCACTTGTCTTATAATGTGTTTACGTGCAAATATGTTCATATGCATATATATCTTCACGTTTACGTAGTGGGAGGCCAACATGTTCTGCTCTGGGATTTTCATTTTTTTCTTCTTTGTTTATTGTGTGCCGTGGTTGCTACTGCTGGTTGGCATCTCCATCATGTTGTGTTGATGTGTGTATCATAACTTAGCTATCGTGGATGTTGGGGAGGGCATAATCCGGTGTGCATGATCTCTATCATTGATATATATAATGTATGTATGTATGTGTAGTGGTTGCTGTGGCGTAGGTGTTTGAGAAATGGGGACGTGCAGGTGTTGGTGTGTGTCTCCATCCGAGTGCACCTGATAAGCATGAACATATATATATATATTTATAACCTTGTCATCCTTCAGCTTTAACATGAATGAAAAGGAAAGTGCAGGTTCGAGTGGAATTTGTGTGTGTAGGGGCGTTGGAGAATCAATCATTTGTGTCCAGTAGAAGAAAAAAAAAAAAAAAGAAGAGAAGAGTAACGAGAAAAGGGAAGAGAGTAAGAAATGGATTGAGTGCGAGGGAGATTAATAGATATATATATGCAGGGGAGTCGAAGGAGACAAGGGAGGTCCAACAATGTATATAAGATATATATATGTGTGTGTGTAGAGGGGAAAGGCGTGGAAGGTCCAGCAAGTTACATGACTAGTATATATATATATATATGTAGGGGAGCCGGCGTTGGAGTGTTTAGGTTCCAGCAATGGGGGATCAAGTAGGAAAAGAAGAGGAAGGTCCATGCAAGAAATAAAGATTCCATAAGCTAGAAAGAAAAGGGACAGCTGGGGGCTTATGAACTCATATATACATATATGTATATGATATATATTGTTAAGGTCATAGACATAGGCACACACCTAGGCATAAACCTTATAGTTATATAGTTATATGCCTTATAGTTAAGCATCAAAACATATCTATATGCGGATAAGTATGAAGTATGATGATAACTAAGGAAATTATCATGTATACTTGAGAAATTCCAACGTAAGGTAGAAAGGAAATTGGATTTTGATGTGATAACTTCAAATAATTTCCAAAGGGAGATAAGTTATTTCATTAATATTGTGTGTATGTTTATGATGGAAATTGATTGATTGTACTATACTAGACTTGATGTCACCGATTTCTATATGTGTGTTTGATTTTTGTATGATCATCCCAAAACATTAAGTTAATCATTCAACTTAAATAAAAACCTAACATGGATTGCACAAGACATTGCATGATTGAAGGCCATCACTACCACATGGCGCATTGGAAGTAATCAGAGGATTACTATTCTACCAAGTGTGAGCTAAATGATTGAAGGATTATCGTGCCTTGACAATTCCGACTTTGGTCTATCCTTGAGGATGTTTAAATGCTTGGTGTGTAAGTAACACTTAAGCGTATAACACTAAAGCTAAGAGACAACTATAATAAAGAGATAAGAGAAAATTAATTGAGTTTAAGACTTGGCACTGATGGTATGATCCGAACCCCTAACCTAAGGTTTAGGGGGCAAAAACCCTAGACTTCACATTAGTTATTGAAAGATCACGTATAATGTTACATTCATATGATTATTCATGTATAGCTTATGATTTTGATAACCTGCTTGTAATTGTTTGTGCTTATAGAAGTATTGAGAGATTATACCCTATCTCACTAAGCTATTAACTTACCTTCCATAGATTTTCTCTTGTAGGTTGTGACTATCTAAACTTTGTTAGGGGATATCATAACAAGGTAAGTACAAATATCGCAAAGTTAAAGGCAAGGGAATAATGGAGACAAAGTAAGGACTAGATGTATATATTGGTAGACTATGAGAGTGTAAAGTATGTAATTATTCTATTTTGATCCTAAAAGGATCCTAGTGTACTTATTTTGCAATGGGGCCCAATGAAGGCCCACTTTTGAGATAGATATGTGACATTTTTGTTGAGTACAAAGAAAATGGATATGAAAATGAACAAATGTCCGAGGCATTCAAGTAGTAATTGTTGTAATTAAATAGGTTGTTTTACTTGAGCTAAGACACTTCACAGTTGCATAGCGAAAGTTAGGCAATCATTGCAAGTTGTCATGTTTTTAGTACCCTAAGGGGGGTGTGATAGAGGTAATCACGAAAATCATCCTAAGTGTACCTATTGCAATTGATGGGGACATACTAAGGACAAATTCCATAAACTACATGGTCGTGCTTGTGCTAATATTATTTACAACACTAATCTCATAACTTTTGGTAGACAAGATAAGGATTCTCTACTTCTCAATAGAACTGTCTCCAATATCAAGCTTTAAAACAATCATCATCCTCTATTGCTTCCATTACTCATATTGGTAATTTTATTGTATGCCTCACTTAGTCCTCTTCTCTAAGTCCATGGATTATTAACTCCAATGCTTCTTAGCATATCTTTGGTAATCTTGATTTATTTTCTTGGTTTTTGCAATCTACATCTTTATCTTCTATCACTATAGCAAATGGTTCTCACACAGTTGCTAAAGCTATGGATAATGCACAACTCTTACCATCACTTCCTTTAGAAAATGTCCTTTACATTCTAAATTGTCCATTTAACCTTGTATATGTTAGTAAAGTCACTCATGCTTTAAACTATTTAGTTAAATTTGACCTTCATTATGTTGTTTTCCAAGATCTCAATACAAGATAGACAATTGGCAAAGGATGTGAGTCATAACAGCTTTACTACCTCACTATCCCTCTAACTTCTCCTATTGCATGTTCTACTTCGATCTCTACAGCTCTTCTCCACAATTGTTTAGGTTATCATAGCATCTCTAAATTTTAGAAGATGGTTCCCATTTATTACATTTATCTTCTTTAGAGTGTGAGTTGTGTTAACTAGGAAAACAATCTAGAATTTCATTTTCTATGCAAGTCAATAATCGGGCAGCCTCTCCTTTTGTTGTAGTTCATTATAACATTTAGGGCTCTAGTCACGTTGTATTTGTTTTAGGTTTTCAATATTTTGTAGCTTTTATTGACAACTATTCTCACTGTACTTGGTTATATTTAATGAAACATCAATCATAGTTGTTTTCAATTTTTGAGTCTTTTTTGCTAAAATTAAAACTCAGTTTAATGCATCTATACAAATTTTGTGCAGTGACAATGTTTTTGAATATTTTTCTACTCAATTTACTAAGTTCATGTCCACTCATGGAATTTTTCATCAATTATCTTGTGCATATACACCTAAAAAAATGATATTGCTAAGCATAAAAATAGACATTTAACTGAAATCGCTTGCACACTTCTTTTACATTACCATGTACCTACTCGATTTTTAATTGATGCTGCTCTTACTATGTGTTATCTCATTAATTAGATCCCTTCTTCTATCCTTCAATACAAAATTCCTCACACCCTTTTATTTCCTTATCGACCTTGTATGCTCTTTTGCTATGTGTATTTGATTGCACGTGTTTTGTTAAAAATATTTCTCTTAATTAAGATAAATTGTTAGTTTGTTCTATTAAGTGCATATTCCTTAGTTATTCTAAATTTCAAAATGGATAAAAGTGTTATTCAATTACCATTCATCATTATTACTTATCTCCTATTGTTATCTTCTTTAAAACTTCTTCCCCTTATTCCTCCTCTTCATCAAAGCACCCTATTTCTAAAGTCTTACCTATTCCATCTTAGTTATCTCTTCTTGAGCCTACACCTATTACCTCTTATTCTATTACTTCACCCCCACCCTTACTGGTTTATCATTGGTACTCTCTAAACCAATCTTCTAAAGACACACCATCTCCTTTACATGCTTCTACTAACTCACCTTTCGCTCCACTATCTTTACCTACTGAAGACCTCCCAGCAGTAGATCTCTCAATAGCCTTTAGGAAAGGTAATCACTCTTTTAAAAATCCTCACCCCATTTATAACTATCTTAGTTATCTTTGTTTATCTCCATCCTACCATGATGTTATTTCATCTTTGTCTTCTATTCTATTCTTAAAAATGTGAGTGAGGCACTTTCAAATCCGAGATGGACATAGGCAATGGTAGAGGAGATGACTTTTTTACATGCTAATGGTACATGGATTTAGTTCCTTTACCTCTTGGGAAATTTTTGGTTGGGTATCAATGGGTTTATGCTGTGAAAGTTGGTCCCGATGATAAAATTGACTAACTTAAACCTCATTTGGTTGCTAAAGGTTATACTCAGGTATATGGTTTGGATTATGTTGATACATTTTCTCCTGTAGCTAAGATGTCCTCTACTCAATTATTTCTATCCATTGTAGTTATGAGACGTTGGCCATTATACCAATTGGATATAAAAAATGCATTTCTTTATGGTGAGCTCCATGAGGAGATTTATATGGAGCAACCACCTGGTTTTGTTGCTCAGGGGGAGTTTAATTTGGTATGTAAACTTTGTCGCTCATTTTATGATTTAAAACAATCTCCACATGCTTAGTTTAGCAGGTTTAGTACTATAGTTATGGAATTTGGCATGGTTCGTAGTACATCTAATCATTCAGTTTTCTATAAGCTTACATTTGAAGGGAAATGCATTTACTTAATAATTTATATAGATAATATTGCCATTACTAGCAATGATCATGATGGTATTATTCACTTAAAGGAACATTTTTTAAAATGTTTTCAGAGCAAGGATCTTGGCTTGCTAAGATACTTCCTTAGCATAGAAGTTTCTCAATTAAATTCTGTAATAGTACTCTTTTAAAGAAAATATGCTTTAGATCTTTTGGAAGAGGCTATTATGCTTGATTGTAAGCCTATAGATTCTCCTATGGATCCTAATGTGAAGTTGTTACCAAAACAAGGGGAGCCATTTGCAAATTCTAGGAGATATTGTCGATTGGTAGGAAGGCTTAATAATCTTACTATCACTCAACCTGATATGTCTTTTATGGTTAGTGTTATCAGTTAATTCTTTCAATCTCTCTGTGTTAGTCATTGGAACGCAATTGTCAAGATTCTTAGATATATTAAAAGTGCTCTACAAAGAGGTTTACTAAATGAAGATCATGGTCATTCTCTCGTGATTACTTATTCTAATGCCGATTAGGCAAGTTCTCCTTCTGATAGACGATCCACTTTTAGGTATTATGTTCTAGTTAAAAGAAATCTAGTTTCTTGGAAGAGTAAAAAGTAGAATGTTGTTGCTAAATCAAGTGTAGATGTAGAATATCGTGCAATGGCCTTAGCAACTTGTGAACTTATTTAGATGAGACAGTTACTTCAAGAAGTTCTGTGAAGTGGTGCAAATGAAGTTAATTTGTGATAACCAAAATGCTTTACATATAGCCTCTAATCCAATCTTTCACGAGAGAACGGAACATATAGAGATCAACTATCACTTCATTTGAGAAAAGATCTTATCTAGTTGTATTATCACTAGTTATGTCAATTCAGATAATCAATTGGCTGATATTTTAACTAAGTATTTAAGGAGTCCTCATATTAAATATATTTGTAACAAGCATGGTTCATACAATTTTTATGCTCTAGCTTAAGGGGGAGTATTGAGTTGTATATAAGTCTCACATTCTTTAGTATAGTATAGTGTACAAATTGTGTAAGTCCCATTAAATTATGAACTGTCAAGGAAAGACCAAGACCTTAACAATTTCAACTTAAGTACTCCATAGCTCCTATGTGGCTATTGATGGCTAGCCACCATAGCCATTCTTAACTCATGGAGCTCTCAATCTTAGACCATAACCACTACTTAAGTTAATTCTAAGAGTACATTGCTTAGCCAAATGTCCTAGTTTTCGACATACAAAGTAGAAATTTAAGAATCACTTATACTTATATGATATTTTGTACCATATTCCTCTTCCTCTACAAACCCACATTTCCTTTTTTAGAGAGCATCCACATTTACCTTCACTTTCACACATAAAAAGCCTCTTTTGGTGCCATTTGGTAGTTTGACAAGCTCGCACTCCATTAATGTACCTAAAGAGATGCCAATAACTTTAGCATTAAGGTTGGTCATTTGATCGAACTTTAGTCCATGAACTTAGATCTAGTATGCCACTTCATTCAACGGTATTTTCCTCCAAATTTCAATTGTATCTCCATTCTTCCAAAACTTGAACATAACCTAACATCACCCATGGTCCTTCATCAATTATAGCTTTCAATATTTCCAAGGAGCTAAAGTATAATCCTTCCAAGCTTTCCTCAAAATGTTCATTACCATTGGTCTACTAAGAACTTTATCTATAACTACATGGCCCACTAATAAGTTCTCCTTGTTCTTAGCATTTATAGCGTTCACTTCGAGAAAAAGGCTGAGCTCATCACTGGTTTCCTACTCTTGGGATATCATGGGTGACTTACCATTGTCACGAGAGTCCATGGCACAAATCTACTTCAAGTAGAGAGGAGATACACCAAAGGAAAGAACAAAGGGATGCATAAAGCAGAAGAATCCAAACCTGGAATAAAAAATACTCCAAAAAAAAATATAAAGGTAGTTAATGTAATGGATTAGAAATTTTGAAAAGCTATACTAAAATTAAAGAAAATAAGTACTTCTAGGCTAGGATAGCAAGGATAATATTTTCGTGATTTTAAAATTTTGAGAAAATTAATAATAAAAAATTAAATCACTATAATATATTAATACTATTTTAATAATTTATGAGTAATGGAAACCTTATAATAAATAATAATGAACTTCAAAATAAAAAAAAAAAAGAAAGAAAGAAAGAAGGGAGATATTTTATGTAATTATAATAAATAAAAAATAAGAATTAAAATTTTAGATTTATGATAGTTAAATAGAATTTTTAAATACTTATTTATATATAGAAATTTTATTTAGTATATGCATAAATTTTTATATAAAATATTATAATTTGAATAACATTATAAATATTAATACACGTACTAATCAAACCCGAAATTTAATATTTGTCCTTCGACTTAACTATCTCCTTATAAATTTCTCTCTTTTCTCTCTTCTCTCATTTCTCATTCTTGCATATTCCCTCTCTCTTTCCTTTCCTTTCTTTCTTTCTTCCTTTCTTCTTTTCACCTTTTCTCTTTCTACTTCCACAATGAATTCTAATTTTTCCTCAAAACTTCAAAAATCCATTACTTTCTTATACCAACTCCAAATAAAAAACCGTAAGTGCCGTTATGATCTTTAAAAGGATTACTTTACAACAAGACCCTACTTGCTAGGTAAATTTTAAACTTCAAATTTGAAGAAAAAAATCCATATCAATATAAAAAAAAGAAAAAAAATAGATTTAATATATATTTTTAGTTTTAGTAAGTTTAGCCGCTAGAATTAGTTTTAAGTTTATTATTCAATCATTGCTAAGTGAAAGACTCAAAATTACGTGACTTCTCGAGTGTTATTTAACATTTTAAAGCTAAGAGATTCAAGTGAATGAGAAACTTTATGATATACTACAATATTTGTATATTGCTTGCAATATAATTATATATGTGTGTAATTTGTTATGTTTAGTTGCTGTGGTATTATGATATTTTTTTTCCAGCTGGCTTCCTTTTTCTCCCTATGATGTTCCTTTCCTTTCTTTCCTTTTTTTTTCTCATTTCTTTTCCCTGCGTGTACTTTTCTAGTTTTCTTTTCTTTTTGTTTTCCTTTTCTTTTTATTTTCTTTTCCAACCAATGCATGTATATAGGTACAATGTATATATTTAATAATAGCTTAGGCAAAGAAAATGTATGTACAATGCAAAATATATGTACATATCCAAAATAAAAAAAAATACATATACATAGATATATTTATTATTGACTGTGTAAATATATATGTATATTTATATATGTATACATTTATTATTATACAGTTTATTATTTCTAAATTATTAATAAATTTATGATGTATATTGCTGGTCTCATGTGCATATATATATAAATATATATATATACCCTTACGTTCCCTACATTGTGGTTGCTAATAATATCATATATTATATATATAAAAAATTGCAAATAGTATTACATGATAATTGCAAATAAATATTATATATTATATAATAATTGCAAATGATATTATATATTATATTAATACATGCAAATATTTGCAAAATCTAAATACAAATAGCTATCTTTTAATTTGTAAAGATAGATGGAGATAACCTTGTTAGTATATACAAATATTGTTAGACAGTATGATGTGCCTAAACACACTTAAAAGCACATCCAAAAGACTTAAGATCAACTATCTCAAGTCTAGGCAAAATCGGATCCCAAAATGGCACTTTTCAAATGAAACCTAATGTTGAAATGATGAAATTCAATCTACTAATGATATAATCTGAATACCACAATGGAAATGGCTTCTAATAACACTCTAATATCATATAATCCACACAAATAATCCACAATATGACAAAAGAAAACCGTGACAAAAATAATCCCTTTCAAATAGTGAAGAACACGTTTCCTAGGGAAATTTTCAATGATGAACCAAATATGATTGATAAATACTTCAAATTGGCACAAGAATTCATGTACAATAAGATGTATTTCTGACCAAGAAATATCTCAATTCAACCCTAGATATGACACACTAGAGAAGAAAAGAAATCACAACAAAATGAAATTGATATAACTCACAATTTCAAGATGTTGCACTCGCCACAATTTCAACTTCTTGGGATTGAAATTGATAAGAGAATTTGGAATTAGGAAAACCCTAAGCCCTCTCACGAAATGTGAAGTGTTTGTTCTGCAAAATTAGCCTCCTCAAACCCTCTCTTAAGCAAGTATTTATACTTGCTACTCCTAGGATTAAAAAGTCCTCAAAATTACAAGTTTGCCACTTTTAAGGTGGCTAACCCTAAATAAAAATTACAAGGAAATAAAAGTGTCCCAAAACCAAAATACAACTAAAATAGTTCATAAAAGAAGAAATATATAAAATAAATGGTCTTCATGATGCCGATCTTCTATAGGATCCGTCGGTTCAACTCATCGCCGGTTCAGGTCGGTCCATGGATAACCCACAATCTAAGTCTGAGTGAGTTTATCCATTGCCCTGTAAAGCATGATAAGTATTCCTGTTGGAATATAAAATACATGAATAAGATAAAAGAGGTTAGTAAACGAATAATTCCAGGGTCGATTTGCTCAAAATGGGTCCTCATCGCTAAGATTCGAAATCCTTTAGTTCTTGCCCTAATGATAGGTCTTGTCGGATTTTTATTCCTATCATTTCCTCGGGCCTCAAAAAGATTTGTCCTCAAATCTAGTAGATCAAATGCAATAGAGAATTTATTTTCTCCTAGTAATCCATCTGAAGAAGTATCTCTGCAGAACCCCAATATCTGAAATACTACAAGTGGTGATTGTTTTCTCTCCTCCATTTCCAGGATGTATCTCTTCTGCAACATAAATAATGACCCATTATCCACTGAGGTATCCCCTATCTCAACCCATTTCACTGATATTGTATCCTCATTTTCTAACTCATTTGTATGTCGCTGATCTTCAGGGTCTTCTAATGGTTGGCCCAACTGCTCATGACCCTCTAAAACCTTTGAAGGTGAACATAACTGTCTCTGAATAGTCTGATTCTCTGGTGGTCTGCTCGTTTGACTATGATTATCAGGATCCTCTGAAGGTTGGCACATCGATGCCAGACAAATTTTATGCTCTAAGGGTTGGCTCGTGTCACTAGAGCCCTCAAGAACCTTTGAAGGTTGGCATACTTGCGTCCGCACAATTTGGTCCTCCCATTCTAGGTAATCATCTGCGGAACCCCTACCATCAAATGAAGGCATTTGTAGCTTCGCACACTCTGGCCCTCGAGGTGGTCTAAATTCCCTATCCAAGTATGGTTTAAGCCCAAAATTATCATCTCTATCTCCCCTAAGAGAATGATAATCTCCCTTTACTCTAGGTGGCGCCTGAAGGTTTACCATAGGTGGTGGTGGCAATGTCATCCTATCAATCTTTGTTGCTAATGTAGCAACAAATTTGCTAAGGTCCTAAAGTTGTTCATCTAGAGTTCTTCCATTTGTATTTCGACAACTTGGTCTGCTACCCACTTGGCTATTGGCCTCATTGCCACTGTACCCATTCACATTATCATATGACATGTTTGTGGATGCGATTTATCTAAATTACAAATGTAATATCAAATAATTTGTAGCACACTCCCTTCACTTCACCACGTCACGTTAACAAGTTTGGATAACAATACACACACTTATACACCCATGGTGCAACAAGTCACCAATGCAATAAATACTTTTATCACTTCAAGTATATTAGAATAATTGAAGCACAAATAAATACTCCCAAGTAGTTAAGATATTGAATTCAACTAAGCAAGTGTTTAAGTAATAATACTTAATAACTTTCACACTTAAATGCTTATATTTGAATTTCAAACTTCACCACTTAACTTTCCTTTCTTGCTAAAGTTTTACGCCCACAATGAGTCTTAATGTACAACACCTTGCACTACACAAAACTCCACAAATTTACACCACCACACACACCTAATCACGTTGCACTCACTTCACCACAACACAATTCACCATTTTACAACACCTTCAATTAACATACACACATAATGCCACACCTACATACCCTTCACTAATTTTACAAAAAACACAACTCCACACACATATACCTTTTATACACGTTGCAACAACAAAATGTACTCCACTTCCCATAAGTTCTAACTGCAACTTTACAACAAAATAGGCAGCAACTTTCAATTTGAAATTCAAACAACTTCACTTATTGCAAGCCTTCCTCAATTGGTAAGTAATGAATTCAAATTCAAATAGCACTCATTAACTCCCACAACTTAATGGCATGTGTTTGAATTCAAATAAATTCCTTACTCATCAAAACTCAATGCAAATCTGTAAATTGCACTTCTCCAATTCAGAATTACATAATGGAAATCAAAACAACAAGCTACATAACCTCCTTCGCACCACAACTAGTTACGGCAAGAACAAGGTAATTTTTTCAAGCTCAAACAATTGTTGAATTAACAACACTTCTATTCTTCTTTCCTTCCACGAAAATTATTAATCCCAAGATGATACAACAACCTTCCCAAACCAACTCCAATAATCAGCAAATTAAATCCCAATCCAAACAATTTCGCAATCTCAAACTACAACAACAACAACTACACAATTGCGTTTTTTCCACTTGATCAACCCTAATTGTTGATCACTTCCACGAAATTAATACAACCAATTCCCTTCTCTCAACAAGAGCTCTGATACAAAAAATATGATGTGCCTAAACACACTTAAGAGCACATCCAAAAGACTTAAGATCAACTATCTCAAGTCTAAGCAAAATCGGATCCCAAAATGGCACTTTTCAAATGAAACCTAATGTTGAAATGATGAAATTCAATCTACTAATGATATAATCTGAATACCACAATGGAAATGGCTTCTAATAACACTCTAATATCATATAATCCACACAAATAATCCACAATATGACAAAAGAAAACCGTGACAAAAATAATCCCTTTCAAATAGTGAAGAACACGTTTCCTAGGGAAATTTTCAATGATGAACCAAATATGATTGATAAATACTTCAAATTGGCACAAGAATTCATGTACAATAAGATGTATTTCTGACCAAGAAATATCTCAATTCAACCCTAGATATGACACACTAGAGAAGAAAAGAAATCACAACAAAATGAAATTGATATAACTCACAATTTCAAGATGTTGCACTCGCCACAATTTCAACTTTTTGGGATTGAAATTGATAAGAGAATTTGGAATTAGGAAAACCCTAAGCCCTCTCACGAAATGTGAAGTGTTTGTTCTGCAAAATTAGCCTCCTCAAACCCTCTCTTAAGCAAGTATTTATACTTGCTACTCCTAGGGTTAAAAAGTCCTCAAAATTACAAGTTTGCCACTTTTAAGGTGGCTAACCCTAAATGAAAATTACAAGGAAATAAAAGTGTCCCAAAACCAAAATACAACTAAAATAGTTCATAAAAGAAGAAATATATAAAATAAATGGTCTTCATGATGCCGATCTTCTATAGGATCCGTCGGTTCAACTCATCGCCGGTTCAGGTCAGTCCATGGATAACCCACAATCTGAGTCTGAGTGTGTTTATCCAATGCCCTGTAAAGCATGATAAGTATTCCTGTTGGAATATAAAATACATGAATAAGATAAAAGAGGTTAGTAAACGAATAATTCCAGGGTCGATTTGCTCAAAATGGGTCCTCATCGCCAAGATTCAAAATCCTTTAGTTCTTGCCCTAATGATAGGTCTTGTCGGATTTTTATTCCTATCACAGTATATATGTATAAATATGGATATGTACATGTGAAAATTATAAAGTGGAAGATGAAATATAGTTGTGAATGAATGAATGAATTAAAGCGTGGTTGATGAGTGGTGATATATTGGTTGAGTGAAGGGGATGATTCGGATTATTGCTAGTAGGTGTGAATATTTGATGTTTCATGGTTAGTCAATTGAATGGTGGATGGAACTGAGCTGTTGATCAATACTAATTAGTTGATTTTACAGTTGATGGGTTAGGGTCATGGTTATCGAACACATGAATTAGTGCAACGTGGGTTACTTCATTGTGATTATGAGTAAATGGTTCATGCTTGATCTGGTCATCCTTATTTTATCTATGACGTGTAATGCTTGACTCTTCTTATTGTGATGAATGTGAATATAAAATGTGAATTGTTTTATTTTTAGGATTGACTTGGTTTCTTTTTGCTTGCCTTTGGAATTGTGTTCCTTAAATGCTTTAATAGTTTAATGTCTTAAATGTGGATTGGCTTATAACTATAAATTGTTTGATCACCTCGAACCAATTAATTAAAGGATTGGGCCTAACTAAAACTGGAGACGCATTACATGAGGAATTGCATGAAATTGAAGGCCATCATTGCTATAGGGCTCACCAGAAGTAATTAGAGTATTACTATTCCGTCATGTGCGAATTAAGTGATTAAGGGATTATTGTGCCTTGATGGTTCTAAGTCTAATTGGTCCTTAAGGTTGTTTATGCTCGGTATGTGAGTAACACTTGAGCTTATGACACTAAAATTAAGAAATGAATTCTAATAAAGAGATAAGAGTAATTATATTGGTTGTGAGACCCAGGCACTAATGGTAGCTTCAGAATCCCTGACCTAAGGTTAAGGAGGGCATAAATCCTAGACTTCACACTAGTTACCGAAAAACTACATGTGATATTATATTCTTATGGTTGCCCATGGGTAGTATATGATTGAAAACTTGTTTGGAATTGCTTATACTTATATAGTATTCAGAGTATTGCACTTTCATCTCACTAGGCTATTTAGCTCATCCCTCTATAAAGTGTTTTGTAGGAAACAATACACAAGCTTGAGATCGGATAAGATATGATGTGACAAGAGCTTTGGAAATCAGGAATGATAGAGTAAGATATGTGATTGATAAATTATCTAGGTATAATGTTATTCTTAGGAACTCAATGTAGAAATTGAAATTGTGAGCCTTAGAATTATTTTTCCATTTTACTGTTTTAGTAGGAGATTCTAATTCTCTATGATCTTGATCAACCGTGAAACATGAGAGTCCATAGTTATATTCTTATTATATGATTATATATAATATGATTAGTTATAATTGTTTAAATAATTATTTAAAGTCTTGTGACTTCTAACTCATAAGGTAATTGTTATATAACTAGTTCACACGTGATATGATAGCTTTTAGTGAAAACTTTCTAACCCTCCTTTTAGGTGTGATAGTTAAACAGTAAAAAAAAAAAAAAGAAATTGTTTCATTACTGTGTATCAATTTCTGGACAAATCAACTATGGATTAGAACTTCTTATTTATTTATTTTTTTAAGCTGCCTCACTAACTAGTAGCAGGCATACGTTGTACAGCTATACCACATGGAAAATGAATGGATAAACATGTAGTGAGTGGCTAAGGACTGCAAACCCAGCATAAAAAACGTGAAGTTCTGTTGAATGGATTCAACAGCTAGCGAATGAAGGGCGGAAAAATAGTGGACACACACTCAGGTGCAATGGCTCTCATTACCGAGAGGAAATTCTCTCATGCCGGGAGGAGCGCTATTTTTTTGGAGGCATTGAACAGGGTTATCTTTAAAAATCAAGAAAAATATCATGGAAATTTCCATATTTCTGCAGGCATAGACAACTCCAATATTGCTTCTTTCGTACTTGATCTCATTGACCTCATGGCTAAATTTCATCAAAGGGCTTCTTTGTATAAATTTGTTGAAGTTGGAAGCACAATAGAAACTTGGGACAAGCTAGAATCTTAAAGTTCGATATACTTGTTTGGTTTGGGTTACTCTTCTACATTGGTGTGGCTAAAGGGCTGTAATACATTTGATGCATACTTTTAACAATCTTGACTTGTCAGTGCATTTCTTGATTGGAAAAAGAAAATATACCACATGCCAATTTGTTGCCATTAGATTCTCATTCGTTCCTGATACGTTTCCTGAAATCGTTTGACTTGTTTTAATTATTATGCTTGATATTTTATTGTGGTAACCATTACAAGAATTTTTACATTTGGTGATGCTTATTAAACGTCACCCAAACTAAAGAAAACATTGCAAATTTTTTTTTACAACATTTGTTAAACATCACTAATAAATGTCACAAAATATTTGTTACAAAAAGTATTTTATGACATTTAAAAAATAAATGTCACCAATATTATAAACGTCCCTAATGGAGAAACAATAGTAATTTTTAAACGTTACAAATATTTACATTTTTTGTAATATTTAAACATTTTAAATGTTAACAATTTAACATCAATATTTTAGGACAAAACGTATATTTATAGTAACATTTAAATATCACTAAAAGTATAATATTTGGTAATGCTTAAACGTTACTAAATGTATAACTTTTTTATAACATTTAAACGTCACTGATAAGTAGTTTTATTTAACATTTAAACATCACAAATGAGTAATATTTAGTGACATTTAAACATCATGTAAAAATGATTATTATAATATGATAAATCTAACAATTTAAGCCTGTGATAAAAGATTATACAATTACTAAAATAACAATGGTCATAAAAGTGGACATTTGCATGTAAGATTATAATTATCCACTCCCATCATCAACTACAAGATTTACAAAAGTAACAAAACAAGACGTTAACATGTCTCAATTACTATTGTCCAAACTTTATAGAATTTACTAGTAAACTAAACTCTATTCATAACCTACTCTTGCCCAAATTCATAATCAACTTCTAAAAAGTGACCAAATAATAAGTTTTATTCATATACTAGTTATTTTACTTCCCAGTCTAGTTATCATTTACAAAATCGTCAAAAACAAAATAAGCCATCCCTCAAAAACTATTTTCTTTCCTACTTTCATGATCCTCTACAAAAAAAGAACTCCCTTTCACAAGCTATTGGAAGTGAAATGTTTTGAACTAATGCTATCATAAAGTACATAAATAAATTGTACATGTCAAGAAATCATTTTACAAACCCTAGCAAAAATTAATCTATTAAAGCATATAGGTAATTGAAATCTTAATATCCGCATTGTTTCACTTACTAGTACAATGATCCGCAATTAACAGTGGAAAAAATAGAATAAATTGTTGAAGAAGAAAAAGAAGATGTTAATTTTAAAGGCACTTTCACATCGACAAATACACACAGTATGATTGTACTTATCTATTATATATGCATTCTATAGATGAAAGGTTCAAGTAAGAGTAGTCACAAAAGTATCACATAGGTACTGCACTGCACATAACTTTAGAGAAAGTGATGTGAATATGGTACGTGTTGAAATGACTAGAGAGAGATAGATAGGGAGGAGAAACAGACAATCTCAAGATTTTTGAATGCATAAGTGATAGACAAGGAAACTAAGGGGACCTCAAGCATCAACCTTGCAATTCTCAAGTAATGGAGACTGTTCTTCACTTAAACTCTTATATGATGATGTGCCTAAAATCCAAAGCACAATGTAGACATTCCAATTGACAAATCAATTAGACAATTCCACAAATATGGCGTGACAAGTTGAAGAAAAATACCCCAAAATAGCATGTACTAAATGAGTTAAAGATCAATCCAATAACAACGCAATTGAATTCCAATTTTCAACTAACAAATGGCGTGAACCATGTAGTGAACAAGGAACCCTAATTATGTGTAACAAGAACAACATAAATTAACTAATTCCTTACCAGATATGATGCACTAGTTGGAATTAGGATCAACTTGTAATTTGTTGATATTACTCGCAACAAATCCAAGTCCACTCACAACAATTTCAAAGTGAAATTGATAAGATCTAAAGGGCATGATGAACAAGCTCTTCTATGGCACAAAAGTGTGTTTCTTTGATGTTAAAAATTGTCCCATCAAAAAACCTAGTTAGCAAATATTTATACTTGCTCCTATTACGGTAAAAACACTAGAAAATTTACAAAGATGCCATAATAGTGGCTGGTTCCAAGAAGAAAAATACAAAGGATAAATAAAGTGTTCGGTTCTCAATAACAATTACAAGAATAAATGGTCTTCAAATGGCTAGTTCCTCACTTGATTGAGCAAATTTGTAGACCATTGGATGTGACTCCAAGAATGTCCCACAACTTGATCCTTTAGTGCATGCAATTCAGCCATCTTGTAAAATTGACAAATGAACTTGCTAATAGTGATAAAATAAAAATTATTAGAAAAGATGTGATCATAAATGGATTCTGGGACCATGCATCAAAGTTAGGTTTTCTTATTGCTAGAATCATAAAAATGATTCCCATAATCTCCTTAGGCCTCTGAAAGATTTATCATCAAATCTAAGGGGTCTTTTCCTGAACTGAAACCTGATGTTTGGAATTACTTGTTGGTTGAAAATCTAGAAGAGCTATATGTGCTTCTGACTAGTTCCTGGATAGAATGAACCTCAGACGAAGACAAAGGAGTCAATAAAATCTGAGTACCATCCTTTTGAAACATGAAAGTGTTTCTGAACCCATCATGTAACACATTTCTATCAAATAGCCATGGTCGACCTAGTAGTAAATGAAAGGTGCACATAAGATGCACATCATAGATAATATCATCACTATACCGATCTCCTATATTGATTAGTACCACTGTTTGTTGTGTAACATGCAAACTACCTTGATTGTCTAACTAATGCACTTTATATGGGTTAAGATGAGAGCTAATGGTTAGTTGTAAGTTTTCTACCAATGCATTAGATATGACATTAGTACATCCACCACTATTAATAAGGTTATCTCGAATCTGACAAGGTGTGTGGAACAGATTCTCCCTCTATATGTCCCTAACATCTAGAGAAATGGTCATAACATTTGTATAACATATTAATAGGTAAGTAATTTCCTTCCTTTTTATCTTCATGTGTTTCAGCATGTTCATCATCATAATACTCTTGTAAGGCCAAGGATAAATATATAAGCTCGACAGTCTCTTCCTCATCATTTTCTCCGTTCCCTTTTATTGGGATACTGTGCAACTATATGTCTCAATCCCATGCATTTTGATACGAACCACGCCCACGTGTGACGAAACCCAATACCAATACGTTCGGAATTGCAACCTAAGATGCCAAACAATCAAAGTGGAACCGCGACCTGTTGCCTATAGGCGAGGCAAAAACCTTAGTATGTTCTGTTGACGCCACATTCGAGATGAAAGACTGATTGATAAGTCTGGTTGAATGCCACAGAAGAAATCCGATAAGTTTAAGAGAAGTTCTTTAGAGAACCAAGAGAGGAATTCTCTCAAAATGTGTTATTCAATGTTGTATCAATGTTCTATGTTCTGTTTCCAACCCTAGTAGCTTATATTAGGGTTTACAACTCATAATAACAAAAGCCCAAAATGACATAACATCATAAAGTCGCGGAAAAATAACAAACAAGCAATGACAGCCAGTGGCGTAGGAGTCAGCGTAGTAGCCGGCGTAGGATGTATGCCGGGTATATAGACCGGCAGCGTAGTAAGCCGGCGTAGTCCCTCTATCGCGTGCTAATGGCAACGCCAGTTCAAGGCCGGCAACGTTTAAGCCAGCATTGTCAAGGTTAGCAGCTTTGATCTCCTTAACTGACTTGTACAAATGCAAGGTCATTCTCATGGTTGCTCTACTCTTTTCCGGCTTCTTGGATATCCTTTATGAGCCCGTTCAATGCTTCTTTAAATCATTTCACTTGAGTTCTTGTGATCGGTCCAGGTGGCACTTTAAGAGGATCCACATTCCACCTTCTAGCTTGGCTCCCATCATGGCTCTCATCATTCCCCTCCTCTTGAAAAGAATTTGTCCTCAAATCGTCGCCTACATCAAAAGGACTCAGATTAGTAACATTAAAAGTAGCACTTACTTGATACTCACTTAGAAAATCTAACTTGTAGGCATTATCATTGATGCACTCAAGAATTTGAAATGGTCCATCACCTCTAGGAAGTAATTTAGATCGACGCTGTACAAGAAACCGCTCTTTGCGCATGTGAACCCAAACCCAGTCTCCAGGTTTAAAGATAGCTTGTTGACGACCCTTGTTGGCTTGTTTCACATACTCCTCTATTCTTCGCTTAATGTTTAGCCTTGCCTTCTCATGGATCTGTTTAACAAATTCTGCTTTCTTCTTACCATCTAGATTCACATACTCAGAAATAGGCAGAGGTGATAAATCCAAAGGAGTTAGTAGATTAAAACCATACACAATTTCAAAAAGAGTAAACTTAGTAGCAGAATGCATTATGCGATTATAAGCAAATTCAACATGAGGTAAACAATCCTTCTAACTTTTAATGTTCTTTCTAATAACAGCCCTTAACAAAGTAGATAAAGTTCGATTTACTACCTCAGTTTGACCATCAGTCTCTAGGTGACAAGTAGTAGAGAACAATAACTTAGTTCCTAACTTAGCCTACAGGGTCTTCTAGAAGTAGCTCAAGAACTTAGCATCTCGATCTAATACAATTATTCTAGGTATACCATGCAATCTCACAACTTTCCTAAAGAACAAATTAGCAATATTGCAAGCATCATCTGTTTTGTGGCAAGGAATGAAATGTGCCATCTCAGAAAACCTATCCACGACTACAAAATAGAGTCTCGACAATACCTAGACTTGGGTAATCCTAACACAAAATCCATGGAAATATCTACCCAAGGCTCATGAAGAATGGGAAGTGGGGTATAAAGTCTATGAGGTTGGACTCTAGATTTTGCTTGCTTACAAGTGACACATCGCTCACAAATCCTCTCAACATCTCGTTTCATGTGAGGCCAATAGAAGTGTTCCTGCAAAACCCCTAAGCTTTTAGCTACTCCAAAATGCCCATTAAACCTCCTCCATTAGACTCCCTCACTAATAATTCTCTTAAAGAACAATTTGGAATGCAAAGTTTATTCTCCCTAAACAAGAATCCTTCATGCTTATAAAATTTACCATGAACACTCTTCTCACAGCGCACATACTCTTCACAAAAATCTCGATCAACAGCATACAATTCTTTAATATGCTCAAAACCAAGCAATCTAGAACTAAGAGTAGAGATAAAAGCATACCTTCTAGAAAGTGCATCAGCAACAACATTTTCTTTACCTTGCTTATAGTGGATGACATAGGGAAATGTTTCGATAAACTCCACCTAATGGGCATGTCTTTTGTTTAGCTTATGTTGTCCCTTCAAGTACTTCAAGGATTCATGATCAATGTGGATCATGAACTCTTTTCGCCAAAGATAGTGTTGCCAAGGCTCTAGCGCTTGAACTAATGTATATAGCTCCTTGTCATAAGTAGGGTAGTTTAAGGTTGCCCCACTTAGCTTCTCACTAAAGAATGCAATTGGTCTCCTCTCTTGCATGAGAACTTCTCCAATACCTATTCCTGAAGCATCACATTCAATTTGAAAGGTTTTGGAGAAATCAAGTAAGGTAAGTAATGGCGCATGAGTCAACTTATTTTTAAGCGTCTGAAAGGCCTTCTCTTGTTGCTCTCCCTATCTGAACCCTATATTCTTCTTGATTACTTGAGTAAGTGGTGCTACAATGGTGCTGAAATCCTTCACAAACCTCCTGTAAAAGCTCGCTAGTCCATGGAAACTCCGCACATTACTTACATTAGCTGGACTAAGTCATTCTTGGATTGCACGAATCTTCTCTTCATCAACCTGTATTCCCTATGCACTAACAATAAAACCAAGAAACACAAGTTTGTCTGTGAAAAAAGTGCACTTTTTGAGGTTAGCATATAATTGCTCCTTTCAAAGCACTTCCAAAACATCCCTCAAGTGAGATATATGATCTTCTAAACTCTTGATGTAAATGAGGATATCATCAAAATAGACAACCACAAATTTTCCAATAAAAGTCCTCAAAACATGGTTCATTAGTCTCATGAAAGTACTAGGTGCATTAGTTAAATCGAAAGGCATTACTAACTACTCATATAATCCATATTTTGTCTTAAATGTAGTTTTCCATTTATCACCTTCTTTCATTCTAATTTGGTGATATCCGCTTTTCAAATCAATTTTGGAAAAGACACTAGACCCATGTAACTCATCTAACATGTCATCTAAGCGAGGAATGGGATGATGATACTTTACCGTGATGTTGTTGATGGCGTGGCAATCGACACACATTCTCCATGACCTATCCTTCTTAGGCACCAAAATCACAGGCATTGCACATGGGCTCATGCTTTCTCTCACGTACCCCTTCTCCATTAATTCATTGACCTGCCTTTAGAGTTCTTTTGTCTCCTCTGGATTGGTCCTATAAGTTGGTTTGTTTGGAATAGATGCTCCGGGTACAAGGTCAATCTGGTGCTCAATACCACGAATAGGTGGTAACCCCTTTGGAATCTCCTCAGGAAAGACATCTTCAAAGTCCTACCCAATAGACATAACCACACTAGGTAAAGAGTTAAAAAGTTCGTTAGTATTCAAACAAGTTTCCTTAAAAACCAGCAACAACATAGGTTGCTTCATCACTAACACTCTCCTCACGACACTCGCTCTTGCCACACAACTCTCCTTTTGCAAGGCTACACTCTCCTTTTCACTCACCACCAAAGTGGATCCCCCCTCAACTTAGCCTCTCACACTCTTTCCAACCTTCCTCTCTTTTTCCTTTTGATATCGACTTTTGTGTTCCTTTTCTTTTTCTATGTCTTTTACTCTCTCACTCTCCCTTTGTTTTTCACTCACCTTATATTTTGCAAAAGATTGTTGTAACTGCAACTGATCCTCATACACCTGTTTAGGTGTTAAGGGTTTAAGATTATAGCTTTTTCCATGGTGAATAAGTGTATACTTGTTAGAAAAGCCATCATGAATAACCTTCCTATCAAACTGCCATGGCCTCCTCGACAACACATAACACGCCTGCATCGGCACTACATCGCATAACACCTCATCCTCATATCTACCGATGCGAAAAGCAATCAAGGCTTGCTTACTCACCTTAGTCTCGCCACTATCATTCAGCCACTGCAATTTATATGGGCTAGGGTGTTTAATAGTCTTGAGTCCTAACCTCTCAACAATAAAAGTACTTACCACATCAGTGCAACTCCCCCCATCAATGATCAAACTGCAAATATGATCACCTAGATAACATCTAGTATGAAAGATACTCTCTCGTTGGACCTCCTCTTCTTCCTTCACCTATACATTCAAAGCTCGCTTCACTACTGCCACTAACTTCCCTGCTGCAGGTTCCTCGTCATCACTAGCATCCTCCAATGGAGGCATATCATCATCTTCACTATCCCCCTCAGTCTCATATTCATCATCATCATGCAGAATCATAACACGTCTATTCGGACATTGACTAGCAATATGACCTCTGCCTTAGCATTTAAAACATTTAATGTCACGATTTCTAGGAGTAGAAGAATTAGGTTTACCTTGAGTACCAGGAGTAGAACCTACTTGCTTCGACTCTCCTTTTGGCTTGGTGGGTAAAGACTTTTCTTCTTTCTTCCATTGGTTAGTCTTCCAGGTAGATGAACCAGCACCGTGTTGAAACCGTGCAGTACTACTACCTTTCCTCTTGTGTTGGTTCTCAACCTTTATAACCATGTGAACCATATCTTCCAATTCCACATAATGCTGCAATTCTACTACATTTTGTATCTCTCTATTCAACCCCGCAAGAAATCTAGCCATGGTAGCCTCTCTATCCTCCTCAACATTTGCTCTAATCATAGTAACCTCCATCTCCTTGAAATACTCGTCCACACTTCAGCTTCCCTGCTTAAGAGTTTGCAATTTATTGTGCAACTCACGATAGTAATAAGTAGGAACAAACCGCTTCTTCATCTCTTCCCAATACTCAATAGGTGGTTCACCATTCCTTCTTCTATTCAACATCAGTTGATCCCACCACACTATGGCATAATCTGAATACTCGATGGCAGCAAGCTTCACTTTCTTTCTCCTACTATAATTGTGACAATCAAACACCATCTCTACTTTCTTCTCCCACTCTAAGTATGCTTCAGGATCATTCTTCCCATGGAAAGGAGGAATCTTCATCTTTATACTACTCAATTAATTATCCTCTCTATTCCTATCTCCTCTATCTTCCTAATCCCTAATGCCTCTATTCCTACCACCATAACCTCTATAACTCTCGATAGAAGGTTCATCAAATTCATCATCAGAAATTTCATCTCCACCCCTTTATCCTCTCTTAGAACAACTCTTCCTCTTACGTCCTTGAAAGACGTTTTTAGATTGCTTTAGTTTTTGCTCCATCGTCTCATGAATTTGTTCCATTCCCTCCTGAAACATCTTCTTCATTTCACTCCTCAATGCCTCAATCACTAACCTAGCATCAAACCTCCCCCTCTCACCTTCAGGAGAATGTTGCCTCGACATAGTTCCTGCAATAAAGGTTAGTACTAACACAAATATATGGGATTAAGTCTCACGATTCACTCCCTTATGTGTTTCACTCAAAGGATGAAATCCCACAATCACTCGTGTATTCTCACAAGCAAGGATGATATCAACTCACCAATCCCTCTTCTCAATTCTCTTGCAACTAACTCAATCTACACCAATCCCTTCCGTAGAATTCAAAAACAACTATAGGGGCTTGAATTTTCCTCTTTTTCTTTGCTTTTTGTTGCCTTTGTTTCCGCTCTTTATTCACGTTTTTTTTTTTTTTTTGTAACAAGATTAATAGGATGCACCATACTACTCAAGAAACAATTAACATTATGGACTTGAGTACGAAGCTATGACAACACGAAACTTGGTATGAACAATTGATATGAATGATTGGAGTTAAGGTTTTGATGTTACTTTCCTCAAACCGAACTGATGTTTAACAAACCTAGGCTCTGATACCAAACTGATATGAACCACATCGACGTGTGACAAAACCCAATACCAATTTGTTCGGAATTGTAACCCAAGATGCCAAGCAATCAAAGTGGAACCACGACCCGTTGCCTATAGGCGAGGCAAGAACCTTGGTATGTTCTGTTGACGCCACAATCGGGATGAAAGACTGATTCATAAGTCTGGTTGAGCACTACAGAAGAAATCCGATAAGTTCAAGAGAAGTTCTTTAGAGAACCAAGAGAGAAATTCTCTCAAAATGTGTTATTCAATGTTGTATCAATGTTCTATATTATGTTTCCAACCCTAGTAGCTTATATTAGGGTTTACAACTCGTAATAACAAAAGCCCAAAACGACATAACATCATAAAGTCGCGGAAAAATAACAAACAGGCAATGAAAGCCAGCGGCGTAGGAGCCGGCGTAAGATGTACACTGGGTATATAGACCGGTGGCGTAGTAAGCCGGCGTAGTCCCTCTGTCACGCGCTAATGACAACGCTGGTTCAAGGCCTACAGCGTTTAAGCCAGCGTTGTCAAGGCCGGCAGCTTTGATCTCCAATGTTTTAATCTCCTTGAATGACTTGTACAAATGCAAGATCATTCTCATGGTTGCTCCACTCTTTTCCGGCTTCTTGAATATCCTTTATCAGCCCGTTCAGTGCTTCCTTGAATTGTTTCGCTCAAGTTCTTGTGATCGGTCCAAGTAGCACTTCAAGAGGATCCACATTCCACCTTCTAGCTCCCATCATGGCTCTCATCACATTTGAAACATTTAATCTGGTACATCTTCCCACTGGTTAACCCTTATACCATCTGCCTCAAATCAGATCCAACTATCCTTTTGCCTTTCCCAGAAACATTTTTCTCTTTTTCTGTAGTAAGGATAACTTTGTCTACAACCCTAAAATGCTCACCTGCTCCCTTTGACCTATCCAACTGACCATCAACCCCCATAGGCTTTATATTAGTATTAGGCCTACTCTTAGTAACTTGGAATGAATAGGATTGCCTCTGTCTTTCCACTTTTAGGGCTAACTATATAGCCTCGTCAAGTGTATTATATCTCTGAAGCTTAACTACACAAGCTATCTCATACTTCAACCCAGATACAAAACATGCTAGGGTTTGTTCAAGAGGTTTAATTGATCTACATCTGATCATTAACATCTCAAACTCCTATACATAGTCATCCATTATTTTACCCCCATGTCTTAGTGTTTGGAGATGCATAAATAGCTCATGCCTGTAGTGTTCTGGTAGGAACCTCTTCCTTAGAACTCATTTCATGTCTCTCCAAGTGTGTATTTAGGCCTCTCTATCCCTTCGCCTGCCGATCACTAGATTTTTCTACCACAAGGTGGCATACCCTATGAACTCCACAACTGTAAGATGTACCTTGGTGTCATTATCAATCTCATAACACTCAAAAAGACCCTTAACTTCATCTTTCTAGTCTAAGTAATCATCGGTAGAACCCTTGCCATCAAATGAAGGCATCTGTAGCTTAACATACTCTAATCCCCGAGGTGGCCTGAATTCCTTGTTTGGGTATGAATTAACCCCAAAATTATCATCTTTATCCTCCCTAAGAGAATGATAATCTCCATATACTCTTCTCCCCATATTTCCTCCAACTTCCCCCTCTCTATAGATATTCAGAGGAGCTATTTTAGGTGGTGCTTGAAGGTTTACCACAAGTGGTTGTGAAAATGTTATCCTATCAATCCTTGTTGCTAATGTAGTAACAATCGTGGTAAGGTCCTGAAGTTGTTCATCTAGAGTTCTTCCACCTGTATTCTAATGACTTGGTCTGCCACCCACTTAGCTATTAGCCTCATTGCCAATTCCTCCATTCACGCTATCATTTGACATAGTTGTGGACTTGGTTTATTGAACCACAAGAACAACTTGAAGTAAAGTAGTACGCCTCACAATCACCCCTACACTTCAACACCACACAACAATCAAATCACCTCAATAGAAAAACACCAACTCCCCTTTAAGTTTCACACACTCCTATGGTTCACTTATATAAAAACACCACAACAACTTCAATTACAACAACAACAAGTGGTAGTAATAATAAATACTTCTCTAAATATGAAATCAATGATTCTAACTAAGCAAAATGTGTTTAAGTGATCAATGCACAATAACTTCCACACTTAATGTTTGCTTTTGAAATCAAAATTTCTCACTATTACTCCCTTTCTACTCACAGTACAAACATAAACATCCACTTCACGTGCAGTACTTTCTTTACACAACTCTACAACACACTCATACCGCCACACATACTACACATGCTATAATTCACACCGTTACTCATGCTACACACACACGATGCAGTTCTTCAATCAACAACAATAATACATCAAATGTATCACTTCCTTGCCTTAACATACAACATTTCTTATTGGAAATCCTATACATCAAAACTTTAAGAACAAAGGCAGCAAGCAACAATTCAAATAACTCCACTAAATGCACCCTTTTCCACAAAAAGTAAGACAATTCAAATTCAAACAACAACCCTTAATGTTACTTAATAACTACTTCAAGTTAATGATGTTTGAATTTCAAATATCTTCCTATTCTTCACACAATTTCAAATCTAGAATTTACGCACAACAATGCTCAATTTCTAAAATCCCCTTACAACAATTCTAAATCACACTCTTCTAGGATTCAAATTTCAACTTCCTCAAATGATCACAAGGATCACTTCCCCTTAAGCAATCACGGCTAACTCAAGGTGACAAGGAATATTACAAGTACTCTACGTCTACAACAACAAGGAACAATTATATCACTTCAATAACACAATCAAATAACTCAAGTTCCCTTCAACAATTTGGATCAAGGTGCTAAACTCAAGAACCCTAATTTCCATATTCAAATTGCAAAATACAAAATATGATGTACCTAAAATCCAAAGCACAATGTACACATTCCAATTGACAAATCAACTAGACAATTCCACAAATATGGTGTGACAAGTAGAAGAAAAATACCCCAAAATAAAGTGTACTAAATGATAAAGACCAATCTAATAACAACACAATTGAATTCCAACTTCAACTAAAAAATGGCGTGGACCATGTAATGAACAAGGAACCTTAATTGTGTGTAACAAGAACAATATAAATTAACTAATTCCTTACTAGATATGATGTACTAGTTGGAATTAGGATCAACTTGTAATTTGTTGATATTACTCACAACAAATCCAAGTCTACTCGCCACAATTTCAAAGATAAATTGATAACAGCAAAAGCGAGTGAAGAATAAGCTCTTCCAAAGCACAAAAGTGTGTTTCTTTGATGTCAAAAATTGTCCCCTAAAAAAACCTAGTTAGCAAGTATTTATACTTACTCCTATTAGGGTAAAAACACTAGAAAATTTACAAAGATGCCACAATAGTGGCCGGTTCCAAGAAGAAAAATACAAAGGATAAATAAAGTGTTCAATTCTCAATAACAATTACAAGCATAAATGGTCTTGAAATGGCCAATTCCTCACTTGATTGAGCAAATTTGTGGACCGTTGGATGTGACTCTAAGAATGTCCCATAACTTGATCCTTTAATGCATGCAATTCAGCCATCCTGTAAAATTAACAAATAAACCTAATGATAGTGATAAAATAAAACATTATTAGAAAAGATGTGATCATAAGTGGATTCTGGGACCATGCATCCATGTCAAGTTTTCCTACTACTGGAATTGTAAAAATGATTCCCATCATATGATCTTTAAGATTATAGAATTCTTAATGGAAAACTATTTCTCTAATTTTTAGAATCTAGAAAAATATCACTTTATGAGGAGGAATGGCTAAGTATTTATAGACTTTTGAGCCTGGTGACATCCTCAGATTACCTTAGCGATCAACAGATGGGATGGAGTCTCTTCATTTTAGAGTTATCCTAATAAACTTGTTATAAGCCCAAGGTTAGTAGCCTTCCTCATAGGTGCATGAGCTTGCTCGAGAAAGGTTAGATGCAGATGGACCAGTCTAACAATCATTATTTCAAGCCTATTAAACCAACTCTCTCTTAGTCATCCTAATAATTGGATTGGACTCACTAAGCCTATTACCTAGCCTAATAAGTCAAACTAAATAATCAATAAGCTTAACCTAATATATTTATGTAATGTTTTTAGCCCTCTACATTTTGCCTCTTGACCAAAGTCCTTTGAATGAAGTTGAAGGGGGTTGGGCATTAGATAAACCTTTCTAATGGCTAGGAAATTTCTTGATGCATGTGCACTTGTGAAATAGTTGCATCGCTGCCATATACATGCTTGCGCAATGCATATTATAAGAGCTTGGCACCAACATTGCATATAATTTAGATTTTTTTTCTTAGTGCATAAGCATGCAACACCATTTAATTACACGTATCACCTTTAGCCATTTAATCACAACACCATTTACATACAATATCACTTGGAAGGAATGGAGTATATAATTGCCTAAGACTGTGATATTTCTTTCAATATAATTGTTAAAATTAGATTTTCAATAGGTTTCTCCATACTCCTCATATGCCGTTGAATATCGCAAATGCATACATCGTGATCTTGTATATGTCTTCCATGGAAAAAACAAAGAAAGAATGTCCTAACTCCAAAAAAAAAAGGATTTTACCAGCTTAGTATACTATAAAAATAAGTATATAGTAAACTCAAATTAGTCTTTTTTGATATATTATGAGTCATGTAACTCCATATAAGTGAAAAGTTATGATCTTTCAAAATTTTTCGGACGAAGATGCATTGGTGCCAAAATAGAATCAATCCTGAATTTTTTCAAATCTTGGCGAAATCTTATCTCATACTTCAAATAAAACATATCTTCATAGTATATCCAATTTTTTTTTCATGCAAATCTTCATGTGTATCTCAACAACATAATTATTTTTCTTTATATTCAAACTTTATTAATATGATTCATACTTATGAAATATCAAATCCAAATTTGACACTTATCCTCTTTGCTTCATCACATCACTTATATATGTATATATCTTTCTTCCCAATTTGAATTTTTGTTTTGACTTCGAATTGGTGACAATGGCTCCACTCTTTTTATATATATATATATATATATATATATATATATTTCTTGACTATTTACTCCTCGCTTTAAAAAAAAAAAATTAATCATCCAAAGAGCTTTTGGATGTTTCCATCCACTGGCGCGAAAAAAAATCAATAGACGAACTGGCTTGCGTTGCCTTCTGTGATGCCTTTGATTTTGCTCTCTCGCTCTTTTTTTTTTTTTTTGTATTTTGAGTTCGCAAGACACTCGCCTTGCTTCGCCTCGCCGGAGAAAGAGGGCAAATATCCATTCTCCGTACTTCTATTGACTGTCTAGGGGCGGTTATATCTGTCAAGCCGATTGAGCCAAAAAGTGACGTCCTCAATAGCGATCATAACAAATTAACAATGGAGATTGAACTTGGGAAACTCCCTTTCGACCTCGATTTCCATCCTATGGACTAGCTACTAACTTGTGGTCTTATAACTGGTGATCTTCTTCTGTACCTATACAATGAAGATTCCTCACATAAGCTGCTTGAGGTACATGCACATAGTGAATCCTGTAGGGCTGTTCGGTTTATCAATGATGGAAAGGTAATTTTGACACAAGTGGAGATGGGACTCTATCAGTGTGCAATCTTCGAAGTAATAAAGTTCAAGCGCAGTCAGTGTTCTCTTAGGATGAGTTACTATGCATTGTTATTATGAAAAATGATTGCAAGGTTGTTTACGGAGCACAAGCCAGAACTCCATTACGTTACTCATGGGGATTATGCTTTTGGGGTGTTGGGGAGGATGGCTTTCCAGCCTCTTCATGAGAATCCCCTCCTTGGGCCTTTCGCCTCCACGTTGGATGCAATGGGGGCTCTCTGCAGTTCATCACTAGCTAATAATGCAATATTGGCGACATGGCCATATCTAGTGGAGGATAGCTACTCAAAGTTTATTGTAGAGCAAGGAGGAAGCACCAATGCTTTTATGGCATCTAACCACACTAATTATCACTTTGATGTCAATGTTGATAGCTTTGAAGAGGCATTGGATAGATTTTCTCAATTCTTTGTAAAGCATTGATGTTTGCTAACATTACCACTTGAGAAATTAAAGCTATAGACTTTAAGAATTAGAAAAACTCGTTAATTGATGCTTAGACAATAAGTCAGGTGATAATTAGTGTTTAGACATGAACAGCAAATACTTAGTGTCATTGTTGTAGGTTTTCAGCTCACATGACCTGTTGTTTGTGCTTCACAAACATATGAGCAAGAGTGTGGACCACAAGGGATGGGGATCATCTATGTCCTCTATACCCTTGTGGATAGCCTATTTGCTGTAGTTTGCTTATAAGACAATCTAGAAGTTGGTTCATTCGGTGCTTTTCTTAGATTATTGGGAGCTTTACTTTTTGTTCTCATGAAAAACTAGAGATTTTGTACTAACAAGTTTTTCGGCTCTCAGATTAATACTCTCTATCTTGGCAATACAATATAAGCATCTTTGTTTGCTTCCTTCTATAGCTAGAATCAATAGTAGAGGAAGTTGATGATGAACAGTCTTGAGGAAAACTTGTTGGCTCTTTTTGTTTAGCACAACATCATGCCATGATTTGTAGACGACACTAAAGTGGAGGTATGTGGTGACCAATGGCAACTTCTCAAGAACTAAAGAAAGAAGATCTAACTTCAATCTCTAATCCTCAATTGAAAAATCTCTCCAAAAGTCTTCTTTCTTGCATGTTTCCTTCCACATTAAATTTCTTGCTTTAATTGTCATGTTTCCTTCCATGTTGACCCTTTGCAAGTGAGACAACAGCTTGACAAAACAAATGTCATTGTAGCTTTGGTCATAAGTTTTCTTTGAGAGCAAATAGGAACTCCGTTCCTCTAAATTTGCTCTAATTGTAATCAATAATGTTATCAAGTTTGCCAAGCAATAAGGACTTCATCCCTCTTCTTCCTTTAATCATGTGTATGATAGGAATTTCATTCCTTTTCTTGAACAGGAGCATTCTTATCCACCAAAAGGTTAGATAATATTGCTCTCTTGAAGAAGATCAAGATCCTTCATGCCATTACTACTTCCACTCAATTGCAGTTCCCACATAAGAGCAAGATAAAAGTGTGGCTTAGACTTAGGATCCTTTATGCCATTACTATATGCGCTTAACCATGGTTCTCATTAAGATCCTTTATGCCATTACTACATTCGCTCAACTGTGGTTACCATATGTGAGCTCGATGGAAGTGTAATTCCCATGTTTCTTTAAAGATATAGGGAGAGATATCCCTAAGTTCTAGCTCCAAGCCATAGATAGGAGTAAGTATTCTCATTTTGTGTGCTTACATGAATAAATCTCATATTGACAGTTCATGTGATAGGACACAGATTCCTGTAGGACCAATCATTAGGGCTCGAGCTAAGGGCTTACAAAACATAGTTTATGTAATCCTTCATGAGAAACCTAATCTTAAGGATGCTAACTTGATTTCTACCTTTCCATCATATAATTGTTATACATTCCGACAGGTAAACTTATCGGTTCTACAGGGTGCCAAATCACGTACACTATTGAGTGAGTCGGGAACCTCAACAGGACTCATATCCAGTGACCTTGAAGAACCGACATGTTAAATACTATTTTTATTTGTTTGTTATTTTCTTGAACCATTTATTTTGTAAGTTTTTGGGACATTTTATTTGGTTGTAATTTGTGTTTTAGGACCGGCCATCCTATAGTGGCATAGTTGTAAATTTCTAGTCATTTTAACCATAAAGAGTACAAGTATAAATACTTGCTTAAGTAGGGTTTTGAGAAAAGAGAGTATACACTTATTTGCAGAAAATTTTCATGGGAATTAAGGTTCTTCCTAATTGTCATTGGACTCTCATCAATTTCATCCTTGGAATTGTGGCAAGTTTGCAACTAAAGGGATTGTGAGTAATATCATTCCTTTTGGTTGATTTTCCTTTTTCATAACTAGTGTGTAATATCTAGTGTTGATTAGGATTGGTTCTTGGTTCTTATTTCACGTCAATTGTAGGATCCTTTTATCATTATATTATGATCAATTTAGTGGAATTAGTTCCTAGATTGTCTTGTTGAGTGTAAATTGTCAATTGCTTGTGGAATTGCTAGTTTATGTGGAGTCTAATCACATGAGGGATTTACGCCATTTAGTAGTTTTAGTAATTGGAATTTCATTTGATCTTGTGTTGTGTGCTTAATCCCATTGAGCTCATCATCATTTTGGTGTTAAGGTTGTTGATTACAAATTAGATTACAAAGGTTTTTAGGGTTCATGCTAAAAGTAAGATTATGACCGGATTTTCTTTGAAGTTATTTCAATTGTTTGATTGCATATGCTTTAATCAATTTAAGGCATATCATATTTAGTTATTCAAGCTTGACCACACCCATATTTGTGGATTGGGTTTATAAAGACCAAGGGTTTACGCAATTGGTGGATTTGTTTGATTGATATTGTGTAATTGGTCTTTCAATTTGGTTTTGTGTGCTTATACTTGGATTTAAGCATATCATCTTTTGGTATCAGAGCTCAAGTTTAGAGAAGGGAGTAGTGTTAGTTGATTTCTTGATCTTCATGTTCAATTAGGGTTCTTCAATTTATGATCCAAAATTATATGTCGCAAAATTGAGGTTGCGTAATTATCTTGTAAGAAGTTGAATTTTGCTACTTGTTGAAGTTGAATTGATACACTTGTTATAGTTCCTTATTGTTGATAATTTTCATGAAGGAAGAGGCGTAGAAGTGTATTATTGATTCAAAATTCAAAACTTGGAAATTACCTCATTTATGAAGGGAGTGGAAGTGTAATCCATTTCATGTTGTTTTCGAAAATAAGAGTATAGTTATACAATTTTTCATAATTAAATTGTGTAGATTATAGGGAAGCTATTTGATTTTCAAAACACACATTAAGTAATAGAAGTTATTGTGTGTTTATTTGAATTTGAAAGTGGCTTCTTACCAATTGTGGAAAGGTTGCAATAATTGAAATCATTTGATGAATTAAGCTGCCTTATTAAGTTGCAGTTTGAAAAGTGTGTTTGAAGTGGAGGAGTGCACTGTGAGTAAAAGGTGTGTATGTGTGTGTGTGTGTAGACCGTGAGTAGAAGGTATGTGTGTGTGGTGTTGTGCTTGTGTATTTAGTGAAGGGTGTGTGTGTGTGGCAAAGTGTTTATGTGTGTTGAAGTAAAGGGGATTGCAAGTGGTGTATGTAGTGGTGGTGAGTGTTTGTACTATGAGTAAGCGAAGTGTGTGAGGTTGTGAAATTGTACATTTGTGTATATGGTGAGGTACTGCACATGTTGGTTATTTGTAGTGTGAAACCATGGCCAAGTGATCAAGAAGTTTACATGTGACCTAAAGAGCTAAGGTACCTTTCAGTATAGGGGATAAATACTATGATGAAATTGAATGTGATATTCTACTTATGTGTGCATCCCATATATTGCTTGGTAGGCCTTAGCTATATAATAGGAGGGTCTTACATGATGGCTTTAAGAATACCTATATATTCCAAAAAGAGGGAAAACACATTATTCTAAATTCGATGTCACCTTTATAGTTCAAAAGGTTTAGCAACAAATTAGTAGGCCATCAAAGGTAAAAGGGGTTCTAGTGCAGACTAATAAATCTGCGGAAAAGAAGGTATTGTTGATGGGATAGGGTGAGTTGGAGAGAGTTATTGTAGAAGAGACTCCAGTATACCTGCTATAGTTGAGATATGCCTTAAGGGTATAGGAACATCAATCTCTACCCTCTGCAGTATCTCAGGTATTAAATGAGTACAATGATATTTTTACTGATGATTTGCCAACGGGTTTACCACCTCTAAGGAATAAAGCATGCCATCGACCTCGTGCCAAGGTCAGTATTACCAAATAGACATATCGTATGAATCCCGATGAGGCTAGAGAATTAAAACATTAGGTAGATGAGTTAGTTAAGCGGGGGTTTGTTAGAGAGAGTCTTAGTCTTTGTGCTATTCTAGCCTTTCTTGTTCCTAAGAAGGATGGTATTTGGAGAATGTGTATCAATAGTAGGGCCATCAACAAAATCACCAAAAAATACAGGTATCCCATTCCTAGACTTGATGATATGTTGGATAAGTTACATGGTGCATAGGTTTTCTCCAAAGTGGATCTTAAAAGCAGGTATCACCAAATTCACATGAGAGAGGGAGACAAATGGAAAACCGCTTTTAAAACATGCCATGGACTATATGAGTGGATGGTTATGCCATTTAGCTTGAGTAATGCTCATAGTACATTTATGAGATTGATGAATCATGTAATGAAGGAATTTATAGGTAAATTTGTTGTTATTTATTTTGATGATATTCTGATATACAGCAAAAACCTAGAACATCATGTGGAGAATCTTCAGGCAATATTTTTAGTTTTGAGGGAACAATAGCTATTTGCAAATCTCTAGAAGTGTTCCTTTTACCAAACTGAGGTAACATTTTTAGGTTTTAATGTATCTGGCTCAAGTGTCAAACTGGATGATGAGAAAGTGAAGGCAATCAGGGAATGGCCAACACCTGCCTCAATTATGGAGGTAAGGAGTTTCCATGGACTAACATCCTTTTATAGGTGCTTTGTCCATAATTTCAGAAGCATTGTCAGTCCTCTCACAGAACTGACTAAGAAAAATGTTCCTTTCATCTAGAGTAAAAAGGCCTAGAGGAGTTTTGAAGAGGTAAAGGAAAAACTTACTTGTGCTCCATTATTGGCTTTACCTGACTTTGACAAAGTTTTTGAGCTAGAATGTAATGCTTCTATAATAGGGATTGGTGCTGTATTATTGTAAGAAAAGACATTCATAGCATATTTTAGTGAAAAGTTGAGTGGTGCAACCTTGAACTATTCTATTTATGATAAGGAATTTTATTCCTTAGTGAGGGCTCTAATGACATGGCAGCATTATCTTATCCCAAGAGAATTTATCATCTATACAGATCATGAGTCACTGAAGCATTTCAAGGTCAGCAGAATCTATTTAAGCAACAAGCCAAGTTGGTGGAGTTTTTGGAAAGTTTTGCATATGTGATAAAGTACAAGATGGGTAATCAGAATATGGTTGCTGACGCTTTATCACACAGGTATGTACTTATCACTTTTCTTCAGTCAAAACTACTGGGTTTTGAATTATTAAAGGAACAATATGTGCATGATGACGAGTTTAGAGCAATTATGGAGAAATGTTTTGGAGGCAAGATGTATGAGGGATATTGCATGATTGAAGGGTTTTTATATAAATTTGGGAAGTTATGTATACCTTTTGGATCTATGAGGGAATTATTAGTGAGGGAAGCACATGTAGGTGGATTTTCTAGGCACTTTAGTGAAAAGAGAACCCTAGCTATGTTGAGAGAGAATTTTTATTGGAAGGGTATGATAAAGGATGTCTATAGGGTGTTAGAAAGATGTGGAGTTTGCAAGAGGGCTAAAGGAAAGAAAGGCATACAGCATGATTATATACCTTTACCTATACCTGCCAAACCTTGGATTGATGTCAGTATGGATTTTGTGTTGGGGTTGCCTAGGACGCAAAGGGGAAAGGATTTTATCATGGTGGTTGTTGAAAAATTCTGCAAAACGTCCCATTTTGTGCCCTATCACAAAACAGATGATGCCCTTTTTATTGCTAACATTTTTGTGCAGAAAATTGTCAAATTACATGGAGTTCCACACAGCATAGTGTCAAATAGAGACACTAAGTTTCTTAGTTTCTTTTGGAAGATGCTATGGAGAAGACTGGGTACTAAGCTTATGTATAGTACCTCCTGCCATTCACAGATCGACGACCAGACAGAGGTTGTCAACCATACTCTTAGCAACTTACTCAGAGTAACGGTTTACAAGAATCTTACTGATTAGGACTTATGTCTTCCTATTGTTGAGTTTGTTTACAATAGGTCTACTCATAGTTCAACCAGTAAGTCTCCCTTTGAAGTTGTGTATAGCTATAATCCTACTACTCCATTGGATTTAATAGCAAGACCAGCAACAAAGGAAGAGAGTCTTAATGGAGTGGAACGAGCCAAGAAGATCCAGTAGATTCATGAGAAAACAATTGAATGCTTTTAGAAGACTTAGGAACAGCAAAAAATTCAGGGAAGCAAACATAGGAAAACCCACATTTATAATCTAAGTGACTTAATCTGGATTAATCTTAACAGAGGTAGGTTTCCACATAAGAAGTCACAGAAGTTGTCTCCCAAATCAAATGGACTGTTCAGAGTTATCAAGCGCATCAACAACAATGCCTACCGATAGAGCTACCAACAGAGTATGGTGTATCAGCAACCTTTAATATTGCAAATTTGTCAGCATACATGCATGAAGACCTATCAGATTTGAGGGAAAATCTTCTTGAGGCCCGAGGAGATGATAGGAATCATATTCCCATAGGACCAATCACCAAGGCCCGAGCTAAGGCTTACAAAACTTAGTTTTGAGAATCTTTCATGAGCAACCGAATCCTAAGGATGCTAACTTGATTTCTACCTTTTCATCATATAATTTTTATGCATTTCAACAGGTAGACTTATTGGTTCTATAGGGTGCCAAATCACCTACACTATTAAGTGAGTTGGAAACCTCAACAAGACTCATATCTAGTGACCTTGAAGAATCGGCATGTTAAAGACTTTTTATTTGTTTGTTATTTTCTTGGAACCATTTATTTTGTAAGTTTTTGGGACATTTTATTTTGTTATAATTTGTATTTTAGGATCGGCTACCTTACAATGGCATAAATGTAATTTTCTAGTCATTTTAATCCTAAAGGGAGCAAATATAAATACTTGCTTAAGTAGGGTTTTGAGAGAGGAGAGTATACACTTATTTGTAGCAAATTTTCGTGGGAATTAGGGCTCTTCCTAATTGTCATTGGACTCTTATCAATTTCATCCTTGGAATTGTGGAGAGTGTGCAACTAAAGGGATTGTAAGTAATATCATTCCTTTTGGTTTATTTTGCCTTTTTTCATAACTAGTGTGTAATATCTAGTGTTGGTTAGGGTTGGTTCTTAGTTCTTATTTCACATCAATTGTATGATCCTTTTATCATTATATTGTGCTCAATTTTGTGGAATTGGTTCTTAGATTGTCTTGTTGAGTGTAAATTATCAATTGCTTATAGAATTGCTAGTTTACATGGAGTCCATTCACATAAGGGATTCACGCCATTTATTAGTCTTCGTAATTGGAATTTCATTTGATCTTGTGTTGTATGCTTAATCCCATTGAGCACATCATCATTTTGGTGTTAAGGTTGTTGATTTATGAATTGGATTACAAAGGTTTTTAGGGTTCACGTTAAAAGTAAGATTGTAACCGGATTTTCTTTGAAGTTATTTCAATTGTTTGATTACATATGCTTTAACTAATTTAAGGCATATCATCTTTTGGTATCAGAGCATATCATATTTAGTTATTCAAGCTTAGTCACACCCATATTTGTGGATTGGGTTTATAAAGACTGAGGGTTTACGCAATTGGTGGATTTGTTTGATTGACATTGTGTAATTAGTCTTTTAATTTGGTTTTGTGTGCTTATACTTAGATTTAAGCACATCATCATGCATTTCCTTCTATCATTGTAGGTGATAGAAGTTGGTTTGTGAATCTTATTGGAGCAAGAATATCACAAGGTTGAGTATAATAACCCTTTAGTAGAGTGAACCTTATATATAATAGACCCTAGTAGGTTTGAGCATAGTGAGGCTTGATCATGGTATGTTTTACGTGTAAAAGGACTTGAGCATAGTAGGCTTGGTGTGTAATAGGCCTTACTAGTTCTCAAGTACAGCTAACCTCAAGTAGGTAAAGTCTTGCACATAGCTTCAAGTAGACTAGAGGATCACCATCAAAAGTGATTCGATGTTGCGCTTTAGAAATGAAAGAAGAGAGCTACCTCTATTTGTCACCTAGACTGCACTCTCAAGTAGTTACCCCCTAGGTGGAAGTCTTAGGTAAAGCATGTTAGCGTTAAAGTCAAAGTATATGGCTTTTTTTAAGAAGACCAAGACTAATTAAGGAGTGAGATTGATGCTCATGTTGATGCGCTACTTCTTTGTGTGCTATGCCTAGAATATCTTTCCTCCCCCAATTGCCAACATGTCTCATCAACATGGGGTAGTAACTCTAGATTTTGGGTAAGACTTTTCCTCTCATGATTTTGTTGTGTCATCCTATCTAATAGTGCTATGAGAGGGCCTCTTTATAGCTTGCATTATTTAAATATGTCTAAGTCATCATGTACCTAGAAGGCGATGCCTTCACTTAGCAGTAGTAATACAATGACCCACTTAGAGGGTTGTCATGAATAGGAGACCACTTAGATTCTTAAGATCTAAGAAGCCTCTAAAGTCATCTTGCACATTAAAATAAAGTTCTCTCTTTCCAGCGATGATATATAAGAGATTTATTATGAAAAAAATATTCAATCACACTTAAGTAGCAATAATAACATTCATTGCCAATAGTTTGCAGCTCTCTTTTACTAGTTAAGGGGTTATTTCCCACTATATAACTATTTAGTATGAGTTACTAAGAGATTAAAAAAACTCCATGACAGAAATTTTATGATTAAGTATAAGTAGATTTATTTTCTTACTTAGTTGTAGTGGCTTATGATGTGCTCAAGAGAAAATGCTCTAACTAGTATGCACTATGCATACTTAATTTCCATCATGTGCCTAGGAGTCATAGCTCATATTAGTTCGCATTGTTCATGCTTGACATTCCATAATGTGCTTGGGAGTCAAAGCTCGTACTAGTCTGCACTATGTATGCTTGACTTTCCATTATGTACTTAGGAGTCAAAGCTCTTACCAATCTGCACTATATATGCTTGACTTTCCATCATGTTCTTAGGAGTCAAAGCTTTTACTAGTCAGCATTGACGTTTACACTACCCCTTATATACTTTGTTTTAGTAAATCATGAATCTTGTGTAAATTCTAAGATGATCATTCATTGGTATATAGGAGTAAATTGGCTAAATGTTGCTTAAGTTGAGAAGTAGCTTCATGGCTAGCTTTAGGGGAAATGAGCAAGTTTCGCTCACAATTAGAAGCATTAGCATGAGAGCTAAGCGTTAAGGCATCGCTTTGTTTTAGGGTATGAGAGTTGTGATCCTAAGGTATTGCTTAGGCTTAAGGTATAGGAGTTGTGATGCTAGGGCTTTGCTTGGGCTTAAGGCATGGAAGCTAAGATGTTAGGAAATTACATGGGCTTAAAGCATGAGTATATAAGACTATAATGCAAAGGTTAAAGAAAAATGAAACTTTTATTATTTGCGGCAAAATCTACTCTTTATTTCCAAAAGTAATGTCAAGTTTTAACTTCAACTTTAGTGCTTAATAAATCACTAATCCCTATAAGATGAGTCATTCTATAACATGTGGATATCGCTATCTTCAATGACAAGCTCCCCATGTTGAAGTCTCTCATGAAATATCTTTCTTAAGCCTTGACAATCCAGCTTCATCAGATGCTATAGATTGTCATAAGTAGTACACTTTTTGCCCATGTTCGCTGATGAAACTTTCTACTCATTTATTTCTTTTTTTCTTTTGCTTGCCCCTGTGGGAGCCTCGAATTTTCTTCTTTTTTTTAGGCTTCTCTTGAGTCTCCTCCTAAGTAGGTAGTGGTGTGCTAGAAGGTTTTGCAATAGCAGTCTCTTCCTCTTCAGCATATTCATCAAAGAATGCGGCTTTAGTAAAATATGACTCATTGTGATTAAACGGATTGTTCATAACAGGAATGAATATGTCTTTTCTTTTCTAATAGCCTTTAATGCATTAACACCATGTTGAGGTTATGAGATTGTGATCATGCAATCACTTCCTTCAAATGAGTAGATGGTAGGATACAGGCGTGTCGATTATGTGGAATCATGTAGAGCCCTATGTAGAGCCAACTTTAAAGTCTACATTGACATACCTTGCCGTGTTTGTAGATGCATCAGTGAAGATATTTACAGTAATAGGTTGTCTCACCAAGTGCTAGTTATCTATCCTTATAGCCTTGAATATAGACATCAACATTATATTTATAAAGGAGCCACTATCTATAAATGTTCTTTTAATATGATACCTATTGAGATTCTAGGTTCAATCCCTAGTAGAGTGGCAAAAAATGTGGATGAGAGCATTTGTAGCACCTCATTGATTATTATGTGTAGGAAGCGGATTATTATGGATAGTGTTATCTTTTATGACAAGTTCTCCATTATAGAGCTTGTCATTAACGATCTTTTTTGAGGTCCAACACTCTTTGTAAGGTGATCTATGGTCCTATGATATCTATAAAACTTGGGATTATTCTTTATAACGCCCCAAAACTCGAGCCACACTACTACCTACCATGTATCCTTATCTCACAAAAACACGTTAATTCTCTATGCAACTCTAATACATTTAAACCTGTAACTCCTATAATAAAAGCATTCTATATAACCTCAAAATTCAAATAATAACTTGAACCATGACAAATATCTAACACAGTGAAAGTCTTTAAACACCAAAAATAATGATTTCAAAAGATACTGTCTATTACATTTAAACATCATAATTTTCCTAAAACTTAATCATCATAATAATAATAGTACTCTTCATCTTCCTCTCTCTATGGTTCACCTAAACCTAAGTCTCCCTCAATACCTGCATCTAAAAATGATCCCCTAAAGAGTGAGCTAATGCCCAATACATATAATGCAAACACATACGCATGAACAAACATAAATGAGTATCACATACATCATGTATAACTTAAATACAGACAATCATTTCTTAAAATAATTTATGTCTACAAGCAAACAATAGGATACTCATGACTCCCTTAACACACTTAACACATTGGAGCATGACTTGGTGATGGGAACTACCACTATGGACCCCATACCCATGGATACTTAAGCACTTAATTAACATTCAACCCAGATCATTTCCAAGTACAATTCCACTAGGGATAACGTCACTCAAGGATCATTGGGGTACTGTCTAGGGATCTACCACCATGGCCCCCTAGGCCGAGCTAAGCACATACAGCATACTACTTAAACACTTAAACAAATTTATCAATTAAAATAAGTTCTATAATAGACTAACTTAAACAAGCACAAATCAACACATAAGTTACACGTACCTTAGATCATTGCCTTAAACACTTCCTGGTCTTAGACTTAACCTAATTGGAAATCTGTACACATTAACATGCTCTTCTTAGTATTCAATCTAAGATCAATATCATTCTTAATTTCCTTAATCCTATTCATTTAATTTCTCTAAGCCTTACTAGTTATTTAGGTTACATGGAAATAGTTTAAATTGAAGTTAAACAAACATATAATTATGTTATACTTTATTCAACACGGTTATGTTGGGGACCATGCTGTTCAACATGGGCTAAAGCACAACCATGTTAGGGGTCGTGTATCTCTCGGTGCAAAACTTAGTTTCAATATGGTTTAAACACAACCATGTAGTGAGGTCGTGTTACCCTTACTTAACACAGTCGAAATACAACCATTTTGGGTAGCCGTGTATTTCTTGGTGCACCTTTCTATTTTAACACAGTCAAAACACAACCGTATTGGAAGGATATGTATCTTTTGGTGAACTTTTCCATTTCAACACAGTCAAAACACGATCGTGTTGGGTGGTCGTGTTGCTCGTAACTTAACATGGTCGAAATACGACCATATTGGGAGGCCCTGTATCTCTCGGTTCACTTTTCCATTTCAACATGGTTGAAACACAACCATGTTGGTAGGCCATGCTACACTCGGTAATCTCTACGAACCCTATTTCTTTGACTCAAATTCCTCTAAAACTTAATCCTTTCTATTCTTAAGCTTAACTAAGTTTCTAAAATTCATAATTGTAGTTAATTTACAAAGAATTTCATACTTACTTCAAATTCCACAAATCGAAAAATCTCAGGTCATTGATTTTTTTTGTTCTCATACGTCCCTTCACATACCTCGTTTTTTGTTTAAACAAATGACAGTCGTAGTTACAAATGCCATAAATCCTCAATTGAAATTTGTATAACAATTCTTACCTTTCGTACTTGGAACTAAGTCGCACCGTCTCCTTTTGTCGTCTTAGGTTTTGTCTACAGAGCATTTACGTCTGCTATTTTATTGTAAGGATTGTAAAAGAAGGAACATTAGATCATCTAGGATTAAATACTCCCATCACAAAATGTCCAAATTGCCTTTCTCATTTTCTAAAATTCCATTTTCGTCCTTACCTCTTTGTGATCATATATTTATTAAATAAATCAATAATTAGATTTTTCAAGTGTTACATTCTCCCCCCCTCCCTTCCCACCTCTCCCCCCCTTATAAAAACTTTCATCCTCAAAAGTTCCTGATTCTAGAAGAGTTTTGGATACTTTCTCTTCATTTCTTCCTTTAACTCCTAATGTACGATCTGACCGTTCTAACAAGTTTAACCCTCTACTCAATCTTAGCTTACGATCAGTTCTCAGGCAAGTGTACCTATCGACTAGAAGTATAGCATAGGAATACAGGTATCGATCCCACGAAGACTTATAAGTACTAGTACTAACGATTCTCCTACTATTTAACTTCTCATTATTGATGATCTCAACTATCCTAATTATTGCTTAAATCTGAAAGAAACGAATAAAATGAACAAAGTAAATGTATTCAAACACTCTCTTAATTAATTCAATGATCTAAACATACCCTGCCCAAGATCTACCCCTAATTCGCATGCAACTTTTATTCAATTCCAAACTTTCCAATGATTAATACCCAATCTCTGATTTGCGGAGTTTCTTACACTAGATTAGGGTCTTTCTCAAGATCAATAATCTCTAATCCTAATTAAGCCAATTAAGATCTCTCCTCAATTAACATAATTAAGATTGCAATAAAATCTTAGGACTCTCAATTGAACCAGACCACAATGACCTCGTTCAATACAGAAAACCTCCTATAACCTATCTTTAGGATTACAAGGGGTCTTTTTATCCATGCCAGATCTACTCTATTAAACGATTTCTCAATCTTAATAACAGAGATATAATCCCATCCTAATATTGCGCACATATCAAGATGAACAAACTATGATTGCAACATGAATAAACTCAAAGATTAGAATTAATTATTGAACATCAACAATTCTGTCACATGACAATTAGGGGTTTCTCAAGGGAACAGGTATGAAACAATTAGCCACTCATGAATCTAATAAGAAGAGCAAAACATAAAATAATTGAGTCCATAAAGAAAATTCAAACACGAAATATCTTGGCTTCAAATCCGAAAACTATTCTGGCAACAGCTTCTCTTCTCTAAGGTTTCTCTTGTGCCGCCTCCCCTTCCTCTCCTTAGGGTTGTTCTATTTATACTTCCTAAGGAATGGCCGGGCATCTTCAGCTAGAAAGATACGACTATATCTTTCCTTTTCCAAGTGAATCTCGACAAGTGAATAACAGTCGCCTGACATGCCTAACAACACGGCCAGATTTCAAACCGTGTCTCCCTCTAGTCGATAATCTGTAACTCCTCATTCTTGTTCAGTGTTTGGCACGGCTAGGAACATAGCTAGTAACACGGCTAGCAACACGGCTAGATTATAAACTGTGCCAAGTTCTGGAGCTTTCCACGTCTTCGTAGCATCTGCCACGGCTTCAAGCACACCCCTATCACAAGCCATGCTTCCTTTCCAAGTGACACTTTCGTCTTCAGGTATGCCCACGGGTCATGACACGGGCATGGCTTTCCCTGTGTTTTCCATGAGTAACTTTAACTTGATCTTTTAAGCTTCAATCATGCTCCATTTATTAACTTTCTCCTTCTCTTTGGTATTATACCCCGAAACTGATATATTTATCTGTTAAGTACCGAATCCGCATTGATTTTATTCAAAAGACTACACAAATTCAGCATTAATGCCCATGATTTAGAAGGGTTAATTTACTCTTATCAACTCCCATGTCACTTCCCTTTCCATTTAGTTTGTCCATTACACTTTAACATAAGGGATTATTTTGTGTCTTAGCACTCGTTCCTTAGTATCCATAATCTTGATTGGCTTTTCCAAAGACATTAAATTCAGTTGCACATCCAATGGTTTCAAGGCCACTATCTGATCCAGGTCGGGTACATACTTCCTCAACATGGATTTGTGGAACACATCATGTTCCTCGGGCTAACCTGTAAGCTACTGTGACTATTATCTCCAAGATCTCAAATAGGCCTATATACCATGGGTTTAGTTGTCCCCTTAACTAGAATTTAATCACTCCCTTTGTTGGAGAAATCTTCAATAATACCTTATCTCCCACTTGGATCAAGGGATGCCTTCTCTTGTCTGCATAGCTCTTTTATCAAGATTAGGCTGTCTGTATTATCTACCTGATTAGTTTTACCTTATCAACTACTTCTTGCACTAACTCCGACCCCATCATTTGTCTTTCTCCCACTTTATCCCAATGCAGTGGAGATTTGCACCTTCTTTCATAAAGAGCTTCATATGGTGCCATCTGAATGGTTGCTTGGTAACTATTATTATAGGCAAACTTCACCAAAGGTATATGCTCATTCTAATTCCCTCCAAAGTTTAGTGCACGTACCCTAAGCAAATCTTCCAATATTTGTATAGTCCTTTCAAACTAACCATCTATCTATAGGTGGAATGCTATATTGAACTGCAATTTGGTGCCCAATGCCTTGTGAAGGCTGCTCCAAAATCTACTCACAAACCTTGTGTCTCTATCATAAGTGATTGTCACTAGCACTCCATGTAGTCTAACTATCTCCTGTATGTATATCTGAGCCAATTTCTCCAATTTATATCCTACTCTAATAAGTATGAAATGAGCATACTTAGTCAATCTGTCCACTATAATCTAAACTGCATCCTGCTTCTCCCTGGTATTCGAGAGAGCTATAATAAAATTCATTGTCACATACTCCCATTTCCACTCTAGTATTGGAAGAGATTGTAATTCTCCAGCTGGTCTCTTGTGTTTTATTTTAATCTGTTGGCATGTGAGGCATTTGGCTACATATTCTTCTATTTCTCTCTTCATGTTTCTCCACCAATAACAGTTCTTCACATCCTTGTACATTTTGGTACTTCCAGGATGTATTTTATAAGTGAATTGATCTGCTTTATTCATTATTTCTCTCTTCAATTCTGCATCCCTCAGCACATATAGTCTCGTTTTATACCTCAAGGTCCCTTTTGTATCTAAGTTGAATTCTGGTGCCTTGCCTTGTTCCATTCAATTCTTAATCTCTTGAATATCCTTATCTTCCATCTGACCTGATTTAACTGTATCCACTATGGTTAGCTAAATCCTTAAAGTAGCCATTTTTGCTCCCACATCTTGTTTCAAAACTTCTAGCTCCATTTTGCACATGTCTTCCAATAACTCTTTCTATAAAGTGATGAGAGTGGCTACATTGCCTTGTTTCTTTCTACTAAAGGCATCTGCCACCACATTGGCTTTTGTTGGATGGTATTGTATTTCTAGGTCATAATCCTTAATTAACTCTAACCATCTCCTCTATCTCATGTTCAGCTCTTTCTACGTAAATATGTGCTCCAGGCTTTTGTGGTTAGTGAAGATTTTGCATTTTTCTCCATATAAGTAGTCTCCATAGTTGCCAATTCTAGCTGCCAATTCTAAGTCGTGAGTTAGGTAGTTCTTCTCATATAACTTCGATTGTTGAGATGCATAAGCTATTACCTAATTACCTTGCATCAATATATACCCCAACCCTTGAACTGAGGCATCGCTATATATTGTAAACTTTTCTCCACTCTTGGGTAAATTCAAAGCTGGCGCCAACACCAATTTCTCCTTAAGCGTTTGAAAGCTAACTTCACATCTATCATCCCATTCAAATTTCACATTCTTCTTTGTGAGTCAGGTAAGTGGGATTGCTATTTTGGAAAACCCTTTTACAAATATCCTATAGTAGCCTTCTAAACCCAAGAAGCTTCTTACCTCTGTAACTATCTTAAGTCTGTGCCAATCTACTATTGCTCTCACCTTTTCCAGGTCCACAAATATACCATCCTTATTAACCACATGACCTAAGAAGACTACTTGTTCTAGCCAGAATTCACATTTATTGAATTTGGCATACAACTTCTCATCATATAGTCTACTTAATACTAATCTCAAGTGCTCCTCATGCTCTTCAATACCTTTAGAGTATATCAGGATATCATCTATAAAGATAATTACAAACTTATCCAAGAAATCCTTGAATACTCTTTTCATTAAATCCATGAATGTAGTTAGTGCATTCGTTAGTCTAAGTGGCATCACCAAAAACTCATAGTGTCCATATCTAATCTTGAATATTGTTTTCTGGATGTCCTCTTCTCTGATTCTGAGTTGATGATAGCTTGATCTCAGGTCTACTTTGGCAAACACCTAAGCTCCTTGCAGTTGATCAAACAGGTCATCTATCTTGGGAAGAGGATTTTAATTTTTTTATGGTAACCTTGTTTAATTCCCTATAGTCTATACAGAGCCTCATGCTTCCATCTTTCTTCTTCACAAACAGGACTGGCGCACCCTAAGGAGAGACACTGGGTCTTATGAAACCATTATCTTGTAGCTCTTGTAATTATTTCCTTAGTTCTTCTAATTCTACTGGTATCATCCTATAGACTGGCTTTAATATAGGTACTGTACCCTATACAAAGTCAATGTTGAATTCTATTTACTTAGCTAAAGGTAAACCAGGAAGATTTTCTAGGAACACATTAAGAAATTCCCTCACTATTTATACTTCTTCCATTTTAACTTCTTCACTAGCTTTAATAGATATAGTTGCTAGTACACTTTTTTTTCACATCTCATAGGTTAGCAATCTAGTGAGTCTCAACACTTCATGTTTGTATTCAAAACATCCATCTCTTGGTATATTAAACTACACCACCATGTTGTGGCAGTCAATTGTAGCATGATATTTTGACAGCCAATTGACACCTAAAATAACATCAAACTCTATCATCTTTAATACTAGGAGGTCTGTTGGCATCACCCTACTATAAATTTCTATTCTCACTCCTTTGCATATCTTACTTATTCTTCCACCTACTCTCAAAGGAGTACTAACAGCCAAGTAGTTATCTATATTTTCAACATCCAAAGCATATGCATAGACAAAATTTTCAAACACATAGAACACAGACGCACCAGTATCGAATAGTAAATATGCATTGTAAAAGTGTACTGGAAGTATACTTATAATGTTGTCTACATCTGGCATGTTTTGGTGTTGCTACTCAAACACCTTGGAAGGAACTTTGTCTAAGACCACCTGCTTTTGGTCTACCTCCCTATCCTCTCACTAGAGGTCTACCTGCTTGTTGAACTAGTCCTGCTTGGTTTTTTATCTATCCTTGAGGATAGCTAACTGCCTTATGTCCCCTTTGGTTGCTTACATGATAAAAGATTAGGGGATCTGACCTTTCAGTACAATGTCTGCTAATGTGCCCTGTCTTCCCACAAGAGAAACATCCCCCATTTAGCCATTTACACTGTCTTAACTTATGAGGCCCATAACATGTAGGCAATTTAGCATTTGTGTCTACTATAGTGAGTGCTAAAGGAACTTGCTTGATCTAAAGAGGAGGGACTACAACTCTGAGTGTTCTTCTTTGCAGCAAGTGATGTCTTTTACCCCTATCTTGCCCCATTCCACTAGAGGTAAGTCTTTTTCCTAAAGCTATTGCTACTATATGACTCCTCTATTCTTCTATGATCTTCTTATTTTGTTCAAGGCACTTCGCTTTGTCTACCATTTCAGCATATGTATTTAGCTGAAAGGCTCAAGACCTATCATCATTGCGTACATTTTCAGGAAGGAACTGAATGAGGCGATTCAACTCTATCTCATACTCTTCAATAGTTTAGTTCCCTATTTATAGTTGTAATAATCATTCTCCATTCTGTCTCTAGAGCTTTTGGGGAAGTATCTCTAATAAAACGGCTCCTTAAACACTTCCTAGTTCATGTACTCCCCTACAAGTTTAGGGACCGAAGCTCACCATTTTGCTGTAGTTCCCTTCAACATGAATGCAGCATAATTCACCTTCCTATCTTCTAGTATCTGGAAGGCAGCAAAGGTCTTCCCAACTTCCTGTACCTAATCCTCAACTTCGATTGGGTCATTCACTCTAAGGTTAAACTCCTTAGCTACTCTTATATACCTATCAAAGCTGATGGGTTCATTAGCTTTCATATCCTATGGGACATTGAGTGCTTGGTGTTGTTGTGTTGGTAGTCCCACCAGGTGGTTTACAGTATGCAGTAGTTGCACTATTTCTTCAATTATTTGACCTCTTTCCCCTTGTGGCTATAGGTTCTAAGTTACCTCCTTATTGAGGTTATCACGCCTAACACCTCTTCTAGTTCTTGATCCAGTAATTCTTCTTGGAGACATTCTATTTAAGAAGAGACAACTAGATCTACTTATGTTAGTATTAGTCATGGTTAGTTTCATAATGTGTAAATATATATACACATATACCACTATACATGGGTCTATTCATACATAAAGCTTAGCTGTTAGAAGAATACAAGAAAATAATTACATAATTAAGTAAACGGCCCATATTTTATCCATTCTCTTCATGTTTCACTATCATATAGATCTAGTGCCTAATTATTCTAAAGATCATAGCTTAGACTCTATTTTTTAAAACTTATATCTATTGACCATCACTTAGTGCTAAAGATCATTGCCTAAGCTCTCTAGGATCAACAACCTATGCTCTATAGATCAAAAGTTAATTCATAAGGATCGTGAACCTATTCTCTATAGATTCAAACTTAAGTCTCTAAAGATCATAAACTTAGAGCTCTAATACCACCTAAGTTGTAACAACATGAAACCAGGGCTACACTACTACCTACTACATGTCCTTATCTCATAAGAATACATTAAGACTCTGAATAACTTTGATACATTTTAACCTATAACTCTTATAATAAAAGAATTCTATATAACCTCAAAATTCAAATAATAACTTGAACCATAACAACTATCTAACATAGCAGAAGTCTTTAAACACCAAAAATAATGATTTCAAAAGATACTATCTATTACAGTTAAACATCATAATTTTCTTAAAACTTAATCACCATAATAATAATGGTACTCTTCATCTTCCTCTCTCTATGGTTCACCTAAACCTAAGTCATCTTTTGGGTTCTCATCTCCCTCAACACCTACATCTAAAAATGATTCCCCGAAGGGTAAGCTAATGCCCAGTACGTATAACATAAACACATACGCATAAACAAACATAAACGAGTATCACACACATCATGCAGAACTTAAACACAAACAATCATTTCTTAATATAATTTATGTCTACAAGCATACAATAGGGTACTCATGGCCCTTTTAACACACTTGACACATTGGAGCATGGCTTGGTGATGGGAACTGCCACTACGGGCCCCACACCCATGTACACTTAAACCTGGTTTTCGAAACTACTACAATGGGCTCTACACCCATGTATACTTAATCACTTAAACTTGTTGATGGGAACTACCACTACAGGCCCCACACCTATGTACATTTAACCACTTAATCAACATTAAGCCCAAATCATTTCCAAGTACGACTCCACTAGGTGTAATGTGACATAAGGATCATTGAGATGCTCCCTAGGGATCTACTACTACGAGCCCCTAGGCTGAGCCAAACACATACAACATACCACTTAAACACTTAAACCGATTAATCAATTAAAACAAGTTCCATACATAAACTAACTTAAACAAGCACATATCAACATGCAAGCTATACATACCTTAGATCTAAGCCTTAAGTACTTCCTGGTCTTGGACTTAACCTAATTGGAAATCTATACATATCAACATGCTCTTCTTAGTATTCAATCTAAAATCAATATCATTCTTAATTTCCTTATTGTTATTCATAATTTCCTTATTCCTATTCATTTAATTTCTCTAAGCCTTACTAGTTATCTAGGCTGTAATGTCCCAAAAATTTTGAAAAACTCTATGAAAATTTAAAGAAAATAAGAAAAATGAAAAATACTTTTAAGTCGGGATAGTGTTAATGACAATCTTGTAATATTAAAAAATTTGAGAAATTTATGACAAAAAATTTAAAACATTGTGATGCATTAATATTATTTTAATAATTTATGATGATAATAGGCTTTAAAAAAGTAGAAAATTGAGGAAGACATGAGATTCATTTGATAAGTATCACAAACAATGAGAAATAAATATTTAGAATAATTGAAAAGAATAACCATTGCAAAAAAAAAAAAAAAAAGATAACGAACGTAGCATTTCAAATTTTATGAAATATATTACTAAATAAATTTAGGAAGCGAAGTAATTAAAAAATATCTGTATATAGGTGTATAAACAAATAAATTAACATATAAATAAAAAATAATTGTAAGTCCTAATTTTAGTTCGTGCAATTTAAATTAAAATAATGAATTTCTCGAAACATAAATTTTGGGTAATATTGGGTTAAATAATGAAATTAATTGAAACTATAGATTTAGGAATTTCAAATGAAAATTTTGAGTAAATATTTATGTCCAGAATAATCAAATTAGCTTAGATGTAAAGTTCGTAATAAAATACTAAAAATATAAAATTTAAAGGTATCACTATACGCGTGTAGAATATTAAAATAGAATAATTATAATATATAATATAATATAATATAATATAATATAATATAATATATAAATAACTGTGGGAAAAAAATTTCAAATCTACCACATTGCCCAACACCCCTTCCCTCTCACGTTGGTTAACAGTAGCAATAGTAACATCAATCAGTCGCCTCCATCACGTTAAATCACAGTCCGTGCTACCCCTATCCCTTGCTTCTCTATTTCCTTCCCTCCTTTCTTCTTCTTCTTCTGGCTACAACATTGTCCCTCATCACCGCCTAAACATAACTTTGCTTTCTTCCCTTCTTCATTCCTTCCTCCTTTCAACCTTCTTCTTTTCGTCTCTTTTTTACACCGATTGGATTCCCTCTGCCTCTATACAACCTCATGACGCAACATAAAACGTGTGAATTGTGTTGAGATTATCATAAACCACTGATTCTGCGAATATGCGGAGTGTAATCTTCAAATACCTATTGATTTTAAGAATTTCTAGGAATTTGGCATCTAAATTCAAGAATTGTATAAAATTTGCAAATTTGGGAAAAAAGAAATAAAGTAAAACTGCTCACAATATTTTTTCATTCAATAATCATCTCCCCTTGCCTTAGGGCATACAAATAATAATAAGTGAAAATTTCCAAAAATAGATATAAAAAAATTTACCAAAAATAAAAACACCTAAAAATAGCCAAAAATAGAAATTCCTAAAACTTAACGATGTGACATACCTTAGACGACAATGATAATGCCGCAAACAACATCTAAAATAGAAGTATCTATAAAAAGTTATAAGAAATCTAAAAATTACCAAAAATAGTAAAATTATCCATTCGAAAGACTAAATGATGGAATTTTCCCAAAAAATGGCATAGCTTAGCACCATAGGTTTTGACTTCTTCAAGTCAGCTTGTTTCCTTCAAAATAAGGTTAAAAAATTAATAAATCGCTACTAGCCCATTTTTATCAAATTTAGCCATGTGTTTGTTTGCTATTATTTCCACCTCATCACCTCACCATCCTAAGCCCTCTCATACTACATCTCTTTTTTCACTATCGTGCTGACTTTAACTCTACATTGCCATAGCTCGAATAATCGTAACCTCTACCAGGAAACCAAGCAGCAAAGAGCTTTACCCCATAGTGAGGGTTTCCCTTGCTTCTTTTTATGATTAATCTGAAAAACCCCACCTACCAGAGTCTTGCTTTCCTTTCCCCTTCCCAAACCTTTACTATAGAACCAAAAACCTCTCCATACCTTAGACGCCATCAAGAAATTTTCAAATAAAAAAATAAAATAAAATTTCCTATTTAACTTGGTTCTTAAAGTGGATTGCCTCAACATTTACTAGATAAGTCCAATTTCTCTTTATTCCTTCGTAAGGTTAGATACTTCATGTCATTAGATGGAATTTGGTCTCCATAATCTCTCTATGGATTAGCTGTAGTAGATATACTATTTATATAGCATTGGTTTAGTGCTTTTAAAGCTGTCTTACATTGTGAGTCTCCTTTAGTCTAAGATGTTCATGTAAACTAATGCTTTATCATTCCCGGTTCGATGCAATCCCATTGCAGTCTCTTTAGAGTTCGGTCTCATGAGTCAATGGTCTTGTTTGTTAGAGCTGTTATAATTGCTTGTTTAAGTTGGTTCTTTCATTGTATTGTCTTGCCTGCTTGTACAATCCTTCTCTCCTATTGTACCATGATCTAGTTTATTAGTCTACGACTGAGTTTTGTTAGCTTAAGTCAACTAAATTATTTACTAGTAGTAGGTAGGCTTCATCCATCATGGAAGATAAAAGGGGGCTATTAGAAAACTAGCCTTTGTTAACCTGGATACATAGCTTGAAGGAACCTGACTAAAAGAACAATGATGATTTGCAAGCTGATATTGGATAAGATAGAAAATAAGGCAATAGTTAGTTGATGTTGAAAAAGTCTTAGAGGGATATCAAGTGATGAAACTCATTAGAGATGGACTATAGAGCCTTACAAGGAAATGGTTAGTGTGAAACATTGAGGAATGTCAGAATGGGGAAGATGTCAAGTTAGTAAAGTTCCTTTTGGGTGCAAGTTCATGGTTTGAAACTTGTTCAAATTGTAAACAGTAATACAATTAAGCTAAGAGCATGCATGGGTGAAGTTTGGAAACAGATCTTGCGTAACATAGAGGAGGTTCTTTAAGAGGATTACTTTGAGCAAGAGTTAACTTGGATTGGTCTTAGCCTTTAAAAACAAGAACTTGGTTTGGTCACTTAACTATAGGTTGCAATGAAGACAGAGAGAGGCTACACTATGGGTCATGGTTTAGAGCTAGTATAGCAAAAGCCGCATCAAACGAAGAGGGAGCACCCAGCAGTGCTTGCCAACTCAATCCTTCTCGATGGAAGTAACTTCCAGCGAAACTAGTCTAGCTCTTCCCTTATTAAGTGCTAGAGGGTCAACGAGCTCCAATCCAGAAGAAGCTCTCACATAAAGCCAAGCCAAGTTAAAGTGCAAACCCTTTAAATATCAATACCCTCCATTTAGCCTCCTCATTCCCATGCCCTAAGTCTACTCAAGAAACACCCAGTGTCTCCCCATTCATCTAGCCAATTCTTACCACAACAGTGTGAGGTTCGACTTTAGGAACTTAATGAAGATTGGTGATCCCATCAATTTAAGAATATGTGATCAAATTCTTTTCTGCATATAATGCAATGTACTTAGCATTTTACATGTAATGTAGTACCAAATTGTATGTGGAATTTATATAGATATTGATGTGGGTTCTTCAGTTAACTCTAGAATGAGCTTTGAATCGTACACATCATTTCGCCCAATGGAAAATTTAGACAATGAATTGCTTTATGGTAGGAGTAACTCTTAAGAAGTGGGTCATTTAGCATTGTGTATGAACGTTTTACTGATGATGGATTCTTCTTTGCTATAAAGGAGTGGCAAATTTAGAAACATCTAAAAGGGGAATAAAGAAAAAGAGAGAAGGAAAAATGGAAAGGTGCGACCGAGGAGGAAGATGGAATTGTATGAAGGAGGCGAGTGTGACTGTGTGTAAAAGTAAATGGGAAAAAGAGGTGTCACTGATGTGGTAGCGGTGGCTCTAGTAGCTTGATCAAGTGTTCAAGTTGTAAAAGGAAGCCTTGGAAATGTGATGTGCCATCGGTGAAATGATTGTATATGTGAGTGTAGGAAAAGGCATCGGAGAGTTTAAGAAGAGATGGGATTTAATGGGAGATTGAGAAATCCAACAGAAATTGCGTGGAGTCATTGTAGCTAATCCTTCGATACTATGTTTGGTCAAGAGACCATACGTCAGAATTACTTAATGACGATTAGGACTATGACCACCATAAACAGGTGAGTGGGAAACTTAGTGATACGCTACAATATTGTGACTGGTTTATTATGTTGTGTTGAACCCTGGTATATTACATATGTATCTTTCCCAATTTGTTGTGATTGCAATTATGATGATTAATTTATTTCCTTAGTAGACAATGGGGGTAAAGAAGTAGGAAAGGAAGTCATATGAAGAAACTAGTAATTAGGTAAATTACGGATAAATATAGGTGTAACAATATAGATATCAAAATGGGCTATAAGTAGATAACACTATCTCAATCATAGCACCTTATCCTAGTTACTAGTACTATCACTACAGATTTAATGTCCAAATCTCGATTTGTTTTCGTAAACTAAATTGATACATGTAAACTTAACTTTTTTCTATGTATATACGTATAATGGATGTTTACGCATAGATGTAGGGGACATTATGTATCCTTATGTACATGTATAAGGATCTAGTTCCGAGTATATATATATATATATAGTTGCTTGGTGATGGACGATCTGACCGTTCTAAACAAGTTTAAACCTCTACTCAATCCTAGCTTACGATCAGTTCTAAGGCAAGTGTACCTATCGACTAGCAGTATAGCATAGGAGCACAGGTATCGATCCCACGAAGACTTATAAGTACTAGTACTAACGATTCTCCTACTATCTAACCTCTCACTATCGATGATCTCAACTATCCTAATTATTGCCTAAACCTGGAAGAGACAAATAAAATGAACAAAGTAAATGTATTCAAACACTCCCTTAATTAATTCAATGATTTAAACATACCCTGCCCAAGATCCACCCCTGATTCTCATGCAGCTTTCGTTCAATTCCAACCTATCCAATGATTAATACCCAATCTTTGATCTGCGGAGTTTCTTACACTAGATTAGAGTCTTTCTCAAGATCAATAATCCCTGATCCTAATTAAGCCAATTAAGATCTCTCTTCAATTAACATAATCAAGATTGCAGTAGAATTCTAGGACTCTCAATTGAACCAGACCGCAATGACCTTGTTCAATACAGAAGACCTCCTATAACCTATCTCTAGGATTACAAGGGGTCTTTTTATTCATGCAAGATCTATTCTATTACCGATTTCTCAATCTTAATAACAGAAATATAATCCCATCCTAATATTGCGCATATATCAAGATGAATAAACTATAATTGCAACATGAACAAACTCAAAGAATAGAATTAAATTATTGAACATCAACAATTCTATTACATGATACTCAGGGGTTTCCCAAGGGAATGGGTATGAGACAATTAGCCACTCATGAATTTAATAGGAAGAGCAAAACATAAAATAATTGAATACATAAATAAAATTCAAACACGAAATATCTTGGCCTCCAATCCGAAACTCTTCTGGCAACAGCTCCTGGCCGCCGCTTCTCTTCTCTAGGGTTTCTCTTGTGTCACCTCCTCCCCTTTGCTCATTAGGGTTGTCCTATTTATACTTCTTAAGGCATGGCCGAGCATCTCCAGCTGGAAAGATATGATTGTATCTTTCCTTTTCCAAGTGAATCTCGTTAAGTGAATAACGGTCGCCTAGCACGCCCAACAGCACGGCCGGATTTCAAACCGTGTCTCCCTCGGGTCGCAACTATGTAACTCGTCAATCTTGCTCAGTGTTTGGCACGGTTAGGAGCACGGCCAGATTACAAACCGTGTCTCCCTCTGGTCGCAAATATGCAATTCCTCAATCTTGTTCAGTGTTTGGCACGGCTAGAAGCACAGCTAGGAACACGACTAGAAGCACTGCTATCAACACGGCTAGAGGCACGGCCCGATTATAACCCGTGCCACATTCTGGAGCTTTCCTCTTCTTCGCAGTGTTTGCCACGGCTTCAAACACACCCTTATCACGAGCCGTGCTTCCTTTCCAAGTGACGTTTTCATCTTCAGGTGTGCCCACGGTTCATGACACGACCATGGCTTTCCACGTGTTGTCCATGAATAACTTTAACTTGATCTTTTAAGCTTCAATTATGCTCCTTTTGTGATCTTTCTCCTTCTCTTTGGTATTATACTCTGAAACATGAATTTTTATCTGTTAAGTACCGAATCCGCATTGATTTTATTCAAAAGATTATACAAATTCATTCTTAATGCCTATGATTTACAAGGGTTAATTTACTCTTATCAAATTTCCCCACACTTAAGGTTTTGCTTGTCCTCAAGCAAACATGGATTAAGAAAACCCAAAGGACCAGTTCTCAATAAGTTCCCGCAATCAAGAAGATATTTCAGTGTCATCAATTTCATGCCACACCTCAATCATTGATAATCTTTACTCAATCTTACCGTTAGTTGTATACAAAATACTAAAATTCCCAAAGCTAATCCAAGTGAATCAAACTTTTACCCTTATCATTTAAACTAAAATTCCCAGAGTCAGAATTGTCACAAGATCGATACTAGTAAAATAAAGTATACCATCTTTTTAACCACTGTTGTAAGCACACAACAGGGACTAAAGGCATGTTGTATCCACTTGTCTCCTAGCTCTTCCTTTTCTGTTTCATCCAATTCCTTTACCATTGATGCACTTAACTAAGTTAACCGACCCATGTAACAAACTTTCGATCGATAATCCCGAGTTCATCACTCGAGTTAACAGACGTTATTCCCTAAGTGTAGAAGGCGTCCCTCGGATTTACTTGTTCGAGTCTAATTAACTCATTTACTTAATTAATTAATTAATTAAGATGGTTTCCTTGGTCAGTAAGTCCCAGACCAGGCGATCTTAGGCTACTAGGTTTTAAAATACCCCTTCGAACCTCTACCATCTCAATGAATCAACCATCATTTATATAAGCTCTCTTTTTTTTTTTTTTTTCAGAAACTTCTTCAAAAAGGAATCACCACGTTACAAGTATCATTTACTCCTTCACTCCAAGTTATATAGCTCACGTACTGAGCAAAAAGAAGAGCATACTAAACTCACTAGTGACCTTAGTTCAATCTCACTTCCCGAAAGTAACGGTTAAATGACAAGTAAGTTTACTTCACTTGGATTTCATCTTGTAATTTTAGCAATGTATCTCTAATACATAATAAGAGAATAAAGATAGTTAAAGATTTTCCATGGGGGTATAGACAAATCTCAACAGTTCTTGATTGTCAATAGTCATCATCGATTATACCTTAATTAAGAGGAAATTGCATTTTTGATTGCACAATCCTTGTATCCTAGTTTCGTTTTCCTAACCCGCTTCCCCACACTTATAGGAGACATTGTCCCCAATGTCCTCGGGAAATGCAAAAAGGGAAACAAAATATAAAAGCAAAAAGAAAACAAAAGGAACAACGAAAACTTCCCTGAAGGCTTTTACAACACAGATCTTTAACAGAAAGGCAAGCGGCGCACAAGTAGAGTCATAAGAACCGCTGCTGATCATAACGGGTCGGTATACTTGGAACGCTTGTATCTCACAACAGTAACAACAGAAAGACAAAACAAAAGAACTAATAATCGACTGAACATAAAGCTAACTATCATCAACATTTTCTATTTCAAACATTAGTGGTTAATCAGTTTTCCAGAATCATACAAATCAGGACATTAAAAGAAAAACAAAAGTAAGACGGCTATTCTATACAATGGTCCAAATCTCTCGGGTTCAACATCCATCGATCCACTCATGAGATCAGCTGCTGAAGTCATCATCTGAAGGCAATGGTATAGTGCCCGATCGGCGAGGAGAAGCAGATTCGATCACCTCCATATTTTGCTGATTACTCGCTTCAGCAGTCGCAACTGCGATACTTCCATGTCGTGCCATGAAAGCTGCACCCGAGGATTCTCCAGCATAAAAACCGGTATCATATGCACCACTCGAGTGACGATCTCCTCTAGAAACCACCCGAGTAGCTTGTGATGCGACGTCCTCATCACTAGAGCCGCCACATGGGGGAAGATCTACCCCCAATTTCTCACCAATACGGGATAGACAAGTGACTAGATAACTCTTTAAGCCCTTTACCCGTTTCGACTGCTTGGCTTGTTCTCTTTTGATTTCTTCCAAATCTGCAATCAATCTCTTTACCGAATCTGCAAGTTCCTGATTTGGTCCGGCCTGCTCTCTATCTTGAGCTCGCTCTTGCTCCTCACCCTCCTCGGGTTCTATCTCCGGCTCTTGTTGTCCGGCAGACACATCTGGTATGCGAAATTTCCACCGCCGCAAAACACTCTCGGGGAGAGAAGTGCTCCTTCCACAGCTGTCCCTAGGAGCCTGGATAGGAAAAACACCATAATTTTTCAAAATACGAGTAATCCAAGAGCCAACAAAAACCTTATGGTGCCCCAGATCGCATTGTTTTTTTAAACACCAAACAACTGCTAATCCGACATTAACCTGAGTTCCTATAATCATACTCCACAGCTGATACAGGTCTGAAGCATTCACAACCCCTTGAGAGTCACCTCTACCGGTGGTTGAGCGAGCAAGAATATAATGGAGTACACGTACGGCAGGATCTCTTAAATGGCTCCCCTTTGATTTGGAAGGGTCATATCCACCCGTTCCCATACTATTCCACACTCCCTACTGCAATAAACCTCTAGGAAAGGCATCAGGAAGCTGCGCGAATTCATCGAAGTCGATAAATTCCTCGTCATAAATACCCAAACACTTGATAAAGTTTCTCATTTCAACACGGTGGTAACTCCCTTGGTAGTTGAAGGAGACCACATTGTCAAGTTGGGTATGCCGACCAAAACTAAGCTTGAATGTAGCTATAAAATCATAGCTTAGCGACGAGTACACGTCCTCCTCAATGCTCAAAAGTGCTTTCCAAGCAGGATCATTCAAGAAATGAGCAAATCGTTCCACTAACCCATACCTAGCTAGCACTTCCCAATCAACTACTACATTAGGCATAAATAGCTTCTTTTCGCGCACCATATCATACTTACCTTCGTCCTCGCTCCGCAAGTTAGGTGGGTAGCGTCGGGTGGACCTAGAAGAACCACCAGTTGAACGGGATTGAGCGTTTTTGCGTACCACGGTCTTAGTCCTTGGCATTTTGACTATCCCACGCTTGAGAAGATTTGACAAAGTGATGAACGACGTCCTTTAACAGAGAGGGAAGAAGGAAAAGAATGAAGAAGCAGAGATAGGTGATGTGGGGATGAAGAGCGTAATGAAGGGAAAGGGGTTTTATGTCTGGAAACGTGCGAACCCTAAAAGGCTATTGACGACACGGCTTAAAATCTAGGAGTGTGACGAGCTGTGTCATCCACTGATCTAATTAAAAGAACATGAAAAAGGCTGACATTCTGGCACGGCTTGTGATTTGGCTGTGCCTGTAACCATGCTATCCACTGTTCATATAAGAAGAAAAAAAAAATCTTACCTCGTGACACGACTTGTGGCTTGGACGTGCCTGTAACCGTGTCATCCCCTGGACCAAAACACTTTTCACAAATGCCTGTACCCTTTGGTGTGGATTAGACCATATCGTACCCTATTTGTTAAAATCTTACTCGCAAAACTACCACTAACAAATGTAATGATGATGATAGTAAAAAGAAAAGAAAAACTAACCTAGTAGATGCGTGGGTTGCCTCCCAGCCAGCGCTTTTGTTTAACGTCGTTGGCTCGACCTCAAGAATAATTGATAAACTTAACCAGGATCTTCAATAAAGGGCTTCAATCTGGTAAAATCTCCCGTATCAAGGTTTTCCCTTTCCGGTTTTATCCCAAGTTCATCCTTGCCATCAAGATGAGTCAACATTTCTTGTATTACACTATCTTCTGTTTCTGCAATATTGCATACTCTCAAACTCAACTCTAATGGATCCTTGCACAAGATATCATCCACAATGGTATCGGCTACAGCAATTGCATAACAAGTATCATCAGGATCTACCGATTTCTTCATCACAGCTGGGGTTTGTATCACTAACTCGTCTCCCCCAATGCGCAGCACTAACCGGCCCTTAGCCACATCAATGTTAGCTTGGGGTGTGGCTAAAAAGGGGCGTCCCAAGATCAAAGGAACTTCGGTGTCGACATCCATGTCCAAGATCACAAAATCAACCGGGAAGATGAAAGTTTCTACTTTTACTAACACATCTTCAATAACGCCTCTAGGAAACTTCACTGATCGATCTGCCAATTGAAGGCTCATCCGTGTAGGCTTCGGTTCCCCTAATCCTAGCTTTTGAAAAAGGGAATATGGCCTCAAGTTTATGCTAGCCCCTAGATCTGCTAATGCTTTTTCTACGGGTAAATTACCAATGGAACATGGTATGGTGAAACTTCCTCGGTCTTTCAATTTCTTTGGAAGCTTGTTTAGTAAAATTGAAGAACAACTCGCACCAACTGTTGTAGTAGAGATCTCTTCCATCTTCTTCTTATTAGATAGTAGGTCTTTCAAGAACTTGGCATACCGGGGCATTTGAGAGAGGGCTTCCACAAATGGTAAGTTGATATGCAACTGTTTGAACACATCCAAAAATTTACCGAAATGTTCCCGATCCTTGTCGTTCCGCAGCCTAGCAGGATATGGCAATGGGGGTTTATAGGGCTGGACGATGGGTATCTTCTTAGCTTCTAAGTCTTTTGTCCTTTCCTCTATAATTCTACCCATTTCTGCTTTCTCAGTAGTTTCGTCTTTATTAACACTCTCCTTCCCCTTCCTACTAACAGAGGTTTCCCCACACTTGTCTGATTTCACTTCCTTTCCACTCCTAAGAGTTACTGCCTTCACGTGTTCCCTTGGGTTGGTCTCTGTATTTCCAGGAAGAGACCCTTGCGGTCGCTCAGCAAGCGCTTTAGAAATCTGCCCCATCTGGTTCTCCAAGTTGTGGATTGAGGCTTCATGATTCCTTAGAGCGGCTTCAGTAGATTGATGGTGTTGCTCTGACACTTGAATGAACTTCGCAATCATATCCTCAAGGTTAGATTTCTTTTCTTGGAAAGGAGGTGGAGCTGGTCTTGGGAATCCTGGAGCCGGTGCATTACCCCTTTGAGATGGCTGATTACTCTAGGAGAAGTTGGGATGGTTACGCCACCCTGGATTATATGTGTTACTATAGGGGTTGTTCTGTGGTATTGTGGGATTCCCTACATACTCAACACGCTCTGTCACTTCAGATACCACATTATTGGAGTGAGGTTCAGTTGAGCAATATTGGTATGGTTGAGATAGAGCCATCCCTTCAACTTTTGAAGCGAACACATCCACTTTTGCTGCAATTGATGTCATCAAATCGACCTCATAGATGCCCGCTGCCCTGTGCCTTTGTCTACCATGGCTCCATTGGTGATTATTTTTGGCCATGTTCTCAAACAAACTCAATGACTTCTCCGACGTTTTCACATTTAAAGTACCCCCAGCTGCAGCATCAATCGTTTGCCGAGTGGCATAGTCAAGCCCGTTATAGAAGGTGGAAACTTGCAGCCAATTAGGCATTTGGTGATGTGGACACCTCCTAAGAAGATCCTTAAATCTAATCCATGCTTCATGTAGGGGCTCGTGATCTAGTTGGGTGAATGATGTGATATCATTTCTCAACTTGGCGGTTTTTTATGGTGGGAAATAATAGTCCAAGAAAGTCTCCGCCATCTGGGTCCAAGTGGTGATGGAATCCCGGTTTAGTGAACTAAACCACTGCCTTGCTTTCCCTCGGAGAGTAAAAGGGAAAAGTCGCAATTTCAGGGCTTCCTCAGATACTCCATTTTGCTTAACAGTTGCACAAATATCCAAGAACATCTGAATGTGCGCATGAGGATCCTCGTCAGACAAACCGTCAAACTGGCATTGGTTGTGAATCATATGCATTGTAGAGGCCTTGATTTCGAAGTTGTTAGCCTCTATTGCTGGTTGCACAATACACGACCCAGTGCTGCTCAGAGTAGGACGAGCGTATTCAACCATCGTTCTTCGTTCATCCGCCATTGGCCCAGTTTCTCTTAATCGCCTTCTAAAGGTTTGGTCAATTTCAGGATCAAAGTCAAGAAGCTTAGATGAAGAGCTCCTTGTCATAAACCGCGACAGACAAACTATGAACTTAGTTTCCTCAACAAATTTGAATGGGAGCACGAATGAAATTAATGTAAACAACTAAAATAAAAAAATAAAATAAAATAAAATAAAATTATAGTTAAAATAGTAGGTGTCAAGTTTTCCTAATATTACAAGTCCCCGACAACGGCGCCAAAAACTTGATGGACGATCTGACCGTTCTAAACAAGTTTAAACCTCTACTCAATCCTAGCTTACGATCAGTTCTAAGGCAAGTGTACCTATCGACTAGCAGTATAGCATAGGAGCACAGGTATCGATCCCACGAAGACTTATAAGTACTAGTACTAACGATTCTCCTACTATCTAACCTCTCACTATCGATGATCTCAACTATCCTAATTATTGCCTAAACCTGGAAGAGACAAATAAAATGAACAAAGTAAATGTATTCAAACACTCCCTTAATTAATTCAATGATTTAAACATACCCTGCCCAAGATCCACCCCTGATTCTCATGCAGCTTTCGTTCAATTCCAACCTATCCAATGATTAATACCCAATCTTTGATCTGCGGAGTTTCTTACACTAGATTAGAGTCTTTCTCAAGATCAATAATCCCTGATCCTAATTAAGCCAATTAAGATCTCTCTTCAATTAACATAATCAAGATTGCAGTAGAATTCTAGGACTCTCAATTGAACCAGACCGCAATGACCTTGTTCAATACAGAAGACCTCCTATAACCTATCTCTAGGATTACAAGGGGTCTTTTTATTCATGCAAGATCTATTTTATTACCGATTTCTCAATCTTAATAACAGAAATATAATCCCATCCTAATATTGCGCATATATCAAGATGAATAAACTATAATTGCAACATGAACAAACTCAAAGAATAGAATTAAATTATTGAACATCAACAATTCTATTACATGATACTCAGGGGTTTCCCAAGGGAATGGGTATGAGACAATTAGCCACTCATGAATTTAATAGGAAGAGCAAAACATAAAATAATTGAATACATAAATAAAATTCAAACACGAAATATCTTGGCCTCCGAAACTCTTCTGGCAACAGCTCCTGGCCGCCGCTTCTCTTCTCTAAGGTTTCTCTTGTGTCACCTCCTCCCCTTTTCTCATTAGGGTTGTCCTATTTATACTTCTTAAGGCATGGCCGAGCATCTCCAGCTGGAAAGATACGATTGTATCTTTCCTTTTCCAAGTGAATCTCGTTAAGTGAATAACGGTCGCCTGGCACGCCCAACAGCACGGCCGGATTTCAAACCGTGTCTCCCTCTGGTCGCAACTATGTAACTCGTCAATCTTGCTCAGTGTTTGGCACGGTTAGGAGCACGGCCAAATTACAAACCGTATCTCCCTCTGGTTGCAAATATGCAATTCCTCAATCTTGTTCAGTGTTTGGCACGGCTAGAAGTACAGCTAGGAACACGGCTAGAAGCACTGCTATCAACACGGCTAGAGGCACGGCCCGATTATAACCCGTGCTACATTCTGGAGCTTTCCTCTTCTTCGCAGTGTCTGCCACGGCTTCAAACACACCCTTATCACGAGCCGTGCTTCCTTTCCAAGTGACGTTTTCATCTTCAGGTGTGCCCACGGTTCATGACACGGCCGTGGCTTTCCATGTGTTGTCCATGAATAACTTTAACTTGATCTTTTAAGCTTCAATTATGCTACTTTTGTGATCTTTCTCCTTCTCTTTGGTATTATACCCTGAAACATGAATTTTTATCTGTTAAGTACCGAATCCGCATTGATTTTATTCAAAAGATTATACAAATTCATTCTTAATGCCTATGATTTACAAGGGTTAATTTACTCTTATCACTTGGACAAAACATTTTCCTACTATATCTATATAGGTTACATGCACACTTATAATTATACAATCATAAACGAAAGTCTTATTTTTCAATGCAGTCATTTTGTCCTTTGAGATTTCTTGAGTATACAAGGAAAAATATTTAACAAATTTATCTATCAGTTAAAGTACATTCATAAATCTATATATATATATATATATATATATTTGTCCATGTAGGTATTTGAGAATTTAGAAGGGATATATACATATGTGGCTACCTTAAGTGACTTTTGGAATGCATAAAACTAAGCCTTCAAGAGGTGAAAGGACATAAAAGTGTCACAGAATGATAATCGTAAATCAATTCTGAGTAATTGATTGATGTTTAAGTGAAATGGCATAGAGGTGTCAAGAAATGAGGATTGTAGCTCAAACCTAAAGGGTTGATTTAACAGTAGATGAGATTGAGCTATATTACGCTCTTATCAATTGTTTTCATATGATGACTCGTTTTAAAATTTATTCAATCATGATTTGTGTTGGGCATGACTGACTTTTATTTGGTTAGTTTAATCTTCCCGATCACATCTGTGACATGTAATGGTTGATATCTCTTATCGTGATGAGTGTGGATGTAAGGTGTAATTGTGTTTCTTGTGGGACTAATTGGTTTCCTAATGTTTGTCGTTGGAATTGTATTTCGTAAATGCTAATAATTACTTATTACTTTGAATGTAGATTAGCTAGCGACTATGTATTGTTTGATCACCCCAAACCAATTAACTAAAGAAGTGGACCCGATTAAAATTTGACATGCATTTACATGAGACACTACATGAGATTGAAGGCCATCACTACTATGGGGCTCGCCAAAAGTAATCAAATGATTACTGTTTCGCCAAGTGCGAACTAAGTGATTAGGGGATTGTCGCGCCTTGACGATTCCGAGCCTAGTTGGTCCTTAAGGATGTTGCTTTGACTGTGCAAAGGCACGAGAGCATTCACTATTGAAGTAAAAATATGATAATTATGAAAGTGATAAGATAATAAACCGGGTAATGAGACTGGAGCACTGATGGTGGCTTCAAAATCCCCAACCTAAGGTCAAGGGGGGTGTAAACCTTAGACTTCATGTCGGTTATCAAAAAACCACGTGAGATGCTGTATTCATATGGTTGTTCATGCATAGCATATGATTTGATAACTTGAGTTGAAATTGCTTATGCATGTGTAGCATTGAAAGTATTGCACTCCCATTCATTAAGCCATAGTGTGCTCGCCCTTCCACAGACTATTTTGCAAGTGGAATTATAAAAGCTTAGGATGGGATACAATATAAAGGGTCGAGAGTTTTTGGAATTCAAGAACGATAAAGTAAGAATTGTGAATGATAGATTATTTAGATGAAATGTTGTTTTAGGACCTTAATGTAAAATTTGAATTTGTGAAGCTTAAGATTTTACTCCATTTTACTGGTTAGTAGGGGATACCAACTCTTTGAGATCATGGTTGACCATGAGATATGAAATCCATAGTTATATTTTATTATGTAATCATATATAATATGATTAGTCATAAATGTGATCAATTATTTAGAGTCTTACGATCTCTAACTTGTAAGACGATTATCATGTAACGGGTGTACATGTGCCATGATAATTTTAGTAGAAACTTCTAGGTCCCCCTTTAGGGCATGACATAGTTTGCATGGAAACTAGCTTAAATTGAAGTTAAACGAACATATAATTATGTTATACTTTATTTAACACGGTCATGTTGGGGATTGTGTTACTTAACACGAGCTGAAGTATGACCATGTTAGGAGTTGTGTATCTCTCGATGTAAAACTTAGTTTCAACATGGTCTAAATACAACTGTGTTACGAGGTCATATTACCTTTACTTAATACGGTCAAAGCACGACCGTGTTGGGTGTCCATGAATCTCTCAGCACACCTTTCCATTTCAACACGATCAAAACACGACCATGTTGAGAGGCCATGTTGCCCTTAACTTAACATGGTCGAAACACGACCATGTTTGGAGGCTGTGTATCTCTCAGTTCACTTTTCCATTTCAACACAGTCGAAAAACGACCGTGTTAGGAGGTTAAGTTACCTTTAACTTAACACGGTCTAAACACAACTATGTTAGGAGTTCGTATATCTCTCGATGCACTTTTTCATTTCAACATGGTCAAAACACAACCGTGTTGGTAGGCGATTTTACCTTCAGTAATCTCCACGAACCCTATTTCTTTTACTTAAATTCCTTTGAGCCTAATCATTTCTATTCCTAAGCTTAACTAAGTTTCTAAAATTCATAATTATAGTTAATTTACAAAGAATTTCATACTTACTTCAAATTCCATAAATGGAAAAGTCTCGGGTCATTGATTTTTCCATTCTTGTATGTCCCTTCATATACCTCATTTTCTATATGAACAAATGATGATCGTAGTTACAAATTCCATAAATCCTCAATTGAAATTTGTATAACGATTCTTACCTTTTGTACTTGGAACTAGGTCGCACCTTCTCCTTTTGTCATAGGTTTTGTTTAGAGAGTGTTTACATCTGCTATTTTACTGTGAGGGTTAAAAAAGAAGGAACATTAGGTCATCCGGGATTAAATACTCCCAGTCTCAAGATGCCCAAATTGCCCTTCTCATTTTCTAAAATTCCATTTTCGTCCTTAGCTCTTTGTGATCATATATTTATTAAATAAATCAATAATTAAATTTTTCATGTATTATATTCTTCTCGTTTTGTCTCGATAAACAATCTACCCTTAGGAGCTTGATATACCCATCTTGCAACCATTGGTCAAGTAGAGCATGTACCTTTCCTATTAGGCATGGGAAAGGAAGAGCTAATGTAAAGCCTCATGATCTAGCATTCCTTGGCTTCTTGTTGTCTCTAGGAGTTTCTACTTAAGTCGAACTAGTAGATGTTGCTCATTTTCCAAACCTTCTATTTTCACCTCATTGCCTTGCAATAGGGTTGTTAATTCTTCTCGTGATCTTGATTAGTGTAGAGAAGGAACCTAAGTTGAGATTTTATAAGTGGACCACATACTCAGTGAACATACCTTAGATGTAGATCTTCACTAGCTCTCTCTTAACACATACATCTTAGATGTCTAAGGTGTGCTCTTTAAAGTGCTCTATATAATCCATCAAGTCTTCCTTCGGGTACCATCATGTTCTTCCCATGTTTGTTATCATTACCCGTTCATAGGTTAAAAAGAATTTTTCTAGGATTAGCTTGCACATAGACCCCCATGAATTAACTGATCCTGTAGGGAGATTAGCATACTAGGTATATGCCTTTTCGGTTAGTGACTTAGAGAATTCTTTGAGCTTCAAGTCATCATCCAACCTATATACTTCAAAGGTCTTGATAAACTTAAGTAAATGTTCTTTGGCACTCCCTTTCTTGCCATTGAACAAGATAAACTTAAGACTAACATAGTCCTTAGGATAGAGTTTTTCAAAAATGTACTAATGGTAAGGTAATCTTTACTCTAGCACTCCTATAGTTAACTTTTCGTATATTTCTTTTAAGTACATGTCTAAGTCTTCCTTTGTTACAAAGGAGGTCCTTAGAGTCAATACCATAGAAGTAAGTGTAGGAGTAGGTTGACAACTAAATCCACTGAGAGCATTGGGAGGGGGAACATCTAGTGGAGGGGTCCTTGTCAATTGGAGGATTAGCTAGAGGAATTGCATGTGATGGAGTTACATTGGTGGTACCTTGTTGCGCAGTAATGTTGGTGTTTACCGAAGCCACACCTTATTACACTATAGCAGTGGCAGCTAACCTTGTGATAAGTGGAGCAAGCATGGTCATGAGTTGATTTAAAGCCCTTATGTTCTCCTACATAGTTTGCATCATTTGTGTAGGATCTATGGGAGCCTCGAGCTATAAATTGCCTTAACTGATACTCTATGGTATTTGAGATAAGTTCTACTCCATTAGTTTAATGATGGGATCTTGTTCTTAAGAAATATTGTCAGATGGTCCTCTTTGCTTAGTCGGTGTCATTACTCTTTTGTCATTTCGCGTTATCCCCAGCAAAGTTGCCAAAATGTGGATAAGAGGTTTCAATAGGAGTAGTGACATGAGTATCACACAAGTACCACACTATATGTAACTTTAGAGAAAGTGAGGTAAAGATGGCATGTGATGAGATGATTAAGTAAAGAGAGGTAGGGATGAGGAATAGGCAATCTTGAGAGCCTCTAATGCTAAAGTGATAGATGAGGGAATTATGGAGACCTCAAGCATTAACCTTGCAATTCTCGAGCAGTGGAGATTATTCATTGCTTGAAGTCTTATCTGATCTTTAAGAGTAGAGAATTTTCAGTGGAACATCATTTATCTGATCTCTAAAATATAAAAGAATATCCCTTTATGAGGAGGAATAAATGAGAATTTATAGACTCTTAGGCCTAATGACATCTATCAGATCACCTTAGCAATCAATGGTTGAGATGTAGTCTACTCATTTTAGAGTTATTCTGAAGAACTTGTTATTGGCTCAAGGCTAGTAGCCTTCCTCATAGGTGCATGAGCTTGCTCAAGAAAGGTTGGATGTGGATGAACCGGTCTAATAATCCATGTTTCAAGTCTACCAAGCCAATTCTCCCTTAGTCATCTTAATAATTGGAGCTTACTAGGTCCTATCACCTAGCTTAATAAGTCAAGCCGAATAATCAATGGGCTTAGTCCAATATATTTATGTAAAATTTTTGGCCCCCTACACATTCTTCGTGGATTATATAATTGAAAGTTTGAAAGTGAAATTAGAATTCATGGTTACAACCCATCAAATTGAAGCTCAAATGCATTGGATCTTAAATCTTGATAGGAATCGAAATCCGATAAGACCTATCATTAGGGTAAGAACCAAAGGATTTTGAATATTGGCGATGAGGGCCCATTTTGAGCAAAGCGACCTTGGAATTATTTGTTTACTAACCTCTTTTCTCTTATTCATATTTTATATATTCCAACAGGCACACTTATCAAGCTTTACAGAGTGATGGACAAACTCACTAAAACTCAGCTTGTAGGTTATCCATAGACCAACCTAAACCAGTGATGAGTTGAGCCGACAAATCCTATGGAAAAGCTAGCATCTTGAAGACTAATTTTTATATATTTGTTATTTACTTAGACTATTTTTGTTGTAATCATTTTGGCACACTTTTATTTAGTTGTAATTTTTCATTTAGGATTAGCCACCCTAAAAGTGCCATAGTTGTAATTTTGTGTATTTTCTAACCTTAAAGGGAGCAAGTATAAATACTTGCTTAAAGTAGGGTTTGAGGAGGACATTTTTCAGATTTGAAAATACACTTTACGTGAGGGAATTAGGGTTCTTCCTAGTTCAATTTCTCTTATAAATTTCAATCCCAAGAATTAGAATTGTAGCGAGTGCAACATGGAGAAATTGTCAGTTATATCAATTTCTTATTATTATGTTTCTTTACATCTCTAGTGAGTCATATCTAGGGTTGGATTAAAGTCTTTTTGGAAAGATTTTTATTGCATTTGTAATCAAATTATCATTGCATATTTGATTGGTTTTTATCATTTGTTAATACCATCAATTTGTCATTATACTTGTGGCATGGAATTTCTTTGTTGTAAAGAGGATCACGGTTTGAATTTATGTATTGTTGATTGGGATTCTCTTGGAACTTAAGTTGGTTAATTGATTCAATTGACGATTATCATCTTTGTGAATTTTATCTCCTTGATTTTATTATTTGATTCATTATCCATCAATTAGGGTTCACGCAAATTGTCTATCTTGTGAACCGAATTTGATCTTGTCTTTTGAGGTTTACATTTGAATTGGTTTTACATGTGCTTAATCTTGGTTTTAGGCATATCATCTTTTGGTATTAGAGCTTGAGGTTTAACAGGAGGGATTTGCAATTTGGAATTCGGAAATTTAGGTTTCCTATTACCTTGATCCAAAATTGTATATTGAAGAATTGAATTATTTCAACTGTGTTGTTGAAGTGATTTCCTTGTTAATTGTTGTGGACGTGGAGTACTCACCATATTATTTGTCTCCTTAAGTTGACTGTGATTGGTTTAAGGGAAATCATTATTATCATCATTTGTGGGAAGTGAAATTTGAAGGCTAGAAAAGTGTTGTTTTGAAATCCTTACCATGTGTTGTAGTGTTGTGTGTGACATTTGTGAATTTGGAATTAGGGGGAGCAATTTGCAATTTCTAAATTTAAGTAGTGTGGAAAAATGGAAGTTATTTGATTTTCAAAACAAGCATTAAGATTGAAGGATTTAATGTGTTTGTTTGAATTTGAAAATTACTTCTTACCAAATGTGGAAAGGTTGCAATTAGTGAAATGGTTTGATTTTCAAATTTAAATTGCTGCCTTTTGTATAAGTTATGGTTTGGAATTTTGTTTGAAGTGAAGAATTTGCAACGTGTTTTCCTTGAATTTACCTTGAGGAAGAGTAGTGAATTGAAGAAGTTATGTTGCATGTGGTGAGAAGAAGGTGTTGCACCGTGAGTATTGTTGTTGTTATTGTTTGAATTTAGTACATCGTGTGTGTATTGTGTAAGTGGCGGTGTGAGTGTGTTGTACTTGAGGTGTTGTAGAGTGGTGTGAATTTATGGAAGTTGTGTGGAGTAAAGTGCTGCACGTTGAGGCTAAAATGTGAGAGTGTAGTGCATGGATAGCAAACTGTGAAGGGGAAGAGTGGTGTTTCAATTGTGAAGTAGAATTGTATAGTGTGTGCATTTTCAGAAATTGGAGGAATCATAATTATTATTTTCAGATTTGAAATCAAAATTGAAAGTGTATATTAAGAGGTCAAATTGAAATCTCAAATACACATTAAGTCATAATTAATTGTATATCATTTGAATTTGAAAAAGCCTCTTACCATTTGTGGAGTTGTGCACTTATTGAACTTCTTTTGAATTTGAAAGTGGGCTGCCTTTTTGTGTTGAAGTTGTGGTCTGATGTTTGTGTGGAAGTGGGGAAGGTGCACCGTAGCTTGAAGTAGTGTGTATGTAGTGTTGTATTTTTGTAAATTTAGTAAAGGGTGCTAACATTTGGTGTTGGTTGTTGTATGTGTTGTCAAGTTACTTGTTATTAGTGATGTGACATATTGTAAACCGTGAGCATAAGGGGAAGTTGTGTGGTGGTGAATGGTGTGTTGTGTATGTGTTTCCTTGCTGCTAATTGTGTATTTAAGTAGTGAGAAGCCAAGGCAAGAAAAAGAAAAGTGAGTAGTAGAATTTAAAATTCAAATAAGTCGTTAAAGTGTAAAAGTAATTGAACTAATTACTTAAACACTTGTAGTTGAATTTAATTCTATCTACTTGAAAGTAGTTGAGTGTACTTCACTTGTAGCTTGGTTGTGTACTTCAACGTGGAAGTGTGAAGATAATTATTGTGTTGTTGGGTTTCAACACAATCATGTCTAGTAAGATGTTTCATTATACTAATGTATTGCACCAAACATTGACTACAATTACTACTAAGGATGATGAACAAAGGAAAAACTTGCTCCATACTTCTTGTAGGATACAAGGAAATTTATGTGTCTTTATAGTTAATGGTGGTAGTTATACCAATGTGGTAGTAGCATCATTAGTATCGAAACTAAAACTTGCTACTATTCCACATCCTGAACCGTATACATTGCAATGGCTTAGTGATCAGGGGAGTTTACATGTGACCCAAAGAGCTAAGGTACCACTCAGTGTAGGGGATAAATACTTTGATGAGATTGAGTGTGATATTTTGCCTGTATGTACATCCCATATATTGCTTAGCAGGCTTTGGTTATATGATAGGAAGGTCTTACATGATGACTTTAGGAATACTTATGTATTCTAGAAGGAGGGAAAACGAGTTATTCTGAATCCGATGTCACCTTCAAAGGTTCATAGGGTTCAGCAACAAATCAGTAGACCATCAGTAGGCCATGAGTAGTTGAACTAACCCTTAGAGCACAAAATTTGTTAGCCACAGATGTACCAACCTTCAAAGGATCCTGATGAATAGAGTCAAATAAGCAGATCACTAGATGGCAAAATTGTTCAAGGGCAGTTGTGTTCACCTTCAGAGGTACTAGAGGCTCATGAGCAGTTGAGTAAACCATTAGAGGATTCTGAGGTTCAGAGTCAAATGAGCCTATCATCAGAGAGCCAGACTATTCAAAGATAGTTATGTTCACATTCAAAGGTTTCAGAGGGCAGTGAGCAATTGGGCCAACCATTAGAAGGCTGTGAGGATCAACACCATACAGATGAGTTAGAAAAGGAGGAAACAATATCAGTGGAACAGGTTAAGATAAGGGAGACCTCAGTGAATAATGGATCATTATTTGTGCTGTAGATGAGATACATCTTAAAAATGGAGGAGAGAAAACATTCACCCCCTATGGTATTTCAGATATTGGGATTTTGTAGTGATACTTCTTTAGGTGGCTTGCTAGTAGGAAATAGAGTCTCTACTGCATTTGATCTGTCATATTTGAGGACAAATCTTTTTGAGGCCCGAGGAGATGATGAGAATCAAAATCTGACAAGACCAATCATTAGGGCAAGAACCAAAGGATTTCGAATATTAGCGATGGGGGCCCATTTTGAGCAAATCGACCTTGGAATTATTTGTTTACTAACCTCTTTTCTCTTATTCATGTATTATATATTCCAACAGGCACACTTATTGGGCTTTATAAGGCGGTAGACAAACTCACTAAAACTTAGCTTATGGGTTATCTATGGATCGACCTAAACCAGTGATGAGCTGGGTCAACAAATCCTATGGAAGAGCTAGCATCTTGAAGACTAATTTTTATATATTTTTTATTTACTTAGACTATTTATGTTGTAATCATTTTGGGATACTTTTATTTGGTTGTAATTTTTCATTTAGGACCGGTCATCCTAAAAGTGGCATAGTTGTAATTTTGTGTATTTTCTAACCCTAAAGGGAGTAAGTATAAATACTTGCTTAAAGTAGTATTTGAGAAGGCCATTTTTCAGATTTGAAAATACACTTTACATGAGGGAATTAGGGTTCTCCCTAGTTCAATTTCTCTTATCAATTTCAATCCTAAGAATTGGAATTGTGGCAAGTACAACAAGGGGAAATTATGAGTTATATCAATTTCTTATTGTTATGTTTCTTTTCATCTCTAGTGAGTCATATCTAGGGTTGGATTGGAGTCTTCTTGGATAGATTTTGATTGCATTTGTAATCGATTTATCATTGCATAATTGATTGGTTTTTAGCATTTGTTAATACCATCAATTTGTCATTATACTTGTGGCGTGGAATTTCTTTGTTGTGAGGAGGATCACGGTTTGAATTTGTGTATTGTTGATTGGGATTCTCTTAGAATTTAAGTTGGTTAATTGATTCAATTGATGATTATCATCTTTGTGGATTTTATCTCCTTGATTCTATCATTTGATTCATCATCCATTAATTAGGTTTTATGCAAATTGTCTCTCTTGTGAACCGAATTTGATCTTATCTTTACATTTGAATTGGTTTTGCATGTGCCTAATCTTGGTTTTAGGCATATCAAATCTCCTTAATCGTTTGCCTTTGTGATTGATTTGAAATCTCTCTCAAAAGCCTTAGCAAAGTCTCATTGAAGACTTTCTACCCTTTTAATTCTAGATTTTATTTATGTATATAGGGTCTCAAAAGTTAGAGAAAATAAAATAAACCGAGGGCATGTGACTTGATCTACAATCCCCCCACTCCCTACATAAATCCCACAAACCCCCAACCCCCCCCCCCCCTCTAGAAGCCTTATGTTAATTTCACTTGATTTGATCACATTTGGCTCCATTTTGCCTAAAATCAACAATTTCATTAATTAAGTACCAATTCTAGATGACTTTCACTTAAAATATCAACTAAAAGGGTCCAAATCATCCTAGAATCGGTGTTATAGCAATTATCAAATTTCCCCCATATTTAAGTTTTTACTTGTCCTCAAGTAAAATAAATTGAACCATCAATTCAAATGAGAACTTTAGTAAATGAACTTATCATCAAACAGAGCTGATATCACAAAACCACATTAGCTCAAAAACAACATCATTAATTTTAGTCCTTAAAGTTCAATGCAATTCCTCATGCTTCTCACCCTATAATGGAAGTATTGTATTAAAGATACTTTAGCCAAATTTCTAGAACTAATTAGAGTAAATCAAGCTTTACCCTTATCATTTAAGAATAGTTTTCAAAGTTAAAATTAAACACAAGGTCAAATAGAGCACAAAGAGACTTAGTCCACTTCAACCACCTACTTGAGAGCATATAATCCACTCAACTAGATCTCTAAGCATAGTAATCTAAAGTGAAAGTCTGTTGCACCAAAATTTCCCCTAAGCTCCTCTCCTTTTTGTAATTCTTTTTGAAAATTTCATCCATTCCATTTTCTATATGTTTTAATTCAAATTGATAACAGAGATCGATGCTTGCTCCTTTGAGGGACCAAAGCCTATTTATATTAATTGAATTTACTATTTTAGCACACCATTTATTTAATTGGCCTTTAGAGCAAGAGGCTTTTGCCTCTATCTTTTCTTTTTCTTCCTTTAGATAGGTTTTTGCCTACTTCTTTCAAGCCCTTTTTTTTATATATTTATTCCAAAAAGATATTCAGGAAAGAATTACAAGTGAAAAATCTTCTTTGCCCTTTCACTAAAGATTAAAGAGCTCTTAAAACTTTTGAAGAGAGAATATACATCATAGTAAGCCTAGATATTGAACCAATTAACGTTTTACTAGTGACCTTAGTCTCATCCTAACTTTAAATTCCATCATTAGTAAGCTTGCTTCAGAACAATTTCATCCTATGACCAAGTATTAGTAGTGGATAGCATTTCTTTTAGAGGAATTCATTTACTATAAGCTGAAGTACTATTTAATTACAATCATGTTTTCAAAGTATGATCATCAAGCAAAAATTTAAGGGAAAGTTTTAAAATTTTTTTTGATAATTTTGTATTCAAAGCACTAGTTAGCATATAACACCTTTTGTTCCCTTTTTCTTCTAAATGGCTCCCCCTTTCTCCCCCCACACTTAATTAGGACATTGTCCTCAATTTCATATCTTGAAAGTTTAAGGAGGGAAAGAGAATAGAATGAAAGAATTTATGCACGAAAGAAAGAGAGGAATTGGTACCATCCCATTGGTTAGATTGTATTGATTGATATTGCAAACAAGTCAAGGCTATAAAGATAGGCTCCTATAATCACGATTCAGTAAGAAACAAGAAAAGGTAAGAAGTTAGTTTTAGAAAAATAGAGTAAAAGTAGACAAATTAAGTATGGACATATGGATTGCTCTCTTTCTCACAAATATCAATTACATTAAAAGAGAAAAATGGTGAAATAGATATAATAAAAAGGAAAAACACTAGGAGGTTTAGTCGTCCTCCTCGTCATCCTCTTGCTCAATGTTTGCCTCCATATACTCTACTAGTGTGCTTATTTCTACTTCATCTACTACATAGGCGTCAATCCATATCTTTTAAGTTAACCATCATCATCTTCACTCACTCCAAAAGTTCTACCTGTTAGCATTAGAAGGGATCTTTCCTGTTCACCTTGAGGACTAGGTCCATCATCTTCATCATTACTAAAGGAACTGAGGCAATTAGGAAGCTTGACTTTCAACTTCTTAGTGAAAGCCTCAACTATAGAACTAATGTACTTTTTAAGGCTTTTGCTTTTCTTTTTTCGGTCTAACTTCTTTGATGAGCTCCTCTATTTCCTTATATGCTCATCCTTGGCCTCATCTTGGGAAGAACCAACTTCTCGCTTAATCCTTAAGATCCCCCATTGTTGAGTGCAACATCAGTCAAGGGTATGATTCTCTTACTATATCTTTAAGTTTTTTAGCTGAGAACTCATTCATGTTTTTAAGAAGTCTAATGATGTAGGCACCATAAAAGAGACCTTTCTTACAGACTTATGCCTACTATTTAAAATGCCAACTCTATAGTGAAATTAATTCGTTGGCCATTAATCATACTCCACATGACAAAAAGGTCTAGGTAGCTAACTAATCCAACACAATTCATTTTGCCATTCGAAGAGTGAACCAACAAGGAATGGAGGATCCTATAGCTTTTCTTTTTCAAATGAGACCCCCTTGATAGTGATGCATCATAGGGGGTTCTCCATGCAATTAATGCCCAAAACTGATCATGTGTTAAGTCCTTAAGTTAGGAAGTGAAAAGGGACTTGAACTCATCTAATTACATATATTCGGAGGAGTAGAAACTAGTGTATTCACAAAACTTTGTCATGGACATAGTATGATGTTTGCCGAATGCAATGAAGAAGACTTCATTTCACAAGCCAAAGTATCTATTAAGCTTTGTATGCTCAAATGAGGAAAAAAATTCCAAGGTGGCTTCTCTATATATCTTCTCCTTAAGGGAAAACAAGTTTTCCTAAGCTGAGCTAGATAAGAGTCTCTTAAACTGTTGGGTCAAACCATAATCCTTGATTAACTGCCAATTGAGATAAGCATTTAGCTAGAATGTAGTAACCAACTTTATATTTTTTAGTAGCATCCCTAGTGAGAGCTCTTAGAACTCTTATTGAGCTATTAGAACTTGTACCTACTAATCTGCTTCTCTTTTTAGATTATTCTTGTTGTTTCTTTAGTGCTATCTTAGATGATGATGATGATAATGTTAAGTGATGTAATATCCAAGTGTTGTGAGCTTGTGAGATAATGGAAAGACACAATAGAGAGAGAGAGTGAGAGGAATGCGAGAATGAGAGTGTGTGGAGTGTAAAAATGAAATGGGGGTATAAGAATTTTGACTTAAATAGGGTAGGGAAATTGTTCTCAATATGCCCTTCACTATATCCCATAGCAAGCGGCATAATACAATCTATGCTTGAGTTTTTATTAGATATGCCTATATGAAGGGGTATGTGGAATGTCCTAAGTCTCCTGGTTGTATATGCGCCATAGCAAAGGGTGTATGCCTTTCTATGCTTGCTTTTGGGCCCATATACCCTTTGCTATAACCCATATGAAAATTTCAACCAAAATTTATCTAAATGTTGTCCTTTTTGTCATGATTTAGATTCTCTAACTCATTCCTCCCAAAAATTAAGTATAAATCAAGATAAGTACTCTCACTCTGTAAGAAACTAAACTAATAAAAGAAAAAAGAAAGAAAGAGTTAGAAATTAGGCATGGGTTACCTCCCAAGTAGCACTTTATTTAACATCGTTAGCTTGATGTGATGAGTGGTTGAGTCTAAGTTGTAGTAGAGAGGAGTTTGAGCTCCTCACAATCCTTAAAAGCTTCCTTACTTCCAAAACAAGGCTTAAGTTGTTGTCCATTTACCTTGAATACTCCTTTTTCTAGATGCTCTAATTCAATAGTCCCATATGGAAATATTTGCTTAACTATGAATGGACTCAACTAATGGGATTTGAGCTTTCTTAGGAATAACCTTAACCTAAAATTGTAAAGTAAGACAAGATCACCCTCTTTAAAGTGCTTTAGCTATTGTATCCTAATGTTATGATACTTTTTGGCTCTTTCCTTGTATATCAACGAGTTATCATACGTTATCAACCACCATTCATCTCACTCTTTTAATTACAACTTCCACTTAGCTCTAGCTCTTTCTAAATCTAAATTCATTGCCTTAATTGCCTAATAGGCATTATGTTCGATCTCAACCGAGAGATGGTAAGCTTTCCCATAGATATCTAATAAGGGGTAGACCTAAGTAGAGTTTGTAGATTGTTCAATATGCCCACAAGGCTTTATCTAGCTTCTTAGCTTAATCCCGTCTATAGTGCGCAATAGATTTCTCATCATCACGATGAGGGGGAATTGTAGAAGAAATAAACTCCTCATTACTTAGAGATCTTGTCACATAAATGTAGAAAGGACGTAACATAATTTGATTAATATAACCATATAATAAACATGAGTATAATATTTAAAAAATCACTTGAATTAGATGGGAAGTTTGGAAAAAACCTTTGCAAAACTTGAAATAGACTATTAAGCTACAAAAAGATTATAATCTAGTTAAAAATTAATCTTTTGGAAAAAAGAGATATAGTTCTCTATATGGAAAATAGAAGATTCCATCAAGTGCAAATATCATCACTTCTTAAGGAATAGAAATCTCAATAACATCCAGAATGATAGGATTGTAACTTAATTCAATCTTTACCAAGAAAAAACATAGTTAAACAACACAATTTCTAAGACACCATTCCAAAAATAAAATAATCCTTAAAAAAAGAAAAAAATGAAATTCAAATTAGGTCAAATTACAAGATGTAAATTACCTTCTTGAGCTTGTTGTAAATTCTTTAATTCTTCAAACTAAATATCTTACTTTTTTCTTAATTGTTTCTCTGCTTCAAGTTCTTCTCACAATCTTTTATTTTCCTCATTTTTGGAAACCCGATTTTACATTGATTTTCCAATTGCGGTGGTCTATAACCACAACCAAGAAGGTAATCTATCCTAAAATTTCATCAAAGGGCTTCTTTGTATAAATTTGTCAAACTTGGAATAGAAACTTGTGACAAGCTAGAATCTCAAAGTTCGATATGCTTGCTTTATTTGGGTTACTCTTCTAACATTGATGTACCTAAGGGGCTGCAATACATTTGATGCATACTTTTAACAATCTTGACATATTGGTACATCTCTTGGTTTAAAAAAGAAAATATACCACATGCTAATTTGTTGCCATTAGATTCTCATTCATTCATGATGTGATTCCTGAAATCGTTTTACTTGTTTTAATTATTACGCTTCACGTATTAGCATGATATTTTATTGCAGTAACTTAAAATTTTAGTTTCAATCTAAAGAAATATAACATCTACTATCTAGTGGTGTTCTATATCTACTTTGTGCATTTGGGATGATCTTCTAAAGATTGCTTATCGAGCACTATTTAACCAAGAATGGAAAAATGTATTGAAAGGACCTTAATAATATATGATTTTGGAAGCATTTTGTTATTGTAACTTTTCATTATGGTTTTTGTTTTTTTTTTAAAAGAATAATACCTATCTAGTACTAATTTTTATTTGTTAAAATTTTTTCAAAAGTCACAATCTTTAACTATTAGAATTGTTACCTTTAGTTGTTATTGTATTTGCTATTACTTTTGGTAAGGTTGTAAATAAGCCAATAGTTTGTGAGCTACTTGAGCTTAACTCGCTGAGCTTGGCTTAGCTGAAACTCAATCAATAAATTAGCCAAGGTTAAACTAAAAATAAAACTTATTGATTTAAGTGAATCAAGCTTGAGCTCTTATTTAAGCTAGTAAGCTAATTTAAGAGAAGATTTATTTATATTGTTAATAAGCTAGCTTACAAGCAAGTTTATGACTAAGCTTGTGAGTAGAGTTGTTTATATTGTTAATGAGCTAACTTGTGAATAGGCTCATGAGAAAGCTTGTATGTAGGCTTTTGGTAATATTGATAACTAGCCAACTTGCGAATAGACTTGTAAGTAAATTCTCACTTATATTGTTAACAAGTTGGCTCATGAACTGGTTTACAAGTAAGCTCGATAATCTAAACTAACTCAAACTCATGCTCATCCATTTAAATAAGCTTGAATTTAGGCTTGTTTAGATAAACAAGTTAAGTTTGACCTTTAAATTCCTCAACGAGTTCAATTTTAAGCCTATAATTTTTAGGCTTGATAAATCTCAATTTGGCTTGAGCTTAATAATTTTTCTAATAAGTTGAACTCGAGCCTTAGAAAAGCTCGATTCGACTTTACCCATTTCAGCCTTAACCTCTGGTACCTTTACATTTCATTAAAAAGAAAAAAACCATTAACACATAATGGTCTTTCATAAAAAGGCACATAGTGAGTGAGGAATGAATATAATTGCCATCTATATTACCATTGGTAGCTCTTTGAAAAATATACTTTCATTAACATTTTCTTTATTATTAATATTCTTATTCCATTTATAATTTTTCATTTTTTAACTTAGAACTTTTCACTATTAAATATATATATATATCAATTATGTATTAAGAAATGCATCTTTATGCTTAAAATGGAACTTAAAGAGGGATCATAACCTTTCCATAATGTGTTGTGTTGTGGTCTTTACATGACTTAAAACAAAATAATATAACACCTAATAGGTAGCATTGCCTTTCAATTATTTAGATATTTATTGCTCATTTTCAATAGCACAATGTTTCATATAATGACAATATGACCAATATCATATAAAGTACGATATATGTCACCTCATTAAAACTATTTTCACTATAAGGATGACTTTTACAGTTTCACTATATTATGACTCAATTCATCAATGTAAGCTTTTTCTCACCATATTGATACCATTTTCTCTATAGTGGGCTTTTACTACTTCATCTACGGTTGTTCATGGTTTGGTTTAGGGGTCGAATCACACCAAACTGCATTTGAAACAATTCAATTCAAATTCTTAATGAGCTTAATCATTTTTAATAGTTTAATATTCTAAACTAAACCACTTAGTTTGGTTCGATTTTGGTCAAATCATTTTCCTTGTTTTATTTAATAATATTAATTGTTACCAAAGATTTTAACTAAACATTGAGATGTTTAAATTCATGAACATTATACAATAATTAAAACCGTATTATATTATATTATATCACAATGACATTGCATCTTAAGATAGTGAAGGCATGTGAGTCTAGTTAAGAGATGTCATATGATGATGAAGTAAAGGAGTGACAATAATATTACCAAATGTATTTTTCTTACAATTAATATTATGAAAATGAATGTGAATTCTTGAATGACTGATTACCTAATTAATCATATGAATTGATAATTTTTATAGCATTGCTAATGATACAATTTTGTAAAGTAATCATTGAAAAAGGAAAAAAAAAATCAAATAATACTTATTTTTATATCATGTTGCTCTTTTCTTCCTACTTATAATTTTTATTTAAGTATTTTTATATTTTATTTCCATTGATAACAATTTTTTATGGAGTATTAGAAAGTGTTGTGGGTATACTAGCTTGCAAAATGTCATTTTATCTATAAGATGCATATGAGTAATTTTAATTTCAATTTAAATATTCCTATCATAAATAGATGGATTGTATTAGCAAACTTGATAAAAATACTCTAGAAAATTTTGGAAAATATTGAAAACTCAAAAAAGGAAAAAAAAAGTTTAAAAACTTTACTAAAATAGCAATAAAATGTTGTCTACTAAACTGGTACTTTTACCTTTATGCTTTCTAAAAAATAATTCTAATTGCAAGAAATATAAGACAATTATTGATAAGAATCAAAATCCGACAAGACCTATCATTAGGGCAAAAACTAAAAGATTTCGAATCTTGGTGATGAGGACCCATTTTGAGCACATCGACCCCAGCATTATTTGTTTACTAACTTCTTTTCTCTTATTCATGTATTATATATTCCAATAGGCACACTTATTTGGCTTCATAGGGCAATAGACAAACTCGCTAAGACTCAGCTTGTGGGTTATCTATGGACTGACCTAAAAACCGAAGATGAGCTAAACCGATGAATTCCATGGAAGAGCTAGCATTTTGGAGACTAATTTTTATATAGTTGTTATTTACTTGGACTATTTATGTTGTGATCATTTTGGAACACTTTTATTTTGTTGTAATTGAGTTTTAGGACCGACCACCCTAAAAGTAGCATAGTTGTAATTTTGTGTATTTTTTAACCCTAAAGGGAGCAAGTATAAATACTTGCTTAAGTAGGGTTTTGAGGAGGCTATTTTTTAGATTTGAGTATACACTTTTGCATGAGGATTAGAGTTCTCCTAATTGTCATTAGAATCTTATTAATTTCAATATCAAGAGTTGAAATTGTAACGAGTGCAACACCTTGAAATTGTGAGTAATATCAATTTCATTCTGTTATGATTTCTTTTCTTCTCTAGTGTGTAATATCTAGGGGTGAATTGAGATAGTTCTTGGTTAGATTTGCATCATAATCATTGTGAGATAAATTGAGTGTGTTGGATTACTTTTCATAGTGTTATTCATCAACACTTTTCTATCATTGTTTCACATGGAATGCCTATTTCTTAAGAGAAAATCACGGTTTTTATTGCTACTCAAACTTGATATTCAAGTGTTGATTCAAGTTTGATTAGTATATACATTGAGGATTGATCATTATTTATTGATTTCAAATCCATTTATATCTTTGGAATTCACGCAATTCTCTAATTGTTGATTTGGAATTAGGGATTTTTGTTAAGGTTGAATTTTTATTGCTTAAACCCCTTTTAGGCACATCATAATTTGGTATCAAAGCATCATCACACTTGGGTTCATTCTTGATCACGTCCTTGTTGTAGGAATTGGTTCATAAATATTGAGGAATTGTGCAATTATTGAACTAGTTTGATTGACATTGTTTGATTGTCTTTCAAATTAATTTTGTATGTGCTTAATCTTGGTTTTAGGCACATCAATTATGGGAGAATCTTAGGTTAAATCACATCATTATTATTTGCACTCATCTTAAATCTTCATTTAGCATTGTATATTAAGTCTACACAATGACTAAATGAAGAAGCACTACTAAATTATTATATATAAACAAGGCTCGTAAACCGCTACTATCTTGTTATAAATTCAATAACAAGTGAAATCTTGTCCATATAAATGATCTTCATACGATTTCTTTGAGTACGTAAAATGCAAAAGACAAATGCTAAGTATATGAAAAATATGAATCTCTCTTTCCAATATGGTTTTTGTTGGTTAGGAAAAAGGGTTTTCTTTGATGTTCATTTAATTTATGTATTTATATAGCCATTTTATTGTAATAGCATTTATGTGATAAATAGCATCTCAATCCTAATTCTACACATTAAATAATTTATTAAAATAAATATATGAAAATTTAAGGTTACATGACTTTAGCAAAATAAAAGAAATTGATCTTACCCTATTGTCAACCTTGCTCCTACATCTATATTATTTAAGTGGATAGAACACTTTTGGTGTCTTACTTTTTCTCCATGAAATTCCATCAAATAATATACATTATTATTAAATGGCATTGCAAGCCTATGCACTGAGAAAAAAAAATCTAAATTATATGCAATGTTGGTACTAAGCTCTTGTAATATGCATTACGTAAGCATGTATATGGTAGCGATGCAACTATTCCACACATGCGCATACGTTAAGAAATTTCCTACCATTAGAAAGGTTTATCTAATGCCCAAACCCCTTCAACTTCATTCAAAGGACATTGGTCAAGAGGCAAAATATAGAGGGCTAAAAATATTACATAAATATATTAGGCTAAGCCCGTTGATTATTTGGCTTGACTCATTGGGTTAGGTGATAAGCCTAATGAGTCCAATCCAATTATTAGGATGACTAAGAGAAAGTTGGTTTAGTAGGCTCGAAATAATGATTGTTAAACTAGTCCATCTGATACGAACCACGCCAACCCGTGACGAAACCTAATACCAATACGTTCGAAAATTCGTTGCTTAAGACGCCCAAACACCTAAAGTGGAAACCGCGACCCGTTGTCTATAGTGACTTCCATCTCCTTGAAATACTCATCTATACTTTGGCTTCCTTGCCTCAGAGTTTGCAACTTGTTATGCAATTCATGATAATAATACGCAGGCACAAACCGCTTCTTCATCACTCTTTTCATCTCTTCCTAAGACTCAATAGGTGGCTCGCTACTCCTTCTATTCAACATTAGTTGATCCCACCACACTATAGCATAATCCGAAAACTCAATGGAAGCAAGTTTTACCTTCTTTCTCCCACTATAGTTGTGACAATCAAACACCATCTACACCTTTTTCTCCCACTTTAAGTACGCCTTGGGATCATTATTCCCTTGGAAAGGAGGAATCTTCATATTTATGCTACTCAATTGATCATCCTCTTTATTCCTTTCTCCTCTATCTTCCTAATCTCTAGTTCCTCTATTCCGACCACTATATCCTCTATAACTCCCGACAGAAGGCTCATCAAAGTCATCATCCGACATCTCATCTCCAACCCTCGGTACTCTCCTAGAATGACTCTCCCTCTTACACCCTTGGAATATGTTTGTGGATTGCTCTAGTTTTTGCTCTACCGTCTCATGAATTTGTTCCATTCCCTCTTGGAACATCCTCTTCATTTCTCCCCTCAATGCCTCAATGACTAACCTAGCATCAAACCTTCCCCTCTCACCTTCAGGAGAATGTTGCCTCGACATAGTTCCTGCAGAAAAGATTAGTACTAACACAAATATATATAAAATTAAACCTCACGATACACTCCCTTACGTGTTTCGCTCAAATGATGATATCACACAATCATTCGTGTATTCTCACAAACAATGATGATATCACTCACCAATTTCCTCGTCTCAATTCTCTTGGAACTAACCCGAACTACACCAATTCCTTTCCGTAGAATTCAAAAACAACTCTAGGGTTCGTAAAATTTTTCCTCTATTTTTCTATCCGAATTTTTTTTTTGTCTCTGTTTTTGGCTTTTGATCACGTTTCTCTTTTCTTTTCTTTTCTCTTCTTTTTTTTTGTCGTGATTTTTACTCTTTTTTTTTTTTAACAATCGCCTAGTTGATATTACACTATTAAAAGACAATCAATACTACGAAATTGAATATAATAATTGATATGAACGATTGGAGTTAGGGTTTTTGATATTACCTTCCTCAACCGAACTTGATGTTTTGACAAACCTAAGCTCTGATACCAAACTGATACAAACCACACCAACCCGTGATGAAACCTAATACCAATACGTTCGGAAATTCGTTGCCTAAGACGCCCAAACACCTAAAGTGGAAACCGCAACCTGTTGTCTATATGTGAGATAAGAACCTTGGTATAAGTAAAGACGCCACAATCGGGATGAAAGACCGATTGATAAGTCGGAATGAACGCCACGGAAATCAATCCAATAAGTTCGATTTAGTTCTTGAAGAACCAAGAGAGGAGCCTCTCAAAAGTGTTTAATGTTCAAAGATGTAAAATTCTAAGTTGTTCTAAACCCTAGGAGCTTTTATACTAGGGTTACAATTCGTGTAAAACAAGTCCAAAATGACGTAGTTTAGATAAGTGGCGTAAAAACGCGAAAACAGAACAAGTTGGCCCGCAGGGGATACACGGCCGTATACACGACCGTGTACTTTGGCCATGTACCTTTCTATGCAACTTCTGGCAACATACATGACCATGTACATGACCGTGTACTTTGACTGTGTACCTTTCTATGCATTTGCTTGACTCCATACACGACCGTGCCTTTTAGCCATGTGTCTGGCCGTGTATGATTCTGTGCAATCTTGGAATTCCTACATGGCCGTGCCTTGAAAATACACGCCCTCTTCAACCCGTGTCCGGTGTGACTTGTATAAAAGCAAAGGTCTTCCCATGGTTGTTCCAATCCGTTCCAACTTCATGATTGCTCTAATCCTTTCCGGCTTCATGGACAACCTTTATCAACCCGTTAAGTGCTTCCTTGAATCGTTTCGCTCGATTTCTTGTGATCGGTCCAGGCGGCACTTCAAGAGGATCCACATTTCTTCTTCCGGCTTGGCTCTCATCATGGATCTCATCACCATCCACATCTAACCTTTCTCGAGAAAACTTATGCACCTATGAGGAAGGCTACTGACCTTGGGCCTATAACAAGTTTATTAGGATAACTCTAAAATGAGGAGACTCCATCTCAACAGTTGATTGCTAAGGTAATCTAATAGATGTCATCGGGCCTAAAAGTCTATAAATACTCAGCCATTCCTCCTCATAAAGCGATGTTTTTCTAGATTCTAGGGTTTAGAGAAATAGTTTTTGACTAAGAATTTTATACTCTCAAAGATCATATAGGAGTTTAAGTGAAGAACAGTCTCCATTACTCAAGAAGTACAATCTTACTGTATGTATTTGTCGATGAGAAAGTGCCTTTAAAATTAACATCTTCTTTTTCTTATTCAACAATTTATTCGATTTTTTCCACTGTTAATCTCATATCATTGTACTAATAAGTGAAACAATGCTGATATTAAGATTTCGATTACCTATATGCTTAATAGATTAATTTTTGTTAGGGTTTGTAAAATGATTTCTTGATGTATACAATTTATTTATGCACTTTATGATAGCATTAGTTCAAAACATTTTACTTCTAGAAAGTTATATTTTTTGTGCTAATTTGTAATTATTGTGTTTCGATATGTTAGTTTGGTTTTCTTTGATATTCATTTAATTTATGTATTTATATAACCACTTTATTGTAATAGCATTTAAGTGATAAATAGCATCTCAATCCTAATTCTACACATTAAGTAATTTATTAAAATAAATATATGAAAATTTAAGGTTACATGACTTTAGCAAAATAAAAGAAATTGATCTTACCCTATTGTCAACCTTGCTCCTACATCTATATTATTTAAGTGGATAAAACACTTTTGGTGTCTTACTTTTTCTCCATGAAATTCCATCAAATATCCATAAAAGATTCATGTTATTTACGGCTATAAATAAGCCTACATATTACAGTAAATTTGATACAAACTTCTTAAACTCATCCTCCCATCTCCTATCTTTTCTTTTTCTAAGCAATTACTATAGTTTTAATATCCATGGGACCATGATAAAAGAAAAGAAGAAGAAGAAGAAGAAAAGATCAGTTTTATGATAATCGTAAAGTTATTGCTATCTTAGTTAATGATCAATGAGGTTTGCCTTTATGGTTATTATCTTATCGTTTTCTTCTCAATATGCACAATTGAAGAACAATGTGAGTTGAAAGAACCACTATCGAAAAAGTGGAGGCAAATTTGTGCAACCTTACAATGTTCTAACTTAAAAAGTGCAAACTATAGTTTAGGTGTGTGTAACGCTTTAAGCATAACTTAATCAAATTAAATCATATTTTCGTGTAACTTAGAGAAGATAAATTATTCAAATTGAGGGGTTCAAAGTTCAACAACATAAACATAATAGTAGACAAAGATAAAGCATTCTTTTTTTTTTTTCCTTAATATACTCTAAATTAGAGTGTAAATTTTGGGATAGATACAAGGCATATAGATGAAAACATGTGAGAGTAGGTTCAAAAAATTATTTCTAGTACTTATGTTGGCTAACTACATACAACGTACAAGGTCTGAGCTCCAGCTAAATGACAGTCATTGCGAGAAAGCACTTGGAATAATAAATTAAACGAAATATTTAGCTGTCAAGCATCGATTTCTTCCTTATAAGACAAAACTTGAAGCATCAAATTCTTCTACTTCTTCTTTTTATTTATTATTTTTAACGACTTTACCAAGTGGGGCGGCTCCGCAGCCGGATGTACATCATGCCATCAAGAAGCTGAGTAGGTTAAGGAGCATCGTCACGTGTCTATCATTCTACCACAAACCATGACCCCGATTTTCTTTCTTCTCATAATCCCACTGTCACCTGCTCTCTCTTTCAACTACATAAGCTTTAGTAGCGACAATACCAATATCTTACGAAAAAAATAACGTAAATAATATAATTTTTAAAAATTATTAATTATATAAAAGCACATGCATTTTCTATAGCAAAAAATATATATGGAAAACACATACATTACCCATATTTTCAATACAAATTTATTTATTTTTATATGCTAAATGAAACACCCTACAAATATTGGAGAAAGAAAAAAGAACAAAAGAACACAAAAAAAAATTAATAACTTTGACATTTGGTTTAATAAATATCAAAACCTGCCAAAAAAAAAAGAAAAGGAATATGCGAGTACATGAATAACAATCCAATACTTTAGCTGAATTATAACCATTTTATATGAGTACAATTAATAGGACCATAAGATTGTAGAAATACCATGAAGATCATAACAATGATCAAAAGTGACTATGGAATAAAATAAATATATATATAGTTATAATATGATAATTGTAAACACCTCGTTTTTATTCCTATCTAGGTTTTTTTTAATAACAATTATAATAATAAATAGTTTTTGTTCCTATCTACTCAATTAACCTTAGCTTATTTTCCAACTTAGGTTGGTGGTGGCTCTTTTTAAAAATTAATTTTTCTTAATTTAGTTTAATAATCTGTATTAAATAGGTAGGATTTATTATAGATTATAATTAAGAAAAATGACCAAAAATTAGACTGGACGAGATTGCAACTCCACTAGGGACTATTTTATTTTAAAATGTAAGCTAACCATATAGTAATTTCCTTGAATATATCTAAAAGGCCTTTAATTTCTTGTATATGTTTTTATTTTGTTGTATGTCTTTTGAATTATTTTTGTAAATAGTGGTACTAACTAGCTTTTAAGTGATGCAAAAGAAAAAGGAGAAAAGAAAAAAAGAAGGAAAAGGTGAAAGTGGGCCTAATGGGCCAATACGAAATTTCTCTTTTATGCATGTCTAGACATAGTCGAACCTAAGCCATTTAGAAAACTAGGACATAATGCCATTGTGTACCCATTAGGTCGAAGTAGTATATACCACCACCTAGTAGTGATTAGGTAATTCCACTCCAGACTTCGATGTAACCACCAATTATAAAGCTGGAGACTTTTAGAACTTACCTTCATTCATGCGCACGTGAATTTTATTTATTTCTTTATCTATTCTTATTTTTTTGTTCTATTATTGTATGTCTTTCCACAAATGAAAAGTAATGTAACACTATGAGTGTAAAGCTACAATTTTACTAATGTTCAAAATTATAGTTTTTGTAATCTCTTTTCCCAGTATTTATTTTTCTTCAGCAGTATTGATGCGCTCGAATTTAACTAATCATTTTATGTTTTTAATTTATAACCAATAAAATCTACTATTGATCTAGGTAATATACCTATCGATTATAAGATAGATTTAACAAGTGTCATCCTCTAGGATCTTGAAAACAAGTACTAGTATTACCTTTCTCTACTATCTAATCTAATTTATGATGTGGAAATTATAAATTAAATTAACAATTTACAAATCCTAATAATCATAAAATAAATATATGTATAGTTATAATATGATAATTGTAGACACCCCATTTTTGCTTTCATCTAGGTTTTTTTCTTTTTTAATAACAATTATAATAATAAAAAGCCTAGTTTATGAGATAATAAAAGTTAAATAAAAATAAACAAAAGTTAATAATAATAAATAAAATAATAACAATAATAATAATAATAAATAATAAGCATAAAGTTTTTAATTAATTCAAAATAGCTAGATAAAAATAAGAAAAAAAATCTTCATAAAAATAAAAAAATAAAAAAATAAAAATTATGAATTTTTTTAAGAAAAAGCAAGAAAAAAAGGGTTTCTAAATTAAGTTTAAGAACCTCAAATCAATAAAAATTAATTAGAAAGATCAGTTCATATGCAAATTAATTGCATGCAAAAAAGGAGAGAAGGGCCAAGCCAGTTGGTTCGTGTATTGCCTGCATAAGTAAGGAGAGCTTAGGAGGTCGTGGGTTCGATCCCTATGTAGGCCCAATGGTGATTGGAATGCTGTGAACAACGAGCAATAGCAACTGTGCCCATTACGACTTGTACCTAGGGGTGGGAATTGCGGGGCGGGCAAAAAATTTGGACCCGCTAAAGCTGCGGGCCATTTTGACCCGCGCCCGCATGACCCGCCGAGCGGGGCGGGCAAGTTCCCGCGAGCGCGGGTTGGCCCGCGGACCCGCGATCAGAAACGGAGGTCTTCTGGACTTCTGGAGCTGGGCATGGTACGGACACCGGTTGAGTCCTTACAATACATCTTGGCCTCTTCTGGAGCTGGGCATGATTCCGATTCTTCGGCTTCTTCTTCAGAGAATCAGCAGCAAAATAGACAGAGTCCTTACAATGCATCTTGGCCTCAGAGTTACAGGTTGGTGTGTTTACCTTTGTGTGTGTATGAACCTTCATGAAATTTTCAAATGAAGCTAGATTATTAGATTTGTATCGATTGAGATTCAAATTATTATTATTTTTTTATTTTCACGCGGCCGATTCAATTGCCAGGAGCAAAAATTCATGACATAATTATTATCCAACTGCAGATGCTATAATATATTATTGAAATTCAAGTTTAAAAATACTAAATGATTTGTTTTTGTGGAACTCCCATTTCAGGCAATCCAATGACCTGTACAGCAGTGTGCCATCACCAAACATTGGGTTTCTAGGCACTCCATCATTGTCCAAAGTGAGTGGCTCATTCCTAACTTCGTCGTTCACAAGGAAGCACACACCAGAAAGCTTGTCCTCTATAATAAAACCCCTCTTACCTGAAAAAGAAGACAACTAAATTCAATAGAGAAAAAGCTCACATTCTCTTCTTCCTCCACTTCCAAGAAAAACTTCTGTCATAAAAGATGATGAAGAGAAACAATCTAAGGTTTCTCATGAGACTTCTATGCCAAGCCAGAGCATCAACGGCCACTCAGTACTAAACGGTAAGCGTAGTCTAATTATTCTCTTTAATTTACATCGGACTAATTGACGACGTGAATTACAACCGGACGACTGACGACTGACGACTTGACGATCGACGACACTGACGCCACCGGACCGCACCTTCTCCTTTGCAGCTTGACCTTGTCCCGGACCATACGTACACCAGATGAGGACGCCTTGATGACCGACGACGTGACGACACCAACGCCACCGGACCACACCTTCTCCTTCGCAGCTCAACGTGACGACACCGATGTGCAGCTTGACCTCATCCGCATGCAGTTGGCGCCTGGCAGCAGCCCACACGGCCACACCCCCGCACACCGCACCTTCTCCGTCACACTCCGCAGCTGGACGTCGCACCACCACCGCCGCCACCTATTTTACATAAAAAAAAAAATTGTTGCGGGCCGTCGCGGACCAACTCGCATGGCCCGCAGGGCGGGGCAGGCAGACTTTCCTGACCCGCTAGACTTGCGGGCCAGCCCGCGACGACCCGCGGGCTGGTGCGGGGCGGGGCGGGCTGGCCCATTTAGCCCGCATTACCAGCCCTACTTGTACCCATGATCTAATTTGCAAACTGACCTGCTATCCGACCCGCACGTGTGAAGCGAACCCATAACTCGGCTTGTATCCATCTTAGCATATTTAGTTGGTTACATTTTTTTTTAAATTCTTCTTTTCCTTTTCATTATTTTATTTTATTTATTATTAGAATTTTTAGCTTAGCTTTAGAAATATTAGAATAATAAAATTTTGAGTACCTATCAGGTATTAATGATGTAAACCATCGCTTGATGGTGAAAAACAAAAAACCTATTTTTTTTTAAATAAAAGCCATTATTAAAATATAAAAATATAAATACAAAAAAAAAACTCTAGTATACGTCAGGGTCTTAGAAATTAAAAAAAAACATAAAAATGAAATATTTACAAAATCAAAATAAATAACTAAAAATTTTTAGTATAAATAAAATTTTAGAAACAAAAATTAAATAAAAAGTAAAAGCGATAAAACAATAAAATTTTTTAATGTAAATTTTTTATTAAACTTATAGATTAGGAATCAAAGTATAAAAATATAAAATATAAAAAATAATAAAATGAAATTTTTTTTGCTAAAATCTAGCATTTTAGGGTTTCATTACTTAGATTTTTTTTTTAAATAAAAAATTAATATGATATTTCCTAAACATAGGTTGTCTTAGGTTTTTCATACTTGTATAATAAATCTAGGTCATTTAAGCATTTTCTTAATAAAATTAACCTAATTAAATGGCGTAAACCTAATCAAATAAAATTAATTAACAAACTAAAATTGTTTGAAAGAAAGGCAAGCTATGGACAGTTTGATCTTAGTTAGTAGGTATATAGGCACATGAGGTCACCATAATAAACTAAAAACTTTAAGCTAGGAAAAAAAATAAAACAATAAAATAAAATCTTTGGAAAAAATAAAATAAAATAAAAACTTTAGAAAAAGTAAACAAAGTAAAAATTTTAAGTTATTAGCTTAATAAAATAAAAGCCTTAGATTAATTTAGAAAATTAGTATAATAAACTTCAAACTTTAGGTTTTTAGCATTGATTTATAATCTTACAAAAAAAAATAAAAACATGAAAATAATAATAATAAATAGCATAGTACAATATATAGCAGTAGATATATATATAAAGGCCTTGTAGTAAAAGTTCTTAAAAATTCTATATGGTAATCATTTATGTTTTAATAGATTAACCTCCTGAATCTAACTTTTTTGGTTAATTATTTTTCTAAAATATTTTTAGAAAAATTTGCAAACTATTAGCTATTTAAGGTTAATCCACTCAATTAACCTTAGCTTATTTTCCAACTTAGATTGGTGGTGGCTCTTTTTAAAAATTAATTTTCCTTAATTTAGTTTAATAATTTGTATTAAATAGGTAGGATTTAGTATAGATTATAATTAAGAAAAATGACCAAAAATTAGACTGGACGAGATTGCAACTCCACTAAGGACTATTTTATTTTAAAAAGTAGGCTAACCATATAGTAATTTCCTTCAATATATCTAAAAGGCCTTTAATTTCTTATATATGTTTTTATTTTATACCACCACCTAGTAGTGATTAGGTAATTCCACTCCAGACTTCGATGTAACCACCGATTATAAAGCTAGAGACTTTTAAAACTTACCTTCCTCCATGTGTATGTGAATTTTATTTATTTCCTTATCTATCCTTTTTTTTTTCTATTATTGTGTGTCTTTCCGCAAATGAAAAGTAATGCAGCACTATAAGTGTAAAGCTACAATTTTATTAATGTTCAAAATTATAGTTTTTGTAATCTCTTTTCCCAGTATTTATTTTTCTTCAGCATTGTTGATGCGCTCGAATTTAACCGATAATTTTAAGTTTTAAATTTATAACCAATAAAATCTACTATTGATCTAGGAAGTGTACCTATCGATTTTAGTATAGATTTAACAAGTGTCATCCTCTAGGATCTTGCAAACAAGTACTAGTTTTACCTTTCTCTACTATCTAGTCTAATTTATGATGTGAAAATTATAAATTAAATATATACCCTTCATCTTATTCCACCCTAATTGCCGCGCCCCAAAAGGGGGTTTAGAAGTTTCCACTAAAAATTATCATGGCACATGTGCACTCGTTACATGATAATCATCTTACAAGCTAGAGATTGTAAGACTCTAAATAATTAATTACATTTATAACTAATCATAGTACATAAAGTTACATAATAAAATATAACTATAGATTTCGTACCCTACGGTCAACCATGATCGTAAAGAATTGATATCCCCTACTAACTAGTAAAATGGAATAAAATTCTAAGTTTCACAATTTCAATTTTTATTTACATAGGAGTTCTAACTTTTCATCTAAATAGTCTATCTTTTGCAATTCTTACTTTACGGTTCTTGTCTTCTAAAATCTCTCGACATTTCACATCTTATTCCATCTCGAGCTTTCGTAATCTTTACCTACAAACGGGTCTGTGGAGGGGTGAGCACACTATGACTCAATGGATGGGAGGGTAATACTTTCAATGCTACATACGCACAAGAAATTTCAAATCAAGTTATCAAATCATATGCTATACATAAACAACCATATAAATATAATATCTCATGCGATCTTCCGGTAACTGACGTGAATTCTAAGGTTTATGCCCCCCTTGACCTTGGGTTGGGGATTCCGAAGCCACCATCAGTGCTTGGGTCTTACATATAATTTAATTACTCTTATCACTTTATTATATTTGTGTCTTAGCTTTCATGATCTAGGCTTAGGTGCCTCAATACATTGAGTATTACACCCTTAAGAGATAGGCTGAAGTCGAAATCATCAACGAGCGACAATCCTCTAATCACTTGGTTCGCACTTGATGAAACAACGATCCTCTAATCACTTTTAGCACGTCTTGTAGCAGTGATGGCTTTCAATCTCATGTAATGTCTTGTGTAAATGCATGTCCAGTTTTAATTGAGTCCACTTCTTTAATTAATTGGCTCGAGGTGACCAAATAATATACAGTTACAACCAATTCCCATTTAAGGCAATAAGGTACACTACCAAGCATTTAAAGGCTACTACTCCAAGAAAAGTCAATAAGAACCCAGTGAAGTCCCATAAACAAATCCACTATATCTCATATTCACACTTACCACAACAAGAAAAGATCGTGCATTTAACATCATAAAATAAACAAGGAAACCAGACTAAACAGGTAAAAATGATCTAGCTATATGCAAGATTTTAGTTAACTTAACATCTTTGTGTCATTTGACTTAAACGTCAAATCAACCACTTGGGATTGATTTACAATTATTATTCCTTGACACCTTTATGTCATCGCACCTCTCAAGTGCTCAGTTATATACACATTCTAGGGTCAACAAGGTCACCACATATGCATCCTACCTAAGTCCTCAAATACCTATGTATAATATATATATATAGTTTTATAAATGTAGCTTTAACTAAAGGATAATTTACTAGACACTTCCCCCTCACTTACTTAAGAGGGGCAAGAAAATATAATTGTTAAGTTGCAAAATAAAAAGTTACACTTATGATTTACATAGTTATGCGCATGAGTGTATTCTATAGATATAATAGGAAAATAACTTTACCTAAGAATATATACATATTCATAAGTAGATTCTAATTTGTGTATATAATCTATTCTAACTATGCATACCTACTCGGTAGCTATAGAGGGAAAAGTTAGTTTTATATATTTTGGTTTAGTTTGAAGAAAATAATTTTGAATTGTGGTATTGGCCTGTAGTAATAGCACTGGCAAGATAGTGCGAAGTGCTATCGTTAAGGTAATGATACCTAAACCCTCAGTCCATTATATCCACTACATCATTAAAACAATATTCCCCTATAACTTATCTAATTACCAATTTCTTCGTAACTTCTTTTCTAAACTCATTTAACCCCACTATATATCCTGAAAGTAATAATAATCACATCCAATTGCAACTACAACCAAGTAAGTGAATTCACATACATAACATATCAACACATTACACAACATTGTAGCATATCATTAAGTTTTCCACTCACTTGTTTATGGTCATCATAGTCCTAATCTGATGTGCCTAATCACTCTTAAAAGCACATTCAAAAGACTTAAGAAAAGATATCTCAAGTCTAGGCAAAATCGGATCCCAAAAATGGCACTTTTCAAATGAACCCTAATGTTGAAATGATGAAATTCAATCTACTAATGATATAATCTGAATACCACAATGGAAATGGCTTCTAATAACACTCTAATATCATATAATCCACGCAAATGAACCCTCAATTTGACAAAGAAAACCGTAAAGTAAGATTCCTTTTCCAAATGGTGAAATTCACGTTTTCAAGGAAACTTTTCAATGATAATCCAAAGCAAATGATAAGTACTTCAAATAATCACAAGAATTCGTGTACAATAAGATGTAAATCTGACCAAGAACTATCTCTAATCAACCCTAGATACAACACACTAGAGAAGAAAAGAAATCGCAACAAGTAGGAATTGATATGACTCACAAATTCCAATTGTTGCACTCGCCACAATTTCAAGTCTTGGAATTGAAATTGATAAGCGTTGGAACCAAGGTATGAACCCTAATTCACACGTGAAAAGAGGTGTATGTTCTGCAAAAATAAGCTCCCTCAAACCCTCTCTTAAGCAAGTATTTATACTTGCTACTTCTAGGGTTAAAAAAGTGCTCACAATTACAAGTTTGCCACTTTTAAGGTGGCTAACCCTAAATGAAAGTTACATGGAAATAAAAGTGTCCCAAAACCAAAATACAACAAAAAATAGTTCATAAAAGAGTAAATGTATAAAGAAATGGTTCTTCAAGATGCCGGTCTTCAAGAAGCTCTTGAATCAGTTTCAGTTGACAACCTTGATTCACTCAGTAATAAAGGTGTTTTTGCATCCTGTAAGACTGACAAATGAACCTGCTGAAATGCATCAAAATTATAGTGCAAAGATGTAGAAAGTGAGTTAGACTTCTCAAGGTTAGGTTTCTCTAGCAAAACCCTCATAACTAAATTCTAGAGACCCTTAGCTCGGGCCCTAGTGATAGGTCCTGAAAAAGTCTAATTCCTATCATCTCCTCAGGCTTCTAGAAGATTTGCCCTCAAATCTGATGGATCTTCGTGCAAGTCATCTGCTAAATAAGGTGAAAGATCTAAAACATTAAAAGTGGCTGATACTCCATAATCTCCTGGCAAATCGATGCGATAAGCATTGTTGTTGATGCGCTTTAAGACCCTGAATGGTCCGTCTGATCTAGGAGATAGCTTCTGTGACTTTTTGTGTGGAAACCTGTCCCTACTAAGATTAATCCAGACTAAATCACCTGGATTATAGAGATGGTTTTTCCTGTGCCTGTTTCCCTGGATCCTCTATTGTTCCTGGGTCTTCTGAAGGTGTTCAGTGGTTCGATCATGTATGTGTTGAATCTGTTATGCTTGGTCAACTCCACTAAGACTTTATTCCTTTGTCGCTGGTCCAGCTATAAAATCCAATGGAATAGAAGGGTTATAGCCATAAAAAACTTCAAAGGGAGACTTACTGGTTGAACTATGAGTAGACCTATTGTAAGCAAACTCAACAATAGGAAGACACAAGTCCCAATCAGTAAGGTTCTTGCCAACTGTTGCTCTAAGAAGATTCCCAAGCATGCGGTTGACAACCTCTGTTTGTCTGTCAGTCTAGGGATGGCAAGAGGTATTGTACATTAGTTTAGTACCCAGTCTTTTCCATAGTGTTTTCCAGAAGAAACTAAGGAACTTAGTATCTCTGTCTGACACTATGCTGTGTGGAACTCCATGTAACTTGAAAATTTCCTACACAAAAAGGTTAGCAATAAAAAGAGCATCGTCTGTTTTGTGGCATGGCACAAAACATGACATTTTGCTGAATCGATCAACAACCACCATAATAGAGTCTTTCCCTCTTTGTGTTCTGGGTAATCCCAACATAAAATCCATGCTGATATCAGTCCAAGGTCTAGATGGTATAGGTAAAGGCATATATTCACCCTGTGCGCCTTTCCTCCCCTTGGCTCTCTTACAAACACCATACCTTTCTTATACCCTATGGACATCCCTTATCATGCCTTTCCAGTAGAAATTCTCCCTCAATATGGCTAGAGTTCTCTTCTCACCAAAATGCCCTAACAAACCACCTGCATGTGCTTCCCTTACCAACAATTCCCTCATAGATCCAGATGGAATACAAAGTTTTCCTGATTTATAAAGAAAGCCATCTATCACACAATAACCATCATACATCTAGCCTCCAAGACACCTCTCCATGACAATTTTGAATTCCTCATCACATACATATTGTTCCTTCAACAATTCGAAACCCAGTAATTTTGACTGAAGAGAAGTGATTAGTACATACCGTCGTGATAAAGCGTCAACAACAATATTCTGGTTGCCCTTTTTGTACTTAATCACATAAGCAAAACCCTCCAGAAATTCCACCCACTTAGCCTGACGCTTAGACAAATTATGTTGACCCTTGAAATGTTTCAAAGATTCATGATCTGTATAAATAATAAACTCCTTTGGGAGGAGATAATGCTTCCACGTCATGAGAGCCCTAACTAAGGAATAAAATTCCTTATCATATATAGAATAGTTCAAAGTTGCTCCACTCAACTTTTCACTAAAATATGCAATAGGCCTCTTCTCCTGCATTAATACAGCACCAATTCCAATCCCTGAAGCATCACATTCCAATTAAATTTTTTTGTCAAAATTAGGTAAGATCAGTAATGGAGCACAAGTGAGTTTTTCCTTAATCTCTTCAAAACTTCTCTGGGCCTTTTCACTCCAGATGAAAGGAACACTCTTCTTAGTCAGTTCTGTGAGAGGGTTGACAATGCTACTGAAATTTTGGACAAAGCGTCTATAAAAAGATGCAAGCCCATGAAAACTTTTTGCCTCAGTAACTGAAGTGGGTGTTGGCCATTCCTTAACTGCCCTCACTTTCTCCTCATCCATCTTAACTCCTGCACCTGACACAACAAAACCCAAAAATGTTACCTCAGTTTGACAAAAGGAACATTTCTGAAAATTCGCAAATAACTGTTGTGCCTTCAGTACTGAGAATACTGCCCGAAGATGCTCCATATGTTGTTCTAGGTCTTTGCTGTAAATCAGAATATCATCAAAATAAACCACAACAAATTTTCCTAAGAGCTCCTTCAATACATGGTTCATCAATCTCATAAAAGTGCTAGGAGCATTACTCAAACCAAAGGGCATAACCAACCATTCGTAAAGTCCATGGCGTGTTTTAAAAGCGGTCTTCCATTCATCCCCCTCCCTCATCCAAATCTGGTGATATCCGCTTTTAAGATCAACTTTGGAGAAAATCTATGAACCATACAACTCATCCAACATATCATCAAGTCTAGGAATAGGATACCTGTATTTAATGGTGATTTTGTTGATGGATCTGCTATCAATGCACATTCTCCAAGTTCCATCCTTCTTGGGAACAAGAAGGGCAGGAACAGCGCATGGGTTGAGACTCTCTCTAACAAACCCTCGTTCCACCAACTCATCTACCTGACGTTTCAATTCCTTAGCCTCCTTAGGATTCATGCGATATGCGGGTCGGTTTGGTAACACTGAACCGGGCTTAAGATCAACGGCATGCTCTATCCCTCTAAAGGGTGGTAATCCTACTGGCAAATCATCAGGAAAAATGTCAGTATACTCGTTTAATACCTGAGAAACTACTGAAGGTAGAGGCTATGATTCTCGTAGCCCTAAGACAAATCTCAACTGAAGTAAGTATGTTGGAGCCTCCTCTGTGATTAATCTCTCCATCTCACCATGTCCCATCAACAATACCTTTTTCCCTTCAGAAACGTTATTTTGAAGTAAAACCTTCTTAGCCTCTGATGGTTAATTAATCTATTGCTAGACATTATGGACCTCTGAAGGTGGCATAGGATTCAGAATAATTCGCTTGCCCTCCTTTTGAAACATATATGTATTTCTGAAGCCATCATGTAAGACCCTCCTGTCATATAACCAAGGTCTGCCAAGCAAAATATGAGATGCACACATGGGCAAGATATCACACTCAATTTCATCACAATACTTATCCCCTACACTGAAGGGTACCCTAGCTCTTTGGGTAACATACAAACTCCCTTGTTCATTAAGCCAATGTAGTTTGTAAGGTTTAGGATGTGGAATAGTTGAAAGCTTTAGCTTCGATACCAACGATGCAACTACTACATTAGTACAACTACCACCATCTATTATTAGGATACACAAATTTCCTTGTATCCTACAAGAAGTGTGGAACAAATTTTCCCTTTGTTCTTCTTCCTTACTAGCAAGTGTACTTAATGAACGTCGCAATACATTAGCATATTGAAGCATTTCACTAGACATTGTGAAATTCAACTCAATCAACACGTGTACAATATTCCCCACTCGTTTTAAGATCACGGTGCAACAATTTTCAATTTCCACAAGTTCACTTCATGGCAACACACAAGCAACAACTACAATTAATATGTAACACTTCCACGGCAACAACAAAGTGAACAATGAATACAAGTAATCTTCAACTTCCACGGCAAATAATGAAGACAAGAGATTAATAAGTAGCTTTCCAAACTGAATTCCGAATCCCACTATAGGCAGCAACTTACAATTTGAATTTCAAATAACTTCACTTATTGCAAGCCTTCCTCAATTGGTAACAATGAATTCAAATTTAAATAGCAATCATTAACTCCCACAACATAATTGCATATGAATTGAATTCAAATAATTCCTTACTAACCAAACTTAATGTAATCTGCAAATTTAACTTCACAAATTCAGAATTACACAATGGAATTCAAACAACAAACTTCACAACTCCACACGCCACAAGCTACTCCACGGCAACAATTGGTAAGTTTTCACAATTTCAAAACAATTTGCTAAGGTAACTTCACTTTGTACTTCTGCTCTCCCATGTGAATTAGTATCCACAAAGTGATATAATAACCTTCCCAAATCAACTCCAATAATCAGCAAATTAAATCCCAATCGAAAACAATTTCGCAATCTCAAACTACAACAACTACACAATTGCGTTTTTTCCACTTGATCAACCCTAATTGTTGATCACTTCCACGAAATTGAATACAACCAATTCCCTTCTCTCAACAAGAGCTCTGATACCAAAAAGATGATGTGCCTAATCACTCTTAAAAGCACATTCAAAAGACTTAAGAAAAGATATCTCAAGTCTAGGCAAAATCGGATCCCAAAAATGGCACTTTTCAAATGAACCCTAATGTTGAAATGATGAAATTCAATCTACTAATGATATAATCTGAATACCACAATGGAAATGGCTTCTAATAACACTCTAATATCATATAATCCACGCAAATGAAGCCTCAATTTGACAAAGAAAACCGTAAAGTAAGATTTCTTTTCCAAATGGTAAAATTCACGTTTTCAAGGAAACTTTTCAATGATAATCCAAAGCAAATGATAAGTACTTCAAATAATCACAAGAATTCGTGTACAATAAGATGTAAATCTGACCAAGAACTATCTCTAATCAACCCTAGATACAACACACTAGAGAAGAAAAGAAATCACAACAAGTAGGAATTGATATGACTCACAAATTCCAATTGTTGCACTCGCCACAATTTCAAGTCTTGGAATTGAAATTGATAAGAGTTGGAACCAAGGTATGAACCCTAATTCACATGTGAAAAGAGGTGTATGTTCTGCAAAAATAAGCTCCCTCAAACCCTCTCTTAAGCAAGTATTTATACTTGCTACTTCTAGGGTTAAAAAAGTGCTCAAAATTACAAGTTTGCCACTTTTAAGGTGGCTAACCCTAAATGAAAGTTATATGGAAATAAAAGTGTCCCAAAACCAAAATACAACCAAAAATAGTTCATAAAAGAGTAAATGTATAAAGAAATGGTTCTTCAAGATGCCGGTCTTCAATAAGCTCTTGAATCAATTTCAGTTGACAACCCTGATTCACTCAGTAAAAAAGGTGTTTTTGCATCCTGTAAGACTGACAAATGAACCTGCTGAAATTCATCAAAATTATAGTGCAAAGATGTAGAAAGTGAGTTAGACTTCTCAAGGTTAGGTTTCCCTAGCAAAACCCTCATAATTAAATTCTGGAGACCCTTAGCTCGGGCCCTGGTGATAGGTCCTGAAAAAGTCTGATTCCTATCATAGTCATCATTAAGTGATCCTGACATGTAGTCCCATATCCGATCATGCTATCGAAGGGTCAGCTATAGTGACTCCACGCAATTTTCGTTGGATTTCTCAATCTCTTGTTAATTCCTATCTCTTCTCAAACTCTCAATAGAGTGACAAGAGTCATCAATGCACATAGTGTGTTTCATAGTAGTAGCCATTTAGATTACCAACTCTTCATCACCAATTCTCAAAGTAAGCTTACATCCTTCCACATTAACCATTGCCTTAGTAATGGCTAGGAATGATCTCCTAAGTATCAGAGGGATATCCCCATCCTCATCCATTTCCAGAACTACAAAGTCGACGGGGTAGGTGAAATTCCCTACCTTTACCAAGATATCCTCAATTATCCCCTTGGGAATTTTCACAAAGCGGTCAGCAAGCTGCAAACTCATCCCAATCAGTGTTAGGTCAAAAAGTCCTAACTTCTTAAAAAAAGAGTATGGAATTAAATTAATGCTAGCCTTAAGATCAGCTAGGGCCTTATCAACTAAAGTATCACCCATGACACACGGAATTGTGAAACTTCCTGGATCCCTTAACTTTGGAGGAAGTTTATTTTGAATGATAGATAAGCAATTTGCATCAACTTCTACAATAAACGCATCCTTTAACTTTCGCTTGTTAGATAGAAGTTCCTTTAGGAACTTAACATAATTTGGCATTTTCAAAAGTGCCTATACAAATGGAATGTTAATGTGCAATTGTTTAAATAGATCAAGGAATTTACCAAATTGCTCCTTGTCTTTGCTCTGGTTGAGGCGAGCTAGATAAGGGATTTTTGGCATATGTTCTTTGATAACCAATGGTGATCTCCTCTTAGGATGTGTTTCCTCAAGAGTTATCTTCTCCTTTTCAATAGGTTAATTATCATCTTACTTCTTTTCATGTCGCTATTTAGATGGTAACTCTTTTCCGCTTCTCAATGTAATGGCTTTCACTTGTTCTCTTGGATTATTTTCCATGTTGTTGGGAAGAGAGCTAAGTTGTCTCTCAGACATCATCTTAGCCAATTGACCAATTTGCTTCTCAAGATTGTGAATCGAGGCCTCATGATTATGATGTCTTGCATCAGAGCTCTAGATGAATTGACTCAGTATATTACTAAAGGAAGTGATAAGGGCTAATAAAGTGGTGGTTGTTGCTTTGAATACCCTAGTGGTGATAGATTAGCTCTCCGATAGTCCTATTTTCCATAAGACAGGTTCAGATGGTTTCTCATCCTCGAATGGTAGGTGTTACCATACTGATTATACTGATATCTATTTGAATTCCTAAGATAATCTACCTACTCATATTGCTTAAAAAGATTCACACCCTCTTCAGGATCTCCCATATGATGTTGTTGTAGTCCTTAAGGGTTCTTGAGAGTTGCAACTTGGTTGCTCAAAGCTTCCATCTTTGCTACCAAAGTAGTCATTACATCTACTTTATACATTCCTATCGCTTTCTGCTTACTCTTGCCATGACCCCACTTGTAATTGTTTCTTGTCATATTAGCGAATAGCTTCAATGAGTCCTCTAAAGTCTTAGTATTCAATGTACGACCAGCTGCGACATCTAACAAGTGACGTATAGCCGGATCTAACCCATTAAAAAATGTCTGAACTTATATCTATGTAGGTAATTGGTGATGTTAACACTTTATTAACAATTCTATCCATTTTTGCTAAGCATCATATATTGTTTCATGATCTTATTGAGTGAAAGAAGAGATGTTGTTCCAGAGCTTAGCCGTCTTGCATGGTGGAAAATAATTGTCTAGAAACTTCTTTACCGTGTCATCCCATGTAGTCAAAGCCTTGAGACCTAATGACTGAAGCCATGTCTTAGCTTTCTCTCTTAAAAAAGGGAATAATCTTATACGCACTACTTCATTCGTCACCCCATTGCTCTTGAAAGTTTCATAAATCTCCAAGAATGTTTTAATGTGAGCATGGGGGTCTTCATTAGGTAATCCATTGAATTGATAGTGTTGTTGTAGAAGTTAAATCACCATACCCTTGATCTTGAAATTAATAGCTGCAATGGGAGGCTTAACAATGGTTGGACCTGTGTCGTCCAATATAGGCTTTGCATACTTAATGTTTGTCTTTAATGGATCCTTAGCCATTACTTCTTCTACCTTTGCCTCACTCCTTGCGGATGACTCTGACTTAAAACTATTAGAAAGTTGCTCAATGAGCTCTTTTTTCGTAACCTCCGTTCCCATTACTATATCATGTTCTCCCTCCTCACTAACTAACTACCTGGATGACTCGGTAGTTGTTTTTCCTTCAAAATTGGTGGAGTGTTCTCTTAATCTCAAGATCTAGATCAAGAAAGTTAGAGGGAAGATTCCTTGTCATATACTGCAAAAGCCAACCAAGTGTGAATTAGAACTTTTCAAAAGATGGAGAGAAGAGAAATCGATAAAATAAATAAGAATAATGACTAAAGTAGTATATACTATGGTTTTTTCCTAATATCGCCTTGCCAGATCCTTGGTAACAGTGCCAAAAACTTCATGCACTCAAATTTTACTAATCATTTTAAGTTTTAAATTTATAACCAATAAAATTTACTATCGAGCTAAGTAGTGTACCTATTGATTATAATATAGATTTAACAAGTGTCTTCCTTTAGGATCTAGAAAACAAGTACCAGTATTACCTTTCTTTACTATCTAGTCTAATTTATGATGTGAAAATTATGAATTAACTTAACAATTAACAAATCTTAATAATCCTAGAATTGAATGTTATTGTCTAAAAAATGTATTCAATCACAAAATATACTCCTCGTCTTATTCCACCCTAACCCTTAAATTCTTAAAATAAAATATTGATTAATGAATCAATTTACACTTTGCATTGCATGAATTCTCGAGTAAAATCAATTACTCCCTCGAGTTAATCAATTCTTAATCATGCATAAGATAATAAAGACCTCTCCCTCACTATCATACAATATTTCATTAAGTTCACAAATTCCGAGTAATTGTAGAAAATCAATGTTTTCCTACCTCTAGCCAAAATATGTAATATCTCTATTCATAAAGATCTAATTTACTAAACAAAACCTCTTTCAATCTAATAAAAATTAAACATGCAATCAATTTGCATGCATAAATCAATCACAAGAACAATGGAAACACATGAATAGATGCAAAGATATAAACAATTCATTAATCAATTAATATTTCAGCACATGAGTTAGGGTTTCACAAGATGAAAGATATAAAGAATTACTCCTCCATGGAGTTTTCAACAAAAATAGAGAATCTAGAGAAGTACAATTGATTCACGATAGAAAGAGTAATCCCTTGTGTTGTTTTGTGATCTCCAATGATGTTTGGAAAATTCTCCTCTTGAAGTTTGTAATAATGCTCCCCTAAGGTTTTTATAACGCAGCCAGAAGAAAAAAATCTCTTTTAAAAAATAAAACAAGGTTTCTATTTATAGTTTTGTGAAAACAGAGTTCAACATGTGTATTAGCATGGCCATGCTTGAGGCCATGCTGACTTCGAAACATATTATCTTCATTACCTAGTTTAGCATGACCTCCAATACGGTCATGCTCAAGGCAGGGCCAAAAAAAAAAAAAAAAAAAACTTGTATTCTTGTTACTGGCATCTGCACGGGCTATGCTGAACTTGAGGCACACTTTGATATAGCTACTAGTCATTTTTTTACATCCAGCACTAGCATTTGCATGGGTTGTGTTGAAAGTTGTGCCGAACTAAAAATCAATTTTCTTCATTTTTCACCAAATTTCGCCTCGCCGTTACTTATATCATCCTTAAACCTTTTTTTTTTGTCTCCATTAACACTTGAAATTAAAATTTAATCATATAAGTACCCTTTTCTTCACAAATCACATGAAATCCATATAAAATTATAACTAATAAGCATTAGAATTAAAGGTCTTTTGACACTTACCAATTGTAAAATGTTGGTTTTTCCTATTTTCTTATTGTAATCTATAGCAAAATGAGGAACCAAACCGAAGATTAATCAGGTTATGTCAACAAAATCCACATGGACCAATATACATATCTTATGTAAACTTTGGGTTGATGGTTTAGCAAATTCATTTAAGAACATTGGGACTGTATTATGCAAAAGATGGTCCAATAATGTCTCTGATAAAGGTGTAACTTAAGTGGGACTTAATTAGAGCTTTGGCCTATTTTTAGGATTTGGGGTCATCATTATTCGATTTTAAGCCTTACAAATTGGCACCTACCTTAGAGGAGTATACCTAATTGCTTATGGCCCCTACCATAAAAAATGGAATAGTAACCCCAAACTTAGAAGCACAACTCATGAATGTATTTTATCAACTATTAGGGGTTAGGAAAAGTGAAATTTTTGAAACATTGATAGAATGCAAGGAAAAGTGTATCTGATTTTCCACATTAGGAAGTTGGTATGCATATTCAATAACCTATTTTGATAGGTGGGATATTTTTTATGGAGAGTATGATAACTAGCAAAGGAACCACATCAACACATTCATATTGGCGGCATTTACAACCATCCTTTTCCCATAAGGGTGATCTAATGCCCATTTCAAGGTAGTTGAATTAGTCTCTCAATTTATGATAGGTAAGTCCTACATCCCAATAGTACTAGTAGAATAAATCAAAGCCCTAAATTTTATAAAACAACAAGGTCATGGCACGTTCATAGGGGGGCCCACCTTGTTAATAGTATGGTTTCTCAGTCACATCAATGCATTTGAGGTAGATTTGATGAGGGGGTCCTTAGTTCCATAAGCAAACATAGTGGATAATTTTACTACTTGGGTCAAGTTTCCTAGCGACACATCAATTCAACAATGGTGTAGGTTACTTAAAATGATTAAATTAGGAGATATCGCATGAATGGCTAAATGGAGCCATTGCACAAAAGCTATAGTTAGATGCAAGAAATATCCAGGTGTGCCTCTAATTGGTATTATGGTTTGTATGGATCACTTCCTAGCCTAAGTAGTAAGACAGTTGGGCCCATTGTAGGAAATTACCTACATAAGGTCATTGGAATGGGTAACTCTCAATTATCAAGATGTTAACATACCCTAGCATCCAAGATCACCTACCTCAACAATATCAAGGAATTATGGGAGAGTAAAGAGGTAAAGGAGATAGCACATTTAGGTGAGCTGGATGGAAGAATTGGAGCCCATAGGGCTAATTGGGAGTTCTTATGTGATTTTATAAAGAGTGTTGATCAAGCACAATATGAGTCCCCCATTGTGTTCGAACATGAACCAAAATCGTAAAACTCAATGCCAAAAGAGGAGGGATACAAAGCCACTACATGAGTAAAGATAGAGGTTCTAAATTAGAAATGGAAGAAGGTTGCAAACTATTGGAAAAGGAAACATAGGTAGTCACAATGGGTCATCTAGTACTTAAGGGACTACTTGAAGAAAAAAGATGAGAAAATCTAACAATTGACAAAAGAAGCAAAAGTGGTTTAACCAAGCTAGTATAGTTTACTTTTCTTTATTTTAGATAGAGCTTTACATTTCCAAATCATTAGGTCATGTAATTATTTGAACATTAATAAAAGATTATAGTTTTATGAGTCAAATTATACACTACATTACTAATCAAACATGATTTGATACATTATTTAACTATTATCATTATGCATGTATGTATGTATGTATGTATGTCTGTTTGTGAAAAAAAAAAGGACAAGAAATGAAAAGAGAAGAAGAAGAAAGCTAACATAAGGAAAAAGGGAGAAAATTTTGTGTATTTAAATGATGCTAATGGATTGGATCATGTTGTAGATCTTAAAGATAGCTCCCAAGCAGGTAAACCTTCTAAGAAGTCTAATTATTACTCACTCAAGAGCTAAAATGACTAAAAACACCAGCAATAATAACCTTGATTAGAGAATTACAACTCTCGAACAGACTATGTTGTGACTAATTGAGTAGATGTAAACCTTAACGTACATCACCAACCGAATCCAAGCTAACAAAGTAGTCCAAGTAGATTAGATTAACCTTTAGCAAGCTTTTAGTTCAAACCTTGGAGATGAGCCTAGAAATGATAGTGATGAAAGTTTGAGGAAAAAGAGTGAGATATGGAAAAGAAGTTACTCCAAAAGTTCCAGGAGAAGATAAGGGTTTTTGAGGGAATCGATGGATTTAAGTAGACTAGCTTGGTTAACTTGCCCATTTATGAGGATGAGGAAAAGTATGATGGCATAGGCTGCTCGAAACTCCATGCTAGACTCTATATCGGAAAAATGGCTAAGTGTACCAAGTATGAGAAGTTGATGGTTCAGACTTTTCTAGATAACTTAATTAGGTTAGCTTTAGCATAGTAAGTCCAATAAGACTTGAATGAGGTAAACTCAAAGGACAAACTGGCGAGGGTAGTCTATAGCTAGTATAAGTTTAATGTTGAATAAGCCTAGTTTGTTTAGGATCTGAATACTATGAAGAAGAGGAGTAATGAGTCTTTCAAGGAGTATAAACAGCGATGGAGGGTATGGCTACCAGAATAACTACCCCCTTACTAAAGAAAGATTTAACTTACATGTTCATCAATACCTTGAGTAAGTCATACTACCAATACTTAGTGGAGCATGTTACTGCAAGTTTTGCAAAGATAGTAGAAGTCAAGTGTCGTATCGAGAATGCAATCTCTTTAGAGAGACTCTTCACTATGGAGGAGGTAGAAAAGAAAGTCACACATTTGAGGCTAGTTAGTAGGGGTAAGGAAACAACCATTAGTATGGTAACTATAGGGAATCATGCCAAGTTAACATCATAGTTAACCATTTAGACAAATTGGAATATCCTCGTAGTTCAAGAGCAAGATCTAAATCAACGTCAATGAAGAAGGCAATTCACTAGAATCCTTATCCCCCTAAGTCAAGGGCTTAACCATCTTCAAGGTGAGAATTTGTTAAATTTTGAGGTATCTTTGGATAATTACAGGCCCAAAGATTATAACCCTAGCCTTTGTTGTGAATATCATCTAGGGCAAGAGGGGTACTCCTTGAGCTTGATTCGTCTTTCTTCCTGTTGTAATTTAAGTTAAAAAAACAAAGAAAAAAAGAAGAAGCTAATGTTGGCTTTCTTACTTTAAGTTTTCCATTTTTTTTCCTTCTTCTTCCCATTTTCCTTTTCAAATTTATGTTTTCTATTATTTATCTATTTGCTAAGTAGTAAAATAACACAAACTTAAAAAATGAAGAGAGTAAAAATTACTGTTTTAATTTTCTAAGTTTTTCTTATGAAAAACTTATATTATCATATATAGATTATTATTTTAATCATATAAGTTTGAAATTTACATAAAGAAAATAAAAATTTATAAATTCTATAAAATATCCTATATTCTGTAGATTTTATGGAATATAGGGTATAGAATGGTTTTACTGTGTTACAAAGTAGGTTTAGGTTTCAAAATCTATGACCTTATAAGGTTGGATACTAATATGGTCTTACATTCTACCCATCATATATTCACTCAGCCCAAAATATATGTTTAAAAGTTATTAGTACTTATGTACTATTTATCTAAATAAATGATGTATATATTAACATCAATGAATTTTTTTTTTCAAGAAATGAAGTGCTTTCTTGCTACAATCATGCAGTCATGCGTTTTGAGAAAATGAACAACTTTCCCCTCCTTTCAATTTTTATAAGTTTAAATAAATATATTTAATTATTGAACTACAATTAGCTCTTAATTTTTTTAATATGGAAAAATTATAGATAATTGAAATAAAAAGTTTTTCAAAAAAAATGTTAAGAAATATTTTGAAACCTTTCTTGGTTACCAAATTATCTAAAATTAATCATTAATTTAATATGTATTTGATAGGTATATAACTATGTTGACCAACAAATATATTGATTTATTCATTCTTAAGGATTAAGAGAAAGATAGACAATTAATATATGTAAATGTTTTACTAATAAGAATGTTGGACTCGGCTCAAATAATGGAATAAATGTTTAATATTTCAAATTTCTCGTTTTGATTGTGTTCTTACTAATTATATATATATATATATATTTAGATAACGAATTACTATATAATTAAATAAACTCAACTATTGATATAGAATTGAGGAGGAGGAAAATGGGGAGAATTTATTTTCAGTTTTATGATCAAGTTTCATAAACTTAAATGGATTAATGCAAACAACTAGTAATCAAGAATGGGATACATGGGCATATGGTTCCTAGGCACTATGTGAATGTTTATCAGATAAATAGAATGTACTGTCTACGTCATCCAAGAATGCAGATGTAATGATATATGTTGGAACTTGGGAGTCTTCAACGATTTTCACTACCTGACTTTGCTGCTGCCACCGTCTTAGGTTGCGTTAATATCATTAACGTAACGTTCATGGTCATGCCGCAATATATATATAAGACTTGTGCAATTCTTGTAGCCATGTAAAATTGAAATTGTAAATTGATGGTAAAATATATTGAATGTACATAAAATATATGCCTTTATAAATAATTAATCTATTTCATAGCAAGTCAACTTTATTATCTAATTCATATCACATTTAAATTTGCCATACGGTATTTGATCGGTATATCTTCTAACGGTTTAATATTTATATATGTTTCTATTGTTTCATGCTACAGTTATAACAATCATCCACCATAGTTGAACTTTTAATTCGAGACAAGATTAAAAAAACGATAAAGAGCCTTTCATGATTAACGCATTACAACTCCGCATTGACTTTGTCTTCATTTTGCAAGAAACGCACAAATAAGAAGACCATTATCCCCATCATTGGAAAACATCCCCGTACAAGTTGACTAAGTTAATGTTGGTAGACTGCTTCAGCTATAAAGAATGGTTTGGTTCAAGCACTTATTCCATTTTATATAGGAAGCTCAGTTGAGAGCTTAAATGAAATTTCAGTTTTCTTATTTACGACCTCTTAAACCAGTCAATTGTAGATAGAATTTATTGCAGACTGAATCATCCACTCTCTTACTACTTAAACACTTCAGATATGAAACAACAAATGTACTCTACATTCTTCAAGGATAATCACACATTGATGTTACTTACAAATACCAAAAATTATCTATTGATAAAAAGATTGAAATTTTTTAACCTCTTATTGCTTTTTTAACTATCTCTCAATTCTCATTCAGCACTCTCACTTGAGCATTACAGTAGCAATGTTGAATAGTTTCGGCATCTCCATAACTCATACTTCCTTAGTATTTTACAGGTTCACTTATCATTCCATTGAATTTACAAACAACAGTTAATAAATAGTGTATGTTAATAACCACTTGTCGCCCAACCATACCAAGGAGGCTAGCTTTCCACCCTGTTAATTTCCTTCATAGCTTTTTAAGAAGAAAAGCAACATCCCTCCCTTTCGCATGCCCATTTCTAACTATAGGAAATCCCAAGCAAGTACCCGGTTCATTACATTCCAAAGCTTATCAACTACATAATATTAGTTTCTTACTCTCTTCCACACTTTTTTTGAGAAAATCATTCTTCGTTTCTCTACATCAACTCTTTGTCCGACCATTCTTCCAAATTGGTTTATGACATCCAGCACAACCTGTGCATTCACTTCACTTGCTTCTCCTAACAGTAGAATATCATCTATAAAGCATAAGTGTGAGAGTGATAAATTTACTCCCTTAATTTTAATCGACTTCCACCATCCATGCTTAATAAAGTTCCCCATCCATCTATTAAACGTTTCCATGGCTAAAATAAATACATAAGGTGACATTATATATCCTTGACAGATCCCCCTAGATGTTGTAAATGCTTATGTCTTAGATCCATCAACCAACACTGCAAAAGAGATGGTAGACAAAGAAGAACCAATCAAACGGATCTACATTTTAGGGAAGTTTGGAACACGTAAAGACAAAATTATAAAATCTCACTTTAGGTTATCATACGCCTTTTCTAGATCCAACTTCCACATCATATACTAAACTTTTCCTTTCATTTTAGAAAACCAATTCATAATATCTCGCAAAATCACCACGTCATCACTTGCACATCTTCTCAAAATGAAGCTTGCTTGAAAAAGGCTAATTTTTCTAGCAAAGGTATTAATCTTCTCACCAAAAGCTTATAGATTATTTTATAGATAGTGGTGCATAAGCTAATCTGTTTATAGCCTTTTAATGAATTTACACACGCTTTCTTCAAGATAAGAACAAGCAGTCTTGTTAAAGTCCTAATTAACTTCACACTTCCTAAAAGTCACTAGGTACTCATCATTAACCATTATCCCCACAATGTTGTAGCAACTCTAATAAAACCCCACATGAAAGCCGTTCAGCTTAAGTAATTTATGTGCTCAAATACTCCAGACAACATTTTTAATCAACACTCCTTAAGCTTAATTCCTCTATCACCATAGAGCAAGTAGCATGGAATTTGAAGTAGAAGGGGAACTTGCAAAATATAAGGAACCTTAAGGATAGGACACTAGACTCACAATTCACCGGCAACTCTAGGAAGGGAAGGTAAAGAAGTAAGAGATTCAAGCCATGATGAATCCCAAGCCAAGGAAGAATTGTACATAGAAGGAGTTGAGAAGAAGGTATATGGCAAGTAGTCATACTGTCGACACATTGCGAGAGCTATTTGGGACATTTGAATACCTAGTAGACTATTCATTTACATCGAAAGTCTATGCAGATGTACCATCTATAGGTTAAGGCTTGGAATTCAAGGAAGAAGATAACCTTAGAAGGCAAGAGGATGAATCTAAGTAAATGGTGGGTATGGTGGGAGTCGACCCTAAATCTTTTACCTTTAAATACCCCAAGTAAGAGGAGTAGGGAATAGTCAATATTTAGCCTAAGAAGTTTGTGTTTAACATCCCAATGCCGTTAGAGAATTATGAGGCTACGCTGCTAAATTACTAAGCTATAAATCAAACCATAAAGGTACCTCGATGATAGGAGGATTGACCCATTCAATGAGGGTGTATAACTCAAATGAGGAAGCTAGAATGTAGGTTTCTATGGAACCGTTCTCTAAAGGGGTTCCTAAGCTTGATGATAGAGAGGCGACAAGAGATCAAAACCTCTTTAAGAAGATCATAAAGGCTAGCGAATACAAAATCACATATTAGTAGCTTAAAGTCTCTACTCAATTTTCCTTTATGGGCTTGCTTTTTTCCTCTAAATTGCATTGTGAGGCACTTATGAAATTACTTCATGAAGTTAAGGTTCTTGAGGGTATTTCAACTAAGAAATTAGGTTTGGTAATCAATTCTATCTTTGATATGGATCAAATAGCCTTTTCACTAAAAGGGTTAGGAGAGGAGGGAAATCGACACACTAAGCCACTATTCATTGTGGTTAAGTGCAAAGACATGGTGGTGGTCTAGGTACTAATTCATAATGGATCATCTTTGAATGTGTGCCTACTATCCATGTTAAACCTCCTAGGGATAGATGTGTCATAGTTAAAGCCAAGCTCAATCACTGTGAGAGCTTTCAATAAGTTACTGGGGGAAGTTCACTTGCAGGTTGAAATTGGTTCACATGAGTTCACAATTCCTTTCTAAGTATTGGATATACTAAGGTCTTTCAATGTGCTATTAGGGAGGCTTTGGATACACTTAGCTGGAGCTATACCATCCAGCCTACATCAGAAGGTCAAGTTTATGTCTGGTGGTTAGGTTGTGACAGTGTTGGGAGAGCAAGACTTTGCCATATACTAAGAGACAACCACCCCATATATCAACAGCGAAGAAGTAGAAGAGTTGTGTTTGTAGATGTTTAATGGGATATGCATGGCAACAGATGAAGAGTCACTCTTAATTCAATCGTAGATAGGTACATTTGGCTTAGGGTATAAACTGACTTATTAGGAGATCGAAGAGATGAAGTAGAAAATGAAGGAAAAGAAAGGCCAAAAGTTATACCATACTCAATTAGAGTTTCCAACATCATCGACACATTTCCTACTCTAGCTTATAATACCTAGTAGCTAGAGTTACCTGAGTTAATAGACTCATTTAACTAGTAATGTATCATTAGCATAATAGAAGATAGTATCAGCCAAGGCCAAGTAAATAACTTGTTCTTAGTCCCAATTAATGACAATAAGTCTCTTTAGATTAAGTATCAGGTCATGAGAAGCATTTAATTTATTTTTACCATTCCAAAACAATTGAGTTCAGTCTCGATAGAAAATAAATATTTCTCTCACCATGAATAAAGTTTGAATTCCTTATCTCTTCATATGTTTTCTTCTACTACTTATTTGCTTCCCTATTCTCTTTTATTCCTCAAATCCAATAAAATCGATGAAAGTGGAAGGTATCTTGTGCCTATAAATGATGAAAACCACCTCATATAACAAGAGTGAAGAAGTAAAAGAGTTGTGTTTGTAGATGTTTAATGGGATATGCATGGCAACTGATGAAGAGTCACTCTTAATTCAATCACAGATAGGTACATTCGGCTTAGGGTATAAACCGAATCATTAGGAGATCGAAGATACAAAGTATAAGATGAAGGAGAAGAGAGGCCAAAAGTTATACCATACTCAACTAGAGTTTCCAAACATCATTCACACATTTCCTACTCTAGCTTATAATACCTAATAGTTGGAGTTACCTGAGTTAATGGAGTCATTTAACCTGTAATGTACCATTAGCATGATAGAAGATAGTATCAGCCAATGCCAAGTAAATAACTGGTTCTTAGTCCCAATCAATGGCAATAAGTCTCTTTAGATTAGGCATAGGGTCATGGGAAGCATTTAATTTATTTTTACCATTCCAGAACAATTATGTTAAGTCTCGATGGAAAATAAATATTTCTCTCACCATGAATAAAGTTTGAATTCCTTATCTCTTCATATGTTTTCTTCTACTACTTATTTGCTTCCCGAATCTCTTTTATTCCTCAAATCCAATAAAATCGATGAAAGTGGAAGGAATCTCATGCTTATAAACGACAAAAACCACCCCGTATATCAAGTGTGAAGAAGTAAAAGAGCTGTGTTTATAGATGTTTAATGGGATATGCATGGCAATAGGTGAAGTGTCACTCTTAATTCAATCACAGATAGGTACATTCGGCTTAGGGTACAAACCAACTCATTAGGAGATCGAAGAGATGAAGTAGAAGATGAAGGAGAAGAAAGGCAAAAAGTTATAACATACTCAGCTGGAGTTTCCAAACATCATCAACACATTTCCTACTCTAGCATATAATACCGAATAGTTGTAGTTACCTGAGTTAATGGACTCATTTAGCAAGTAATGTACCATTAGCATGATAGAAGATAGTATCAACTAAGGCTAAGTAAACAACTGGTTCTTAGTCCCAATCAATGGCAATAAGTCTCTTTAGATTAGGTATAGGGTCATGAGAAGTATTTAATTTATTTTTATCATTCCAGAACAATTGAGTTCGGTCTCGATAGAAAATAATATTTCTCTCACCATTAAATAAGGTTTGAATTCCTTATCTCTTCATATGTTTTCTTCTACTACTTATTTGCTTCCCTATTCTCTTTTATTCCTTAAATCCAATAAAATCGATGAAAGTGGAAGGTATCTCATGCTTATAAACGATGAAAACCACCCTATATATCAAGTGCGAAGAAGTAGAAAAGTTGTGTTTGTAGATGATTAATGGGATATGCTTGGCAATGGATGAAGATAGGTACATTCAACTTAGGGTACAAACTGACTCATTATGAGATTGAAGAGATGAAGTAGAAGATAAAGGAGAAGAATGGCCAAAAGTTATACCATGGTCTGCTAGAGTTTGCAAACATCATCGACACATTTCCTACTCTAGCTTATAATACCTAGTAGAGTTACTTGAGTTAATAGAGTCATTTAACCAGTAATGTGCCATTATCATGATAGAAGATAATATCAGCCAATGCCAAGTAAACAACTGGTTATTAGTCCCAATTAATGGCAATAAGTCTCTTTCAATTAGGTATAGGGTCATGAGAAGCATTTAATTTATTTTTACCATTCCAGAACAATTGAGTTCAATCTCAATAGAAAATAAATATTTCTCTCACCATGAATAAAGTTTGAATTCCTTATCTATTCATATGTTTTCTTCTACTACTTATTTGCTTCCCTATTCTCTTTTATTCCTCAAATCCAATAAAATCGATGAAAGTGGAAGGTATCTAATGCTTATAAATGACGAAAACCACTCTGTATATCAAGTGTGAAGAATTAGAAGAGCTGTGTTTGTAGATGTTTAATGGGATATGCATGGCAACAGGTGAAGAGTCACTCTTAATTCAATCGCAAATAGGTGCATTCAACTTAGGGTACAAACCAACTCATTTGGAGATCGAAGAGATGAAGTAGAAGATAAAGGAGCCAAAAGTTATAACATACTCAGTTAGAGTTTCCAAGCATCATCGACACATCTCTTACTCTAGCATATAATACCGAATAGTTGTAGTTACCTGAGTTAATGGACTCATTTAACATGTAATGTACCATTAGCATGATAGAAGATAGTATCAACCAAGGCTAAGTAAACAACTGGTTCTTAGTCCCAATCAATGGCAATAAGTCTCTTTAGATTAATGTTGATGAAATCGCAATGACACAAATTAAAATCCATTTTACTCCAACTCTTCCTTGCGATCAATTAGGCAAGTGCACCTATCAATTACAGTAGTATAGAGTTTAAGCACAGATATTGTTCCCTCAGGGATCTACAAGTACTAATACTAACCTCAAACCGACTATCTAACCACACAATTTCGAGTGAATTGATTTAACCAAATTACCTTAATTAAACTAAATTATCTAATAGAACTGAAATCAATGAATATCAAACAATGAGTTAAATTATCAAATTCAATGTTCCAACGCATACCCTACTCTTACTACTCATCGAATTACTATGCAACTTCAATCCTTAGAAAACTAATTAATGAATGCTGATTATCTCTGATCCGCGGGGCATCTAACACTAAGTCAATGTTTCTTCCAAAATCACTAACTCCTAATTCTAACCGTATTAACAAAGATCCCTCTTTAATTAACAACAATCAGAATTGCATGACTATACCACAACCCTCAATTAGATTAAATCATTATATCCAATCTAATACGGAAAACTTATGCTTTCTATCCTTAGATTGCATACAAGCCTTTTCATCCAATGTATGATCTATTCAAACAAGAGATTTTCCAATCAACTTATCAGAAATCAATGTAATCTAATGCTGGCCAAACATCAAATCAACAATATATAATAAACAACATGGATGAAATCAGAGATGCTCAATCCTCATTAATTTTGCAATAAACCCAATGTTACATAGTAATCAGACTTTCGTAAGATCCGGGTATGAAATAATTAGCTACACATGGTTCTCAAGGAATAACAAAACGAAATAATCAAATCCATGTGTGAAACCCTTCTAGAATTAAAGCTCGAAAATTCCTTTAATTGTTGTTGTTCTCCAAAATTCCAGGATGTGTTTTCTGCCTTCCTAAAACTACTTTCTCTCTCTTCAAAGACGACTATTTATACCTAGGGTAGCTTCCTCTCTGGCGTGTAGGAGATATCCTTCAAATATGGACGAAAGATTTAAAGATATCTTTCCTTCGATAGACACACGGTCATACTACATGGGCGTGTACATAAACCGTGTATCTCTCTAAATCAGTGAACTCTAGGCGTGTATATCCCACACGGCCATTTGTAATAGCCGTGTATTCCTCTGTCTTCTTTTGTTCTTCATACACGGTTGATTACACGGGTGTGTAACTCAACCGTGTGTCCTCCTCAATGTGTTCTTCTTATGCACGGTTGGGTTACACGGGTGTGTATTCCAACCGTGTACTGGTCTGTCCTGAAAACTCTTCTTCCACGCTGATACACGGTCAGATACACGGGTGTGTATCCGAACCGTGTAGTCTCCTGATTCCTTTACACGGCTATTTGTAAAACCGTGTGACTTCCTTAACTTCAAAGCATTCCCTTTTTACTTGCTTTTATCTCCAATTCGTCTTGAATTTAAATACTTTTCATCAAATCATCCTTTTCCACACCTGAACATGAAATATAAATCAATTAAGCATCATAATCTTATATTTTCACGCCCAATTATCTCAAAAATTGACTTAATCATCTCCAATTATAAGAGTTAAAATAGATTTATCAAATTTCCCCACACTTGAGCATTTGCTTGTCCTCAAGAAAATTACACATATGGAAGTCTCAATTCTCAGAATTCTTAAAACTCAGGAAGAAATTCAATCATTAACCCCACTTTATACCTGGATAGCCACCATTTTCCACAATTCGCCTTTCTTATCACTCAATCTTATTAAGCACTTGTATTCAAAATACCAATAGTAGATTTCCAGTATTAATCCAAGTAAGTGAAACTTTTACCCTTTATCATTTAACCAAAAATCTCAAAGTTAAGATCAAACTTACAATCATAGAACTCAGGCATATACATCCACTTATTTCCTGGATCTTTTTCCCCTTTTTGGATTGGGAGTTCAACCTTTTAGTATCTTTTCTTAGTCAATTAACCCATGTAACGAACTTTTAATCGATAATTCCGGGCTCGTCACCCAAGTTAACAGACGTTATCCCCTCAAGCATAGAGGGCGTCCCTCGGATTTACTTGTTCGGGTTGAATTAACTAATCAATTCCTTTCTTTTAGTGAATAAGAGCGGTTTCCTTGGCCAGTAAGTCCCAGACCAGACAATCTTAGGCTACTAGGTTTTAAGATACCCCTTCGAACCTCTACCACTCGAATCCAAATATTCTAATTTAAAGCCTCATTTAGTTCAGTTTTCTCGGATTTTACTCACAACCCTTGTAGCGAGCTTTCAACCAATGATCTCGAGTTCATCACCCAATTCAATAGATGTTATTCCCCCGAAAGGGCACCCCTCGGACTTAATTACTCGAGTCAATGAGATCCACTTCTGAACTATTTGTTATTGTTCATCATTTTTTTTTCATCAAATTACTCCCAATTTGTGTTCTATTCCATTATTTTTTTAGGGGAAAGTCACCAAGCTATAAGTATCACTTGTTCCTTCATTCAAGATCGCAAAATCAAATCCTAAATCTGAAATGAAAGCCTAAATAACAAGTAAGTCTCCCTCACATGGATACAATACTATAACTCTAAAAAGGTAAAGAGAATACAAAATAAGAGAATAATGCAAAATTCGAAAAATTTCCCATGAAATAGCTGCCTATACAAGTGGAATTTCATGTTTCTTGAGCAACTATTTCTCATCATCAGTAAGCTTCCAAATGTTACTTAAACAAGGGAAATTGAGCATTTAAAAGTCCATAAGTTCATTGCTCTTGTGATATCTTTCTGTTCTTTCTATTCCCTTTCCCACACTTAAAATCAGACATTGTCCCCAATGTCTACCCATAAAGTACACTAAGGAAAGAAAATAGAAACAAGGAAAATAAAAGGAGAAAGAAAACTGAAACTCCCCTGAAATCTATAAGTGGCAAGTCATTCGTAGGGGAAACTCCATTCAAGTGCAAAATCCTCGAATCATCCTTCTGAGATCATCAGCTTTCAACATTCAATCAGCACCAGCGAAAGTCTAAATGGGTATAGATAAAATCTTAAAAACAAAACACACTAAAAGAGAAACTAAAAGAAATGATTATCACCAAAACAAATAAGCACAAATCAATATCATCCAAGTTTATCACAGATAGTCAAAGTCACAGCAAATAGTCAATAGAAACAATTCAGGGTTAGACAGACAAGTTAGCAAATAGTTAGGAAAAATCAGTCATCATCCATCTCAGACACATAGTCTTCATCGTCGGAGTTTTCCTCAGCAACCATTCGCTCCTTGCTTGGTCTGTGGGGGCTTTCCTCTGATGGAGCAGGTGGAGCAGAAGACGATCCTCCCTCAGTATGCCTCTATCGGTTAATCGATTCGGGAGGGATCACGTCTTCTTCGCTTGAGCTGGCACAGGAAGAGAACTGAATGTCTAACTTCTCACCATGCTTGGTGAAGCAATCGATTAAAAACTTCTTCAGTCTCTTCTGCCGTTTTTCCACCTTAGTGATCTCCTGCTTCATCATTTTCTGGTTTTTCTTTATTTCTCCCACATCACGCGATAGCTGAGAAACCAGCTCTAGCATCTGCACATTGACGGACGGTTCAGCCTCTAGTTGTGGTTCCTCTTCTTTCTCTTCCCCTATCTCCTCTTCAGCGCCAGCGTCAATTGGTTGGAAATTCGAATCGCTTAATATCCTGGCCTTAAGCTTCAAAGATCGCCCAATGAAATCACTAGGTTCTCAATCGTCATTAATTTTGCAATAAACCCAATGTTACATAGTAATCAGACTTTCGTAAGATCCAGGTATGAAATAATTAGCTACACATGGTTCTCAAGGAATAACAAAACGAAATAATCAAATCGATGTGTGAAACCCTTCTAGAATTAAAGCTCGAAAATTCCTTTGACTGTTGTTGTTCTCCAAAATTCCAGGATGTGTTTTCTGCCTTCCTAAAACTACTTTCACTCTCTTCAAAGACGACTATTTATACCTAGGGTAGCTTCCTCTCTGGCGTGTAGGAGATATCCTTCAAATATGGACGAAAGATTTAAAGATATCTTTCCTTCGATAGACACACGGTCATACTACACGGGCGTGTACATAAACCGTGTATCTCTCTAAATCAGTGAACTCTGGGCGTGTATATCCCACACGGCCGTTTGTAATAGCCGTGTATTCCTCTGTCTTCTTTTGTTCTTCATACACGGTTGATTACACGGGTGTGTAACTCAACCGTGTGTCCTCCTCAATGTGTTCTTCTTATGCACGGTTAGGTTACACGGGTGTGTATTCCAACCGTGTACTGGTCTGTCCTGAAAACTCTTCTTCCACGCTGATACACGGTCGAATACACGGGCGTGTATCCGAACCGTGTAGTCTCCTGATTCCTTCACACGGCTATTTGTAAAACCGTGTGACTTCCTTAACTTCAAAGCATTCCCTTTTTACTTGCTTTTATCTCCAATTCGTCTTAAATTTAACTACTTTTCATCAAATCATCCTTTTCCACACCTGAACATGAAATATAAATCAATTAAGCATCATAATCTTATATTTTCACGCCCAATTATCTCAAAAATTGACTTAATCATCTCCAATTATAAGAGTTAAAATAGATTTATCAATTAAGTATAGGGTCATGAGAAGCATTTAATTTATTTTTACCATTCCAGAACAATTGAGTTCAATCTCGATAGAAAATAAATATTTTTCTCACCATGAATAAGGTTTGAATTCCTTATCTCTTCATATGTTTTCTTCTACTACTTATTTGCTTCCCTATCCTCTTTTATTCCTCAAATCCAATAAAATTGATGAAAGTGGAAGGTATCTCATGCTTATAAACAATGAAAACCACCCCGTATATCAAGTGTGAAGAAGTAGAAGAGCTGTGTTTGTAGATGTTTAATGGGATATGCATGGCAACAGGTGAAGAGTCACTCTTAATTCAATCGTAGATAGGTGCATTCGGCTTAGGGTACAAACCGACTCATTAGGAGGTCAAAGAGATGAAGTAGAAGATAAAGGAGCCAAAATTTATAACATACTCAGATAGATTTTCCAAACATGATCGACACATCTCTTACTCTAGCATATAATACCGAATAGTTGTAGTTAGCTGAGTTAATGGACTCATTTAACAAGTAATGTACCGTTAGCATGATAGAAGATAGTATCAACTAAGGTTAAGTAAACAACTGGTTCTTAGTCCCAATCAATGGCAATAAGTCTCTTTAGGTTAGGTATAGGGTCATGAGAAGCATTTAATTTATTTTTACCATTCCAGAACAATTGAGTTCAGTCTCAATAGAAAATAAATATTTCTCTCACCATGAATAAGGTTTGAATTCCTTATCTCTTCATATGTTTTCTTCTACTACCTATTTGCTTCCCTATTCTCTTTTATTCCTTAAATCCAATAAAATCGATGAAAGTGGAAGGTATCTCATGCTTATAAACGATGAAAGCCACCCCATATATCAAATGTGAAGAAGTAGAAAAGCTGTGTTTGTAGATGTTTAATGGGATATACTTGGCAATGGATGAAGAGTCACTCTTAATTCGATTGCAGATTGGTACATTCAACTTAGGGTACAAACGGACTCATTAAGAGATTGAAGAGGTGAAGTAGAAGATAAAGGAGAAGAAAGGCCAAAAGTTATACCATACTCAGCTAGAGTTTGCAAACATCATCGACACATTTCCTATTCTAGCTTATAATACCCAATAGTTGTAGTTACCTGAGTTAATGGACTCATTTAACCAGTAATGTAACATTAGCATGATAGAAGATAGTATCAGCTAAGGTGATAGGAATCAAAATCCGACAAGACCTATGATTAGAACAAGAACCAAAGGATTTCTAATATTGGCGATGAGGGCCCATTTTGAGCAAATTGACCTTAGAATTATTAATTTACTAACCTCTTTTATCTTATTCATGTATTATATATTCCAATAAACATACTTATCAGGCTTTACAGGGCGATGGACAAACTCACTAAAACTCAACTTGTAGGTTATCCATAGACCAACCTAAACCGATGATGAGTTGGGCCGACAAATCCTATGGAAGAGCTAGCATCTTGAAGACTAATTTTTATATATTTGTTATTTACTTGGACTATTTATGTTGTAATCATTTTGATTGTAATTTTCATTTAGGATCGGCCACCCTAAAAGTGGCATAGTTGTAATTTTGTGCATTTTCTAACCCTAAAGAGAGCAAGTATAAATACTTGCTTAAAGTAGGCCTTGAGGAGGCCATTTTTTAGAATTAGAAAAAAACTTTTTCATGAGGATTAGGGTTCTCCTAATTATCATTAGACTCTTATCAATTTCAATCCCAAGAGTTGAAATTGTGGCGAATGCAACACTTGAAATTGTGAGTAATATCAATTTCATTTTATTGTGATTTCTTTTCTTCTCTAGTGTGTAATATCTAAGGTTGAATTGAGATAGTTCTTGGTCAGATTTGCTTCATAATCATTTCAAATATTTGTGCTTAATTGAGTTACTTTTGCACTTGAATTCGGTTCATCCATTGTATATGCTTCTTGAACCGTGATTAGCATTTGATGGAAAAGGGTTCGTAGAGTTGAAGATTTATTGATCTTTTGTATTATTCACGTGGATTTACATGTGATTAGTGTTATGTTGGAAGAAATTATCCTTGTGGAATTGTAATTGCATAATTGAGTATTTGGATCTCATTGCATTTTCACTAGGGTTCATGCAATTTTTACCCTTTTGAGCCGGTTTTGATTTTAAGGGTTGAAGATGTTCCTTTGGTTCATTTGCATGTGCGTAAACCTTGGTTTTAGACACATCATCTTTTGGTATCAAAGCATCATCATACTTGGATTCATTCTTGGTCACGTCCTTGTTGTGGGAATTGGTTCATAAATATTGAGGAATTGTGCAATTGTTGAACTAGTTTGATTGACATTCTCTAATTGTCTTTCAAATTAGTTTTGCATGTGCTTAATCTTGGTTTTGAGCACATCATCTTTTGGTATCAGAGCTTGTCGTTGTGAGAAGGGGTTATTTGATTTTGACTTTCGGAAATTTACGGTTCATGTTCTTACATCTTCATTCCGAAATTGAGAGTAGAATTGAATTGTTGTTGTGATTACTTAAAGTGGCGTGATTGTCTAGTTTGGGAAGTTGAACTTGCTGCTTGTTGGAGTGATTTTGAGTACTTTTTGAAGCTTCTATGTTGTGGACTTCACCGTGAAGGAAGAGGAAAGCTAGTGCTTTTGAATGTAAATTCGAAAGTGTGAAATATCTCTAATTGTGTAGAAAGAAGAAGTGTGAACTTTACTTATTTGTTTTTCGAAAGTAGTGGATGCAATTGAGCAATTTCCAAATTTGAGTTGTGTGGAAGATTTGGAAATTATTTGATTTTCAAAATAAACATTAAGATTGAAGGAGTTAATGTGTGTTTGTTTGAATTTGAAAATTACTTCTTACCAATTGTGGAAGGGTTGTAATTAGTGAAGTGGTTTGATTTTCAAATTTGAATTGTTGCCATTTTGGTGTATAAGTTGTGGTTTGCTTTTGTGTTTGTAGTGGTGAAACTTGTATGTTTGGGAGTGTGAACCGTGGAGTTTGTGTAGAGTTGCGATTGCAAAAAAAAAATAAAAAATTGTGGAGGTTGTTGCACCGTGGTTGTATGTATATGAATTGTGGTGTAAAAGGGAGTATTGAATTGTTAGCATTGTGTTTGTATGTTAATTGAGGGAATTGCCATTTATGAATTTGTGGAAGTTGTGTGGAGTAAGGTGCTGTACATTACGGCTAAAGTGTGAGAGTGTAGTGCATGGAAAGCAAACCATGAAGGAGAAGAGTGGTAGTGTTTCAATTGTGAAGTGAAATTGTATAGTGTGTGCATTTTCGGAAAGTGGAGGAATTACAATTATTATTTTTAGATTTCAAATCAAAATTGAAAGTTTACATTAAGAGGTCAATTTGAAATCTCAAATACACATTAATTCATAGTTAATTGTGTATCTTTTGAATTTGAAAAAAGCCTCTTACCATTTGTGGAACATTGCAATTATTGAACTCATTTTGAATTTGAAATTTGAGTTGCCTTTGTTGTTGAAGTTGTAGTTTAATATTTGTGTGGAAGTGGGGAAAGTGCACCGTAGCTTAAAGAGGAGTATATGTAGTGTTGTGTTTTTGTTAATTTAGTAAAGTTTGTATACATTTAGTGTTGGTTATTGTAAGTGTTGTCAAGGACATTGTGGTAATGGCATGATTGATGGTGGAACCGTGAGCAAGGGAATTTTGTGACAGTGGAGTTGTGCATTTGTGCTTGTGTTAAGGTGCTGCAATTTGTGACTCATTATAGTGTGAAACCTTAACAAGAAAGGAAGATTTTGAGTAGTAGAATTTAAAATTCAAACAAGTCATTAAAGTGTGAAAGTAATTGAACTAGTTACTTAAACACTTGTAGTTGAATTTAATTCTATGTACTTAAAAGTAGTTGAGTGTACTTCACTTGTAGCTTGGTTATGTACTTAAACCTTGGAAGTGTGAAGATAATTATTGTGCTGTTGGGTTTGGACACAATCATGTCTAGTGAAATGTTTCATTATGCTAATGTATTGCGCCAGACATTGACTACATTTACTATTAAGGATGATGAATAAAGGGAAAACTTGTTCCATACTTCTTGTAGGGTACAAGGAAATTTATGTGTCCTTATAGTCGATGGTGGTAGTTGTACCAATGTAGTAGCAGCATCGTTAGTATCGAAATTAAAACTTGCTACTACTCCACATCCTGAACCGCATAAATTGCATTGGATTAGTGATTAAGAGAGTTTGCATGTGACCCAAAGAGCTAGGGTACCTTTCAGTGTAGGGGATAAATACTATGATAAAATAGAGTGTGATATTCTACCTATGTGTACATCCCATATATTGCTTGGCAGGCCTTGGTTATATGACAAGAGGGTCTTACATGATGGCTTTAAGAATACTTATGTATTCCAAAAGGAGGGAAAACAAATTATTTTAAATCCGATGTTGCCTTCAGAGGTTCAAAGGGTTCAGCAACAAATCAGTAGACCATTAGTGGGCCATGAGCAGTTGAGCCAACCCTTAGAGCACAATGTTTGTCAAACATAGATGTGCCAACCTTTAGAGGATCTTGATTAATAGAGTCAAATGAGTAGATCTCCAAAGGACGAAACTGTTCAAGGGCAGTTGTGTTCACCTTTAGAGATATCAGAGGCTTATGAGCAGTTGAGCAAACCATTGAAGGATTTTGAGGGTTAGAGTCAGGTGAGCCTATCATCAGAGAGCCAGACTATTCAGAGATAGTTGTGTTCACCTTTAGAGGTTTCAGAGGGTAGTCAGTAGTTGGGCCAACCATTAGAGAGCTATGAGGATCAGCACCATACAGATGAGTTAGAAAAGGAGGAAACAATATCAGTGGAATGGGTTGAGATAGGGGATACCTTAGTGGATAATGGGTCATTATTTGTGTTGCAAATGAGATACATCTTGAAAATGGATGAGAGAAGACAATCACCCCTTGTAGTATTTCAGATATTGGGATTCTGCAGAGATACTTCTTTAGATGGATTGTTAAGAGAAAACAGAGTCTCTATTGCATTTTATCTGCTAGATTTGAGGAAAAATCTTTTTTGAAGCCCGAGGAGATGATAGGAATCAAAATCCGACAAGACCTATCATTAGAGCAAGAACCAAAGGATTTCGAATCTTGGCGATAAGGGCCCATTTTGAGCAAATCGACCTTGGAATTATTCATTTACTAACCTCTTTTATCTTATTCATGTATTATATATTCCAACAGGCTCACTTATCAAACTTTACAGGGTAATGGACAAACTCACTAAAACTCAACTTGTGGATTATCAATGGACCGACTTAAACTGGTGATGAGTTGGGCTGACGAATCCTACGGAAGAGCTAGCATCTTGAAGACAAATTTTATATATTTGTTATTTACTTGGACTATTTATGTTGTAATCATTTTGGGACACTTTCATTTTGATTGTAATTTTCATTTAGAATCGGTTACCTTAAAAGTGGCATAGTTGTAATTTTGTGCATTTTCTAACCCTAAAGGGAGTAAGTATAAATACTTTCTTAAAATAGGGTTTGAGGAGGCCATTTTTCATAATTAGACAAACAATTTTTCGTGAGGATTATGGTTCTCCTAATTATCATTAGACTCTTATCAATTTCAATCCCAAGAGTTGAAATTGTGGCAAGTGCCACACTTGAAATTGTGGCAAGTGCCACACTTGAAATTGTGAGTAATATCAATTTCATTTTGTTGTGATTTCTTTTCTTCTCTAGTGTGTAATATCTAGGGTTGAATTGAGATAGTTCTTGGTCAGATTTGCTTCATAATCATTTCAAATATTTATGCTTAAATGAGTTACTTTTGCACTTGAATTCAATTCATCCATTGTGTATGCTTCTTGAACTGTGATTAGCATTTGGTGGAAAAGGGGTTCTTAAAGTTGAAGATTTATTGATCTTGTGTATTATTCATGTAGATTTACATGTGATTAGTGTTATGTTGGAAGAAATTATCCTTGTGGAACCGTAATTGCATAATTGAGTATTTAGATCTCATTGCATTTTCACTAGGGTTCACACAATTTTTACCCTTTTGAACCAGTTTTGATTTTGAGAGTTGAAGTTGTTCCTTTGTTTCATTTGGATGTGCTTAGACCTTAGTTTTAGGCACATCACAAGGCTAAGTAAACAACTGGTTCTTAGTCCCAATCAATGGCAATAAGTCTCTTTAGATTAAGTATAGGGTCATGAGAAGCATTTAATTTATTTTTACCATTGTAGAACAATTGAGTTCAGTCTTGATAGAAAATAAATATTTCTCTCACCATGAATAAAGTTTGAATTCCTTATCTCTTCATATGTTTTCTTCTACTGCTTATTTGCTTCCCTATTCTCTTTTATTCCTCAAATCCAATAAAATCGATGAAAGTGGAAGGTATCTCATGCCTAAAAACGATGAAAATGTTGATATCACTTTCAGCCCTACTAGGTTAGTTGTTGAAGCTGATGTCGAAAAATCAGATGAGATTAAGAAGAATTGGCATCAATTTGAGCATGGTAAAATTGTCATTGATGAACTAGTCGTTGAAGTGAATTTAGGTATAAATGAGAACCCTAGGAACATTAAGGTTGGGAATGGTTTGTCGAAAGAAAATAGAGGGGAATTGTTGTAGTTATTATTTGAGTATCTAGACATGTCCTCATGGTCATATGAAGATATACCAAGGCTTGATCCTTTGATAGTGGTTTATAAGCTGCCCATTAAAGTAGGCATCAAATTAAGAAAGCAAAAGGTTAGGAGATTTCGACTTGACATTTTGTTGAAAATCAAAGAAGAAGTGAAGAAGTTGTTAGAAGTTAGGTTCATTGAAGTATTAGATTATTCGAAATGGGAAGTGAATGTAGTGTCAATCCTCAAGAAAAATGAGAAAGTTTGAGTTTGTGTTGATTTTAGAGACTTAAACCAGACAACGGCAAAAGATAATTTCCTATTGCCAAACATTAATGTCTTAGTAGATAACACTGTAAGAGCGACCCTTTCTATTTCATAGACGACTTTCTAAGGTACAATCAAATTAAGATGTCAAAGGAAGACAAAACTAAAACAATGTTCATTACTACATAGGGGAACATTTTGCTGTAAGGTTATGTCCTTTGGTATGAAGAATGCTATAACAACTTATTAGCAAGCTATGGTAGCACTATTCCATGACATGATGCATAAGGAGGTTGAGGTTTACATTGTTGATATGATTACCTAGTCTCATGAAGGGGAAGATCATGTGGAAGTCCTTAGGAAGTTGTTTGAGAGGCTTAGAAAATTTCAATTGAAGTTAAATCCTCATAAGTCCACATTTAGAGTAACATTAGGGAAACTTTTGGAGTTTGTTGTCAGTTGAAAGGGGATCGAAGTAGACCCAAACAAGGTTAAAGCAATTGTTGAAATGCCAACCCTATAGACCCTTAAAGAAGTTAGGAGCCTATTGAGAAGGTTAAAGTACATAGCTAGGTTCATACCTCAACTTACCAATAAGTGTTAACTTTTATTTAGGCTTTTAAAGAAACACACCACAATAGAATGGGATGTAAAATGTGAAAAAGCCTTTACTAAAATCAAGGGGTATTTGATAAATCCTCTAATCCTAATAGTTCCTACCTTTAGAAGGCCTTTATTCTTGCATTTGACCATATTCCCCGAGTCCATGGGTTGTGTGTTGGGGTAGAAGGATGAGATAGAAAGAAAAGAACACCCTATATATTATCTAAGCAAGAAGTTTATGGAAAGAGAACAGAGGTGCTCGAAAGTTGAGAAGACTTGCTGTGCTTTGGTGTAGGTAATGCATAGGCTTTGGCAATATACCCTATATTATGCCGTAAAGCTATTAAGCAAGCATGGTCCATTACGATATTTAGCAAAAAAGTCAACTTTGATGGGAATAATCTCTAAATGGAAAATGCTACTTTAAGAGTTCAACATCACTTATGTAAGTCATAGTTTAATAAAAGGACAAGTCTTAATAGACCAGTTAGCAGAACACCTAGGGGAAGGTATGTTAGAAGTCTCAGAAGTTCAATTTCCAGATGAAGGGATTACGGTGTCGACGAAACATCAAAAAGTCGATAGTGGAAGCTGTATTTTGAGGGAGCCACGAATGCTTTTGGATGTGGAATAAGGGCAATTTCGATATCTCTTAAAGATAACTATTTTCCGGTAGCAACAAAGTTAACGTGTCCAAAGACCAACAATATAGCATAATATGAAGCTTGTATTATGGGACTCAAGATGGTCTATGGAAACGTTACCATGTAACTTGAAATACCTACCTAAAAACTATATACAACATATAAGGTCTAAGCTCCAGCTAAATGACAGTCATTGCGAGAAAGCACACAAGACAAAACTCCAAACAACTTGCCAATAAAGTACTAGATAAGCTGGTCAAGGGGAGCGGCTCCGCAGCGGGTCATGCGGGACTGATTTTTTCTTTTTTCACATTAAAAAAAATCCCAATGCCCGGATATATATCATGCCATCAAGAAGCAGAGTAGGCTAAGAAACATCTCAAAACCAATTGAAAGGAAGTATCTGTCATTCTGCCGCAAAACATGACCCCGATTTTCTTTCTTCTCATACTCCCACTTTCACACGCTCTCTCTTTCAACTACACAAGCTTTGGTAGCGACGATACCAATATCTCATATCGAGGAGCTTTTGCCGCAAACCAAGTCATTACATTAACTCAAAATGAGCTATTTACCGTTGGCCATGCCACATATAATCAACCCATGCATCTATGGGACGAAGCCTCAACAAATCTCACAGATTTCAGCACTTACTTCTCGTTCATCATCGACTCGCAAAATGGATCAACTTACGGCGACGGAATGGTATTTTTCCTAGTTCCTCGTGGCACGAAATTGCCGGACGACTTAACAACTGGTGGAGCTCTTGGCCTTACTTATAGGAACCGGTCCCCGAATTCGACTTCCTTTCTTTTCGTTGCTGTGGAGTTTGATATTTATAGGAATAGTTATGATCCCCCAGGCACACATGTTGGTGTAGACATTAATTCTCCTGTGTCTGTCAGCAACGTTTCATGGGCGAGCGATATTAGAGACGGGAAAACAAATGAAGCTTGGATAACATATAATTCAAGTACAAAAAACTTGTCCGTTGTTTTCACGGGATATCGCAACGATGCAATCATAATTCAGTCTCTTAGTTATGTCGTTGATTTGAGACATTGGCTACCGGAATGGGTTGAATTTGGGTTTAGTGCATCCACCGGTTTCTACTCAGCTAACCAAAGGATTTTGGCATGGAATTTCACCTCTAGCTTAGAGGGCAGCGTGGATGCAGGGGTAGGCCAAGCTGGAAGAAGTTCCCAAACGGGACTTATCGTGGGTTTGAGTTCTGCCGTGGGCTGCATATTGGTTATAGGATCGGTAGTCGTTCTTTTTCACATATTGAGGAAGAGAAATCGAGAAAAAGAAGTTGAGGATATCTTTAACCAGTACGTGGGCGAGGAGTTTCAGATGGCATCAGGAGCTAGGAAGTTTTCGTACTCAGAATTGGCTAATGCCACTAGTAACTTCAAGCCTGAGGAAAAATTGGGTGAGGGAGGATTTGGTGGAGTTTACAAAGGATTTTTGAAGAATATGAACATATATTTAGCCGTTAAAAGGGTATCAAATACCTCTAGACAGGGAATGAAGGAGTATGCATCAGAAATAAAGATTATTAGTCGATTGAGGCATCGCAATCTTGTTCAACTTATTGGTTGGTGCCATCAGAGAATGGACTTGCTTCTTGTATATGAATTCATGCCAAATGGAAGTTTAGACTTCCATCTATTGAAAGGGAAGAGCGTGTTACCTTGGGCAATAAGGTACAAAATAGCACAGAATTTGGCCTCAGCATTGCTATATCTACAAGAGGAGTGGGAACAATGCGTTGTGCATAGGGACATAAAATCAAGCAATGTTATGCTTGATTCTAATTTCAATGCTAAACTTGGGGATTTCGGATTGGCAAGGTTGGTAGACCATGAGAAAGGCGGTCAAACTACTGCATTGGCAGGGACCATGGGCTATATGGCCCCAGAGTGTGTTATAACATATAGGGCTACTAAAGAATCCGATATCTACAGTTTTGGAATCGTTTGTTTGGAGATTGCTTGTGGGAGAAAACCAGTTGATCTTAAAGCTAGAGAAGATCAAGTGATATTGGTTGAGTGGGTTTGGGATCTTTATGGGAAAGGTGAAATGTTTCATGCTGTAGATTCAAGGCTACATAGGGATTTTGACGATGAACAAATGAAGAGATTAATGGTGGTAGGCCTGTGGTGTGCTCATCCTGATAGTCATAAGAGGCCTTCTGCGAAACAAGCTATTAGTGTTTTAGAATATGAAAATCCACTACCTTGCTTACCAACAGAGTATCCTATGGCTATGTATTCCAAACCGTTAACCTGGAGCTTCACAACTACTACAAATTCATCACAGTTTACTTCATCTACATAAGATTCTAGTTCCATGGTATTACTTTGATGAGTATAAATATTATTTCATTGTGCTTTTGTTTACTATATGTTTGGTAATTTCAAGGAATGTAGAAATGAGTGAAAGTAAATGGAAAGGAAAAGAAATGAAGTATAGTTTGCACTTCTTCTTTAGACCTGCAAGTTGAAAATTGAATGAAAATCACACTTTGTTGTTTGGTTGACACTATATATGTAGTATGCACTTTGTATTTAGTTAGAAATATAATTGCAACTTAAGAATGATATTAGTAATAGATGTGAAATATATTTAAAAATACCTATATATTTGGCATGATTATTAGCTAAGATCATGGATAAAATAGGAAATGTGTAAAAAAAATAATAAAAAGAAAAAGAAAGAAAAGAAATGATTTAAAAAATAGTTACTTCTTTGTTTTGAAAAGGGATTGCTATTCCTTACCTATGCAATTACATAGAGTAACTATTCCTCTTTTATTTATATCTTCTTACTTTTTCTTTTAAAAAAATTAAAAATAATAGTCACCAAATTCACATTTCTCCTAGCTCTAGTTAAAGGAAAAAACAAGAGGGTATAAATAAAAGACACACACCATATCACTTACTCTTTTGCAAATTTAATGACTGTTATTTCTAAATTTTTTAATCTTTATCTTCTTATTAAACATTCACAAAGATTAAATCTTTTCTCAAGTTATATAGAATTCAAATATTTTCCACTAGGGATTTATGTCGGGGGTATCCTCTTTCTTCAACCCTTTTTATTATAGCATCTTAATTTCTATCTAAGGGTTTAAACCATCTATTTCATAAATATTTCTCTCTTAGGTATTGGACTTCTACACCTTCTCAGATATCACATCTTAGTTTTCCTAACAATTGCATCCCTTTCCTAAACACCTCGAAATTTGCAATTTCTAAACTTTTAGGTTTCCTAAATCATTATGAGCAAGTTTCTAGGCAAAAAATCAAAAAACACAAAAGCTCTCTTTGATTTCCAAAAAAGTACAAAGCTTTAACCAAAAAAAAAAAAAAAAGAAAATATTCCATTAGATTCTTGATTGGGATGAATATTCAACATTTACCTCTCACTTATCTTAGTTATCTTCTATCAACCAATTACAAGAACTAATAAAGCTTTAATGAAATCTTTAAAAAAGTCTCTAGTGGACTTAACTCCTAGACAAATTTGTGGCTGTTAGGTAGGGGTAAACTTGTTCTCATAAATAGTGTATTATCCTCTTTTCCTTTATATACTTTTTAAACTATCCATCCTCCTACATGGATTATTAAGAAACTTGAGAGTATGTTTATAAATTTTCTTTGGGAGGATTTGATTGAGTCTAAGGCAACCCAATGGGCTTCTAAGGATAAGCCCTGTTTTCCATGAGGAATCCAATCTTTAGGGGATTTTTTCAATTTCTTTGAAGCAAAAATCTTATGGAAGTTTAGAATTGAAAAGACTTTGTTTACTAATTTCATGCATTTTAAGTACATTAAAAGTATGCATTGTGTGCAAACTTCTACATCCCCTAGTTTTTATCTTTCATGGCAATAACTTTTAAAGGCTAGGAATTTCATTGAGCAACATATATTTTTAGGTCTTAGTAAGGGAAAAGTTAGCTTTTGGTTTGATTAGTGGCTCTTTTAAGGTTAACTCTAAAATTATTGTCAATGGATTCCCTATGGTTAAGAATCAATGACCTGTAGGTCAATAATAGATAGGATGTAGATAGACTAGTTGGTTTGCTCCCTATTGATTTAGTATAGAATGTTCTTTCTTTTAATGCTTATCAATCAAGAATGTCTGGAAGCTTAGAAACATATACAGCCGGATGCACGACCGTGTATTGTGTCAGATAGCTCCCAGAAACATACACGGCCGGATACATGGTTAGAAGGCACAACCGTGTATTGTGTCAGATAGCTCCCAGAAACACACACAGCCAGATACACGGTCAGAAGGCACGGCCGTGTATTGTGTCAGGAAGCTCCCAGAAACATACACGGCTTGATATACCGCTAGAAGGCATGGCCGTGTAACACGGTCGTGAATATTGAGATATTTGTTTTGTGATTTATTTTGTAAATATGGCATGTATATTTTGTATTTTATATTTTGGTAGAGGAAGATTTGTTTTCCTAGTTTGTAAGATATAGTTGCTTGGAAAAGATATTCTCCTAATGTATATATATATACTTGAACATGAGTTATGAAAAGGCATTCAGCCAAAGTTTCTCAAAAGTTGTTATGGTATCAGAGCCACACAACTAAGTATTGTGTTGAATCCATAGTTTTTCTTTTATTCTTGGAATTGCTGGTTTGTTCTTGGTTTTCTTTGGCTTTAGGTTGATTAATTCCAATCAACAATCTTCTTGATAATCAAGTTGTGAGCGACAATTCTGTTTAGAATGTCTTCTGAGAAAACACATGAAATCTTAGCTATTAGATTTACGGGAAAGAATTATACAGCATGGGAATTTCAGTTCAAGATGTTTTTGAAAGGGAAGGAGCTTTGGGGTCATATTGATGGGTCTTCTCCAGCTCCTACAGAGTCGAAAGATCGTGGTCAATGGGAGGCAAAGGATGCTCGGATTGTTTCTTGGATTTTGGGATCTATTGAGATTCATATGGTGAATAATTTACGATCCTTTGGCATAGCAAAAGAAATGTGGGAATACTTGAAGCGTGTCTACAATCAAGATAATACTACAAGACGTTTTCAATTGGAACTTGATATGAGTAATTATAGCCAAGGTAATCTCTCAATTGAACAATATTATTCTGGCTTTCTTAGTTTATGGAGCGAATATTCTAGTATTAGCTATGCTAAGGTGTCAAAGGAGAATTTGGCTAGTCTTTAGGCTGTTCATGAAGTGAGTCGTCGTGATTAGTTTTTGATGAAGCTCAGGCCTGAATTTGAAACTGCTTAGGCTGGGTTGCTGAATAGAGATCCAGTTCCTTGTTTGGATGTATGTTTTGGTGAATTGCTGCGCAAGGAACAAAGATTGGCCACACAAGCCACTATTGGTGCAAGTGGTGGATCATCTGGAATAGTTAATGTTGCATATGCTGCTCAGACCCGAGGGAAGGGAACAATGCAGTGTTACAGCTACAAAGAATTTGGTCATATTGCCCATCATTGTAGTAAGAAGTTCTGTAATTATTGCAAGCAAAACGGACATATTATTAAGGAGTGTCCTACAAGGCCTCAAAACAGAAGGCCACAAGGTCTTCATGCTGCGGTATCCGACTCTCGCAATCTTGGTTTGAAATCCACAATTGCTGGCAATAATCAATCTGTTCTCACACCAGATATGGTCCAACAGATGATTCTCTCTGCCTTCTCTGCTTTTGGTCTTCAAGGGAAAGGTAAGACTACTAATTCTGTTCCTTGGTTTATTGATTCCGGCACCACAAATCATATGACTAGCACATTTGATTTATTGCATAATCAACGTCCATATACTGGTACTCAACACATTCAGGTTGCTGATGGAAATAATATTCCAATTACGACAGTTGGTGATATTAGCTCCTCCTTTCGACATGTCTTGGTTTCTCCTAAATTATCTACTAACTTACTTTCTATTGGTCAAATGGTGGATAATAACTGTGATGTCCACTTTTCTCGTGATGGTTGTACTGTGCAGGATCAGGTGTCGGGGAAGGTGATAGCGAAGGGGCCTAAAGTGGGCAGGTTATTTCCATTACAATTTACCGTTCCTCGGACTTTGTCATTAGCTTCTTTAGTTGTTGAAAATAAGGCTAGCATCTGACATAGATGCTTAGGTCATCCAAATAATGTTGTTTTGACTCATTTGTTGCAAAGTGGTGTTCTCGGTTCCATAGATAAGAGTTTATTAGTTGATTGTTCTCCTTGTAAACTGGGCAAAAGTAAGACATTGCCTTTTCTTGTTTTGGGTAGTTGTGCCAATAAATATTTTGACATTATTCATAGTGATGTTTGGGGAATTACACTGATTATTTCACATGCTCAGTATAAATATTTTGTGACATTTATTGAGGATTACAATCGATTCACATGGATTTATTTTTTACATTCCAAAGCAGACGTGTTTACTGTGTTTCAAACCTTTGTGACATATATTGAAACTCAGTTTTCCACTTGTATTAAAATCTTACGATCTGATAATGGTGGTGAATATATTTCTCATGAGTTTCAAGCATTTCTTCATAACAAGGGTATTGTTTCACAACATTCATGTCCTTATACACCTCAGCAGAATGGAGTTGCCGAACAAAAAAATTGACATTTGTTAGATGTGGTGCGCACATTGTTGTTAGAATCTTTTGTTCCAGCTAAGTTTTGGACCAAAGCTTTATCTACTGCAGTTTATCTGATTAATCGCTTACCATCTCAACAATTGAAGTTTGATTCTCCCTATCAACGAATGTTTGGTAAACATCCTAATTATCATATGCTACATACTTTCGGATGTGTTTGTTTCGTTCATTTACCTGCCCATGAACATCATAAGTTGTCAACCCAGTCTGTTCGATGTGCCTTTATGGGTTACAGTCCTAATCATAAAGGTTTTGTGTGTTATGATTTGATTAATAATCGATGGCGTATCTCTCGGGATGTGATTTTCTTTGAACATGAATATTATTTTCAGCAACATCTTTCAACATCTGATACTGTTGTACTTCCTCACTTTGATGATTCTTCTTTTGATAAACGGTTCAAGCCTGGACTTGTCCTTCCCGACCCTGCTCCTGAAAATGCTCCAATGATTCTTCGACGATCAACTCGACACATTCGTCCTCCAGATAGATATGGCTATTCTGCAATTTTAACTAATACTACAATTCCTACCTCTTATTCTCAGGCTGCTAAACAGACTTGCTGGATAAAAGCCATGCAAGAGGAACTTCAAGCACTTCAAGACAATCACACTTGGGATATTGTTTCATGTCCTGCTGGTGTTAAACCCATTGGTTGTAAATGGGTTTATTCTCTTAAGCTTCGATCTAATGGTTCCCTTGACAGATATAAGGCAAGGTTGGTAGCTCTTGGCAATCGACAGGAATATGGAATTGATTATGAAGAGACCTTTGCACCTGTGGCTAAGATGACAACTGTCCGGCTTGTTCTATCTATTGCTGCATCTAAAGGATGGTTCTTACGATAGATGGATGTTAAGAATGCATTTTTGCATGGGGACCTCAAGGAAGATATCTATATGACTCCTCCTCCAGGATTGTTTTCTACACCCTCACATAATGTATGTAAGCTCAAACGGTCTCTATACGGTTTAAAACAGGCTCCACGAGCCTGGTTTGAAAAGTTTCGTAATACTCTTCTTAGCTTCTCTTTTATTCAAAGTCAGTATGATTCTTCATTATTCCTTTGCAAGACTGACAAGGGAATTGTTTTGTTGTTAGTCTATGTTGATGATATTGTCATCACAGGATCTGATACTCAATTGATGTCTCAATTACAGGAGCGTCTTCAAGGTTCTTTTCATATGAAGGATTTGGGATCGTTAACTTATTTCTTAGGTCTTGAGGTTCAATCTTCTTCTGCTGGTATTTTTCTTCATCAACATAAATATACTAAGGAACTTATTGCTTTAGCTGGTCTCCAAGAGGGTCGTCCTATTGATACTCCTTTGGAAGTGAATGTTAAATATCAACGAAATGATGGTGACTTTCTATCTGATCTATCTCTATATCGACAACTTGTTGGAAATCTCAATTATCTAACTATTACACGTCCTGATATTTCATTTGCTGTGCAACAAGTTAGTCAATTTATGCAGGCAACTACATATCTTCATTTAGCAGCAGTTTGTCGTATTGTTAGGTATTTAAAAGGGACTTCTCATCATGGTTTGTTCTTTTCTGCGGGAGTCTCCTATTCACTTAACAACCTATAGTGATGCTGATTGGGCTGGTTGTTTTGATACACGTCGATCTATTACTGGTTGGTGTATGTTTCTTGGTAACTCTTTAATTCCTTGGAAGAGTAAGAAACAAGATCGCATGTCTAAGTCTTCTATTGAGTCCGAATATCGTGCTATGTCATCTGCTTATTCTGAGATCATTTGGCTTCGAGGTTTGTTGGCTGAGGTTGGTTTTCCTCAACTTGAGTCTACCTCTCTTTATGTAGATAATACTAGTGCTATCCAGATTACTGCTAATCCGGTCTTTCATGAGCGTACGAAATATATTGAAGTGGACTGTCATTCTATTCGAGAAGCTTATGATAATGGTGTTATTTCTCTTCCTCATATCTCTTCTGATCTTCAAACGGCTGATATATTTACTAAGGCTCTTTCTCAGCAGCGTCATCAGTTTCTTGTTGGCAAATTGATGCTTCTTGATCAGTCAGCATCAATTTGAGGGGGGATATCAATCAAGAATGTCTGGAAGCTCAGAAACATACACGGTCGGATGCACGGCCAGAAGGCACGGCCGTGTATTGTGTCAGATAGCTCCTAGAAACATACACGGCCGGATACATGGTCAAAAGGCACGACCGTGTATTGTGTCAGATAGCTCCCAAAAACATACACGGCCAGATACACGATCAGAAGGCACGGCCGTGTATTGTGTCAAGAAGCTCCCAGAAACACACATGGCCTGATGCAAGGCTAGAAGGTACGGCTGTGTAACACGGCCGTGAATATTAAGATATTTGTTTCGTGATTTATTTTGTAAATATGGCATGTATATTTTGTATTTTATATTTTGTTAGAGGAAGATTTGTTTTCCTAGTTTGTAAGATATAGTTTCTTGGAAAAGATATTCTCCTGATGTATATATATATACTTGAACATAAGTTATGAAAAGGCATTCAGCTAAAGTTTCTCAAAAGTTGTTAATGCTCAACAAAGAACAAACAACTCTCTTCTTTGGATAATTTCTTCATATGGGTCCTTTTCAGTCTCTAGTGCTTGGAATGAATCTAGGAATAAGGCAAAGAAGGTTGATCTAAAAAAACATTTTTGGAACAAATTCATCTTTTTGAAGATTTCATTGTTCATATGGCAAGCTATTTGGTCCTTTGTTCGTATTAATGATAAGAAATGCTTGTAGGCCTAAGCACTTAATTGATAGTGTACATGTTTCTTTAGGGAGTATGAGACAATTGTTCGTGTTTTCTTTTTATGTGATTATGCTAGGGATGTTTGGAAACAAATTTCTACTCATTTTGGATTCTTTCTTCCTCTAAGCATTTTTATCATAGATATCATGCTAAAATGTTGGAAGTATAATGCTGGTAACATGTGTCTTTGTTCCCATTTGACTTTAAGACATCTACGGGGTGAAAGAAACAACAGGAAGTACAAAAAAACCTATTGCCTAAGATTTTGGTGAATAATATTATTGATGACTTAATAAATCTTAGGCATGTCAATCACCTTTCTCTTAAACAAATTAGGTCACCATTGTTCATGCATAAAAGTTCCTTCATGCACCATCAAGTCATTAGGAGAACAATAGGAGATGGTGGTCTTTCTTCTTAAGTAAATGATGTCAACTAAATAGTACTTGATGATTGTGTTTGGCGCCAAGATATACTTCAATATGGTATCAACTTATTTATTTGGATGCTTTCCTTTCCCACAATTCAACAACATATGGAAGACCTACAATGGATGTTCTAAATTTAAGGGAACTTATTAAGAGATGTACTTGATATTAAAGTTTGTTTTGCTGGGTTAAGACCTGTTGATATGACGATGCCTGGACTAGAAATCAAATCATGTAGGTTTATGGCTCACTAACATTGGGATGAAATCCAAGAGAACCAAGTGCAAGAGTAGTAGTTCTTCTAATCTTGGAAACTCCTCTATTAGGGTTTTGACTTAGAACTTCTTAACTATCTAACTATCTCTAGAACATCTCCCTCCCTATTTATACTTCCTACTATTCCTTTATTATTATGTATTTATAATAAATGTATTGTTTATTTTTTATAAGGTTTATAATGGATGCATTCATTATTTTTATTTTTACTAGCATTTATAATAAATGTATTCTTTATTTTTGATAGGATTTATAATGGATGAATTTATTATTTTTGTTTTTACAAGACAAAAAGAGAGGGAAAAAAAGAGAGAAAGAGTAGCAGTGTGAAAGAGAAAGAGAAAGAAATAGAAAAAGAAAGAGAGAGAGATAGAGAAGAAGGAGAAAGAAAATTAAAAACCAAAATCATAGTCAGAAGTTGTGATTTTAAAAAAAAAAATCACATTAAAAAAATCGCAACTTCTAATTACGATTTCTTTACAAATCACATATTGAGAAAAATCATAGCTAGAAGTTACAATTTCATAATAGTATTACATAAATCAGTTTCAGTGGAGCCCTATTTTAAAAAAAAGTTTAGCTATAAAGGATAAACTCATATATTTCTCATATCTCTCACAAGGGGCATTCAACTAAATAGGAGATGGTCTTTCTTCTTAATCAAATCATATCAACTAAATAGTATTTGATGATTGTGTTTGGTGCCAAGAGATGCTTTAATATGGTATCGGCTTATTTATTTAGATATTTTCCTTTCCCACGATTCAGCAACAAATAGAAGACCTACATTGGATGTTCCAAATTCGAGGGAACTTATTGAGAGATGTACTTGATATTAAAGTTTGTTTTATTGGGTTAAATTCATAGGCTGACCCATTTAATCCACTTAAAAAACAGGTTAGAGTGGAATTTTTCAACTTATTTAAAAAGCAAATCAGATGAACTTAACCCATTTAACCCACAAGTTAAAACTAGTCAACCTATAATAGGCTAGGTTAGCCCATTAACCCAAAGAAATTAAGGAAAAAACTTGACATTGCATGTAACAAGTTGATGATTAAATATCAGTTTCACTTCAATATCCTCACTTCACTTTTTCAAATGAATAGTGCTTTATACTCCCAAGCATGTTCAAACAAAGAAAGGGGGGAATTCCACTTTTTGCAATATCAACAATGTCTTCAATACTTGAAGTATCCTTTGAACAAGATGGATTCAATTCACCTTCCCAAGAGTGGAGAAAATCAACTTTCTTGAAATTCCCCTTTGTAGACTTCTATCAAGATCAAGTTGGCAAATCCATTGTTCTACCTTTTGTAAAGGAAGCACTTCATGTTATTGAGTTTGCTAGAGGTGCTCTCGAATCAAAATGGGGTTTCACTCAAGCTAGCTATAAGGATATATCCTAATAATATGTTTGCTCGGTGAAATTGCCATTCCATTCCATCTTTATTCCTTATAAGATATTTCCATATTTAGTTGCCCTAATATAATCAGAATCTCTATTATGTAAAATGAGTAATAGCACTTCCACACTTTCCCACTATATTTTTTCTCAAAATAATTCTATCATAATTAAATAAAAAATAAATAATTCAAATAAGCTCTTAAACTAACCGGATCACATACTTTACCGATTTACATATCTTTAAACCGTGACAAGAGATTATTAGAAAAAGGGAAAAAAAAAACTCTGCGCTATTGTATTGCATTCTTTGGGTCTGATTGCAGCAGAACTGTTTTAATTTTCTTTTTTCTTTTTTTGTTTAAATTACGGCACTATGCCTTCGCAAAATTGTAAAAAAAAATTAAAAATTAATTTCTATATGCCTCACTGATGTCCCTTCGAAACCAACAATAGTCAAAACACTAATATTTTTAAATTTATATTAACTATATTATTATATTTTATTTTTATATACACAACGTGTTGGCATTTACGACTTTTTTAAAAATATCAGTAGCAATGTAAACAAAACAACAGGCACATAGCATTGTATTTCAAAAGTAAATTATATTATTATATTTAGTTTTTATACGCACATAGCGTATTGGCATTTATGACCTTTTTAAAAATATTAATAATGTGGTGCCCCATTCGATGATAAATTTATGCAAAACAACAGGCACGCAGCATTGTATTTAGAGTTCAGAATTGGAGAATGGAATAAAAAATTAATACACAGATAGTGGATGTCCAGGTACACCCACAATATGAGTATCCTATTATTTTTTTTAATTTATAAAATAATATGTAAAAAAAAATATTTTAAAAATAAGTTACGAAAGTACAAACTTTAATATGTGTCTCAGGCAATTTATACCAAAAGACATCACTTTTTTATATGTAATTTTTTTTTAATTATTAAAAATTAAAATTTCTCAAATAAATTTTTTTATCTTGGTTTATTTTTTCACCGCCTCCGCTCTGATGACCAATAACAAGAGATTAAGGAAAGCTTTTTGCCAAAAATGTCCGTGCATGCATTGGCAGCCACTGCCTTGTCTCTACTATCCTTCCTCATGAGGCTCATATTAAAAATATGATATTGTTTTATATTTAATATTATCATTTAATAATTTCTATAGAGAAGGTATATAATATTTTAAAACCCATATTAAAAAAAAAAAAATTACATTTAGAATTTATCATGTAACTTCAAATATCCACCTAAAAACTCCAAGCTCAAACTAAATGACAGTCATCTCAAGAAAGTGCAGGTCCTCCTAGCATATATATATATAAATGATGTTTGAAGTTTCGTCTTATACGGGTATATATATATATATATATATATATATGCTTGGAGGACCTGCACTTTACTGTCATTTAGTTTGAGCCAAAACAACTTGCCAATAATGTACAAGATAAAGCTGGTGAAGAAGCAAAGTAGGATAAGGAACATCATCAAACCAATTGAAAGGAAGTACCTGTCATTCTCATTCTGTCACAAACCATGGCCTCGATTTTCTATCTTCTCATAATCCCACTTTCAAATGCTCTCTTTCAACTACACAAGCTTTAGTAGCGACGATGCCAATATATAATCAACCTATGCATCTATGGGATGAAGCCCCACGAAATCTCACTCATTTCAGCATGCACTTCTCATTCATCATCGGCTCAAAAAATTGAACTAGTTACGGCGATGGAATCGCATTTTCCAAGTTCTTAAATGTAAAACCCAAGAAACTCATATTGTATATAGTATCCGAATAAATAAAAGAATTTACTAAAAGACTCGATTATAATTTGTGAAAACCTAAATTAAAAAAAAAATTAATTATTCAAAAAATAAATTATAGACCATATTAGATTAAATAATAAAATAAATTAAAATTATAGATTTAAGATTATCAAATAAAAATTTCAAATAAATATTCATACTCAAAATAGTTAAATTAGCTTATACATAAAGTTTCGTAATAAAAAATACTAAAGTATTTAAAATTTATAAATCCCTATATAATGCACGAGACCATTCCAAAAGGCCCCATGTTCTATAGAACAACCAAAAGACGAAAAGGAAAAGAAAATATAAAAGACAAAGAAGAAAAGGGAAAGCAAAACAAGACATAGAGCTAGAGACGAGACAAAAACGCCAGAAAGAGAGAAGAAGAGATTTGAACAAAAAAATTCATATATGACCTCCATTCCACGATCCGAAACTCTTAGTGCATTTCTTGAGGTGAGTGCAACTCAACTAAACCAATTTTATATGAAACCGAATTATTTTTCGGAATTTAGGTATAAATGTGGAATATGTGTACAAATTAATATTTAACTTAGAAACTAGTTGTAATAATTAAAAAAACATTAGATAAGGCGATCTAAGCCATAAATAGCATGTAATAACGTATTTTTTGTTTTTTTAGGCAAAGAAAATCATTCCAACTACTTTAATTAAATTCAAGGAAAAATGAGGCTCACATGAGTAGAACTCTGTAACATGCTATATTGCGTGTATTATTATTGTATTTCATGTGTTTGTTATGAATACATATAATTTGTCTAGATCCTAATTGCTTCCGAGGGTTTTTTATTCTACCGTGAAAATATATACATGTGCTTGCTGTTTTATTTTGCTGGTGTGAGATAGATAAATACACGTATATAGGCGTGTGGTGTGGTTGACGGTGGAAGCTGGGGGCTGGAGTTTGCGTGCCGGAATTTGACGTTGGGAAGATGTGTAGGCATACATTTACGTATTGGTCTAAAACAGGGCAGCTTGGTGTGTTGTGTTACATATATATATATATATATATGTATATATACGCATAGTTGCCGTAATTATATTGTTTTCAATTGTATGTATATATAGTTGCCGTCAATTGTAGGATCCATTTGTATCATTATATTGTTTTCAATTTAGTGGAATCGGTTCAAAGTATCATTATATTGTTTTCAATTTAGTGGAATTGGTTCCAATATTGAATTATCATTGTGAAGTTTCATTTGCTAGTGGGATTGCTAGTTTGCGTGGAGACTTTACATAAGGGATTCACATCTTTTAGTAGCCTTGATCATTGTAATTTCATTTGTTCTTGTATTGAGTGTTTAATCCAATTAAAGACAACATTATTTGGTGTTGAGATTAGTTGATCTACAAATTGGATTACAAAGGTTTTAGGGTTTACGCAATAAGCTAGGGTTACTGATCCAGATTTGAATTGAGGTTTATTCACTTGTTTATATGTATATGCTTTAATCAATTTAAGACATATCATCTTTTGGTATCGGAGCAACTTATTTTACAAATTTGGATTCATAAAATTTAGTGGTTCACACCTCTTGAGGACTTAGATTTAGTGATTGAATTTGTTCAATTGGTTACGTATATGTGCTTGGATCCTTTGATCATTTAGGCACATCATTAAATAAACATGTACATATATATGCATTATATAGGTAAATATATGGAGCATAGTGGAAGGCAATTGATGGCCTGTGCAATGTGTAGATCTAATGTCGTTAATATATTAACATATACATATGTATATAGGCATGAGCAAGAACTATAGCCTATTAACATAAATAGATATCTATATCTATGGGAGTGCATAGATGCCGAAGGGGAAGGGGAGAACCTACGGATAAACAATTAAAAATTAGATATATATATATATATATATATATATATATAAGTATGCATATATATGTATGAATATACTAATAATAATAATAACACTCTAAGGACATTTCATATGTGTTGGTAAAAACTTCTAAGTTAAGATGGAAAGAGAGATGGAGGGCAATTGAATGATCCTAGCTAAAAGTCCGTTGCTTGATGACTATTTTCTTTAACAATTTAGATGTTGTTCCTCCCTTAATGTTGTAGATGTTGCTTGGTTGCTTGAATTGAATGATTGTATTGTGTATTAGGTTTTGATAAGAATGACTTTTGCACATGTGTTTGATTATGTATGGTCACCCTAAAACCTTAACTAATCATTCGACTTAGATAAGAACCCAATATGCATTGCATGAACATTGCACAATTCAAGGCCATCACTGCTATAGGGCATGCCAAAAGTAATTAGAGGATTACTGCTCTTCCAAGTGCGAACTAACTGACTAGGAGATTGTTATGCCTTGACTATTCCGAGTTCGGTCTATCCTTAAGGGTGCTTAAATGCTCATTGTATGAGTAACATCTGAGCCTAGATCACTAAAGCTAAGAGATAAGCTATAATAAAGTGATAAGAGTAATTGAATTGAGTGTGAGACCCAGGCTCCGATGGTGGCTTTGGAACCCCTAACCCAAGGTCAAGGGGGGTGTAAACCCTAGACTTCACGTTGGTTACTGAAAGACTACGTGCAATATTGCATTCTTATGATTGTTCATGCATAGCATATGATTTGATAACTTACTTGAAATTGCTTGTGTTTATAACTACACTGAGAGATTGCACTTTATCTCACTAAGCATTTAGCTTACCCTCTCATACATTTGCTCTTGCAGGTTGTGACGATCTAAACTTCCTCATTTGACATCGAACCAAGGCAAATACCTATTGTAGAGCTGAGAGCAAGGGTTTAGTGGGAAGAAAGTGAGGATTAAAGTATTTATAGAAATTGATAGACTTGAGCCTGTAATCTTTGTATTTGATCCAATAGGATTTGGGTGTACCTATTTATAATGGGACCCATTTAAGGCCCTCTGTTGATATAGTTGTCAAATGTTTCCGTTGAGCATAGAACTTACGAGATGAGAAATGAATGAGTGCTTGAGGCATTTGAGTGTTATTATTGTGATTAAACAAGTTGTGTTACTTGAGTTAAGAGGCTTCCTAGTTGCTTAACAGAGGTTAGGCAATCGTGGCTGGTTGTCACGTTTAAGTACCTAGAGAGGGGCATAACACTAAAGGCTCAAAGATGTCGGGCAACATAACAATGGTAGAGCTCTTAGACTCACTTATAATGACCAAATCTTGAATTCAACTTCCTTCCTTTTCGTTGCTATGGAGTTTGATATTTATGCAAATAGTTGGGATCCCCTAGGCACATATGTAGGTGTAGACATTAATTCTCTTGTGTCCATAAGCAACGTTTAGTAGGCGAGTGATATTAGTGATGGAAAAACAAATGAAGCTTCAATAACATATAATGCAAGCACAAAAAACTTATTTTTTCTTTTCATGAGATATCACAATGATATAATCATAATCTAGTCCCTTAGTCATGCTAGATTCTAATTTTAATGCTAAACTTGGGGATTTCAGATTGGCAAGGTTGGTAGACCATGGGAAAGTTGGTCAAACTACTACAATGGTAAGGACCATGGGTTATATGGCCCCAAAGCGTGTTGTAACATATAGGACTACTAAAGAATTTGATATCTATAATTTTGGAATTGTTTGTTTGGAGATTGCTTATGGGAGAAAACCAATTGATCTTAAAGCCAAAGAAGATCAAGTGGTATTGGTTGAGTGGGTTTGGGATCTTCATGGGAGAGGTGACATGTTTCATGTTGTAGATCTAAGGCAACATGGGGATTTTGATGATAAATAAAGGGAGATATTGATGGTGAAATGTTTTTGCCATTGAAATAGAAACCTAAAGAGACAGATAAAAGAGAGAATCCCTATAGAAGACCTATGGTGATAGGAATCAAATTCTTACAAGACCTATCACTAGAGTAAGAGCCAAGGGATTACAAAATTTGGTGATGAAGGTCCTCTTTAAACAATTAGACCCTGAGAATATTTGTTTAGTATCTTCTTTTCTATTTCATATTTGTTGTGCATTCTAGCAAGTACACTTGTCAATTTTTACTAGACAGTGGATAAATTCACTAAAGCTCAAATTGTGGGTTATTCATGGACCTACACAAATCAAAGAAGAACCAGTCTAACAATTTGTTTAATTGAAGTGAACAACCGGTCACTTGAAGACCATTTGTATTTGTAATTTGTTGCTTTTGGGAATCGGCCACTTAAGTGGCATCTTTGTAATTTTTGTGTTATTTTTACCCTAATTGGAGCAAGTATAAATACTTGCTAACTAGGGTTTTGAGGAAGCTTTTTGACATTTTAAAATCAAACACCTTCTTTGCTGTGAGGATTCCCCTTGCTTGCAAAAAGATCTCTTATCAATTTCATAAGTGAAATTGTGGCGAAACCAACTTGAGTGGATTGTGAGTAATATCAATCTTCCTCTTGTTGTTTTTCAAATTGTATTTAGTGAGTTATATCTAAGTGCAATTTTTTGGTGACTTGTCATTATCCACGTGAATTAGGGTTTTTCCATTTTAGATTTGAATCATTTCAATTTGAGTGGAATTTTAATTCATTTCCATTATTATCCATTGATACTTACATAATTGCTTTGTTCTATATATCAATTTAGCATCAATCTCGTGAATTAGGGAACATTTGTGAAGTTAGTGATCATGCTAATTGTTGATTGGAATTTGTTGTTCATGCTACTTGTTGATGTGTTTGCTATCTAATTAATAAGGCACATCATCTAATTTGGTATCAGAGCATAGGTTTTGAGAAGGGAATTTTGTGTATCACATATTAGGATTTAAGGTTCTTGTTCCTTCATTCTGAAAATTGAATTTGTGAGAAGTGGAATTGAGTTCTTGTGTTGAATTATTCCTTAATTCCATAGTATTTGTGAATTGAAAATTAAAGGAGATTAAATTAAGGTTCCTTTGCCATGGGTGAATTAGAGGAATCATTGTAATTGGTTTCCATTATAATTGAAATTGAATTGATTGTACTGTGTTCTACATTGGTTAATTCGGAATTGAAAGTGTAAAATTTCAGAAATTTTTCCTTGTGTGGTAGTCATCTTGCCATGAAGATTGGGAACATATTTTTCAAATTGATTCCATATTTATCTTGTGAAGTAAACTGTGCATTAATTTCCTGGAATGCACTTAGAATCATTTGTGTTGAACTATGATTAATTGTGATTGTGGAATTGTTCTTGTGGATGTTGCACCATGAGTGTAGGTGAGGTATGAAGTGTGTGTATACCGTAGGTGTATACGTGTTGTTGTGAAGGTGTTTGTTGCCTTTAGTTATGTGTTGAAGTATTGTAAGTGTGTGTGTACCGTAGGTGTAGAGGGTGTTGCTGTTGTGCCAGAAGTGTGTATTGTAGTGTAAATTAAAATGAACCATGGGAGAGTATGTGTTGCGTGATTGTAGGAGTGTGTATGTGAAGCCGTTGAGGGTGTATGTTACATTAGTTTTTTGTTGCACCGTGGGTGTGTGAGTGTGTGTTGCCATGGTGTGTGTAATGAAGTGTGCTGTTGGCTTGTTGAAGTTAGTAAGCAACCATGTCAAATGATTGATATTTATCTGTTAATGTACTGTGACGAGCTATGACTACTTTTTCTACTATTGATGATGAGCAAAGGAAAAAATTATTCCACACCTCTTGTAGAGTACAAGGTAATCTATGTGCTATTATTATCGATGGTGGTAGTTGTACTAATATAGTGGTTGCATCATTAGTATTGAAATTACAACTTGTAACTACCTTACATCCAAAACCCTATAAATTACATTGGCTAAGTGAGTAGGGGGGTCTCCATGTTACTTAGAGGGCTAGGGTACCTTTCAATATAGGGGATAAATATCATGATGAGATTGTATGTGATATCCTTTCCATGTATGCATCCCATATATTGCTTGGCAGGCCTTGGTTGTATGATAGGAGGGTTTTGCATAATGGCTCTAAAAATACTTATATGCTCCAACAGGAGGGTAAACGTAGTGTTTAACCTAATGTCACCATTAAAGGTCTAAGAGGTTCAGAGGTAGTTGAATCAACCTTTAAAGGACCAAGAGGTTCAAAGGTAGATAAATAAACCTACAGAGGTTTAAGATGTTCAGAGGTAGATAAGTAAACCTTTAGAGGACCAAAAGGTTCAGTTACATATAAGTAAAACTGGGAAGAAGAAGACCATATTGAGAGAACAATATTAGTTAGAGAAGGTTATAGCAGATGAGAGACCAATACATTTATTGCAAATGAGATATACCTTAGAAAGGGAGGGGCTAGAGCATCTACCCCCTGTGGTATCATAGGTATTGGATGACTATAGTGATCTCTTAGTAGATAAATTACCCGAAGGATACAGAGTCTCTGCTACATGTAATGTTATAGACCTATCACTTTATTTACTCGATGATATTCATGAAAACCTATCAGATTTGAGGGCAAATCTTCCTAAGGCCCGAGGAGATGATATAAATTAAATTCCTACAAGACCTATCACTAGAGCAAGAGCTAAGAGATCAGAAAATTAGGCGATAAGGGTCCTCTTTGAACAATCAGACCCCAAGAATATTTGTTTAGTACCTTCTTTTCTATTTCATATTGTTGTGCATTCCAGCAAGTACACTTATCGGTTTTTACAGGATAGTGGATAAATTCGCTAAAGCTCAGTTTGTGGGTTATTCATGGACCTACATAAATCAAAGAAGTACCGGTCCAACAATTTGTTTAATTGAAGTGAAGAACCGATCACTTGAAGACCATTTGTATTTTTAATTTATTGCTTTTGGGAACCGGCCACTTAAGTGGCATCTTTGCAATTTTTGTGTTATTTTTACCCTCATAGGAGCAAGTATAAATATTTGCTAACTATGGTTTTGAGGAAGCTTTTTGACATTTTGAAATCAAATACCTTCTTTGCTGTGAAGGTTCCCCTTACTTGCAAAAAGATCTTTTATTAATTTGACTAGTGAAATTGTGGCGAGACCAACTTGAGTGGATTGTAAGTAATATCAATCTTCCTTTTGTTGTTTTTCAAATTGTATTTAGTGAGTCATGTCTAAGTGCAATTTGTTGGTAACTTGTCATTATCAACGTGAATTAAGGTTCTTCCATTTTAGATTTAAATCATTTCAATTTGAGTGGAATTTTAATTCATTTCCATTGTTATTTTATTGATACTTACATAATTGCTTTGTTCTATATATCAATTTAGTATCAATCTTGTGAATTAGGGAACATTTGTGAAGTTAGTGATCATGTCAATTGTTGATTGGAATTTATTGTTCATGCCACTTGTTGATGTGTTTGCTATCCAATTTGTAAGGCACATCATAAGGTGACCTCAAGAGAAGTTGAGGTGAATCAAATAGGTAACGATTTCTAATTAGTAAAAGACACATTTTAACAATAGATATACAATCATGGATTTGAATTTAGTTTGTTCATAGAGATCGGCTCGAAAGCCAAATCGAAACAAGCAAGGGATTAACCAAATTCAGATTTTCAAGTGTAATTCGAGTCAAGTAAGCATTTTAGAACATAATTATACATTAGATTTATGAATACAATGATTATTTAGATTAGGAATCTGATGAGATCCATGATGGGAGCCAAGCCAGAAGATGGAATGTGGATCCTCTTGAAGTGCCACCTGGACCGATCACAAGAACTCGAGCAAAACGATTCAAGAAAGCACTTAACGGGTTGATAAAGGATGTCCATGAAGCCGGAAAGGATTGGAGCAATCATGAAGTTGGAAAGGAGTGGAACAACCATGGGAATGCCCTTGCTCTTGTACAAGTAATAACGGATATGGGTTGAAGAGGGCGTGTCTTTACAAGGCACGGCCGTGTAAGAGTCTGGAGGTTACACAGAATCATACACGGTCGTATATACGGTTCAAAGGCACGACCATGTATGGTGTCAAGAATTTCCATAGAAAGATACACGACTAGAAGTACACGGTCGTGTATGGTGTCAAGAATTTCCATAGAAAGATACATGACTAGAAGTACACGATCGTGTACATCTCCAACGCCGATCGTGTACATCTCCAACGCTGGCTCCAAGGCCGCCGGCCTTTATTCCCACGCTGCCGGCCTTTAAGTCATTGTTTTGTTATTTTACATAACTTATTGAAGCTATGTCTTTTTGGGGCATCATTGTTACAAATTGTAAACCCTAATATAAAGCTCCTAGGGTTTAGATACAAGATAGAAAAATAGAATATACAACATACAAGTTTGAAAACACTTTTGAGAGAATTCCTCTCTTGGTTCTTTAAAGAACTAATCTAGAACTTATTGAATTTTTATTCCGTGGCGTTCATCCCGACTTATCAATCGGTCTTTCATCCTGATTGTGGCGTCTACATATTATACCAAGGTTCTTGTCTCACTTATAGGCAACAGGTTGCGGTTTCCACTTGAGTGTGTTTGGCATCTTGGGTAGCAATTCCGAACATATTGGTATTGGGTTTCGTCACATGTTGGCGTGGTTCATATCAGTTTGGTATCAGAGCAAACCGATTTCGTATCAGTTTGGTATCAGAGCCTAGGTTTGTTAAACCATCAGTTCGGTTTGAGGAAGGTAACATCAAAACCCTAACTCTAATCGTTCATATCAATTGTTCGTATTCAATTTCATAGTGTTAATTGTCTATTGAAAGTGTAGTACCTACTATTCAATTTTGTTACGACAAAAAAAAAGGAAGAATCATGACAAAAAAAAAAAGGAATGTGATCAAGAGCAATAAACAAAGGCAAAAAAAAAAAAATCTGAAAGAAAAAGAGGAAACATTTCGAGCCCTAGAGTTGTTTTGAATTCTACGGAAGGTGATGAGATCCATGATGAGAGCCAAGTCGGAAGAAGAAATGTGGATCCTCTTGAAGTGCCGCCTAGACCGTTCATAAGAAATCAAGCGAAACGATTCAAGGAAGCACTTAACGGGTTGATAAAGGTTGTCCATGAAGCCGGAAAGGATTAGAGCAATCATGAAGTTGGAACGGATTGGAACAACCATGGGAAGACCCTCGCTTTTATATAAGTCACACCGGACATGGGTTGAAGAGGGCGTGTATATTCAAGGCATGGCTGTGTAGGAATTCCAAGATTGCACAGAATCATACATGGCTAGATACACGGCTAAAAGGCACGGCCGTGTATGGAGACAAGCAAATCCATAGAAAGATACACGACCAGAAGTACACGGTCGTGTATGTGACCGGAATGTGCACAGAAGAGTACACGGCCAAAGTACACGGTCGTGTACATGGCCATGTATCCCCTGCCAACCAGCTTGTTCTGTTTTCGTGTTTTTACGCAACTTATCTAAGCTACGTCGTTTTGGACTTTTTTTTCACGAATTGTAACCCTAGTATAAAAGCTCCTAGGGTTTAGAACAACTTAGAATATACATCTTTGAACATTAAACACTTTTGAGAGGCACCTCTCTTGGTTCTTCAAGAACTAAATCGAACTTATCAGATTAATTTTCGTGGCGTTCATCCCGACTTATCAATCGGTCTTTCATCCCGATTGCAGCGTCTTCATTTTTATACCAAGGTTCTTGTCTCGCTTATAGACAACGGGTCGCAGTTTCCACTTTAGGTGTTTGGGCATCTTAGGCAACGAATTTCCGAACATATTGGTATTGGGTTTCGTCACGGGTTGGCATGGTTCATATCAGTTTGGTATCAGAGCTTAGGTTTGTCAAAACATCAAGTTCAGTTGAGGAAGGTAATATCAAAAACCCTAACTCCAATCGTTCATATCAATTATCGTATTCAATTTCCTAGTATTGATTGTCTTTTGATAGTATAATATCGACTAGGCGATTGTTACAAAAAAAAAAGAGAGTAAAAATCACGACAAAAAAAAAAAGAAGAGAAAAGAAAAGAAAAGAAAAATGTGATCAAGAGCAACAAAAAAAAAATTCGGATAGAAAATAGAGGAAAATTTACGAACCCTAGAGTTGTTTTGAATTCTACGGAAGGAAATTAGTGTAGTTTGGGTTAGTTCCAAGAGAATTGAGACAAGGAAATTGGCGAGTTGATATCATCGTTGTTTGTGAGAATACACAAGTGATTGTGTGATATCATCATTTGAGCGAAACACGTAAGGGAGTGTATCGTGAGGTTTAATCATATATATGTTTGTGTTAGTACTAATCTTTTCTGCAGGAACTATGTCGAGACAACATTCTCCTAAAGGTGAGAGGGGAAGGTTTGATGCTAGGTTACTAATTGAGGCGTTGAGGGGAGAAATGAAGAGGATGTTCCAAGAAGGAATGGAACAAATTCATGAGACGGTAGTGCAAAGACCAGAGCAATCCACAAACGTATTCTAAGGGCGTAAGAGGGAAAGTCGTTCTAGGAGAGTACCGAGGGGTGGAGATGAAATGTCGGATGATGATTTTTATGAGCCTTCTGTTGGGAGTTATAGAGGTTATAGTGGTCGGAATAGAGGAACTAGAGATTGGGAAGATAGAGGAGATAGGAATAGAGAGGATGATCAATTGCGTAGCATAAAGATGAAGATTCCTCCTTTCCAAGGGAAGAATGATCCCGAGGCGTACTTAGAGTGGGAGAAGAAGGTAGAGATGGTGTTTGATTGTCACAACTATAGTGGAAGAAAGAAAGTAAAACTTGCTGCCATTGAGTTTTTGGATTATGCTATAATGTGGTGGGATCAATTAATGTTGAATAGAAGAAGGAGTGGCGAGCTACCTATTGAGTCTTGGGAAGAGATGAAAAGAGTGATGAAGAAGCGGTTTGTGCCTACGTATTACTATCGTGAATTGCACAACAAGTTGCAAACTCTGAGGCAGGGAAGCCGAAGTGTAGACGAGTATTTCAAGGAGATGGAAGCCACTATGATTAGGGCGAATGTAGAGGAGGATAGAGAGGCTACAATGGCTAGGTTTCTTGCTGGGTTGAATAGAGAAATCCAAAATGTGGTTGAATTGCAGCATTATGTAGAATTGGAGGATATGGTTCACGTGGTTATTAAGGTTGAGAACCAACACAAGAGGAAAGGTGGTAGTAGTGCACGGTTTCCACAGGGTAATGGTTCATCCACTTGGAAGACCAACCAATGGAAGAAAGAAGAAAAGCCTTTACCTACCAAGCCAAAAAGGGAGCTGAGGCAAGCGGGTTCTACTCCTGGTAACCAAGGTAACCCTGATTCTTCTACTTCTAGAAATCGTGACATTAGATGTTTTAAATGTGAAGGTAGAGGCTATATTGCTAGTCAATGTCCAAATAGGCGTGTGATGATTTTGCGTGATGATGGGGAGTATGAGACTGAGGGGGATAGTGAAGAAGATGATATGCCTCCATTAGAGGATGCTAGTGATGATGAGGAGCCTGCAATGGGAAGGCTAGTGGCAGTAGTGAAGCGAGCGTTGAATGTGCAGGTGAAGGAAGAAGAGGAGGTGCAAAGGGAGAATATATTTCATACTAGATGTTATCTAGGAGATCATATTTGCAGCTTGATCATTGATGGAGGAAGTTGCACCAATGTAGTGAGTAATTTTATTGTTGAGAGGCTGGGGCTCAAAACTGTTAGACACCTAGTCCATATAAATTGCAGTGGTTAAATGATAGTGGAGAGATTAAGGTGAGTAAGCAAGCATTGATTGGTTTCCGCATTGGTAGGTATGAGGATGAGGTGTTATGTGATGTAGTGCCAATGCAAGCATGTCATATGTTGTTGGGGAGGCCGTGGCAATTTGATAGGAAGGTTGTTCATGATGGCTTTTCTAACAAGTATACGCTTGTTCACCAGGGGAAAAGCTTTAATCTTAAACCTTTAACCCCTAAACAAGTGTATGAGGATCAGTTGCAGCTACAACAGTCGTTTGCAAAACACAAGGTGAGTGAAAAGTAGAGTGAGAGTGAGAGAGCAAAAGACAATGAGAAGAAAAAAGAATATAAAAGTCAAGATCAAAAGGAAAAGGAGAGGAAGGCTGGAAAGAGTGTGAGAGGCCAAGTTGAAGGGGGATCAACTTTAGTGGTGAGTGAAAAGGAGAGGGCAGCCTTGCAAAAGGAGATTTGTGTGCAAGAGCAAGTGTAGTAAGGAGAGCGTTAGTGATGAGGCAACCTATGTTGTTTCTGGTTTTTAAAGAAACATGTTTGACTACTAACGAATTATCTAATGCTTTGCCTAGTGTGGTTGTGTCTCTTATGCAGGATTTTGAAAATGTCTTTCCGAAGGAACTCCAAAGGCAGGTAGATGAGTTAATGGAGAAGGGATACGTGAGAGAAGGCATGAGTCCATGTGCAATGCCTGTGATTTTGGTGCCTAAGAAGGATGGGACATGGAGAATGTGTGTTGACTGCCGCGCCATCAACAACCTTACGGTAAAGTATCCTCATCCCATTCCTTGTTTAGATGACTTCTTAGATTGGTTATACGAGTATAGTGTCATTCCTCGCGAGCCATATATAAACATTTCCATAGATTTTGTGTTAGGATTATCTAGGCCTAGGCATGGTCGAGATTCTAATTTTGTGGTTGTGGATAGGATTTTTAAAACGATTCATTTCATTCCTTGTCATAAAACTGATGATGCTATACACATTGTTGATTTGTTCTTTAGAAAGGTAGTGCGTCCACATGGTATACTTGGAAGCATTGTTAGTGATCGAGATGAGAAATTTTTGAGTCATTTTTGGAGAGTATTGTAGGAAAAGTTGGGAACTAAACGGATGTTTTTAACTATCTGTCACCTACAAATTGATGTGGTTAACAGGACTTTAACTCAATTGTTAGGGGCAATCATAGAGAAGAACATTAAGACTTGGAAGGATTGTCTACTATTTGTAGTGTTTGCATATAACAGGGCTTTATATAGCACTACTCATTGTTCACCATTTGAGATTGTGTATGGTTTTAACCCATTGGTTCCTATTTATTTATTGCCATTGCCACTTAACAAGTCTGTGAGTTTTGATGCTGATTCTAAGGCAGATTTCATGAGAAAGCTACATGCACAGGTAAAGATTAGGATTGTAAAACAAAATGCCAGGGTCGCTTCAAGGGTGAACAAGGACAGGAGACCCAAGATTTTTCAGCCTGGAGATTGGGTTTGGGTGCATTTTCGCAAGGAGAGTTTTCCATTGCATAGGAGATCTAACTTGAACCCTAGGGGAGACGGTCCATTTCTGATGCTTGAGAAAATCAAAGATAATGCCTACAAGAAAAATTTACCAGGTGAGTATCCAGTAAGTGTCACATTTTATATTACTGATTTGAGTCCATTTGATGCAGGCAATGATTTGAGGACAAATCCTTTTCAAGAGGAGGGGAATGATGAGATCCATGATGAGAGCCAAGCCAGAAGAAGAAATGTGGATCCTCTTGAAGTGCCGCCTAGACCGTTCACAAGAAATCAAGCTTAACGATTCAAGGAAGCACTTAACGGGTTGATAAAGGTTGTCTATGAAGCCGGAAAGGATTGGAGCAATCATGAAGTTGGAACGGATTGGAACAACCATGGGAAGACCCTTGCTTTTATACAAGTCACACCGGACACGGGTTGAAGAGGGCGTATATGTTCAAGGCACGGCCGTATAGGAATTCCAAGATTGGATAGAATCATACACGGCTAGATACACGGCTAAAAGGCACAGTCGTGTATGGAGACAAGCAAATCCATAGAAAGATACATGACCAGAAGTACACGGTCGTGTATGTGACCGGAATGTGCACAGAAAAGTACACGGTCGTGTACACGGCCGTGTATCCCCTGCCGACCAGCTTGTTCTGTTTTCGTGTTTTTACGCAACTTATCTAAGCTACGTCGTTTTGGACTTGTTTTTCACGAATTGTAACCTTAGTATAAAAGCTCCTAGGGTTTAGAACAACTTAGAATATACATCTTTGAACATTAAACACTTTTGAGAGGCACCTCTATTGGTTCTTCAAGAACTAAATCGAAATTATCGGATAAATTTCCGTGGTGTTCATCCCGACTTATCAATCGGTTTTTCATCCCGATTGTGGCGTCTTCATTTTTATACCAAGGTTCTTGTCTCGCTTATAAACAACGGGTCGCGGTTTCCACTTTAGGTGTTTGGGCATCTTAGGCAACGAATTTCCAAACGTATTGGTATTTGGTTTCGTCACAGGTAGGCGTGGTTCGTATCAGAAGGGAATTGGTGTAGTTTGGGTTAGTTCCAAGAGAATTGAGAAGAGGAATTGGTGAGTTGATATCATCATTGCTTGTGAGAATACACGAGTGACTGTGTGATATCATCCTTTGAGCGAAACACGTAAGGGAGTGTATCGTGAGGCTTAATTATATATATTTGTGTTAGTACTATTCTTTTTTACAGGAACTATGTCGATGCATCATTCTCCTGAAGGTGAGAGGGGAAGGTTTGATGCTAGGTTAGTAATTGAGGCGTTGAGGGGTGAGATGAAGAGGATGTTTCTGGAGGGCATGGAACAAATTCATGAGACGGTGGAACAAAGACTAGAGTAATCTAAAAACGTCTTCCAAGGGCGCAAGAGAGAGAGTTGTTATAGGAGAGTACAACGGGGTGGAGATGGAATGTCTAATAATGAATTTGATGAACCTTCTCTAGGGAGTTATAGAGGTTATAGTGGTAGGAATAGAGGAACTAGGGATTGGGAAGATAGAGGAGATAGGAATAGAGAGGATAATCAACTAAGTAGTATAAAGATGAAGATTCCTCCTTTCCAAGGGAAGAATGATCCCGAGGCATACTTAGAGTGGGAGAAGAAGGTAGAGATGGTGTTTGATTGTCACCACTATAGTGGGAGAAAGAAAGTGAAACTTGCTACCATTGAATTTTCGGATTATGCCATAGTGTGGTGGGATCAACTAATGTTAAATCGAAGAAGGAATGGCGAACCACCTATTGAGTCGTGGGAAGAGATGAAGAGGGTGATGAAGAAGCGGTTTGTGCCTGCGTGTTACTATCGTGAATTACACAACAAATTGCAAACTCTTGGGTAGGGAAGCCTAAGTGTAGATGAGTATTTCAAGGAGATGGAAGTTACTATGATTAGGGCGAATGTAGAGGAGGATAGAGAGGCTACCATGGCTAGGTTTCTTGCAGGATTGAATGGAGAAATTCAAAATGTCATGGAATTGCAGCTTTATGTAGAATTGGAAGATATGGTTCATATGGCTATAAAGGTTGAGAACCAACACAAGAGGAAAGGCAGTAGTATTGCACGGTTTCATCAAGGTACTGGTTCATCCGCCTGGAAGACTAACCAATGGAAGAAGGAAGAAAAGCCTTTGCCCACCAAACCAAAAGGAGAGCAGAGGCAAGCAGGTTCTACTCCCGGTGATTAAGGTAAACCTGATTCTTCTACTCCTAGAAATTGTGACATTAGATGTTTTAAATGCCAAGGTAGAGGCCATATTGCTAGTTAATGTCCGAATAGGCGTGTGATGATTCTGCGTGATGATGGTGAGTATGAGACTGAGGGGGATAGTGAAGAGGATGATATGCCTCTATTAGAGGATGTTAGTGATGATAAGGAGCCTGCAGTAGGGAAGTTTGTGGCAGTAGTGAAGAGAGCTTTGAATGTGCAGGTGAAGGAAGAAGAGGAGGTGCAACGAGAGAATATCTTTCATACTAGATGTTATCTAGGTGATCTTATTTGCAGTTTGATCATTGATGGAGGAAGTTGCACTAATGTGGTGAGTAATTTTATTGTTAAGAGGCTGGGACTCAAGACTACTAAACACTCTAGTCTATATAAATTGCAGTGGTTGAATGATAGGTGAGTAAGCAAGCCTTGATTGCTTTTCGCATTGGTAGGTATGAGGATGAGGTGCTATGCGATGTAGTGCTGATGCAAGCGTGTCATGTGTTGTTGGGGAGGCCACGACAATTTGATTGGAAGGTTGTTCATGATGGCTTTTCTAACAAGTATATGCTTGTTTACCAAGGGAAAAGCTTTAATCTTAAACCTTTAACACCTAAACAGGTGTATGAGGATCAGTTGCAGCTACAACAGTCTTTTGCAAAATATAAGGTGAGTGAAAAACAGAGGGAGGGTGAGAGAGAAAAACACGACGAGAAAGAAAAGGAACACAAAAGTCGATATTAAAAGGAAAAAGAGAGGAAGGCTGGAAAGAGTGTGAGAGACCAAGTTGAAGGGGATCAACTTTGGTGGTGAGTGAAAAGGAGAGTGCAGCCTTGCAAAAGGAGAGTTGTGTGGCAAGAGAGAGTGTACTGAGGAGAGCATTAGTGATGAGGCAACTTATGTTGTTGCTGGTTTTTAAGGAAACTTGTTTGAATACTAACGCATTATTTAACTCTTTGCTTAGTGTGGTTGTGTCTATTGTGCAGGACTTTGAAGATGTCTTCCCTGTGGAGATTCCAAAGGGATTACCACCTATTCGTGGTATTGAGCACCAGATTGACCTAGTACCCGGAGCATCGATTCTAAACAATCTGGCTTATGATGAGAGCCATGATGGGAGCCAAGCCAGAAGATGGAATGTAGGTCCTCTTAAAGTACCACCTGGACCGATCACAAGAACTCGAGCGAAACGATTAAAGGAAGAACTTAATGGGTTGATAAAGGGTGTCCATGAAGTCGGAAAGGATTGGAGCAATCATGAAGTTGGAAAGGATTGGAACAACCATGGGAATGCCCTTGCTCTTGTATAAGTCATAACGGATACGGGTTGAAGAGGGCATGTCTTTACAAGGCATGGCCGTGTAGGAGTCTGGAGGTTACATAGAATCATACACGGTCGTATACACGGTTCAAAGGCTCGGCCGTGTATGGTGTCAAGAATTTCCATAGAAAGATACACGACTAGAAGTACATGGTCGTGTATGTTGTCAAGTATTTTCACAGAAAGATACACAACTAGAAGTACACGGTCGTGTACATCTCCAATGCCGATCGTGTACATATCCAACGCCGGCTCCAAATCTGCGGGCCTTCATTCCCACGCTGCCGGCCTTTAAGTAATTGTTTTGTTATTTTACGTAACTTATTGAAGCTATGTCATTTTGGGGCATCATTGTTACAAATTGTAAACCCTAATATAAAGCTCCTAGGGTTTAGATACAACATAGAAAATATAATATACAACATACAAGTTTAAAAACACTTTTGAGAGAATTCCTCTCTTGGTTCTTTAAAGAACTAATCTAGAACTTATCGGATTTTTTATTCTGTGGCGTTCGTCTTGACTTATCAATCGGTATTTCATCCCGATTGTGGCGTCTACATATTATACCAGGGTTCTTGTCTCACTTATAGGCAACGGGGCGCGCTTTCCACTTGAGTGTGTTTGGCATCTTGGGTAGCAAATTTTGAACGTATTGGTATTGGGTTTCGTCACACGTTGGCGTGGTTCGTATCAGTTTGGTATCAGAGCAAATCGATTTTGTATCAGTTTGGTATCAGAGCCTAGGTTTGTTAAACCATCAGTTCGGTTTGAGGAAGGTAACATCAAAACCTTAACTCCAATCGTTCATATCAATTGTTCGTATTCAATTTCATAGTTTTAATTGTCTATTGAAAGTGTAGTGCCTACTATTAAATTTTGTTACAAAAAAAAAAAGGAAGAATCACGACAAACAAAAAAAAAGGAACGTGATTAAGAGCAACAAACAAAGGCAACAAAAAAAAAAATCTGAAAAAAAAAGAGGAAAATTTCGAGCCCTAGAGTTGTATTCTTTAGTTGAGTTCTACGGAAGGGAATTGGTGTTGTTTGGGTTAGTTCCAAGAGAATTGAGAAGAGGAATCGGTGAGTTGATATCATCATTGCTTGTGAGAATACACGAGTGACTGTATGATATCATCCTTTGAGCGAAACACGTAAGGGAGTGTATCGTTAGGCTTAATTATATATATTTGTGTTAGTACTAATCTTTTCTGCAGGAACTATGTCGAGGCATCATTCTCCTGAAGGTGAGAGGGGAAGGTTTGATGCTAGGTTAGTGATTGAGGCATTAAGGGGTGAGATGAAGAGGATGTTTCTGGAGGGCATGGAACAAATTCATGAGACGGTGGAACAAAGACTAGAGCAATCTAAAAATGTCTTCCAAGGGCATAAGAGGGAGAGTTGTTCTAGGAGAGTACAAAGGGGTGGAGATGGACTGTCTGATGATGAATTTGATGAACCTTCTGTCGGGAGTTATAGAGGTTATAGTGGTAGGAATAGCGGAACTAGGGATTGGGAAGATAGAGGAGATAGGAATAGAGAGGATAATCAACTAAGTAGTGTAAAGATGAAGATTCCTCCTTTCCAAGGGAAGAATGATCCCGAGGCATACTTAGAGTGGGAGAAGAAGGTAGAGATGGTGTTTGATTGTCACCACTATAGTGGGAGAAAGAAAGTGAAACTTGCTACCATTGAATTTTCGGATTATGCCATAGTGTGGTGGGATCAACTAATGTTGAATCGAAGAAGGAATGGCGAACCACCTATTGAGTCGTGGGAAGAGATGAAGAGGGTGATGAAGAAGCGGTATGTGCCTGCATATTACTATCGTGAATTACACAACAAATTGCAAACTCTTAGGCAAGGAAGCCGAAGTGTGGATGAGTATTTCAAGGAAATGGAAGTTACTATGATTAGGGCGAATGTAGAGGAGGATAGAGAGGCTACCATGGCTAGGTTTCTTGCTAGATTGAATAGAGAAATTCAAAATGTCGTGGAATTGCAGCATTATGTAGAATTGGAAGATATGGTTCATATGGCTATAAAGGTTGAGAACCAACACAGGAGGAAAGGTAGTAGTACTGCACGGTTTCAACAGGGTGCTGGTTCATCCACCTGGAAGACTAATTAATGGAAGATGGAAGAAGGAAGAAAAGCCTTTACCCACCAAACCAAAAGGAGAGCAGAGGCAAGCGGGTTCTACTCCTGGTAACCAAGGTAAACCTGATTCTTCTACTCCTAGAAATCATGACATTAGATGTTTTAAATGCCAAGGTAGAGGCCATATTGCTAGTCAATGTCCGAATAGGCGTGTTATGATTCTGTGTGATGATGGTGAGTATGAGACTGAAGGGGATAGTGAAGAGGATGATATGCCTCCATTAGAGGACGTTAGTGATGATGAGGAGCCTACAGTAGGGAGGTTAGTGGCAGTAGTGAAGAGAGCTTTGAATGTGCAAGTGAAGGAAGAAGAGGAGGTGCAACGAGAGAATATCTTTCATACTAGATGTTATCTAGGTGATCATATTTGCAGTTTGATCATTGATGGAGGAAGTTGCACTAATGTGGTGAGTAATTTTATTGTTGAGAGGCTGGGACTCAAGACTACTAAACACCCTAGTCCATATAAATTGCAGTCGCTGAATGATAGTGGCGAGACTAAGGTGAGTAAGCAAGCCTTGATTGCTTTTCGCATTGGTAGGTATGAGGATGAGGTGCTATGCGATGTAGTGCCGATGCAAGCGTGTCATGTGTTGTTGGGGAGGCCACGGCAATTTGATAGGAAGGTTGTTCATGATGGCTTTTCTAACAAGTATACGCTTGTACACCAAGGGAAAAGCTTTAATCTTAAACCTTTAACACCTAAACAGGTGTATGAGGATCAGTTGCAGCTACAACTGTCTTTTGCAAAATATAAGGTGAGTGAAAAACAGAGGGAGAGTGAGAGAGCAAAAGACGACGAGAAAGAAAAGGAACACAAAAGTCGATATTAAAAGGAAAAAGAGAGGAAGGCTGGAAAGAGTGTGTGAGACCAAGTTGAAGGGGGATCAACTTTGGTGGTGAGTGAAAAGGAGAGTGTGGCCTTGCAAAAGGAGAGTTGTTTGGCAAGAGCGAGTGTAGCGAGGAGAGCATTAGTGATGAAGCAACCTATGTTGTTGCTGGTTTTAAGGAAACTTGTTTGAATACTAACGAACTATTTAACTCTTTGCCTAGTGTGGTTGTGTCTATTGTGCAGGACTTTGAAGATGTCTTCCCTAAGGAGATTCCAAAGGGATTACCACCTATTCATGGTATTGAGCACCAGATTGACCTAGTACCCGGAGCATGGATTCTAAACAAAATGGCTTATAGGAGGAATCTAGAGGAGACAAAGGAACTCCAAAGGCAGGTCGATGAATTAATGGAGAAGGGGTACGTGAGAGAAAGCATGAGTCCATGTGCAGTGCTTGTGATTTTGGTGCCTAAGAAGGATGGGTCATGTAGAATGTATGTTGATTGCCGCGCCATCAACAACATCACAGTAAAGTATCGTCATCCCATTCCTCGCTTAGATGACATGTTAGATGAGTTACATGGGTCTAGTGTCTTTTCTAAAATTGATCTGAAAAGCAGATATCACCAAATTAGAATGAAAGAAGGTGATGAATGGAAAACCGCATTTAAGACAAAATATGGATTGTATGAGTGGTTAGTAATGCCTTTTGGTTTAACTAACGCACCTAGTACTTTTATGAGACTTATGAACCATGTTTTGAGGAGTTTTATTGGCAAATTTGTGGTTGTCTATTTTGATGATATCCTCATTTACAGCATGAGTTTGGAAGACCATATATCTCACTTGAGGGATGTTTTAGAAGTGCTTCGAAAGGAGTAATTATATGCTGACCTCAAGAAGTGCACTTTTTGCACAGACAAACTTGTGTTTCTAGGTTTTATTGTTAGTGCACAGGGAATACAGGTTGATGAAGAAAAGATTCGTGCGATCCAAGAATGGCCTTGTCCAACTAATGTAAGTAATGTGCGGAGTTTCCATGGACTAGCGATTTTTTACAGGAGATTTGTGAAGGATTTCAGCACCATTGCAGCACCACTTACTGAGGTAATTAAGAAGAATGTGGGGTTCAGATGGGGAGAGCAATAAGAGAAGGCCTTTCAGACGCTTAAAAATAAGTTGACTCAGGCGCCATTAATTACTTTACCTAATTTCTCTAAAACGTTTGAAATTAAATGTGATGCTTCAGGATTAGGTATTGGAGCAGTGCTCATGCGGGAGAGAAGACCAATTGCATTCTTTAGCGAGAAGCTAAGTGGGGCAACCTTGAACTACCCTACTTATGACAAGGAGTTATACGCCTTGGTTCGAGCACTAGAGACTTGGCAACACTATCTTTGGCCAAAAGAGTTCGTGATCCACACTGACCATGAATCCTTGAAGTACTTGAAGGCACAACATAAGCTAAACAAAAGGCATGCTCGTTGGGTGGAGTTCATCGAAACATTTCCCTATGTCATCCATTACAAGCAAGGTAAAGAGAATGTCGTTGCTGATGCACTTTCTAGAAGGTATGCTCTTATCTCTACTCTTAGTTCTAGACTGCTTGGTTTTGAGCACATTAAGGAATTGTATGCCACTGATCGAGATTTTTGTGAGGAGTATGTGCATTGTGAGAAGAGTGGTCATGGTAAGTTTTATAAACATGAAGGATTCTTGTTTAGGGAGAGTAGACTATGCATTCCAATTTGCTCTTTAAGAGAATTACTAGTGAGGGAGTCTCATGGAGGAGGTTTAATGGGACATTTTGGAGTGGCTAAAACCTTAGGGGTATTGCAGGAACACTTCTATTGGCCTCACATGAAATGAGATGTTGAGAGGATTTGTGAGCGATGTGTCACGTGTAAGCAAGCAAAATCTAGAGTCCAACCTCAAGGGCTTTATACCCCACTTCTCATTCCTCATGAGCCTTGGGTAGATATTTCCATGGATATTGTGTTAGGATTACCTAGGTCTAGACATGGTCGAGATTCTATTTTTGTAGTCGTGGATAGATTCTCTAAAATGGAACATTTCATTCCTTATCACAAAACAAATGATGCTTGTAATATTGCTAATTTTTTCTTTAGGGAAGTTGTGAGATTACATGGTATGCCTAGAACAATCGTATCGGATAGATATGTTAAGTTCTTGAGCTACTTCTGGAAGACATTGTGGGCTAAGTTAGGAATTAAGTTATTGTTTTCTACTACTTGTTATCCATAGACTGATGGTCAAACTAAGGTAGTAAATCGAACTTTATCTACTTTGTTGAGGGCTGTCATTAAAAAGAACATTAAAAGTTGGGAGGATTGTTTGCCGCATGTTGAATTTGCCTATAATTGCATAATGCATTCTGCTACTAAGTTTACTCCTTTTGAAATTGTGTATGGTTTTAATCCACTAACTCCTTTGAATTTATCACCTCTGCCTATTTCTGAGTATGTTAATCTAGATGGCAAGAAGAAAGCAGAATTTGTTAAACAGATCCATGAGAAGGCAAGGCTAAACATTGAGTGAAGAACAGAGCAGTATGTGAAACAAGCCAACAAGGGTCGTCGACAAGCTGTCTTTGAACTTGGAGATTGGCTTTGGGTTCACATGTGCAAAGAGCAGTTTCCTGTACAGCGTCGATCTAAACTACTTCCTAGAGGCGATGGACCATTTCAAATTCTTGAGCGCATCAATTATAATGCATGCAAGATAGATTTACTAGGTGAATATCAAGTAAGTGCTACATTTAATGTTACTAATTTGAGTCCTTTTGATGTAGGCGACGATTTGAAGACAAATCCTTTTCAATAGGAGGGGAATGATGAGATCCGTAATGGGAGTCAAGCTAGAAGATGGCATGTGGATCCTCTTGAAGTGCCACCTGGACCAATCACAAGAAATCGAGCGAAACGATTTAAGGAAGCACTTAACGGGTTAATAAAGGATGTCCACGAAGCCGGAAAGGATTGGAGCAATCATGAAGTTGGAAAGGATTGGAACAACCATGGGAATGCCCTTGCTCTTGTACAAGTCATAACAGATACGAGTTGAAGGGCGTGTCTTTACAAGGCACGGCCGTGTAGGAGTCTAGAGGTTACACAGAATCATATATGGTCATATACACAGTTCAAAGGCACGACCGTGTATGGTGTCAAGAATTTCGACAGAAAATACATGACTAGAAGTACACGATCGTGTATATGCTTACGCCGGCTCCAAGGCCGCCGGCCTTCATTTCAACACCGCTGGCCTTCACTCATATGCCGCCGGCCTTTATGTTCCTATTTTGTTATTTTTACACAACTTAATGATGTTATGTCGTTTTGGGCCTTTATTGTTACGAATTGTAAACCCTACTATAAAACTCCTAAGGTTTAGAACAGCTAGAATATAGAATATACAACATACAAGTTTAAAACACTTTTGAGAGAATTCCTCTCTTGGTTCTTTAAAGAACTACTCTAGAACTTATCGGATTTTCTTCTATGGCGTTCATCCTAACTTATCAATCAGTTTTTCATCCCGATTGTGGCGTCTACATAATATACCAAGGTTCTTGTCTCACTTATAGGCAACGGGTCGCGGTTTCCACTCGATTGTTTGGCATCTTGGGTAGCAATTCCGAACGTATTGGTATTGGGTTTCGTCACACGTTGGCATGGTTCGTATCAATAGTCAAGGAGATTTGAACTATATTACACTATTATTTAACTAAAATTTTGTGTCTAGCTTAATCGTTCTATTTGGTTGGTCTGGCCTTCTTTGCCTTATCTATGATGTTAGATGTATGATCTCTTCTTGTTGTGGTAAATGCGAATATGAGGTGTAATGGTTTTTACTTATGGGATTGATTGGGTCCCTAATGTTTGTCATTGGAATTGTATTATTTAAAGGCTTGTTAGTTTACTTTATTACCCTGAACGTAGATTGGCCTGTGATTTTCTATTGTTTGACCATCTTAAACCAAGTAATTAAAGGATTGGACTCAAATAAAATTGGATATGCATTACACGAGACATTGCATGAAATTGAAGGCCATCACTGCTATAGGATGCGCCGAAAGTGATTAGAGGATTACTATTCCGCCAAGTGTGAACTAAGTGATTACGGGATTATCATGCCTTGACGGTTTTGAGTCTGGCCTATCTCTTGAGGGTGTGTAAATGCTTAGTGTAGAGAGGCACCTGAGCCTAGATCACTAAAGCTATGACACAGTTATAACAAAGTGATAAAAGTACTTATATTGTGTGTAAGACTCAAGCACTGATGGTGGCTTCGGAATCCTCAACCTAAGGTCAAGGAGGGGCATAAACCTTAGACTTCATGTCGATTATCGGAAGACCACGTGATATGCTACATTCATATGGTTGTTCATGTATAGTATATGATTTGATAACTTGATTTAAAATTGCTTGTGTGTGTGTAGCATTGCGAGTATTGCACTCTCATTCACTAAGTCGTAGTGTGCTCACCCCTCCATAGACCGTTTTGTAAGTAATGATTATGAAAGCTTGAGATGGGATGAGATGTGAAGTGTCGAAAGATTTTAGAAGCTAAGAACGATAAAGTAAGAATTGTGAATGTTAGACTATTTAGATGAAATGTTACTTTTAGGACCTTAATGTAAAATTTGAATTTGTGAGAACTAGGGTTTTATTCCTTTTACTAATTGGTGGGGGATTCCGACTCTTTGCGATCTTGGTTGACCATGGGACATGGAGTCCATAATTATATTTTTATGGTATGATTATATGTAATATGATTACTCATAAATGTAATTAATTATTTAGAGTCTTACAATCTCTGACTCGTAAGACGGTTATCATGTAATGGGTGCATACGTGCCATGATAATTTTAGCAAAAACTTCCAAGCCCCTTTGGGGTGTGACAAGTAATATTTATACTCATTGAAGTAATGCCATGGTACTAGAATCTTGCATAGATGAAGTAAACTATGATGAATTTATAGCAGTTATGATGAGAAATTTTTTGGCACCGCCTATACCTTCAGAACTAGATTTAGCTGATGATCCAAATCGCTTATATTTTTACTTCATATCTTTTTATTTAATAAATATTTGAGAAATAATCTTGCAGGTATAATAATAATTCTCAATGGGATGCCAATATGTCCTACACTAGTTGATGGCCACGGGACATCTTCAGATTTACAATGTCAAAGACCCATTGCGATTGCTTCCATTTCGAAGCATTAGCTCATGAAGATTTATGATATTTTTGTACTTTGTATGTTGTATTTTATTTTAGGACACTTTCATTTTGATTGTAATTTCCATTTAAGATCGGCTACCTTAAAAGTGGCATAGTTGTAATTTTGTGCATTTTCTAACCCTAGAGGGAGCAAGTATAAATACTTGCTTATAGTAGGGATTGGGAAGGTCGTATTTTTCAGATTTGAACATCACATTTTCATGAGAGAGCTTAGGGTTTCCCTAGTTCCATTTCCTCTTATCAATTTCAATAACAAGAGTTGAGATTGTGGCAAGTGTAACAATTGAAATTGTGAGTCATATCAATTTCTACTTGTTTTGTTTTCTTTTCCTTCTCTAGTGTGTAATATCTAGGGTTAGATTAGAACATTTCTTGGTCTGATTTGAATTGATATCAATTCAAATTAGTGTGTTTATTTTGAGTAATTATCATATTTGTGATTCTCCATCAACAATTGTTTATCATTTTTGAACCGTAGATTGGATATTGTGTGAAGGGAGATTTACGGAATTAGATCTTATTGTTCTTATGTGTAATTCATGTGGAATTCTTCTAATTGTTGTTTTATTGAAGAAGATTATCATTTTTGGATTGTTAATTGCAATTTTGAACCTTCGGATTTCATTAAATCTCCATCAGGGTTTACGCAATTCATGATCCTATTAAACTGGTTTTTATTTGTGAATTGAAGTTGTTTCTTTGATTCATTTGCATGTGCTTAACCTTGGTTTTGAGCACATCATCTTTTGGTATCAAAGCTTCAGGTTTAAGAGGAGGGATTTGTCAATTGAGATTCCGAAAAAACTAAGGGTTTTTGTATTATCATCTTGAACTGAATTGTAGATGTAGAAATTGAAGTAATTGATTATGTTGTTAAGGTGTTATGATTGTTGCTTGTTGATGTAGACGTGGAGCATTTGTAATTTCTTTTTTCCTCTTGAGTTGATCTTGATTGATTAAAGGGAAGTGATCATTATGATTATTTGAGGAAAGTGGAATTTCAGAAATTGATTTTTGTTACCTTCATCTTTGTCGTGAGTTATTTGTTGAGGACGAAAGGGGAAGTTCTTGAATTGAATTGAATTTCAGAAATTGAGCTTGTTATCTTCATCCTTGCCGTGAGTTATTTGTTTGAGGAAGAAGGGAAGTTCTTGAATTGAATTCCATAATTTGGGGTTCAAATAGTTGAAGCATTGTTAATTAGTGTATGTTATTTCTTTAACCTTACAGAATTGGAAGGGTCATTTTCTTTGGCAGAATTGTTCAATTTGCATGGAGAATTAGGAAACTATTTTGAATTCAAATCAATCATTAGTTATAGAGTTATTGTGTATTAATCACTTTAATTGCACATTAACTAGTTGGAATCAATTGCTTGCCATTTGGAGAAGTATCCATATTTGGTTCCATTTTGTTGTTGTTGCCGTGGAGTTGAGTGCTACACCGTGATTGTTAGTGTTGTGTGTAGTGAAGGGTTGCAACGTGTTATAGTTTGTTTGTGTTGAAGTTTAAGAGTGTGTGAGTGTACCGTAAAGTGTATGTTATGGTTTGAAGTGAAATTGTGTTATGAAGTGAGTGTCTAGTGGATTATAAAAGTGTTGCAACGTGATGTGTTGATTTTGTTGTGGAGAAGAGTGCTACACGTAGATTGTAAGAGTATACATGTGCCTTGAGTGAAGTTAAGTGGAGTTGTGTGTTTTTCTTTTGTAGTAGCTGTTATGTAGCATTAGAAGCAGTGTGATTGTGAGGTGTACCCTTTGCTTTATATTGTCCTTGTGGTTCAATATATCAAATCTACAATTATGTCGAATGATAGCGTGAATGGGGGAATTGGCGATGAAGCCAATAGTCAGGTTGGTGGAGGTCAGGGTCATAATCTTGCAAGTAGGAGGACTTTAGAACAACAACTCCAGGATCTTACTACCATAGTTGCTAGTTTGGCAACTAGGATTAACAAAGTGACATTACCACAACCACCAGTGGTAAACCATCAGGCACTACCTCGGGTAGCTCCATAGAATCCTCAAAGAGATAGAGTAGTGGGAGATGGAAATCTGAATAGAAGGATAGGTGAGGAACATCATCCATACAGGGAATAAAGGGATGACAACTTTGAGGCTAATCCATATCAGAATAGGGATTTCAGGCCACCTCAAGGCTTGGAGTATGTGAAACTGCAGATGCCTTCATATGATGGTAAGGGATCAATTGATGATTATTTGGATTGGGAGGACAAGGTTGAGGGTCTCTTTGAATGTTATGAGATCGATGATAATACTAAAGTCCAATTGGCTGCTGTCAAGTTTATAGGATATGCTGCACTATAGTGGAAGAATTTGATTATCAGCAAGCGTATGGATGGAGAGGCTGAGATTCAGACATGGAGGGATATAACAAGGGTGTTGAGAAAAAGATTCATTCCTGAGCACTACAAACAGGAATTGTTTATGCGACTATAGATTTTGAGGCATGGAGGCAAGACAGTGGATGATTATGTGTAGTAATTTGAAACCCTCATGATTAGATGTGGGTCTATTGAACCTCCAGAACAAACCGTAGCACTCTTCGTCTCAGGCTTGAAATATGAAATAGCGTGTGTTGTTGAGTTGCAGCACTATAGTACACTTGATGAGGCTATTTAGTTGGCCTTGAAAGTGGAGAGGCAAAGGAGGTCCAACTTGTTTAGGGTTCCGAGCAGTAGGCCTAATACTATTACTAGACCCATAGCAGCTGACAGTCGACCAGGGGGAACAAAGGTAGTAGGTGAGGCAATGAGAGTAGTGGACAAAACTACCCCAAACACTATTAGAGAAAATTTACCTGCTGGGAAGGGTAAAGAGGTAATAATGCTAGATGTGAGGCAGACTGTTCCCAAATCTACTAGTGGAAAGGCATGCCAGATCAAGTGCTTTAAATGCATGGGATTTTGGCATATGGCAGCACAGTCTCCAAATAAGAGGGTGATGATTGTTATAGAGGGCGTTGGGGAAGATGTTGAAGATGACGAGGAACAGACTGAGCCTATAGATTTACCAATAACACTGCTGGAGTATTATGATGACTAGACTACAGAAACACATGAGGAGCGTACAGGTGAACAATATCTACCTATTAATGTGTTACGCAGGGCTCTAACCATATCTCTTGATACTAGAGACATTCAGAGGGAGAACATATTTCACACCTTTTGCAGAATCCGAGGTAACCTTTGTGTACTCATCATCGATAGTGGTAGTTGCACGAATGTTATATCTGCTGCACTAGTAGACAAATTACATTTGTCTACTATCCTTCATCCTAGCCCTTATAACTTGCATTGGTTGGATAATCGAGGTAGTATGTTTGTTACACTAAGGGCGAAGGTCCCTATGAGTGTTGGGCAGAAATATCATGATGAGATCCTATATGATGTAATCCATATGCATGCATTCCATTTGCTATTAGGTCGACCCTAGTTGTTTAATCGGCAAGTGTTACATGATGGGTTTAGAAACACCTACATGTTCAGTATGGGCGAGTCTCGCATAGTACTGTCACTAATGACTCTATCTAAGGTACATCAGTTTCAAGAACATATCAGAACTACTTCCACTACATTTGAGAGCTGGAAGAGTAGGTCAACAGAGACATTAGGGTTCAGTTCCAAAACTGATCTTCTATATTTGAGGGCAAATCTTTCAGAAGCCCGAGGAGATGATGAGAAATTTTCCGGCACCGCCTATACCTTCAGAACTAGATTTGGCTGATGATCCAAATCACATATATTTTTACTTCATATCTTTTTATCTAATAAATATTTGAGAAATAATTTTACAGGTACAATAATAATTCTCCATAGGATGCTAACATGTCCTACATTAGTTGATGGCTACGGGACATCTTCAGATTTACAATTACAGACCCATTGCGATTGTTTCCATTTCGAAGCATTGGCTCATGAAGATTTATGATATTTTTGTACTTTGTAATTGTTCTATCGACTATTTTATGTTGTATTTTCTTTTGGGACACTTTCATTTTGATTGTAATTTCCATTTAGGACCAGCTATCTTAAAAGTGGCATAGTTGTAATTTTGTGCATTTTCTAACCCTAGAGGGAGCAAGTATAAATACTTGCTTATAGTAGGGTTTAGGAGAGCCATATTTTTTAGATTTGAACATCAAAGTTTCGTGAGAGAGCTTAGGGTTTCCCTAGTTCCATTTCCTCTTATCAATTTCAATCCCAAGAGTTGAGATTGTGGTGAGTGTAATAATTAAAATTGTGAGTCATATCAATTTCTACTTATTGTGTTTTCTTTTTCTTCTCTAGTGTGTAATATCTAAGGTTGGATTAGAACATTTCTTGGTCAGATTTGAATTGATATCAATTCGAATTAATGTGTTTATTTTGAGTAATTATCATACTTGTGATTCTCCATCAACAATTGTTTATCATTTTTGAACCGTGGATTGGATATTATGGGAAGGAAGATTTACGGAATTGGATCTTATTGTTCTTGTATGTAATTCACGTGGAATTCTTGTGATTGTTGTTTTATTGGGGAAGATTATCATTGTTGGATTGTTAATTATAATTTTTAACCTTCAGATTTCATTAAATCTCCATTAGGGTTCACGCAATTCATGATCCTATCGAACTGGTTTTTATTTGTGAATCGAAGTTGTTTATTTGATTCATTTGCATGTGCTTAACCTTGGTTTTGAGCACATCATGTTATGTAATGCCCTAGAACCTAAAACATCACAGTTCGCTATTTGTCACTATTACGTAGTAACACACTAAAGCTCTAAAACTCCTTAATACTTAAAAACCTATTCATTTCAATTCGTGTTCATACTAATATAACTTCAATAATATCAAATGAATGGCTCTCAGATGAGCCATTCTAGTCCTCATTACTTAATAAAAAAAAAGTCTCAAAATAAACATAAATTCTCATGTGATTCATAATATAGCTAAGAGTTTACTAATATCTCCTTATTCTTAATTCAACTATTAAAAATTACTAATCTTTAGAATTTCCATCACTCGTCCTCCATATAATAAAAAAGTTCTCTTCCAGCCTCATCCACATAGTGTCCCACCAAATTTTCATTCTCATCATATTCAACATGTTCATCTTTCTCACCTGTAGTTAAAAATTTTGGGAAGGGGGGGGGGGGGGGGGGGGGGGGGGGGGGGGGTGGGTTGAGGAGGGTGAGCCTAAGCTCAATACGTGCATACCGCATCCACATGCGCATGATACACCACATTAATAACACATGCATATCTGCAACATTAATCCATAACATCTTCATACATCAGCTTATACATCAATTTCAAAATCAATTATACATCATAGGGGTACTTATAATCTTGATACACACAAAAGTTTATCTTAGTGGGAACTACTACTACGAGCCCCATCTAATCCTAATCTACCTAGATCATTTTGATACATAAGTTCACTAAGGATAATGTAGCATGCCAATCATTGAGGTGCCCCCTAAAGAACTACCACTATGTCTCCCTAGACTAAGCCAAGCATAAGCAAAATACAACATTTCATTCACATATCACATTATAAGTCCTTAACTCACATATACTTCCTTAAACAACTACTTAGTAAACACAACCAATAAAAAAAGGTAACACATGTACCTAAATAGATGTCTCTACAATATTCTTGCATGTCTTTAACTAAAGTAAGTAATCCTATTCAATTATAAGGAACTATACTTAGTTTGATTATACAAGTGATACGATCCCAAGAGCCTAGATACAAGCACCAAAGAAAACAAATTCAATCCGAGCTCTAGGTGGTAGTACAGGAACCAAAAAAGGAGGACATAGACATCGGGAGGACCCAAGGCGAAGATCGGCTAGCCTTAAGCCAGCCTTAAATAAAGGCCAGCTGTGTTAGCTTCAAGGCCGCTGGCCTTGGAGCCGGCCTAAAAGTAGGCCGCCGGCCTTTGGTGCCGACCTATGTGTTTAGGCCGCCGGCCTTGAATAGTTTCGCACAAATTTTTTTAGGATGATATAAATAGGCGTACTTAAGGTTTTTCGAGGGAGAATGATATTTTGGTTATAAAACACAGACACTTTGAGCGGTGTGAATCTTCTTTGGAGATTTGTGAATATTGGGAATTGATTTTTCTCTTTATTCTCGTTGTTCTTATCAAATTCTTGGTTCTTTAGAATTTGTGGCGAGCATCGTTATTGAATTCTTAGAATTCTTTAACCCTAGTGATTGATTTATAGAACATGGTTTCTATCATTCTATGATTTGATTGCGAATCAGTTTAATTTTATCAATTTTGGCATCTATAGATTGATAATTTTATCCTTATCTTTGATTTTATTCGTTAGTACCAAAATCCAGAAAACCCTAAAAATTTGTGACATTTGATTGTTCTTGATGATTTGGTTTGTGTGAAGGAATTCGAATCTGAGTCCGCATCATTTGGTATTAGAGCAAAGGTTGGATTCATCAGAGCGAAGGATTCGATCAGATTGTGGGTTAAATCAATAAGGCTATTGAATCTCAACTCAATTGTAGTTTTAATTCAATACTGCTGTTGGTTGGGAAATTTGGAAATTTATTTTGTGAATTAAATTGCTGTGAATTGGTGATTAGGCTGTAGTTGAGAATTGGGGTTTTGCTGAATTCAGTTGTTGGGTGTTGAATTGCCGTGAATTAGTGTTTGGGGCTGTTGTTGAGAATTGGGTTGTTGCTGAATTTCTATTGCTGACTATTGAAGGGTAGAGATGTCATCGCAAGGAAGTGTTCAAAACAACAACAATAGGAACAATGGGGGTGAGGTTGTGACTAGGGCTGAGTTCAATCAAATCCAAGAAAATCTTAGATTGATTATGGAGAGATTGGAGGTTAGGGATAGAAGAAGCCATAGTGGTGCAGGAATTAGGAAGAGACACTCTAGTAGTGAATCTGATGCTAGTAGTGGAAGGAGTAGGAGAGGAAACAATGTTGACAGGCGTAAGGGGATTGAAAACATCAAACTGAAAATTCCACCTTTCACTGGTAGTAGTAAACCAGAGGAATTCCTAAACTGGGTGCCATGGGTTGAGAAAGTGTTTGACTGTTATGAGTGGGATGAGCGCATGAAGGTGAAAATGGCGTCTCTAGCATTTTCTGAATATGCTAGTTTGTGGTGGGATAAATTACAAACTGAGAAACGTAGGGCTGATGAGGAGAAAGTGTGTTCATGGGCTTTGATGAAAAGGTTGATGAGACGTAGATTTGTGCCAGACTACTATAAATAGGAGATGCTGATGGAGTTGCAATCCTTGAGGTAGGGTAAGAGGAGCATAGAAGAGTATGTGAAGGAGTTTGAGACACTAATGGCAAGATGTGATATTAGGGAATCATCAGATGAATCCATAACTCGTTTCATCAATGGGGTGAAGATGGACATTGCCAATGTAGTGGAACTCCAGCATTATCAGACTCTTGAGGATGTGATTAAATTAGCTAGTCGGATTGAGCGGCATCAGCGCAGGCGGGATCAGAAATGGCGGGATCAGAAGTCATATCATCACCATAAGTCAGATGATGGTGAGAGGGAGAAGGAAAGGAAGGAAAAGGGAAAGGCAATTGCTAGTGAGGCTGTTGACCAAACACAACAAAAGTGGAGTAGGGATATCAAATGTTTTAATTGTTTAGGACTTGGCCATATTGCTTCTCAATGTCCTAATAAAAGGGTTATGGTCATCAAAGGGGACAAAGTTGAGAGTGAGGAAGAAGAACGGAAGAGTACTGAGGCAGAAGAGGAAGATGAAGCCGTTATAGCGAGTCCAGTATAGGGAGACTTGCTAATGTTTAAGTAGGATGAAGCTGTTCATAATTAGAGAGCCAATTTATTTCATATCCAAGGCATGGTGTAGGGGAAGACTTGTTTGATTGTGGTTGACACAGGCAGTTGCACTAATGTTGCTTCAGCAAGCTGGGTTACTAAGTTGGGTTTACAGGTGGAGCAGCATCCAAGACCTTATGCACTTCATTGGTTGAGTCCACAGGGAGTTGTTCATGTACATAAACAGGTTCGTGTTCCATTACTTATTGGTGATTATACTAACGAAATTGTTTGTGATATAGTTCTCATGGAAGCTACACATTTGATCCTTGGAAGACCTTGGCAGTATGACCTCAGAGCCAAGTATGATGGATACACCGATGAGTATACCATTCAGCAATAGGACAAGACACACAAGCTTCTTCCTATTAGTCCAACTAAAGTACAACACACAAGACTGATTTGCCTTAAGAAGCCCAAGGGAAAGAGTAGTCTGTTTATGTGGTCTAGTAGGATGGATGATACAGATTCGAGGTTGAATCATTTTCAACATGGAGGGAATGATACGATCCCAAGAGCCCAGATACGAGCACCTAAGAAAACAAATTCAATCCGAGCTCTAGGTGGTAGTATGGGGACCAAAAAAGGAGGACATAGACATCGGGAGGACCTAAGGCGAAGATTGGCCAACCTTAAGCCGCCCTTGAATAAAGGCCGGTCGTGTTAGCTTCAAGGCTGTTGGCCTTGGAGTCGGCCTAACAGTAGGCCGCCAGCCTTTGTGCCGACCTATGTGTTTAGGCCGTCGGCCTTTGGCCGGCCTTGAATAGTTTCGCACAAATTTTTTTAAGATGATATAAATAGGCGTACTTAGGGTTTTTCGAGGGAGAATGATATTTTGGTTGTAAAACACAGACACTTTGAGCGGTGTGAATCTTCTTTGGAGATTTGTGAATATTAGGAATTGATTTTTCTCCTTATTCTCGTTGTTCTTATCAAATTCTTGGTTCTTTAGAATTTATGGCGAGCATCGTTATTGAATTCTTAGAATTCTTTAACCCTAGTGATTGATTTATAGAACGTGGTTTCTATCATTCTATGATTTGATTGCGAATCAATTTAATTTTATCAATCTTGGCATCTATAGATTGATAATTTTATCCATATCTTTGATTTTATTCGTTAGTACCAAAATCCAGAAAACTCTAAAAATTTGTGACATTTGATTGTTCTTGACAATTTGGTTTGTGTGAAGGAATTCAAATCCGAGTCCGCATCAACAAGTAATCTAGGTTTACTAAATTTTCTACTTCTTTACTAGTTGTTTAATTCCCTTTCCCAAAGTATCTTCATATTTAATTCATGTTTTGAAATAAGAATAAGATAAAATAGAGTTAAATAAGACATATTATTGCTTAATACGGTCAAGATAAGAACTATGTAGGTGTGCACAGCCTCGAGCACAGTCATGTTAGCCATGTATCACTCTACAAACTATAAACTTCAACACACCCATGTACACAGCCCAAGTATATGGTCATGTTAGGTCGTACTTGTGGTCGTGTACATTCAAACCTCAACACAGCTAAGTATACAGTTGTGCCTAAGGCCATGTATCTTGCTATATAATTTCCTTTTCAACACGCCCTAGTACACGGTCATGTGCTTAATTGTGTACCCTCCTATTCGTCATGAACCTTAATTTTTCTTTTTCCAATGCATTCCAAATCCAAAATTTCTATGATTCTGATACGAACCACGCCAACATGTGACAAAACCCAATACCAATACGTTCGAAATTGCTACCCAAGATGCTAAACACACTCAAGTGGAAACCGCGACCCGTTGCCTATAAGTGAGACAAGATCCTTGGTATAATATGTAGACGCCACAATCGGGATGAAAGACCGATTGATAAGTCGGGATGAACGCCATGGAATAAAAATCCGATAAGTTCTAGATTAGTTCTTTAAAGAACCAAGAGAGGAATTCTCTCAAAAGTGTTTTCAAACTTGTATGTTGTATATTCTATTTTACTATCTTGTATCTAAACCCTAGGAGCTTTATATTAGGGTTTACAATTCGTAACAATGATGCCCCAAAACGACATAGCTTCAATAAGTTGCATAAAATAACAAAACAATGACTTAAAGGCCAGTAGCGTGGGAATGAAGGCTGGCGGCCTTGGAGCCGGCGTTGGAGATGTACATGATCGTGTACTTCTAGTCGTGTATCTTTTTGTGGAAATTCTTGACACCATACACGGCCGTGCCTTTAAACCGTGTATGATTCTCTGTAACCTCCAGACTCCTACACAGCCGTGCCTTGTAAAGACACGCCCTCTTCAACCCGTATCCGTTATGACTTGTACAAGAGCAAGGGCATTCCCATGGTTGTTCCACCCCTTTCCAACCTCATGATTGCTCCAATCCTTTCCGATTTCGTGGACATCCTTTATCAACCTGTTAAGTGCTTCCTTGAATCGTTTTGCTCGAGTTCTTGTGATCGATCCAGGTGGCACTTCAAGAGGATCCACATTCCATCTTCTGGCTTAGCTCCCATCATGGCTCTCATCATTCCCCTCCTCCTGAAAAGGATTTGTCCTCAAATCATCGCCTGCATCAAAAGGACTCAAATCAGTAACAATAAATGTAGCACTTACTTGATAATCACCAGGTAAATCTATCTTGTATGCACTATCATTGATGAGCTCAAGAATTTGAAATGGTCCATCGCCTCTAGGAATTAGTTTAGATCGATGCTGCACAGGAAACCGCTCTTTAAGCATGTGAAACCAAACCTAGTCTCCAGGTTCAAAGTCAGCTTGTCAACGACCCTTGTTGGCTTGTTTCACATACTGCTCTATTCCTCGCTCAATGTTTAGCCTTGCCTTCTCATGGATCTGTTTAATAAATTCTGCTTTCTTCTTGCCATCTAGATTAACATACTCAGAAATAGGCAAAGGTGATAAATCCAAAGGAGTTAGTGGATTAAAACCATACACAATTTCAAAAGGAGTAAACTTAGTAGCAGAATGCATTGTGTGATTATAGGCAAATTTAACATGCGGCAAACAATCCTCCCAACTTTTAATGTTCTTTTTAATGACAACCCTCAACAAAGTAGATAAAGTTCGATTTACTACCTCAGTTTGACCATCAGTCTGTAGATGACAAGTAGTAGAAAACAATAACTTAGTTCCTAACTTAGCCCACAATGTCTTCCAGAAGTAGCTCAAGAACTTAGCATCTCTATCCGATACGATTGTTCTAGGCATACCATGTAATCTCACAACTTCCCTAAAGAACAAATTGGTAATATTGCAAGCATCATCTGTTTTGTGACAAGGAATGAAATGTGCCATTTCAGAGAATCTATCCACGACTACAAAAATAGAATCTCGACCATGTCTAGACCTGGGTAATCTTAACACAAAATCCATTGAAATATCTACCCAAGGCTCATGAGGAATGGGAAGTGGGGTATAAAGCCCTTGAGGTTGGACTCTAGATTTTGCTTGCTTACACGTGACACATCGCTCATAAATCCTCTCAACATCTCGTTTCATGTGAGGCCAATAGAAGTGTTCCTGCAATACCCCTAAGGTTTTAGCTACTCCAAAATGTCCCATTAAACCTCCTCCATGAGACTCCCTCACTAGTAATTCTCTTAAAGAACAAATTGGAATGCATAGTATACTCTCCCTAAACAAGAATCCTTCATGTTTCTAAAACTTACCATGACCACTCTTCTCACAATGCACATACTCCTCACAAAAATCTCGATCAGTAGCATACAATTCCTTAATGTGCTCAAAACCAAGCAGTCTAGAACTAAGAGTAGAGATAAGAGCATACCTTCTAGAAAGTGCATCAGCAATGACATTCTCTTTGCCTTGCTTGTAGTGGATGACATAGGGAAATGTTTCGATGAACTCCACCCAACGAGCATGCCTTTTGTTTACCTTATGTTGTCCCTTCAAGTACTTCAAGGATTCATGGTCAATGTGGATCACGTACTCTTTTGGCCAAAGATAGTGTTACCAAGTCTCCGGTGCTCGAACCAAGGCATATAACTGCTTGTCATAAGTAGGGTAGTTTAAGGTTGCCCCACTTAGCTTCTCGCTAAAGAATGCAATTGGTCTTCTCTCCTGCATGAGCATTGCTCCAATACCTAATCCTAAAGCATCACACTCAATTTCAAACGTTTTAGAGAAATTAGGTAAAGCAAGTAATGGCGCCTGAGTCAACTTATTTTTAAGCGTCTGAAATGCCTTCTCTTGTTGCTCTCCCCATCTGAACCCTACGTTCTTCTTAATTACCTCAGTAAGTGGTGCTGCAATGGTGCTGAAATCCTTCACAAACCTCTTGTAAAAGCTCGCTAGTCCATGGAATCTCCGCACATTACCTACATTAGTTGGACTAGGCCATTCATGGATCGCACGAATCTTTTCTTCATCAACCTCTATTCCCTGTGCACTAACAACAAAACCAAGAAACACAAGTTTGTTTGTATAAAAAGTGCACTTCTTGTGGTTAACATATAATTGCTCCTTTTGAAGCACTTCTAAAACATCCCTCGAGTGAGATATATGGTCCTCCAAACTCTTATTGTAAACAAGGATATCATCAAAATAGACAACCACAAATTTGCTAATAAAAGTCCTCAAAACATGGTTCATAAGTCTCATAAAAGTACTAGGTGCATTAGTTAAACCGAAAGGCATTACTAACCACTCATACAATCCATATTTTTTCTTAAATGCGGTTTTCCATTCATCACCTTCTTTCATTCTAATTTGGTGATATCCGCTTTTCAGATCAATTTTGGAAAAGACACTAGACCCATGTAACTCATCTAACATGTCATCTAAGCGAGGAATGGGATGACGATACTTTACTGTGATATTGTTAATGGCGCGGCAGTCAACACACATTCTCCATGACCCATCCTTCTTAGGCACCAAAATCACAGGCACTGCACATGGTGATACGAACCACGCCAACCCGTGACGAAACCCAATACCAATACGTTCGGAAATTTGTTACCTATGATGCCAAACACCTAAAGTGGAAACCGCGACCCGTTGTCTATAAGCGAGACAAGAACCTTGGTATAATGTGAAGACGCCACAATCGGGATGAATGCCATGGAAATTAATCCGATAAGTTCTAGTTAGTTCTTGAAGAACCAAGAGAGGAGCCTCTCAAAGATGTTTAATGTTCTAAGATGTATGTCCTATCTCTGTATTCTAACCCTAGGAGCTTATATTAGGGTTTACAATGCGTAACATTAAAGCCCAAAACGACATAACTAAGATAAGTTGCGTCAAAACACGAAAAAAAAACAAGAAAGCTGGCGGTGTAAACATGAAGGCCGACGGCCTTGAGCCGGCCATGAAGAGATACACGGCCGTGTACTTCTAGACGTGTATCTCTCTGTGGATTTGCTTGACTCCATACACGGCCGTGCCTTTTAGCCGTGTGTCTGGCCGTGTATGATTCTGTGTAATCTTGAGATTCCTACACGGCCGTGCCTTGAAAATACACGCCCTCTTCATCCCGTGTCCGGTGTGACTTGTACAAGAGCAAGGGTCTTCCCATGGTTGTCCCAATCCGTTCCAACTTCATGATTGCTCCAATCCTTTCCGGCTTCATGGACATCCTTTATCAACCCGTTAAGTGCTTCCTTGAGTCGTTTCACTTGACTTCTTGTGATCTGTCCAAGCGGCACTTTAAGAGGATCCACATTCGTTCTTCCGACTCGACTCTCATCATGGATCTCATCATTCCCCTCCTCTTGAAAAGGATTTGTCGTCAAATCATCACTAACATCAAAAGGACTCAGATCAGTAACATTAAATGTGGCACTTACTTGATACTCACCAGGCAAATCTATCTTGTATGCATTATCGTTGATGCGCTCAAGAACTTGAAATGGTCCATCACCTCTGGGAAGTAGTTTAGATCGACCTTGTACGGGAAACCGCTCTTTGCGCATGTGAACCTAAAACCAATCTCTAGGTTCAAAGACAGGTTGTCGACGACCTTTGTTGGCTTGTTTCACATACTGCTCTGTTCGTTGCTCAATGTTTAGCCTTGCCTTCTCATGGATCTGTTTAACAAATTCGGCCTTCTTCTTGCCATCTAAATTAACATACTCAGAAATAGGAAAAGGTGATAAATCCAAAGGAGTTAGTGGATTAAAACCATACACAATCTCAAAAGGAGTAAATTTAGTAGTAGAATGCACTATACGGTTATAAGCAAATTCAACATGCGGCAAAAAATCCTCCTAACTTTTAATATTCTTTTTAATTACAGCCCTCAACAAGGTAGATAAAGTTCGATTTACTACCTCAGTTTGACCATCAGTCTGTAGATGACAAGTAGTAGAAAACAATAACTTAGTTCCTAACTTAGCCCACAAGGTCTTCCAAAAGTAGCTCAAGAACTTAGCATCCCTATCTGATATAATTGTTCTAGGCATACCATGCAATCGCACAACTTCCCTAAAGAATAAATTAGCAATATTACAAGCATCATCCGTTTTGTGACACGGAATGAAATGTGCCATTTTAGAGAATCTATCAACAACTACAAAAATAGAATCTCGACCATGTTTAGACTTGGGTAAACCTAATACAAAATCCATAGAAATATCTACCCAAGGCTCATGAGGAATGGGAAGTGGGGTGTAAAGCCCTTGAGGTTGGACTCTCGATTTCGCTTGCTTACACGTGACACATCGCTCACAGATCCTCTCAACATCTCGTTTCATGTGAGGCTAATAGAAGTGTTCCTGCAATACCCCTAAGGTTTTAACTACTCCAAAGTGTCCCATTAAACCTCCTCCATGAGACTCCCTCACTAATAATTCTCTTAAAGAACAATTTGGAATGCATAGTTTATTCTCCCTAAACAAGGATCCTTCATGTTTATAAAATTTACCATGCCCACTCTTCTCACAATGCACATACTCCTCACAAAAATCTCGATCAGCAGCATATAATTCCTTAATGTGCTCAAAACCAAGCAGTCTAGAACTAAGAGAAGAAATAAGAGTATACCTTCTAGAAAGTGCATCAGCTACGACATTCTCTTTACCTTGCTTGTAGTGGATGACATATGGAAATGTTTTGATGAACTCCACCCAACGAGCATGCCTGTTATTCAACTTATGTTGCCCCTTCAAGTACTTCAAAGATTCATGATTAGTGTGGATCACGAACTCTTTTGGCCACAGGTAGTGTTGCCACGTCTCCAGGGCTCGAACCAATGCATATAACTCCTTGTCATAAGTAGGGTAGTTCAAGGTTGCCCCACTTAGCTTCTCACTAAAGAATGCAATCGGTCTTCCCTCCTACATAAGCACTGCTCCAATACCTAATCCTGAGGCATCACACTCAATTTCAAACGTTTTAGCAAAGTTAGGTAAAGCAAGTAATGGCGCCTGAGTCAGCTTATTTTTTAGCGTCTGAAAGGCCTTCTCTTGTTGCTCTTCCCATCTTGATACGAACCATGCCAACTCGTGATGAAACCCAATACCAATACATTCGGAAATTCGTTACCTAAGACGCCCAAACACCTAAAGTGGAAACCGCGACCCGTTGTCTATAAGCGAGACGAGAACCTTAGTATAATGTGAAGACGCCACAATCGGGATGAAAAACCGATTGATAAGTCGGGATGAACGCCACGGAAATCAATCCGATAAGTTCAAATTAGTTCTTGAAGAACCAAGAGAGGAGCCTCTCAAAGATGTTTAATGTTCTAAGATGTATGTTCTCTTCTAAACCCTAGGAGCTTTATATTAGGGTTACAATTCGTGAAAAATAAGTCTAAAACGACATAGCTTAGATAAGTTGCGTAAAAACACGAAAACAGAACATGCTGGCCGGTAGGGGATACACGGCCGTGTATACGACCGTGTACTTTTCTGTGCACATTCTGGCCACATACACGACCGTGTACTTCTGGTCGTGTACCTTCCTGTGGATTTCTTGAATCCATACACGACCTTGCCTTTTAGCCGTGTATCTAGCCATGTATGATTCTGTGCAATCTTGGAATTCCTACACGGCTGTGCCTTGAACATACACGCCCTCTTCAACCCGTGTCCGGTGTGACTTGTATAAAAGCAAAGGTCTTCCCATGGTTGTTCCAATCCGTTCCAACTTCATGATTGCTCCAATCCTTTCCGGCTTCATGGACAACCTTTATCAACCCGTTAAGTGCTTCCTTGAATTGTTTCGCTTGATTTCTTGTGAACGGTCCAGGCGGCACTTCAAGAGGATCCACATTTCTTCTTCCGGCTTGGCTCTCATCTTGGATCTCATCATTCCTCTCCTCTTGAAAAGGATTTGTCCTCAAATCATTGCCTGCATCAAATGGACTCAAATCAGTAATATAAAATGTGACACTTACTGGATACTCACCTGGTAAAATTTTCTTGTAGGCACTATCATTGATTTTCTCAAGCATCGGAAATGGACTGTCTCCCCTAGGGTTCAACTTGGATCTCCTCTGCAATGGAAAACTCTCCTTGCGAAAATGCACCCAAACCCAATCTCCAGGCTGAAAAATCTTGGGTCTCCTGTCCTTATTCACCCTTGAAGCAATCCTGGCATTTTGTTTTACAATCTTAATCTTTACCTGTGCATGTAGCTTTCTCACAAAATCGGCCTTAGAATCAGCATCAAAACTCATAGACTTGTTAAGTGGCAATGGCAATAAATAAATAGGAACCAATGGGTTAAAACCATACACAATCTCAAATGGTGAACAATGAGTAGTGCTATATAAAGCCCTGTTATATGCAAACTCCACAAATGGTAGATAATCCTTCCAAGTCCTAATGTTCTTCTCTATGATTGCCCCTAACAATTGAATTAAAGTCCTGTTAACCACATCAATTTGCCCATCAATTTGTGGGTGACAGATAGTTGAAAACATCCGTTTAGTTCCCAACTTTTCCCACAATACTCTCTAAAAATGACTCAAAAATTTCTCATCTCGATCACTAACAATGCTTCCAGGTATACCATGCGGACGCACTACCTTTCTAAAGAACAAATCAACAATGTGTATAGCATCATTAGTTTTATGACAAGGAATGAAATGAACCATTTTAAAAATCCTATCCATAACCACAAAATTAGAATCTCGACCATGCCTAGGCCTAGATAATCCTAACACAAAATCTATGGAAATGTTTATCCATGGCTCACGAGGAATGACACTATACTCATATAACCAATCTAAGAAGTCATCTAAACAAGGAATGGGATGATGATACTTTACCGTAAGGTTGTTGATGGCGCGGCAGTCAACACACATTCTCCATGTCCCATCCTTCATAGGCACCAAAATCACAGGCACTGCACATGGACTCATGCCTTCTCTCACGTATCCCTTCTCCATTAAACTCATCTACCTCCCTTTGGAGTTCCTTCGGAAACACATTTTCAAAATCCTACACAAGAGACACAACCACACTAGGCAAAGCATTAGATAATTTCCTAGTAGTCAAACATGTTTCTTTAAAAACCAGAAACAACATAGGTTGCCTCATCACTAACGCTCTCCTTACTACAGTCGCTCTTGCCACACAACTCTCCTTTTGCAAGGCTGCCCCACTCCTTTTCACTCACCACCCAAAGTTGATTCCCCTTCAACTTAGCCTCTCACACTCTTTCTAGCCTTCCTCTCCTTTTCCTTTTGATCTTGACTCTTATATTCCTTTTTCTCTCATTGTCTTTTGCTCTCTCACTCTCACTCTACTTTTCACTCACCTTGTGTTTTGCAAACGACTATTGTAGCTGCAACTGATCCTCATACACTTGTTTAGGGGTTAAAGGTTTAAGGTTAAAACTTTTCCCTTGGTGAACAAGCGTATACTTGTTAGAAAAGCCATCATGAACAACCTTCCTATCAAATTGCCATGGCCTCCCCAACAACACATGACATGCTTGCATTGGCACTACATCTCAGAACACCTCATCCTCATATTACCAATGCGAAAACCAATCAAGGCTTGCTTACTCACCTTAGTCTCACCACTATCATTCAACCACTGCAATTTATATAGACTAGGGTGTCTAACAGTTTTGAGCCCCAGCCTTTCAACAATAAAAATTGCTCACTACATTGGTGCAACTTCCCCCATCAATAATCAAACTACAAATGTGATCTCCTAAATAACATCTAGTATGAAATATATTCCTCTTTGCACCTCCTCTTCTTCCTTCACCTGCACATTCAAAGCTCGCTTCACTACTGCCACTAGCCTTCCCATTGCAGGCTTCCTCATCATCACTAGCATCCTCTAATGGAGGCATATCATCTTCTTCACTATCCCCCTCAGTCTCATACTCACCATCATCACGCAAAAATCATCACACGCCTGTTTGGACATTGACTAGCAATATGGCCTCTACCTTGACATTTAAAACATCTAATGTCATGATTTCAAGAAGTAGAGGAATCAAGGTTACCTTGGTTACCAGGAGTAGAACCCGCTTGCCTCAGCTCCCCTTTTGGTTTGGTGGGTAAAGGTTTTTCTTCTTTCTTCCATTGGTTGGTCTTCTAAGTGGATGAACCATTACCCTGTGGAAACTGTGCATTACTACTACCTTTCCTCTTGTGCTGGTTCTCAACCTTTATAGCCATGTGAACCATATCCTCCAATTCTACATAATGCTGCAATTCAACCACATTTTGGAGTTCTCTATTCAACCCAGCAAGAAACCTAGCCATTGTAGCCTGTCTATCCTCCTCTACATTTGCCCTAATCATAGTGGCTTCCATCTCCTTGAAATATTCAACTACACTTCGGCTTCCCTGCCTCAGAGTTTGCAACTTGTTGTGCAATTCACGATAGTAAATACGTAGGCACAAACCGCTTCTTCATCACTCTTTTCATCTCTTCCCAAGACTCAATAGGTGGCTCGCCACTCCTTCTCCTATTCAACATTAGTTGATCCCACCACACTATAGCATAATCCGAAAACTCAATGGCAGCAAGTTTTTACTTTCTTTCTCCCACTATAGTTGTGACAATCAAACACCATCTCTACCTTTTTCTCCCACTCTAAGTACGCCTCGGGATCATTCTTTCCTTGGAAAGGAGGAATCTTCATCTTTATGCTACTTAATTGATCATCCTCTCTATTCCTATCTCCTCTATCTTCCCAATCCCTAGTTCCTCTATTTTCGACCACTATTTCCTCTATAACTCCCGGCAGAAGGCTCATCAAAGTCATCATCCGACATTTCATCTCCACCCTTCGATACTCTCCTAGAACGACTCCCCTCTTACGCCCTTGGAATACATTTTGTGGATTGCTCTAGTCTTTGTTCTATAGTCTCATGAATTTGTTCCATTCCCTTTTGGAACATCCTTTTCATCTCACCCCTCAATGCTTTAATCACTAACCTAGCATCAAACCTTCCCCTCTTACCTTCAGGCGAATGTTGTCTCGACATAGTCCCTGTAGAAAAGATTAGTACTAACACAAATATATATATAATTAAACCTCACGATACACTCCCTTACGTGTTTCACTCAAATGATGATATCATACAGTCACTCGTGTATTCTCACAAATAATGATGACATCAACTCGCCAATTTCCTCTTCTCAATTCTCTTGGAATTAACCCGAACTACACCAATTTCCTTCCATAGAATTCAAAACAACTCTAGGTTCATAAATTTTCCTCTATTTTTCCATCCGATTTTTTTTTTTTGTCTTGGTTGTTGCTCTTGATCACGTTTTTCTTTTCGTTTCTTTTCTCTTCTTTTTTTTTGTCGTGATTTTTACTCTTTTTTTTTTTTTAACAATTGCCTAGTCGATATTACACTATCGAAAGACAATCAATACTACGAAATTGAATACAATAATTGATATGAACGATTGGAGTTAGGGTTTTTTGATATTACCTTCCTCAACCGAACTTGATGTTTTGATAAACTTAAGCTCTGATACCAAACTGATACGAGCCACACCAACCCATGACGAAACCCAATACCAATATGTTCGGAAATTCGTTACCTAAGACGCCCAAACACCTAAAGTGGAAACCGCGACCCGTTGTCTATAAGCGAGACAAGAACTTTGGTATAATGTGAAGACGCCACAATCGGGATGAAAGACCGATTGATAAGTCGGGATGAACGCCACAAAAATCAATCCGATAAGTTTAAATTTGTTCTTGAAGAACCAAGAGAGGAGCCTCTCAAAGATGTTTAATGTTCGAAGATGTATGTTCTCTTCTAAACCCTAGGAGCTTTATACTAGGTTACAATTCGTGAAAAATAAGTCCAAAACGACATAGCTTAGATAAGTTGCGTAAAAACACGAAAACAGAACATGCTGGCCGGTAGGGGATACACGGCCGTGTACATGACCGTGTACTTTGGCCGTGTACTTTTCTGTGCACATTCCGGCCACATACACGACCGTGTACTTCTGGTCGTGTACCTTCCTGTGGATTTGCTTGACTCCATATACGACCGTGCCTTTTAGCCGTGTATCTAGCCGTGTATGATTCTGTGCAATCTTGGAATTCCTATACGGCCGTGCCTTGAACATACACGCCCTCTTCAACCCGTATCCGGTGTTGACTTGTATAAAAGCAAGGGTCTTCCCATGGTTGTTCCAATCCGTTCCAACTTCATGATTGCTCCAATCCTTTCCAACTTCATGGACAACCTTTATCAACCCGTTAAGTGCTTCCTTGAATCGTTTCGCTTGATTTCTTGTGATCGGTCCAGGCGGCACTTCAAAAGGATCCACATTTCTTCTTCCGGCTTGGCTCTCATCATGGATCTCATCACATCTGAACCCCACGTTCCTCTTAATTACCTCAGTAAGTGGTGCTGCAATGGTATTGAAATCCTTCACAAATCTCCTGTAAAAGCTCGCTAGTCCATGGAAGCTCCGCACATTACTTACATTGGTTGGACTAGGCCATTCTTGGATCGCACGAACCTTTTCTTCATCAACCTGTATTCCCTGTGCACTAACAACAAAACCAAGAAACACAAGTTTGTCTGTGCAAAAAGTGCACTTCTTGAGGTTAGCATATAATTGTTCCATTCGAAGCACTTCTAAAACATCCCTCACGTGAGATATATGATCTTCCAAATTCTTGCTGTAAATGAGGATATCATCAAAATAAACAACCACAATTTCCCAATAAAAGTCCTCAAAACGTGGTTCATAAGTCTCATAAAAGTACTAGGTGCATTAGTTAAACTGAAAGGCATTACTAACCACTCACACAATCCATATTTTGTTTTGAATGCAGTTTTCCATTCATCACCTTCTTTCATTCTAATTTGGTGATATCCACTTTTCAGATCAATTTTGGAAAAGACACTAGACCCATGTAACTCGTCTAACATATCATCTAAGCGAGGAATGGGATGATGATACTTTACCGTGATGTTGTTGATGGCGCGGCAGTCAACACACATTCTCCATGTCCTATCCTTCTTAGGCACCAAAATCACAGGCACTGCACATGGACTCATGCTTTCTCTCACATACCCCTTCTCCATTAATTCATCGACCTGCCTTTGGAGCTCCTTTATCTCCTCCAGATTGCTCCTATAAGCTGGCTTGTTTGGAATTGATGCTCCGGGTACAAGGTCAATCAGGTGCTCATTACCACGAATAGGTGGTAATCCCTTTAGAATCTCCTCAGGGAAGACATCTTCAAAGTCCTGCACAAGAAACACAACCACATTAGGTAAAGAGTTAGATAGTTCGTTAGTAGTCAAACATGTTTCTTTAAAAACCAGCAACAACATAGGTTGCCTCATCACTAACGCTCTCCTTACTACACTCGCTCTTGCTACAAAACTCTCCTTTTGCAAGGCTGCCCTCTCCTTTTCACTCACCACCAAAGTTGATCCCCCTTCAACTTGGCCTCTCACACTCTTTCCAGCCTTCCTCTCTTTTTCCTTTTGATATTCACTTTTATATTCCTTTTCTTTCCCATTGTCTTTTGCTCTCTCACTTTCCCTCTGCTTTTCACTCACCTTATGTTTTGCAAAAGACTGTTGTAGCTGCAACTAGTCCTCATACACCTGCTTAGGTGTTAATGGTTTAAGATTAAAGCTTTTCCTCTGGTGAACAAGCGTATACTTGTTAGAAAAGCCATCATGAACAACCTTCCTATCAAATTGCCATGGCCTCCCCAACAACACATGACATGCTTGCATTGGCACTACATCACATAACACCTCATCCTCATACCTACCAATGCGAAAACCAATCAATGCTTGCTTACTCACCTTAGTCTCTCCACTATCATTCAACCACTGCAATTTATATGGACTAGGGTGTCTAACAGTTTTAAGCCCCAACCTCTCAATAATAAAATTACTCACTACATTGGTGCAACTCCCTCCATCAATGATCAAACTACAGATGTCATCTTAGATAGAGCCATTTTACACTCAATCTTTATAGTATGAATTGTGTTAATTTATTATTGATTTTATAGAAATCATAAGGAAATGGTACTTAATTTTATTATGGTGATAAATCGGGTTCAATGGAGTCAAGAGTGTTAATTCAAGTAAAATAGAAAAGTCATCTACAATTTGGATCAAAGACAAGGATTTACACCATTGGGGGGAAGTACATGGGCGTGTATTTGAAGTACACGGCCGTGTACTTAGTTTGGAATCAACAGAAAGATACACGGTTGAAGTACATGGCCGTGTATCTGTCTTGAAGAACCAACAGAAAGATACACGGTTGAAGTACACGGCCGTGTATCTGTCTTGAAGAATCAACAGAGGGAGGCACGGTTTGTGATCTGCCCGTGGTAGAAACCGTGCCATACACTGACAAGAAGGAGGAAATGTGGACTATCAATAGAGAGAGGCACGGCTTGTGATCTAGCCGTGGTGGAAGCCGTAGTGGAAGCCGTGCCATACACTAAACAAGAATGAGAAATTGCGGAACATCGACCAGAGGAAGGCACGTCTTGAGATCTGGCCGTGGTGGAAGCCGTGGCATACACTGAACAAAGATAATGATATGTGAATTATCAACAGAGAAAGGCATGGCTTGAAATCTGGCCGTGTTTGTGGGCGTGCCAGGCGGACGATTATTCACTTCTCGAGATTTACTTGAAAAAGGAAAGATATTTTCGTATCTTGATAGCTAAAGATCCTTTGCCATTCCCTTAACAATATAAATAGAACCAACCTTAGAGGAAAAAGGGATTCTTTTGGAGACTTTTTGACAAGGAAGGAAGAAGGAGAGGCAGAGCAAGGGACATCGGTAACAAAGACTTTTTCATGTTTTTTTCTTTTAACTTTCATTTTGAGGATGAACATGTGTAGCTAAGAAAATTTTGTAGCCAAAGGATCATTGAAGTTTAATTCTTCACGGATTGTGAGATCTAATTGAGTTACTTTTATTCTACTCTTTGTTTTTCAGATATTTATATATCTTCTGGAAGTTTTGTCAATATTATCTTTGTTGATTGGTATGAATTAGAGCTCTTCTACTCAATTAGCAAGTTAATATATTGTCAACTAGTACTTCAAATCCGTAATTGTTTGATAGTTCTAGTTTCGGTGACACAATAACATGTTTGATTATAAAATAGATAGTCGAATTCATGTTATGGAGATATATGATCTTGTTTAAATAGGTTATCTTATAATCTTTTGGCATGATTTGGTAGTCTCTCTTGTTTTTAATGCTATTGATAGATTAAATCCTAAGAGCTTGTTTAGGGTTGTCTAATCAATAAGAGAAATAATCAAAGAGCGTGTTTTGATTATCAAGGAAGTAAGGAGGGATAGGTTATTAGAGCTTGTGAATAACCATAACCAGTTTATCTTGGATAAAGGATAGGAAATATTTGCATTGATGATCAATTCCTAGAATTAAACTATCTTGATTCCTTTGGCTAGGCTTTTATCAATATTCGATTTTATTATCTGATTTCAATATTATTTTGATTCACAAACAAAACCCCCCATTCTTCTTTTCCTTTCTAATCTCTTTTAATAGAAATATCTTTAACCAACCCTTGTGGATACCACCCTACTCACTACTATACACAAATCATATAATCGTCTAGGAGTTGGTTTTATTTTTGTTGGATTCAACACCCATCAAATTTTGGTGCCGTTGCCGGGGATTGGTGTCAAATTTATTTCTATTCTTGTATGACTCGTTCTTCTCATACAGGTGAACTCACTTAGAATCCAGAGATTGAGAAGACTTTTAAGAGACAACGGAGAGAAGCTAGGCTGCGTAAAAAAGAAACCGTATCATCTTCATCCCCTGGACCGAACTTGGCATCGGATTTGTTTGATTCATCCATTGATTCTGAAAAAGAAGAAGATATGGCAAATCCTGAAAGAACATTAAGAGAATTGGCTGCACCGGATGTGAATCAACAACCACTTTGTATTCAATATCCTGAATTGGCTGTTGAGTTTGAGTTAAAATCTGGTTTGATACATCTGCTACCCACCTTTCATGGTCTTGAGAATGAAGATCCTCACAAACATTTGAAAGAGTTTCATATAGTGTGTTCTAGCATGGGGCCACAAGGAATATTCGACGATCAAATCAAGTTACGTGCTTTTCCATTTTCTTTAAGTACTAGAGCTAAAGATTGGTTGTTTTATTTGCCTCCAGGTTCTATAACCACTTGGACAGATATGATGAGGCTCTTCTTGGACAAATTTTTCCCTGCGTCTAGAGCCGCTGGTATAAGAAGAGAGATTTGTGGCATCAAACAAAGGGATACTGAGACTCTTCATGAGTATTGGGAGAGGTTCAAGCAACTTTGTGCAAGCTGTCCACAACATGGGATATCTGAACAACTTCTAATTCAATACTTCTATAAAGGCCTGCTTCCAATGGAGAGGAAGATGATGGATGCTGCTAGTGGAGGCGCCATAGTGAATAAAACCCCTAGTCAAGCTAGGGAATTGATCTCCATTATGGCTACTAATTCGCAACAATTTGGGTATAGGCATGATACATCTTCAAGGAAGGTGAATGAGGTAAGTGTTTCTATCCTTGAACATCAAATTTCTAACCTAACCTCCCTTGTACAACAGACAACTCTTGGAAATACACAGCAGGTGAAGACTTGTGGAATTTGTGCTGCTCCTAATCATCCTACCGACATGTGTCCCACATTGCAAGATGACAATCATGAGCATGCCAATGCTGTAGGAGGATTCCCAGGACAGCCGCAGAGGAAATATGATCCCTACTCGAATACTTATAATCTTAGATGGAGGGATCATCTTAACTTCAAATATGGCAATAAACCACAAAATTTCCAACAATTCCAACCTAAGCCATCAAACCAAGCCCCATAAGCTCCTTCCACTTCAGGTATATCTCTTGAGGAAATTGTTAAATCACTTGCTGTTAATACAAAACAATTTTAGGATGAGACAAAGCAGAGCATTCAAAACTTGGAAAATCAGGTAAGCCAACTTGCTTCGTCTATAAACAGGTTAGAAACTCAAGGTAAGTTACCCTCTCAAGCTATCACAAATCCAAAGCAAAGCGCTAATGCAATTACCTTGAGAAGTAGAACGAAATTGCAGGGATCAAATGAGAAAGGACACCGATCTAATCTTGAGGAAGAGACGGAGAAAGAGACTGCAACTCCGAGCCAGCAGAACAACCAGACTAGAGGATCCCTCATTGAATCACCAAAGGTCATGATAACAGCACCTCCTTTCCCTTCTAGATTAGCGAAAACTAAGAATGAAGCTGAAGAAAAAGAGATTCTTGAAACTTTTCGCAAAGTTGAGGTAAATATTCCTTTGCTGGATGCAATTAAGCAGGTACCTCGTTATGCTAAATTTCTCAAAGAATTGTGCACTAACAAAAGAAAGCTGAAAGGTAATGAAAAGATTAGTGTGGATGAGAATGTTTCAGCTATTCTTTAGAAGAAGCTTCCTCCTAAATGTAAGGATCCAAGTATGTTTACTATTCCTTGCAAAATAGGTAATATTGGAATCGCTAAAGCTATGTGTGATTTAGGAGCTTTAATCAATGTTATGCCTTTATCTGTTTATCAATGTTTGAATGTTGGTCCCTTGAAGGAAACAGGTATTATTGTTCAACTTGCTGATAGGTCTAATGTTTATCCTGAGGGAGTCCTAGAAGATGTTTTAGTACAAGTTAATGGGTTGGTTTTCCCTGCAGATTTTTATGTGCTTGACATGGAGAATGATGATTCTTGTAATTCATCAATGATATTATTAGGGAGACCATTTCTTAAGACATCCAGAACGAAATTGATGTACATGACGGTAACCTCACTATGGAATTTGATGGTGAAGTGATTAAATTTAACATTTATGATGCCATGAAATATCCTAGTGATATCTCCCCTGTTTTTGTTGTGGATGTTATTGACCCATTAACACAGGCTACATTTGACTTGATAGACGATGATGAGTTGAAAATTGTACTTAATAGGAGTCTTACTATTAATGCATTGAAAACTCTTAAGGAGAAGCTTGTAATATCCTCTGATTTGCAAGACATGATTTGGGAGTTGGAATCGTTAAAACCTATCAGGTATGATGTGTCCTACATTAATTTATCCCCTTCTAACACAAGACTTCTTCCCTCCATTGTGCAGGCACCAAAGCTGGAATTAAAACCCTTACCCGAACATCTAAAGTACATTTTCTTAGGAGAGAATGAGACTCTTGCTGTGTAGTCTCTAACAAACTAAGTACTTTAGAAGAAGAAAAGTTGATTCGGGTGTTAAGAGAGTATAGAGAAGCCATTGGATGGTCCATAGATGATATCAAAGGACTAAGCCCATCCACATGCATGCACAAGATATTAATGGAAGATAATTGCAAACCTTCAAGGGAAGTTCAACGTCGTTTGAACCCACCTATGATGGATGTAGTTAAGAAAGAAATCTTGAAACTGCTTGATGCAGGTATGATCTATCCAATTTCCGATAGCAAATGGGTAAGTCCAATTCAAGTTGTTCCAAAGAAAACGGGCTTAACTGTGATTGAAAACTCTGATGGTGAGTTAATTCCTACTCGGGTTCAGAATGGATGGAGGGTTTGTGTTGATTATAGGAAGTTAAATGCGTTAACTAGAAAAGATCACTTCCCTCTTCCTTTTCTTGATTAGATGCTTGAACGTTTGGCTTTCCATTCTCACTATTGTTGTCTTGATGGTTATTCAGGTTTTCATCAAATTCCAGTGGCACCAGAAGATTAAGAGAAGACTACTTTTACATGTCCATTCGGTACTTTTGCGTATTGAAGGATGCCTTTTGGGCTTTACAATGCCCTAGCCACATTCCAAAGGTGTATGGTTAGTATATTTTCAGATTATGTGGAGAATATCATAGAGGTTTTCATGGATGACTTCACTATCTATGGTAACTCTTTTGATTCATGTTTGACTAACCTTACAAAAGTGCTTCAAAGATGTATAGATAAGAGTCTTGTGTTGAACTATGAAAAATGTCACTTTATGGTTGAACAAAGTCTAATTCTAGGTCATATTGTATCTTCTAAGGGGCTTGAAGTCGATAAAGCTAAAGTAAAATTGATTAAATCTCTACCTTACCCTGTAAGTGTACGGGAAATTCGCTCTTTTCTTGGGAGTGCAGGATTCTATCAACGCTTCATCAAGGATTTTTCTAAGATTACACAACCCCTATGCAGATTGCTACAAAAAGAAGTGACATTTGAGTTCGATGAGGCCTGCAAGCACGCTTTTGACACATTAAGGGATAAGTTAACTTTTGCTCCAATCATCCAACCACCTGACTGGAACCTTCCCTTTGAAATTATGTGTGATGCGAGTAATTATGCAGTTGGAGCCGTTCTTAGCCAAAAAGTTAGAAGAGCTTCCCATGTCATTTATTACACTTCCAGAACATTGGATAGTGCTCAATGCAACTATTCCACAACGGAAAAAGAACTCTTAGCCGTTGTTTTTGCATTAGAAAAATTCAAATCATATTTACTTGGTACTAAGGTAATTGTTTACTCTGATCATGCAGCTCTCAAATACCTGCTCGCGAAGAAGGAGCTGAAACCAAGACTTATTCGATGGATACTTTTATTACAAGAGTTTGATTTGGAAATACGCGATAGGAAAGGCTCTGAAAATTTAGTTGCCGACCACCTCAGTAGAATACTTATCAGTGAAGGGTCAATACCAATACAAGATGATTTTCTAGATGAGCATCTCTTTTCTATTCAAAAGACAATTCCGTGGTATGCTGATATTGCCAACTATTTGGTTACTAAGACACTACCAAGTGATTTGTCTAAGGCTCAAAAAGATAAAATTAAAAGTGATGCTAAGTACTATGTATGTGATGATCCTTATTTTTGGAAACATTGTGCTGATCAAATGATTAGAAGGTGTATTTCTCAAGACGATATTCCTTCTGTCTTGCAATTTTGTCATTCATATGCATGTGGTGGACATTTTGGCCCTAAGAGGACAGCTCAAAAGGTATTAGGGTGTGGTTTGTTTTGGCCTACATTGTTTTGTGATTCTTTTATGTTTTGTAAGTCTTCTGAACGATGTCAAAAAATTGGCAACTTAGGACGTAGAGACCAAATGCCACTTACCCCTATTCTTGCATGTGAAATATTTGATATATGGGGTATTGACTTTATGGGTCCTTTTCCTCCTTCTTTCGGTAATGTTTACATCCTTCTTGCTGTGGATTATGTTTCAAAATGGGTGGAAGCCAAAGCGACCCGAACTAATGATGCCAAAGTTGTTGTGGATTTTGTTAAATCTCATATTTTTTTCTAGGTTCAGGACACCAAAGGCTCTTATCAGTGATCGTGGCACACACTTTTGTAATAGAGTAGTGGAAACTCTACTTAAAAAGTACAAGGACACTCATCGCACTTCCACCGCATACCACCCTCAAACCAATGGATTGGCAGAAGTTTCAAATCGAGAAATCAAGTCTATTATGGAAAAAACCGTCAATCCAAGTAGGAAGGATTGGAGCACAAGACTTGAAGATGCATTATGGGGTTACCGGACAGCTTACAAGACCACTATAGGTATGTCTCCTTACCGTTTGATATTTGGCAAACCGTGTCATCTCCCTCTGGAGTTGGAACATAGGGCGTACTGGGCTGTAAAACAATGTAACATGCAAATGGATGAAGTTGGTGAGCACAGAAAACTTCAATTACAAGAACTTGAGGAAATTTGAAGAGAAGCTTATGAGAGTACTAAAATCTACAAAGAAAAAACAAAGGATTTTCATGATCAAATGATTTCCCGAAAGAATTTTTTTGTAGGTCAAAATGTATTACTTTATCATTCTCGATTGAAGTTGTTTTCTGGAAAACTACGATCATGGTGGATTGGTCCCTTTGTTATCACTAACATATTTTCACATGGTGCAGTTGAGATCGCAAGTCTTGAAACTGGTAAGAACTTCAAAGTCAATGGTCATCGCTTGAAACCTTTTTATGAAGGATTTCAAGTATGTAATATTAGAGAAACCAGTTTAACTTACCCTGAGTATTGTGATTAATTATAGGAACGTCTAGCCAAAGACGTTAAAGAAAGGCGCTTCATGGGAGGCAACCCATATCAATTTATTTTATTTTAGTTTTGTTTTGATTTTTTTTATTAGCTGCAGCAAGGGTAAATATCATCAGATGACACTCTCTAGTGCTTAAGGGGAGAACTCCAATTACTCTACACTTTATACGAGGGAAGTACCAGTATTCCTTTTCTCTTATTCTCTAAATGTTCCTTATGCTGTTAATTCCTCTTTAATTGTGCTGAATTAGGAACAGTGCGGACACTGTTCAAACTAAGTGTGGGGGAGAGGATAATAAAATATAAAGAATAGAGAATTGACTCATACTTTGAATGTTTATCCTTAAGCAATTTCAAGCCAAATTTTTCAAAATTATCATGAAATCTGGAGATTGTACTAAATGTTGTAATAAGCATCTACAAAACGTGAAATTGACTTGTTCAAGTGTTTTACTCACCTACTGCTATGATTAGAATACTTAGTTAAAATTAAGTAGTGAAATCTTTAAGAAACAAATTTACCTTGTATTCAGCTTTAGAATTGGAAGTTTAAGAGTAAGTCTAGTTCTTAAGTGAAAAATAAACAAGTCTACTTCTAGGTTATATTAGTTACTGTATACTCTTTGAAGTTGTTTTTGAAACAATGATAACACTTAGTGAAAGATGTTGAAAAAACTTTTTCCTTAGTAACCCTTTAAACCGGATAACTATTATTACTCTAGCAATAATTGAAAAAAAAAAAAGAATCAAGCATAGCCATTACTCCAATGATTCAAATAATTGAGTTAAGAGTATTCGAACTTGAATGTTAGAGTGAGGAAGAGTCCGTAGGGGTATCTTAAAACCCGGTCACTTGAGTGACGAGCTCGGGATGTTGCCGACTCAATGAACTCACTATAACGATAAGGGTAGAAAAGGCGAAAGTTCATAAAAAGAAGCGGGCAAAAACCCGTCAACATAGATGCTTGATTAAATCAAAAGAACATGAATGTAAAAATTCATTGAATGAAATAAGACTTATAATAAAAAGAGAGAAAATCTAGGGAAAGAGTAGATACTATATGCTTTTACTTTATGTTGCAAAGATTATATACTTGCTAATATCCAATGAAGTTTAATTAGGTGTTTTTTCTTATTGAATTAAGTATTTACTTTTGGAATAAAAGTTCTTTTGCTAAACATGAGGATTAAAGTTTGTTTTGTTTAGATTAGCTATTAAATTTTGTATATGGTAATTTAATCACAGGAAACCAGTTTGGTTGGAGCAGTAGACATTAAAATTACAAGTCATGAATTATAAATGAATAGATGCTTGAAATGATGAAAAGAAATTTCGTATAATCTATGACGGATTTCTCAATTGATTTGATTCAATTGCTTGAGGACAAGCAAGGGTTTAAGTGTGGGGGAATTTGATAGAGCCATTTTATACTCAATCTTTATAGTATGAATTGTGTTAATTTATTATTGATTTTATAGAAATCATAAGGAAATGATACTTAATTTTATTATGGTGATAAATCAGGTTAAATGGAGTCAAGAGTGTTAATTCAAGTAAATTAGAAAAGTCATCTACAATTTGGATCAAAGACAAGGATTTACACCACCGGAGGGAAGTATATGGGCGTGTATTTGAAGTACACGGCCGTGTACTTGGTTTGGAATCAATAGAAAGATACACGGTTGAAGTACATGGCCGTGTATCTATCTTGAAGAACCAACAGAAAGATATATGGTTGAAGTACACGGCCTTGTAATTGTCTTGAAGAATCAACAAAGGGAGGCACGGTTTGTGATCTAGCCGTGGTAGAAACCGTGCCATACACTGACATGAGGAGGAAATGTGGACTATCAACAGAGAGAGGCACGGCTTGTAATCTAGCCGTGGTGGAAGCCGTGCCATACACTAAACAAGAATAAGAAATTGCGGAACATCGACCAGAGGAAGGCACGTCTTGAGATCTGGCCGTGGTGGAAGCCGTGGCATACACTGAACAAGGATAATGATATGTGAATTATCAATAGAGGAAGGCACGGCTTGAAATCTGGTCGTGTTTGTGGGCGTGCTAGGCGAACGATTATTCACTTCTCGAGATTTACTTGAAAAAGGAAAGATATTTTTGTATCTTGCTAGCTAAAGATCCTTTGCCATTCTCTTAACAATATAAATAGAACCAACCTTAGAGGAAAAAGGGATTCTTTTGGAGACTTTTTGACAAGGAAGGAAGAAGGAGAGGGAAAGCAAGGGACACCGGCAACAAAGACTTTTTCATGTTTTTTTCTTTTAACTTTCGTTTTGAGGATGAACATGTGTAGCTAAGCAAATTGTCTAGCCAAAGGATCATTGAAGTTTAATTCTTCACGGATTGTGAGATCTAATTGAGTTACTTTTATTCTACTCTTTGTTTTCGGATATTTATATATCTTCTGGAAGTTTTGTCAATATTATCTTTGTTGATTGGTATGAATTAGAGCTCTTCTACTCAATTAGCAAGTTAATATATTGTCAACTAGTATGTCAAATCCGTAATTGTTTGATAGTTCTAGTTTCGGTGACACAACAACATGTTTGATTATAAAATAGATAGTCGAATTCATGTTATGGAGATATATGATCTTGTTTAAATAAGTTATCTTATAATCTATTGGCATGAATTGGTAGTCTCTCTTGTTTTTAGTGCTATTGATAGATTAAATCCTAAGAGCTTGTTTAGGGTTGTCTAATCAATAAGAGAAATAATCAAAGAGCGTGTTTTGATTATCAAGGAAGTAAGGAGGGATAGGTTATTAGAGCTTGTTAATAACCATAACCAATTTATCTTGGATAAAGGATAGGAAATATTTGCATCAATGATCAATTCTTAGAATTAAACTATCTTGATTCCTTTAGCTAGGCTTTTATCAATATTCGATTTTATTATCTGATTTCAATATTATTTTGATTCACAAACAAAACCCCCCATTCTTCTTTTCCTTTCTAATCTCTTTTAATAGAAATATCTTTAACCAATCCCTGTGGATACGACCCTACTCATTACTATACACAAATCATATAATCGTCTAGGAGTAGGTTTTATTTTTGTTGGATTCGACACCCATCAATCTCCTAGATAGCATCTAGTATGAAATATATTCTCTCTTTGCACCTCCTCTTCTTCCTTCACTTGCACATTCAACACTCGCTTCAGTACTGCCACTAGCCTTCCCATTGCAGGCTCCTCATCATCACTAGCATCCTCTAATGGAGGCATATCATCTTCTTCACTATCCCCCTCAGTCTCATGCTCTCCATCATCACGCAAAATCATCACACGCCTATTTGGACATTGACTAGCAATGTGGCCTCTACCTTGGCATTTAAAACATCTAATGTCACGATTTTTAGAAGTAGAAGATTCAGGGCTACCTTGGTTACCAGGAGTAGAACCCGCTTGCCTCAGCTCCTCTTTTGGTTTGGTGGGTAAAGGCTTTTCTTCTTTCTTCCATTGGTTGGTCTTCCAAGTGGATGAACCATTACCCTGCGAAAACCGTGCATTACTACTACCTTTCCTCTTATGCTGGTTGTCAACCTTTATAGCCATGTGAACCATATTCTCCAATTCCACATAATGCTGCAATTCAACCACATTTTGGATTTCTCTATTCAACCCAGCAAGAAACCTAGCCATTGTAGCCTCTCTATCCTCCTCTACATTCGCCCTAATCATAGTCACTTCCATCTCCTTGAAATACTCATCTACACTTCGGCTTCCCTGCCTCAGAGTTTGCAACTTGTTGTGCAATTCACGATAGTAATACGCAGGCACAAACCACTTCTTCATCACTCTTTTCATCTCTTCCCAAGACTCAATAGGTGGCTCGCCACTTCTTCTCCTATTCAACATTAGTTGATCCCACCACACTATAGCATAATCCGAAAACTCAATGGCAGCAAGTTTTACTTTCTTTCTCCCACTATAGTTGTGACAATCAAACACCATCTTTACCTTCTTCTCCCACTCTAAATACACCTCGGGATCATTCTTCCCTTAGAAAGGAGGAATCTTCATCTTTATGCTACTCAATTGATCATCCTCTCTATTCCTATCTCCTCTATCTTCCCAATCCCTAATTCCTTTATTCCGACCACTATAACCTCTATAACTCCCGACAGAAGGCTCATCAAAGTCATCATCCAACATTTCATCTCCACCCCTCGGTACTCTCCTAGAACGACTCTCCCTCTTACGTCCTTAGAGTACGTTTGTGGATTGCTCTAGTCTTTGCTCTACCGTCTCATGAATTTGTTCCATTCCCTCTTAGAACATCCTCTTCATCTCACCCCTCAATGCCTCAATTACTAACCTAGCATAAAACCTTCCCCTCTCACCTTCAAGAGAATGTTGTCTCGACATTGTTCCTGCAGAAAAGACTAGTACTAACACAAATATATATAAAATTAAACCTCACGATACACTCCCTTACGTGTTGCACTCAAAGGATGATATCACACAGTCACTCGTGTATTCTCACAAACAATGATGATATCAACTCGCCAATTCCTCTTCTCAATTCTCTTGGAACTAACCCAAACTACACCAATTCCCTTTCGTAGAATTAAAAAAAAAAAATCTAGGGTTCGTTAATTTTCCTCTATTTTTTCTATCCGAATATTTTTTTTCTCCGTTTTTGCTTTTGATCACGTTTCTCTTGTCTTTCTTTTCTTTTCTCTTTTTTTTTTTGTCGTGATTTTTACTCTGTTTTGTTTTTTTAACAATCGACTAGTAGATACTACACTATCAAAAGACAATTAATATTACGAAATTGAATGCTAACAATGGATATGAACGATTGGAGTTAGGATTTTGATATTACTTTCCTCAAACCGAACTGATGTTTTGACAAACCTAAGCTTTGATACCAAACTGATATGAACTACGCCAACCCGTGACGAAACCCAATACCAATACGTTCGGAAATTCGTTACCTACGATGCCAAACACCTAAAGTGGAAACCGCGACCCGTTGTCTATAAGCGAGACAAGAACCTTGGTATAATGTGAAGACGCCATAATCGGGATGAAAGACCGATTGATAAGTCGGGATGAATGCCACGGAAATTAATCCGATAAGTTCTAGTTAGTTCTTGAAGAACCAAGAGAGGAGCCTCTCGAAGATGTTTAATGTTCTAAGATGTATGTCCTATCTCTGTATTCTAACCCTAAGAGCTTATATTAGGGTTTACAATGCGTAACATTAAAGCCCAAAATGACATAACTTAGATAAGTTACGTAAAAACACGAAAACAGAACAAGAAAGCCGGCGGTGTAAACATAAAGGCCGACGGCGTTGGAATGAAGGCCGGCGGCCTTGAGCCGGCCTTGAAGAGATACATGGCCATGTACTTCTAGACGTGTATCTTTTTGTGGATTTGCTTGACTCCATACACGGCCGTGCCTTTTAGCCATGTGTCTGGTCTTGTATGATTCTGTGCAATCTTGAGATTCCTACACGGCCGTACCTTGAAAATACAGCCCTCTTCATCCCGTATCCGGTGTGACTTGTACAAGAGCAAGGGTCTTCCCATGGTTGTCCCAATCCATTCCAACTTCATGATGGCTCCAATCCTTTCCGGCTTCATGGACATCCTTTATCAACCCGTTAAGTGCTTCCTTGAGTCGTTTCGCTCGACTTCTTGTGATCGGTCCAGGTGGCACTTCAAGAGGATCCACATTCCTTCTTCCGACTCGACTCTCATCATGGATCTCATCACATGGACTCATGCTTTCTCTCACGTACCCCTTCTCCATTAATTCATCGACCTGCCTTTGGAGTTCCTTTGTCTCCTCTGGATTGCTCCTATAAGCCGGTTTGTTTGGAATCGATGCTCCGAGTACTAGGTCAATCTGGTGCTCAATACCACGAATAGGTGGTAATCCCTTTGGAATCTCCTCAGGGAAGACATCTTTAAAGTCTTGCACAATAGACACAACCATACTAGGCAAAGAGTTAAATAGTTCGTTAGCATTCAAACAAGTTTCCTTAAAAACCAGTAACAACATAGGTTGCTTCATCACTAACGCTCTCCTCACTACACTCGCTCTTACTACACAACTCTCCTTTTGCAAGGCTACACTCTCCTTTTCACTCACCACCAAAGTTGATCCCCTTCAACTTGGTCTCTCACACTCTTTCCAGCCTTCCTCTCTTTTTCCTTTTGATATCGACTTTTGTGTTCCTTTTCTTTCTTGTTGTCTTTTGCTCTCTCACTCTCCCTCTGTTTTTCACTCACCTTATATTTTGCAAGACTTTTGTAGCTGCAACTGATCCTCATACACCTGTTTAGGTGTTAAAGGTTTAAGATTAAAGCTTTTCCCTTGGTGAACAAGCGTATACTTGTTAGAAAAGCCATCATGAACAACCTTCCTATCAAATTGCCATGGCCTCCCCAACAACACATGATACGCTTGCATCGGCACTACATCGCATAACACCTCATCCTCATACCTACTGATGCGAAAAGCAATCAAGGCTTGCTTACTCACCTTGGTCTCGCCACTATCATTTAGCCACTACAATTTATATGGACTAGGGTGTTTAGTAGTGTTGAGTCCCAGCCTCTCAACAATAAAAGTACTCACCACTTTAGTGCAACTCCCTCCATCAATGATCAAACTGCAAATATGATCACTTAGATAATATGTAGTATGAAAGATATTCTCTCATTGCACCTCCTCTTCTTCCTTCACCTGCACATTCAAAGCTCTCTTCACTACTGCCACTAACCTCCCTACTGCAGGCTCCTCATCATCACTAGCGTCCTCTAATGGAGGCATATCATCCTCTTCACTATCCCCCTCAGTCTCATACTCACCATCATCACGTAGAATCATAACACGCCTATTCGGACATTGACTAGCAATATAGCCTCTACCTTAGCATTTAAAACATCTAATGTCACGTTTTCTAGGAGTAGAAGAATCAGGTTTACCTTGGTTACCAGGAGTAGAATCCGCTTGCCTCTACTCTCCTTTTGGTTTGGTGGGTAAAGGCTTTTCTTCCTTCTTCCATTGGTTAGTCTTCCAGGCGGATGAACCAGCACCCTGTTGAAACCGTGCAGTATTACTACCTTTCCTCTTGTGCTGGTTCTCAACCTTTATAGCCATATGTACCATATCTTCCAATTCTACATAATGCTGCAATTCCACGACATTTTGAATTTCTCTATTCAATCCAACAAGAAACCTAACCATGGTAACCTCTCTATCCTCCTCTACATTCGCCCTAATCATAGTAACTTCCATCTCCTTGAAATACTCATCCACACTTCGGCTTCCCTGCCTAAGAGTTTGCAATGTGTTGTGTAATTCACGATAGTAATATGCAGGCACAAATCGCTTCTTCATCACCCTCTTCATCTCTTCCCACGACTTAATAGGTGGTTCGCCATTCCTTTTTCGATTCAACATTAGTTGATCCCACCACACTATGGCATAATCCGAGAATTCAATGGCAGCAAGTTTCACTTTCTTTCTCCCACTATAGTTGTGACAATCAAACACCATCTCTACCTTTTTCTCCCACTCTAAGTACGCCTTGGGATCATTCTTCCCTTAGAAAGGAGGAATCTTCATCTTTATACTACTCAGTTGATTATCCTCTCTATTCTTATCTCCTCTATCTTCCCAATCCCTAGTTCCACTATTCCTACCACTATAACTTCTATAACTCCCGACAGAAGGTTCATCAAATTCATCATCAGACATTCCACTCCACCCCTTTGTACTCTCCTAGAACAACTTTCCCTCTTACACCCTTGGAAGACGTTTTTAGATTGCTCTAGTCTTTGTTCCACCGTCTCATGAATTTGTTTCATGCCCTCCTGAAACATCCTCTTCATCTCACCCCTCAACGCCTCAATCACTAACCTAGCATCAAACCTTCCCCTCTCACTTTCAGGAGAATGTTGCCTCGACATAGTTCCTACAGAAAAAAGATTAGTACTAACACAAATATATATATGATTAAGCCTCACGATACACTCCCTTACGTGATTCGCTCAAATGATGATATCACACAGTCACTTGTGTATTCTCACAAGCAATAATGATATCAATTCGCCAATTCCTCTTCTTAATTCTCTTGGAACTAACCCAAACTATACCAATTCCCTTCCATATAATTCAAAACAACTCCAGGGCTCGAAATTTTTCCTCTTTTTCTTTCCGATCTTTTTTTGTTGCCTTTGTTTATTTCTCTTGATCACGTTCCTTTGTTTTTTTTTTTTTTTTTTTGTAACAAAGTTGAATAGTAGGTACTACACTTTTCAATAGACAATTAACACTATGAAATTGAATATGAACAATTGATATGAACGATTGGAGTTAGGGTTTTGATATTACCTTCCTCAAACCGAACTGATGGTTTAACAAACTTAGGCTCTGATACCAAACTGATACGAACCACGCCAACGTATAACGAAACCCAATACCAATATGTTTGGAATTGCTACCCAAGATGCCAAACAATCGAGTGGAAACCGTAACCTGTTGCCTATAAGTGAGACAAGAACTTGGTATATTATGTAGACGCCACAATCGGGATGAAAGACCGATTGATAAGTCAGGATGAACGCCACAGAAGAAAATTCGATAAGTTCTAGAGTAGTTCTTTAAAGAACCAAGAGAGGAATTCTCTCAAAAGTGTTTTCAAACTTGTATGTTGTATATTCTATATTCTAGCTGTTCTAACCCTAGGAGTTTTATAGTAGGGTTTACAATTCGTAACAATAAAGGTCCAAAATGACATAACATCATTAAGTTGCGTAAAAATAACAAAACAAGGACGTAAAGGCCGGCAGCGTTGAAATGAAAGCCGGCGGCCTTGGAGCCGGCGTAAGCATATACACGACTGTGTACTTCTAGTCGTGTATCTTTCTATGAAAATTCTTACACCATACACGGCCGTGCCTTTGAACCGTGTATACAATCGTGTATGATTCTGTGTAACCTCCAGACTCCTACACGGCCGTGCCTTGTAAAGACACGCCCTCTTCAACCTGTATCCGTTATGACTTGTACAAGAGTAAGGGCATTCCCATGGTTATTCCAATCCTTTCCAACTTCATGATTGCTCCAATCCTTTCCGGCTTCATGGACATCCTTTATCAACCCGTTAAGTGCTTCCTTGAATCGTTACGCTCGATTTCTTGTGAATGGTCCAGGTGGCACTTCAAGAAGATCCACATGCCATCTTCTGGCTTGACTCCCATCATGGATCTCATCAACTGTCAATCAACCACTCAAGTTTGAGCTACAGTCCTCATTTCTCGTCACCACTATGCCATGTCACTCAAACGTCAAACAAACCACTCAAGATTGATTTACAATTACCATTCCTTAACACCTCTGTGTCATTTCATCTCTCATGTGTTCAGTTTTACACATTCAAAAGTTAAGTAGGGTAGCCATATATATATCCCTTCCAAGACCTGAAATACTTCCATATATAAGAATATATATATATATATATATAGATTTATAAATGTGTTTTTAACTAAAGGATAAGTTTGTTAAATATTTTTCCTCGTGTACTCAAGAAAAGTAAGTGGTTATAATTATTACATTGAAAAATAAAGACTTTCATTTATGATTTGTATAATTATAGGTATAAATATAACCTAAATAAATATAGTAGGAAAATTGTTTCGTCCAAGCATATATATATGTATTCAGAATTAGATTATATATATATATATATACATAATGATACATAGTTTCTTTCATATGTCTATGCGTAAACACCAACTGTGCATATATATATATAGAAAAAGTTAAGTTTACATCTATTAAGTTTAAGAAAACAAAACTAAATTTGGATTTTAACTCTGTAATGATAGCATTAGCAAAATAGGGCAAGATGTTATCGTCAAGATAGTGATATCTATCCTTAACCCATTCTATTCTTTATATTGTTACAATATTATTTATCCCTAATTGATGAGATCCATGATGGGAGTCAAGCTAGAAGATGGCATGTGGATCCTCATGAAGTGCCACCTGGACCGATCACAAGAACTCGAGCGAAACGATTAAAGGAAGCACTTGATGGGTTGATAAAGGATGTCCATGAAGTTGGAAAGGATTGGAGCAATCATGAAGCTGGAATGGATTGGAACAACCATGGGAATACCCTTGCTCTTGTACAAGTCATAACGGATACGGGTTGAAGAGGGCGTACCTTTACAAGGCACGGCCGTGTAGGAGTTTGGAGGTTACACAGAATCATATATGGTCGTATACACGGTTCAAAGGCACGGCCGTGTATGGTGTCAAGAATTTCCATAGAAAGATACATGACTAGAAGTATATGGTCGTGTATATATCCAACGCCGGCTCTAAGGCCGCCGGCCTTCACTCATACGCCGCGGGCCTTTACGTCCCTGTTTTGTTATTTTTATGCAACTTAATGATGTTATGTCGTTTTGGGCCTTTATTGTTACAAATTGTAAACCCTACTATAAAACTCCTAGGGTTTAGAACAGCTGCAACATAGAATATACAACATACAAGTTTGAAAACACTTTTTGAGAGAATTCCTCTCTTGGTTCTTTAAAGAACTACTCTAGAACTTATTGGATTTTCTTCCGTGGCGTTCATCCTAACTTATCAATCGGTCTTTCATCCCGATTGTGGCTTCTACATAATATACCAAGGTTCTTGTCTCACTTATAGGCAACGGGTCGCGGTTTCCACTCGATTGTTTGGCATCTTGGGTAGCAATTCCGAACGTATTGGTATTGGGTTTTGTCACATGTTGGTGTGGTTCGTATCAGTTTGGTATCAGAGCCTAGGTTTGTTAAACCATCAGTTCGGTTTGAGGAAGGTAACATAAAAAATCTAACTCCAATCATTCATATCAATTGTTCGTATTCAATTTCATAGTGTTAATTGTCTATTGAAAGTGTAGTACCTACTATTCAATTTTGTTACAAAAAAAAAAAGGAAGAATCACGAAAAAAAAAAAAAGGAACGTGATCAAGAGCAATAAACAAAGGCAACAAAAAAAAAATCTAAAAGAAAAAGAGGAAAATTTTGAGCCTTAGAGTTCTATTCTCTAGTTGAATTCTACGGAAGGGAATTGGTATAGTTTGGGTTAGTTCCAAGAAAATTGAGAAGAGGAATTGGTGAATTGGTATCATTATTGCTTGTGAGAATACATGAGTGACTGTGTGATATCATCACTTGAGCGAAACACGTAAGGGAGTGTATCGTGAGGCTTAATCATATATATATTTGTGTTCGTGCTAACCTTTTCTCTACAGGAACTATGTCGAGGCAATATTCTCCTGAAAGTGAGAGGGGAAGGTTTGATGCTAGGTTAGTGATTGAGGCATTGAGGGGTGAGATGAAGAGGATGTTTCAGGAGGGCATGGAACAAATTCATGAGATGGTGGAACAAAGACTAGAGCAATCTAAAAACGTCTTCCAAGGGCGTAAGAGGGAGAGTTGTTCTAGGAGAGTACAAAGTGATACGAACCACACCAACTCGTGACGAAACCCAATACCAATACGTTCGGAAATTCATTGCCTAAGACGCCCAAACACCTAAAGTGGAAAACCGCGACCCATTGTCTATAAGCGAGACAAGAACCTTGGTATAAAAGTGAAGACGCCACAATCGGGATGGAAAACCGATTGATAAGTCGGGATGAACGCCACAGAAATCAATCCGATAAGTTCGAATTAAGTTCTTGAAGAACCAAGAGAGGTGCCTCTCATAAGTGTTTAATGTTCAATGATGTCTAATCTCAAATGTTCTAAATCCTAGGAGCTTTTATACTAGGGTTACAATTCGTGTAAAAAACAAGTCCAAAACGACGTAGTTTAGTTAAGTGACATAAAAACCCGAAACAGAACAAGCTGGCCGACAGGGGATACACGGCCTGTGTACACGCCCGTGTACTTTGGCCGTGTAGTTGTCTGTGCAACTTCTGGCAACATACACGCCCGTGTACTTTGACCGTGTATCTGTCTGTGCAACTTTTGGCAACATACACGCCCGTGTACTTTAGCCGTGTATCTTTCTGTGGATTTGCTTGACTCCATACACGGCCGTGCCTTTTAACCGTGTATCTAGCCGTGTATGATTCTAGGCAATCTTGAGAGTCCTACACGGCCGTGCCTTGAAAGTACACGCCCTCTTCAACCCGTGTCCGGTGTGACTTGTATAAGAGCAAGGGTCTTCCTATGGTTGTTCCAATCCATTCCAACTTCATGATTGCCCCAATCCTTCCCGGCTTCATGGACATCCTTTATCAACCCGTTAAGTGCTTCCTTGAGTCGTTTCGCTCGACTTCTTGTGATCGGTCCAGGCGGCACTTCAAGAGGATCTACATTCCTTCTTCCGGCTTGACTCTCATCATGGATGTCATCATTCCCCTCCTCTTGAAAAGGATTTGTCCTCAAATCGTCACCTACATCAAAAGGACTCAGATCAGTAACATTAAATGTGGCACTTACTTGATACTCACCAGGCAAATCTATCTTGTATGCATTGTCGTTGATGCGCTCAAGAACTTGAAATGGTCCATCGCCTCTAGGAAGTAGTTTAAATCGACGCTGCATAGGAAACCGCTCTTTGCGCATGTCCACCCAAACCCAATCGCCAGGTTCAAAAACAGCTTGTCGACGACCCTTGTTGGCTTGTTTCACATACTACTCTGTTCGTCGCTCAATGTTCAGCCTTGCCTTTTCATGGATCTGTTGAACAAATTCAGCCTTCTTTTTGCCATCTAAATTAACATACTCAGAAATAGGCAAAGGTGATAAATCTAAAGGAGTTAGTGGATTAAAACCATACACAATTTCGAAAGGAGAAAATTTAGTAGCAGAATGCACTATACGGTTATAAGCAAATTCAACATGCGACAAACAATCCTCCCAACTTTTAATATTCTTTTTAATTACAGCCCTCAACAAAGTAGATAAAGTTCGATTCACTACCTCAGTTTGACCATCAGTCTGTGGATGACAAGTAGTAGAAAACAATAACTTAGTTCCTAACTTAGCCCACAAAGTCTTCCAAAAGTAGCTTAAGAACTTAGCATCCCTATCTGATACAATTGTTCTAGGCATGCCATGCAACCGCACAACTTCCCTAAAGAATAAATTAGCAATATTACAAGCATCATCCGTTTTGTGACAAGGAATGAAATGTGCCATTTTAGAAAACCTATCAACAACTACAAAAACAGAATCCCGGCCATGTCTAGACCTGGGTAATCCTAACACAAAATCCATAGAAATATCTACCCAAGGCTCATGAGGAAAGGGAAGTGGGGTGTAAAGTCCTTGAGGTTGGACTTTAGATTTCGCTTGCTTACATGTGACACATCGCTCACAAATTCTCTCAACATCTCATTTCATGTGAGGCCAATAGAAGTGTTCCTGCAATATCCCTAATGTTTTTGCTACTCCAAAGTGTCCCATTAAACCTCCTCCATGAGACTCCCTGACAAGTAATTCTCTTAAAGAACACATTGGAATGCACAGTTTACTCTCCCTAAACAAGAATCCATCATGTTTATAAAATTTTCCATGCCCACTCTTCTCACATTGCACATACTCCTCACAAAAATCTCGATCAGCAGCATATAATTCCTTAATGTGCTCAAAACCAAGCAGTCTAGAACTAAGAGTAGAGATAAGAGTATACCTTCTTGAAAGTGCATCAGCAACTACATTCTCTTTACCTTGCTTGTAGTGGATGACATATGGAAATGTTTCAATAAACTCCACCCAACGAGCATGCCTTTTGTTCAGCTTGTGTTGCCCCTTCAAATACTTCAAGGATTCATGATCAGTGTGGATCACGAACTCTTTTGGCCAAAGGTAGTGTTGCCACGTCTCCAAGGCTCGAACCAATGCATATAGCTCTTTGTCGTAAGTAGGGTAATTCAAGGTTGCCCCACTTAGCTTCTCACTAAAGAATGCAATCGGTCTTCTCTCCTGCATAAGCACTACCCCAATACCTAATCCTGAAGCATCACATTCAATTTCAAACCTTTTAGTAAAGTTAGGTAAAGCAAGTAATGGTGCTTGAGTCAACTTATTTTTAAGCGTCTGAAAGGCCTTCTCTTGTTGCTCTCCCCAACTGAACCCCACGTTCTTCTTAATCACCTCAATAAGTAGTGCTGCAATGGTGCTAAAATCCTTCACAAATCTCCTGTAAAAGCTCGCTAGTCCATGGAAACTCCGCACATTACTTACATTGGTTGGACTAGGCCATTCTTGGATCGCACGCACCTTTTCTTCATCAACCTGTATTCCCTGCGCACTAACAACAAAACCAAGAAACACAAGTTTGTCTGTGCAAAAAGTGCACTTCTTGAGGTTAGCATATAATTGTTCCTGTCGAAGCACTTCTAAAACATCCCTCAAGTGTGACATATGATCTTCCAAATTTTTGTTGTAAATAAGAATGTCATCAAAATAGACAACCACAAATTTTCCAATAAATGTCCTCAGAACATGGTTCATAAGTCTCATAAACGTACTAGGTGCATTAGTTAACCCGAAAGGCATTACTAACCACTCATACAATCCATATTTTGTCTTAAATGCAGTCTTCCATTCAGCACCTTCTCTCATTCTAATTTGGTGATATCCACTTTTCAGATCAATTTTAGAAAAGACACTAGACCCATGTAACTCATCTAACATATCATCTAAGCGAGGAATGGGATGACGATACTTTACCGTGATGTTGTTGATAGCGCGACAGTCAACACACATTCTCCATGTCCCATCCTTCTTAGGCACCAAAATCACCGGCACTGCACATGGACTCATGCTCTCTCTCACGTACCCCTTCTCCATTAATTCATCGACCTACCTTTGGAGTTCCTTTGTCTCCTCCGGATTGCTCCTGTAAGCTGGCTTGTTTGGAATTGATGCTCCGGGTACAAGGTCAATCTGGAGCTCAATACCTCGAACAGGTGGTAATCCCTTTGGAATCTCCTCAGGAAAGACATCTTCAAAGTCCTGCACAAGAGACACAACCACACTAGGCAAAGAGTTAGATAAGTCGTTAGTAGTCGAACATGTTTCCTTAAAAACCAGCAACAACATAGGTTGCCTCATCACTAACGCTCTCCTTACTACACTCGCTCTTGCCATACAACTCTCCTTTTGCAAGGCTGCCCTCTCCTTTTCACTCACCACCAAAGTTGATTCCCCTTCAACTTGGCCTCTCACACTCTTTCCAGCCTTCCTCTCCTTTTCCTTTTGATCTTGACTTTTATATTTTTTTTTCTTCTCATTGTCTTTTGCTCTCTCACTCTCACTCTGTTTTTCACTCACCTTATGTTTTGCAAAAGACTGTTGTAGCTGCAATTGGTCCTCATACACTTGTTTAGGTGTTAAAGGTTTAAGGTTAAAAGTTTTTCCTTGGTGAACAAGCGTATACTTGTTAGAAAAGCCATCATGAACAACCTTCCTATCAAATTGCCATGGCCTCCCAACAACACATGACATGCTTGCATTAGCACTACATCACATAACACCTCATCCTCATACCTACCAATGCGAAAACCAATCAAGGCTTGCTTACTCACCTTAGTCTCACCACTATCATTCAACCACTGCAATTTATATGGACTAGGGTATCTAACAGTTTTGAGCCCCAGCCTCTCAACAATAAAATTGCTCACTACATTGGTGCAACTCCCTCCATCAATGATCAAACTACAAATGTGATCTCCTAAATAACATCTAGTATGAAATATATTTTCTCTTTGCACCTCCTCTTCTTCCTTCACCTGCACATTCAGCGCTCGCTTCACTACTGCCACTAGCCTTCCCATTGCAAGCTCCTCATCATCACTAACATCCTCTAATGGTGGCATATCATCTTCTTCACTATCCCCCTCAGTCTCATACTCACCATCATCACGCAAAATCATCACACGCCTATTTGGACATTGACTAGCAATATGGCCTCTACCTTGACATTTAAAGCATCTAATGTCACGATTTCTAGAAGTAGAAGATTCAGGGTTACCTTGATTACCAGGAGTAGAACCTGCTTGCCTCAGCTCCCCTTTTGGTTTGGTAGGTAAAGGCTTTTCTTCCTTCTTCCATTGATTAGTCTTCCAAGTGGATGAACCATTACCCTGTTGAAATCGTGCACTACTACTACCCTTCAGCTTGTGCTGGTTCTCAACCTTTATAGCCATGTGAACCATATCCTCCAATTCTACATAATGCTGCAATTCAACCACATTTTGGATTTCTCTATTCAACCCAGCAAGGAATCTAGCCATTGTAGCCTCTCTATCCTCTTCTACATTCGCCCTAATCATAGTGACTTCCATCTCCTTGAAGTACTCATCTACACTTCGGCTTCCCTGCCTCAGAGTTTGCAACTTGTTGTGCAATTCACGATAGTAATACGCAGGTATAAACCGCTTTCTCATCACTCTTTTCATCTCTTCCCAAAACTCAATAGGTGCCTCGCCACTCCTTCTTTTATTCAACATTAATTGATCCCACCACACTATAGCATAATCTGAAAATTCAATGGCAGCAAGTTTCACCTTCTTTCTCCCACTATAGTTGTGACAATCAAACACCATCTCCACCTTTTTCTCCCATTCTAAATACGCCTCGGGATCATTCTTCCCTTGGAAAGGAGGAATCTTCATCTTTATGCTACTCAATTGATCATCCTCTCTATTCCTATCTCCTCTATCTTCCCAATCTCTAGACCCTCTATTCCGACCACTATAACCTCTATAACTCCCAACAGAAGGCTCATCAAAGTCATCACCCGACATTTCATCTCCACCCCTTGGTACTCTCCTAGAACGACTCTCCCTCTTATGCCCTTGGAATAAGTTTGTGGATTGCTCTAGTCTTTGCTCCACCGTCTCATGAATTTGTTCAATTCCTTCTTGGAACATCCTCTTCATTTCTTCCCTCAACGCCTCAATTACTAACCTAGCATCAAACCTTCCCCTCTCACCTTCCGGAGAATGTTGTCTCGACATAGTTCCTGCAGAAAAGATTAGTACAACAAATATATATATATGATCAAACCTCACGATACACTCCCTTACGTGTTTCGCTCAAATGATGATATCACACAGTCACTCGTGTATTCTCACAAACAACGATGATATCACTCACCAATTTCCTCTTCTTAATTCTCTTGGAACTAACCCGAACTACATCAATTTCCTTCCGTAGAATTCAAAACCAACTCTAGGGTTCGTAAAATTTTCCTCTATTTTTCTATCCGAATTTTTTTTTTGTCTCTGTTTTTTTTTTTTTGGCTTTTGATCACGTTTCTCTTTTCTTTTCTTTTCCCTTCTTTTTTTTTTGGTCGTGATTTTTACTCTTTTTTTTTTTTTTTACAATCGACTAGTAAATACTACACTATCAAAAGACAATTAATATTGCGAAATTGAACACGATAATTGATATGAACGATTGGAGTTAGGGTTTTTGATATTACCTTCCTCAACCGAACTTGATGTTTTGACAAACCTAAGCTCTGATACCAAACTGAAACGAACCACGCCAACTCGTGACGAAACCCAATACCAATACGTTCGGAAATTCGTTGCCTAAGACGCCCAAACACCTAAAGTGGAAAACCGCGACCCGTTGTCTATAAGCGAGACAAGAACCTTGGTATAAAAGTGAAGACGCCACAATCGGGATGGAAAACCGATTGATAAGTCGGGATGAACGCCACGGAAATCAATCCGATAAGTTCGAATTAAGTTCTTGAAGAACCAAGAGAGGTGCCTCTCATAAGTGTTTAATGTTCAATGATGTCTAATCTCAAATGTTCTAAACCCTAGGAGCTTTTATACTAGGGTTACAATTCGTGTAAAAAACAAGTCCAAAACGACGTAGTTTAGTTAAGTGACATAAAAACGCGAAACAGAACAAGCTGGCCGACAGGGGATACACGGCCTGTGTACACGCCCGTGTACTTTGGCCGTTTACTTGTCTGTGCAACTTCTGGCAACATACACGCCCGTGTACTTTGACCGTGTATCTGTCTGTGCAACTTCTGGCAACATACACGCCCGTGTACTTTAGCCGTGTATCTTTCTGTGGATTTGCTTGACTCCATACACGGCCGTGCCTTTTAACCATGTATCTAGCCGTGTATGATTCTAGGCAATCTTGAGAGTCCTACACGGTCGTGCCTTGAAAGTACACGCCCTTTTCAACCCGTGTCCGGTGTGACTTGTATAAGAGCAAGGGTCTTCCTATGGTTGTTCCAATCCATTCCAACTTCATGATTGCCCCAATCCTTCCCGGCTTCATGGACATCCTTTATCAACCCGTTAAGTGCTTCCTTGAGTCGTTTCGCTCGACTTCTTGTGATCGGTCCAGGCGGCACTTCAAGAGGATCTACATTCCTTCTTCCGGCTTGACTCTCATCATGGATCTCATCACAAAGGGGTGGAGATGAAATGTCTGATGATGAATTTGATGAACCTTCTATCGAGAGTTATAGATTTTATAGTGGTAGGAATAGAGGAACTAGGGATTGGGAAGATAGAGGAGATAGGAAAAGAGAGAATATCTTTCATACTAGATGTTATCTAGGTGATCATATTTGCAGTTTGATCATTGATGGAGGAAGTTGCACTAATGTGGTGAGTACTTTTATTGTCGAGAGGCTGGGACTCAAGACTACTAAACACCCTAGTCCATATAAATTGCAGTGGCTGAATGATAGTGGCGAGACTAAGGTGAGTAAGCAAGCCTTGATTGCTTTTCGTATCGGTAGGTATGAGGATGAGGTGTTATGCGATGTAGTGCCAATGCAAGCATGTCATGTGTTGTTGGGGAGGACATGGCAATTTGATAGGAAGGTTGTTCATGATGGCTTTTCTAACAAGTATACGCTTGTTCACCAAGGGAAAAGCTTTAATCTTAAACCCTTAACACCTAAACAGGTGTATGAGGATCAATTGCAGCTACAACAGTCTTTTGCAAAATATAAGGTGAGTGAAAAACAAAGGGAGAGTGAGAGAGCAAAAGACAATGAGAAAGAAAAGGAACACAAAATTCGATATCAAAAGGAAAAAAGAGAGGAAGGCTAGAAAGAGTATGAGAGACCAAGTTGAAGGGGGATCAACTTTGGTGGTGAGTGAAAAGGAGAGTGCAGGCTTGCGAAAGGAGAATTGTGTGACAAGAGCGAGTGTAGTGAGGAGAGCGTTAGTGATGATGCAACCTATGTTGTTGCTGGTTTTTAAGGAAACTTATTTGAATACTAACGAACTATTTAACTCTTTGCCTAGTGTGGTTGTATCTATTGTGCAGGACTTTGAAGATGTCTTCCCTAAGGAGGTTCCAAAGGGATTACCACCTATTCGTGGTATTGAGCACCAGATTGACCTTGTACCCGGAGCATCGATTCCAAACAAACCGGCTTATAGGAGCAATCTAGAGGAGACAAAGGAACTCCATTGGCAGGTCGATGAATTGGTGGAGAAGGGGTACGTGAGAGAAAGCATGAGCCCATGTGTAGTGCCTGTGATTTCGGTGCCTAAGAAGGATGGGTCATGGAGAATGTGTGTTGACTGCCGCGCCATCAACAACATCACGGTAAAGTATCGTCATCCCATTCCTCGCCTAGACGACATGTTAGATGAGTTACATGGGTCTTGTGTCTTTTCCAAAATTGTTCTGAAAAGCGGATATCACCAAATTAGAATGAAAGAAGGTGATGAATGGAAAACCGCATTTAAGACAAAATATGGATTGTATGAGTGGTTAGTAATGCCTTTCGGTTTAACTAACGCACCTAGTACTTTTATGAGACTTATGAACCATGTTTTGAGGACTTTTATTAGCAAATTTGTGGTTGTCTATTTTGATGATATCCTCATTTACAACAAGAGTTTGGAGGACCATATATCTCACTTAAGGGATGTTTTAGAAGTGCTTCGAAAGGAGCAATTATATGCTAACCTCAAGAAGTGCACTTTTTGCACAAACAAAGTTGTGTTTCTTGGTTTTGTTGTTAGTGCACAGGGAATACAGGTTGATGAAGAAAAGATTCGTGTGATCCAAGAATGGCCTAGTCGAATTAATGTAGGTAATGTGCGGAGTTTCCATGGACTAGCGAGTTTTTACAGGAGATTTGTGAAGGATTTCAGCACCATTGCAGCACCACTTACTGAGGTAATTAAGAAGAACGTGGGGTTTAGATGGGGAGAGCAACAAGAGAAGGCATTTCAGACGCTTAAAAATAAGTTGACTCAGTCACCATTACTTGCTTTACCTATTTTCTCTAAAACGTTTGAAATTGAGTGTGATGCTTCAGGATTAGGTGTTGGAGCAGTGCTCATGCAAGAGAGAAGACCAATGCATTCTGCTACTAAGTTTACTCCTTTTGAAATTGTGTATGGTTTTAATCCACTAACTCCTTTGGATTTATAACCTCTGCCTATTTCTGAGTATATTAATCTAGATGGCAAGAAGAAAGCAGAATTTGTTAAACAGATCCATGAGAAAGCGAGGCTAAACATTGAGCGAAGAACAGAGCAGTATGTGAAACAAGCCAATAAGGGTCGTCGACAAGCTGTCTTTGAACCTAGAGACTGGGTTTAGGTTCACATGCGAAAAGAGCGGTTTCCTATGCAGCGTCGATCTAAACTACTTCCTAAGAGGCGATGGACCATTTCAAATTCTTGAACGCATCAATGATAATGCATACAAGATAGATTTACTAGGTGAATATCAAGTAAGTGCTACGTTTAATGTTACTGATCTGAGTCCTTTAGATGCAGGCGATGATTTGAGGACAAATCCTTTTCAAGAGGAGGGGAGTGATGAGATCCATGATGGGAGTCAAGCCAGAAGATGGCATGTGGATCCTCTTGAAGTGCCACCTGGACCGATCATAAGAACTCGAGCGAAACGATTAAAGGAAGCACTTAACGAGTTGATAAAGGATGTCCATGACGTCGAAAAGGATTGGAGCAATCATGAAGCTGGAATGGATTGGAATAACCATGGGAATGCCCTTGCTCTTGTACAAGTCATAAAGGATATGGGTTGAAGAGGGCGTATCTTTACAAGGCACGACCGTGTAGGAGTCCGGAGGTTACACATAATCATACACGGTCATATACATGGTTCAAAGGCACGGCCATGTATGGTGTTAAGAATTTCCACAGAAAGATACATGACTAGAAGTACACGGTCGTGTATATATCCAACGCCGGCTCCAAGGCCGCCGGCCTTTACGTCCCTATTTTGTTATTTTTACGTAACTTAATGATGTTATGTCGTTTTGGGCCTTTATATTTACGAATTGTAAACCCTACTATAAAACTCCTAGGGTTTAAAACAGCTAGAATATAGAATATACAACATACAAGTTTAAAACACTTTTGAGAAAATTCCTCTCTTGGTTCTTTAAAGAACTACTCTAGAACTTATCAGATTTTCTTCCGTGGCGTTCATCCCGACTTATCAATCGGTCTTTCATCCCGATTGTAGCGTCCACATAATATACCAAGGTTCTTGTCTCACTTATAGGCAACGGGTCACGGTTTCCACTCGATTGTTTGGCATTTTGGGTAGCAATTCCGAACGTATTGGTATTGGGTTTCGTCACACGTTGGCATGATTTGTATCACTAATTTACCTAATCACTAGTTTCTTCATATGACTTCCTTTCAAACTTCTTTACACTATTGTTTACTAAGGAAATAATAAAAATTACAACAATTGCAATCACAACCAAACAAGGAAAGACACATATACATCATACTAAGATCCAACATAACATATCAAACCAATCACAACATTGTAGCATATCATAAAGTTTCCTACTCACATGTTTATGGTCGTCATTGGTTATAATAGCCATCGACTGATTTTGATGCATGATCACTTTACCTTAACTATATCAATTACTTCATTTGGAGGAATTGCATGCAATATTCGGTCCTCAATTGCTAGAACAAGACCTTTAGTCAAGCTACTGCACTAATTGTTTGTATGCCACTGAACAACTTTCTTTGTAGGTCAATTCGCCTAGTTGAAAGAATTCTACTTACGATAGCTTCTACAAGGCCAACCTTCTTTTTCCTCCTTTGGTTTAGTTTGAAAAATTGAGAAGCTTTCCCACATTAGAAATAGAGTACCTAGCATATCAAGTATTATAGGATAATCTATCTGCTAGGTGTCCTCTAGCATATCCTCCTGTTCCTTAATCCAAGTACAAGGTTGTGGAGGGTACATGTTTGGAACCAAAAGTGATGGATAGACTGACCCATAGGAGACACATTAAAAGCAATTGACCTTATTCCATGTGAGGATGCTGGCATGTCAATCTCATAAGAGAGTATAATAGCAATAACATCAACCTCTCCCTCTCTAGTTAGACAATATAACTCTTTCAATTCATTTGGCATCAAAAGATTTATAAACTTTGTTAACATGTATGTACGAACTTATGGCCATGCTGGATGGCGTCTTTGTGTCCATAAGAGGCATTTTGATATGTCCTCTTCACCAAAGGGTAAGGTCTTCTCGATAGGGAGTAATGTTATCCTATCCCAATGCATAGAATCGTTATCACTTGTCCACCCATATTAACTAAACATGTAGTTGACAAACTGCTCCCAAACACAGTAGCAAGACCTTCTTAATGTACAACTGTTGAGATAAATTGCAATCTAGCAATATTATTGAGAGAACTTACTTTATTTCTATAATGTCAAGTATCACCATCCAATAAATCTAGCCTTCCTAATAGAATTTATCCCAATTGTCAATACTAGCGAAATACATGCTTCTTTGATTACAAGAGATATTCAACTTCTCCATCAAAATCCAGTCCCAAATCACATAACGATCTTCTCATACTTGCTACATGGGATAATATCATGAAACATTAAAATAACCATGGTGGGTTGGACAATGTACACAATAGGCACTTTGTAGGTGATACTTTTAGGGCATCCTCACCATAGATGAACTCTTTATATTTATGTTCCATCGAATTAACTTCGCTAGGATTGCTACCTTCAGTTCTATCTAACAACTTATTTGTTGGTTATTTCTCCACTAAATCTTCAGGTACAGCTACTATCATGGGGGTACTAGTTTGCTTCTCATACATATTTGTCCAAATCAAGGCTTTATCCTTCTTTAAGCCTTACGGATGATAACCATCAAGATGGGCTATCTTACATGTGAAAGAGTTGTTTCCAACCTCTTTGTCTAAAAATGGAATCTTCAACAATGATGTTATCACATCATATGCCTTCCGTCCTTCAATAAATTTGGCAAGGTCAATGCTACATCAACTTCTTAGCTTTCCTTTTACATCTAAGGATGCCCATTTCTTACTGTTGTGTTCCTGTTGATTTACACTCTTATCAATCATGAAGGAGAATGATGAATGGCTTATCTTTACTATTTTTGCAAGAACTTGAAATAATTCTTTCATGGGGACATTAGTAGAACATTTTTGCGCAAGGTCACCAACTATTACCTTAATAGAAAAGTGCTATAGACCATAGCTTCTTGCAATATCATCCATGCTCTATAGTTATATGAATGGTTATTCCATATGGATCAAGTGAATCCTTTAAAGTCCTTACCTACCTTTCTAACCAATCCAGCACCAGCATCATCCCTCATGAAGGTTGCATCCCTCTATTTCTCGTCTTTTATAGCTCTATTAAAGTATGAAATCACCCTCCCAATAGTATTGCTTCTTGTTGTAGGTGTAATTGCCACTTTTAGCCCTTTAGCATCTTCCTAATCCTCTTGAGCCACAACATGACTTAGTTGTGCCTTCAAAATTGAAATGAGACGTTCTTGCTCGTCGACCTCCTCAAAGTGCTTCTTCCATTAACGTATGAATTCAAGGAGTGAAAACTAAATGTAAGCCTAGGGATCACAGACAGACAGAAGCTGAATCCACCATCCAAACAACAAGAAATCATCAATGTTATTCAATACCAATAGAATCACCTAAGTTGTAAGAACCTAGCTGGAAATAGGGGTAGCAACTCATTTACTTTCTGATCACCAACGATGCTCCTAGGACTGTTGGCTGACCTCCTTTTAGACTCAAACTTTAACCCCTGATGCGGTTTTATAGCAGATCACTTCTAACTCCCTAAACCTCACTTGCTTTTTCTTCGTCAATGGTAGTAGATGAATCCACGACGAGTGTAAGAGAAGTAGAGAGCTAACTTAGGTGAATTGGGTTGGGTGATTTCGATTTGGGAATGGTGTGGTCATAAAGAGAGGGAGTTCTATTGTGGTCTAGGGAAGGCGAGAGAAAGAGAAGAAGGAAAGAGGAAGAAAAAGAAGAAGGGAAATGGAGAAGCAGGGGCTATGACTAGGAGATGACCGGGAAGGAAAACGTAACAGCAAGAAGAAGAAGGAAGGAAGGAAAGAAGAAGTAGGGAACGGGGACAGTGGAGACGGACGACATGACCTGAAGCAGTCGATGTGATGGAGGTGGCTAATTTGATTTTGCTGATGCCATTGCTCTAATCTGCCGTGGGAAGGAAAGGGTTGAAACTGGACATGCGGTGAATTTTTTTTTTATATTATTATTTCCACTATTAGTATTTTGTCAAAATTTTAGAATTACGAAAATGATATCCTTACTACCTAACATAGAAATAATTGTTATTTCACTTATTTTAATATAGATTTTCTTAAATTTTTATGTCATTACATTACTTCATTATGCTTTTTATTGATTATTTGTTCAATAATTTCAAGGAGTGTAGAAATCAATGAAAGTAAATGGAGACAAAAAGAAATGAAGTATAGTTTGCAATTCTTCTTTAGATCCACGAGATGAAAATTGAATGAAAATCACACTATGTTGTTTAGTTGGCACTACGTATGTAGTATACACTTTGCATTTAGTTAAAAATAGAATTAAAAAATTTAAATAATGGAATAGAGAAGTAATAGTTTTTATATTATTTGATTACACTTAAGAATGATATTAGTAATAGATGTGAACTATATTTAAAAATACCTATATATTTGGCATGATTATTGGCTAAGGTCATGGATAAAAAAGGAATTGCTATTCCTTAGGTTATGTAGAATAACTATTCCTCTTTTATTTATACCCTCTTGCTTTTTCTTTTAAAAAATTCATAAATAATAGTCACCAAATTCATATTTCCCCAAGATCTAGTTAAAAGAATAAGCGAGAGGGTATAAATAAAAGACTCACAATTTGGTGACTATTATTTCTAAATTTTTTAACCTTTATCTACTTTCTAAGCATTCATAAAGATTAAATCTTTTTTTAGGCTATGTAGAATTCAAATATGTTCCATTAGGGATTTACATTAGGGGGATCCTCTTTCTCGAATCCTTTTCATTATAGCGTTTGAATTTCTATATGAGGGTTTAAATCATCTATTTCATAAATATTCCTCTCTTAGGTATGGGACTTCTAAACCTTGTTGGATATCACATCTTAGTTTTACTAACAATTGTGTCCTTTAACTAAATGGCTAAAAGTCTATTGTTTCTAAAGTTTTAGGTTTCTTAAATCATTATGAGCGGGTTTCTAGGAAAAAAATCAACAAACACAAAAGCTCCCTCTTGCTTCCAAAAAAGTGCAAAGCTTCTAAAAAAATAAAAAATAAAAAGAAGAAGATCATTAGATCCTTGACTAAGATGAATACTCAACATTTATCTCTCACCTATCTTGGTTGTCCTTCCATCAATTAGTTGGACGAATCAATAGAGCTTTAATGAAATCTTTGAAAAAGTCTCTAGTAGACTTAAAAGTTAAAAAAATCTATCACTGTTGAGTGGGGTTAAACTTGTTCTCACAAATAGTGTCTTATCCTCTCTTCCTTTATATATTTTTCAAGCTATCCATGTTTCCTACATAGGTTATCAATAAACTAGTGTGTATGTTTACAAATTTTCTTTGGGGTGATTCGGTTATGTTTAAGTCTACCTACTATGCTTCTTAAGATAAGCTCTATTTTTCATTCGGGGAAGGTGAGTTAGGAATCCAATCTTTGGGGGATGTTTTCAATTCCTTTGAATCAAAACTCTAGTGAATGTTTAAAACTAAAAAGACTTTATTTACTGAATTTATGCATTCCAAATTTATGAAAGGTATACACCTTATGCAAACTTTTACATTCCCTAGTTCTTCTCCTTTATGGAAATGATTTTTAAAGGCTAGGGATTTCATTGAGTAACATATGCTTTTAGGTATTAGTAAGGAAGAGGCTAGTTTTTAGTTTAATCAGTGGTTCCCCTAAGTTCCACTCTATAAATTATCCTTAATGAATTCCTTGTAGTTAAGAGTTAATGACTTGTGGGTCAACAACAAATGGGATGTAGATAAACTAGTTAGTTTGCTCCTTGCTGATTTGGTACAGGATGTTCTTTCATTTAATGTTCAATAGGGAGCAAATGACTCCCCTCTTTAGATAATTTCTTCATATAGGCCCTTTCTGTCTCTAGTGCTTAGAATGAATTTAGGAATAAGGCAAAGAAGGTTGATCTAAACAAATTTTTTGGGAACAAATTTGTCCCTTTAAAGATTTCATTATTCATATGGCAAGTTATTTGGTCCTTTATTCATATTGATGATAAGTAATGTTTGTGAGGATGAGCACTTACTTCATAGTGTATATGCTGCTTTAGGGTATATGAGATAGTTGTTCATGTTTTCTTTTGATGTGACTATGCTAGGGATGTTTGGAAATAGATTTCTACACATTTTTTATTTTTTCTTCCTCTAAGCATTTCTACCATAGATGTCATGCTAAAATTTTCAAAATCAAAAGCTAGTAACATGTCAAATCATATTAAAGTCTTCATTCCCATTTTGACTTTGTGGCATCTATGGGTTAAAAGAAACAATAGGAAGCATAACAACTGCACATTAACATTCCATTTGTAGAGGAACTTTCACAGATGCTAAAATATGCTAAGTTCCTAAAGGAGCTTCTATTTAACAAGTGGAAGTTAGAGGATGTGTCTATCGTAGAAGTTGATGCAAATTGCTCATCTATCATTCAGAATAAACTTCCTCTAAAGCTAAAGGATCCAGGAAATTTGACGATTTCGTATGTCATAGGTGATACTTTAGTTGATAAGGCCCTAGCTGATCTTGGGGCCAGCATTAATTTAATGCTATACTTATTTTTCAAGAAGTTAGGACTTTCTGACCTAATACCGACTAGGATGAGTTTGCAGCTTGCTGACTGCTTTGTGAAGATTCCTAAGGAGATAATCAAGGATGTCTTGGTAAAAGTAGGGAATTTCATCTACCCCGTTAACTTTGTAGTTCTAGAAATGGATGAGGATGGAGATATCCCTTTAATACTTGGGAGACCATTCCTAGCCACTGCCAAGGCAATGGTTGATGTGGAAGGAGGTCAGCTTACTTTGAGAATCGATGATGAAGAGATGGTAATTTAAATGGCTACTGCTATGAAACACACCATATGCATTGATGACTTTTGTTGCTTTATTGATTTTGTCGATATATTAGTAGATGAGCATACAAAGGAAGTTTTAAGTAAGGATGAGTTAGAGCTGAGCTTAACATTGGAATAGAAGAAGGATGTAGATAACCCAAAGGTTACACTACTCATTGAGCAGCTTGATGCTTCAGAAGATGTTACACTTCGGCATGGATTTGAAAAGTTAAAAATAGAAAATGAGGCGAGACTTAAAACTTCTATAGAAGAACCGCTAGTGTTAGAATTGAAACAATTACCAGATTATCTGGAATATCCTTTCCTTGTATAAGACTCTAACCTGCCAGTTATTATAGCCTTAGATTTGTCTTAAGAGCAGAAAGACAAATTACTCATGGTCTTAAGAGTATACAAGTGAGCCATCGCTTGGAAAATATCTAATATAAAACGTATCAACCCCTCCTTCTATACTTACAAAATTTTATTAGAAGAAGGATTCAAGCCTGTAGTGCAACTATAGATGAAGGAGGTAGTTAAGAAGGAGGTGATTGAGCTTCTTGACGCTGGACTTATTTACACCATATCTGATAGCAGCTAGGTTAGTCCAACATAAGTGGTGCCGAAGGTAGGGGGAATTAGATCTCCAACTGCTAAAGACTTAGTTGAAGAACGTGAAGAGTGTCAAGCCAATGATGTTAAACAAGTGTGCCTTTTGGGAGGCAACCCATGTCTAACTTAAGTACGTAGCATTCCTTTTATTTTCTTTTTTGTTGTCACTATCCTAAGTCTATTATTTTTAGAAATTTGCAGATCTTAAGGGGAGTTTCTAAGCTTATTTGAAGAGAGTGAGAATTCTAAGTGTGGGGAAGTGCCAATGATAAGTAAGGAAGTTTAAATTTTAATCATTAAGTGCATCCGGTAAGTCTCTACATTCATTTACACTTTTAGAGGTGCACGACGATCATAGTTGTTTGTTGGCTTGGGCATGTCTTAATTTTCCTCCACACAATCAGTATTCAAAGCTATACATAATTTAAAGAGAGTCTATGGAGTTTTCTTAATCAACATGGCCATAAGCATGGTCGTGCTGAAGCCAAGGCTGACTTTATCAAAGGTTCTATTTGATTTTTGAAGTCAGTACGGCCACTAGCATGGCCATGTAGCAGCCTGTGTTGAAAAAAAAAAACCACACATATATACAATTTCTCTCTCTCCTCCCTCACTCTCTAAGCCATCCTCTAAATCTGTTAGGTGATTTCACCTGTTATCTAAACTAGGATAGTCTAACTTTTCTTTTTACCTTTAATTTCTTTATTTTTCTTTTTAGGATGATGCAGCACGAACCTTAGATTCACAGCTCCAATGATGACACACACCTTTATTGATTTGCTTTACCTACGGTGTTGAACCATACAGGCAACCGCCTACATCTAAAACTGGGGAAGTCCTTAGTGTCCTTTTTTATTTCATTTTTTTTCTTTTGTTTTGCCTTTTCCCTTTCATGTGCTTGATTTGGGAAGACATTGGGGGCAATGTCTTGAATAAGTGTGGGGAAAGGGTATAGGGAAATGAAAAAAGAAAAAAAAAAAATGAGAAATTTGGGTCTTGCTTTACTTGTGTTATTTATGCACTGTCTTATTAAATTTTCCCCATTTACAAATTAGCAGTTGATTTTTAATCATTAAAATGGTGAGATCCTTGAAATTGTGTTCATAAAAGTCAGTGATTCTATGTCCCTTGCTCACCTATTATTGGACTTGGTGTACTTAGTTGGAATTTGAGGATGGAATCTAAGTGAGGTAATCTTACTTGCTATTTAATTATTGATTCTTGAGTTGTAAAATAGATAGAAGTCCTTAGTGAAAAGTTAAATGGTTATATTTTTTTTAGCTTATTGGTTAATATATTTACTTTTCAAAAACTTTGAGAGCTCTTTTTACTTTTTGTGAAAGGTGCACATGAAATCTATTGTTTGGTGATTCCTTTTAAGTAATCTCTTGAAAATTAATTAATTAATATGTTAATTGAGCAATAATGAGAAAAGGGTAGTTAGTATGGGTGAGCTTTAGTCCCTCAAAAGAGCGAAATCTGACTCTGTTGCTAACTAGTCACTCAATTAAAGAAGTAATAAGCCACTACTCCAATTACTTGGGTTCTTCAAGTTAAGAGAATCTTTATGAATCCGTAAGGATAGGATAATGGAGGTTCGATGGGGTCCCTTTAAAACTCGATCACCTAAGGTCGTTTAGCCTAGGATCAACCAACCGATGATATTATAATAATAAGATGGGATACAAAAAGAGAAAAATTTAATGGACCTTGTAACTTGAACAATTAAGTCCATAGGGACGCCTTCAATTGAGGAGATAACATCTGTTAACATGGGTGACGAGCCTAGGATTATAGGCTGAACGTTTGTTACATAGGTTGTAAGATCTTAAATAATTGAAATTAATATATATATAAAGAAAGAGAAGAAAAAAAAAAGAAAGAAAAGAGGAAAACTTGGAAAATTTTTGAGACGTTTAATAAAAAAGAGGAAGAAAATCTAGGGGAAAGATGGATGTCATATACTTTCACTTGAGGTTGCTGTGCTTAGAAGAGGTAGTTGAACGATTTATATATTCTCTAGTAAGTGGTGAGATATGACCAAGCCACTTTTGCTTTGTTTGACTTTCTTCGAAACTTAGAAAGCATTTCTTAAATGGTAAGGGTAATAGCTTAACTTACTTGGATTAATTTGTAAACTCTAATTTTTGTATGCTAGGTACACGTACAATCATGGTAGGTTTAAGTGGTAGGCACTAACGAATCAGGAAGATCGAATTAAATAGAGGATGTTACTTGTGATTTAAAGTCTAACCATGAGTACAATTGATGAGAGGAAATGTATTTTGTCCTTATTTTGTTTGCTTGAGGACAAGCAAATGGTTAAGTGTGGGGAGAATTGATAAGTTTCAAAAGACCCTTAATTCTAATGCTTATTAGTTATAATTTTATATGGATTTCATGTAATTTATGAAGAAAAGGGTATTTATATGATTAAATTTTAATTTCAGGCATCAATGAAGAAAAAAGAAAGGTTCAAGGATGATAGAAGCAAAGGCGAGGTGAAATTTGGTGAAAAGTGAAGAAAATTGATTTTTAGTTTAGTACAACCCATGCAAACACTAGTGCTAGATGAAAAAAAAATGACCAATAGTTAATTTCTTTTTAGCCTTACCCCCAGCATGGCTATGTTGGAGGCTGTGCTGAACTGGCTAGCAAAAAATAATGTGTTCCGAAGTCAGCACTGCCTTAAGCATGGCCGTGCTGACGCCCATGCTGAACCTTGTTTTTGCAAGAACTATAAATAGATGCTTTGTTTTATTTCAAAAAGACTTCTTTCCTTTTAGCTTCATTCTGGAAACCCTAGGGGAGCATTATTATGAACTTTAAGAGGATAATTGTCTGAGCATCATAAGAGATCACAAAACAACAAGGGATTATTCTTTTTAGCATGAATCAATTCTATTTCTCTAGATTCTCTCTTTTTATTAAAAACTCTATGAAGGAGTAATTCTTTATATCTTTCATCTTGTGAAACCTTAACTCATATGCTAAACCATTGATTGATTAATGAATTATTTATGTCTTTGCATCTATTCATGTGTTTCCATTGTTCTTGTAATTGATTTGTGCGCGTAAATTGATTGCATGTCTGATTTTTATTAGATTGAAAGAGGTTTCGTCTAGTAAATTAGATCTTCATGAATGGAGAGATTACATGTTTTACCTAGAGGTAAGAAAATATTGATTTTCTGCAATTTATGGAAATTGTGAACTTAATGAGATCTTGCATAACGGTAGTGAGGGAGAGGTCTCCATTATCTTTTGCATGATTATAAATTGATTAACTCGAGGGAGTAATTGATTTTACTTGAGAATTCCTATAGTGTAAAGTGTAAATTGATTCGTTAATCAATATCTTATTTTGATAATTTAAGGGTTAAGGTGGAACAAGATGAGGGGTATATTTTGTGATAAATACATTTTTTAGATAATATCATTCAATTCTAGGGTTACTTGGAATTGTTAGTTGTTAATTTAACATAAAAAATTAGACTAGATAGTAGAGAAAGGTAATACTAATACTTGTTTTCTAGATCCTAGAGGACGACACCTATTAAATCTATGCTATAATCAATAGGTACATTACTTAGTTTGATAGTAGATTTTATTGGTTATAAATTTAAAACTTTAAATGATCTAATAGATTCGAGTGATATCATTGTGTTTAATTTGAAAAAGTCCTCAACAAAACCTAAACAACAAGTATTTATATCATACCTAAATATGGAAAAATAACCTAAGTAACTAGTACACATGGTTGGTCCCTTTAAGCTTCCATCATGGTTATAAGGAGCGAAAACAAGACCTGCTCTCCTTTAGTTCAATTTGGCTCATAATGGACTATGACCCATTCACAAACCAATTGATATTGTGTTTAGTTGTCTTCTTGTAATGCAGGCAATTGTACCTACTATCTTGGTTCCTTTTGTTTGAGAAGATTGCATAATGCTAGGTCAAGAGGTTTGATTCCCATCAGGTTTAGACCATCTAGATCTTAATTTTCCTTAAAAAAGCTCCAATCGTGAATTAAATAACAACACTTGATCACCTTCTTGAAATTTCTTAGGATGACGAATGTGAGAATCATGATACTTATTCATTCTCTCTTTGTGAATCCTCATATTCTCATATGCCAACATTCACCATTCATTAAGTTCATTGAATTGCAACTTTCTTTTGAATCTAGAAGCATCTAAATCAACATTTATTTGTCTTATGGCCCAATACGCTTTATGTTCAATTCCATTGGAAGATGGCATGCTTTTCTATACACCAACTGATAGGAAGTAGTCCAAGTAGTGTTTTGAAGGCAGTTTGGTACACCTATAAAGCATTATCCAACTTGTCAACCCAATTTCTACGATGGTGATCAACTAACTTTTCAAGAATTTAATTCAACTCATGGTTTGACACTTCAACTTGATCACTAGTTTAGGGATGGTAAGGAGTTGCAACTTTATGGGTTACCTCATATTGCTTCAAAGCCTTTTCTAATCAATCATTACAAAAGTGGGTTCCCTTATTACTAATGATAGCTTTTGGAGTTCTAAACAGAGAAAAGAGTTTCTTTAGGAGCCTACACAGTACCCTAGAATCACTAGTAGGCAAAGCTTGTGCCTCAACCCATTTAAACACATAATCAACTGCCACTAGTTTGTATTTGTTTCCATAAGAACTTGAAAATGGCCCAACAAAATCAGTACCCCATAAATCAAATATTTCACATTCTAAAATGTAATTTTGAGCTATCTCATCCCTCCTTAATATGCTACTTGCTCTTTGATAGTTGTCACATGGTATTACAAGGCATTGAACATCCTTAAATATGATAAGCTAATAGAAACCAACCTCCAAAACTTTATGAGTAGTCTAGTTTGCATTATAATGACCACCAGTTGGGCTTGAATGACAATCATGTAAAATTTTCTAGCCTTTAATGTGTGAAGCACACCTTTTTATCATCTGATCTGCATAAACATGAAAGAGAAAAGGATTTTCCTAATAATAGTGCTTGAGTTCATTAAAGAACCTCTTCTTAGTACGAAAATCTAAGTCATTTAGATAGATCCTTACAGTAAGACAGTTTGCAAAATCAACAAACCAAGGAGTTTCAACATTCAAAAGCTCGCATGCTACAAATAATTTCTCTTCGAGAAAAGCATAATCAATATCTCCTTTAAGCTCCTCTAAGAAAGAATTTTTTATGGGAATTTTTCCAGTAACCTAGATGGCTACAAAACTTGATTTAGATGATAATCCAAATCACTCATATTTACTATTGTTTCTTTTTTATCTAATAAATATTTGAGTGATAATCTTACAGGTACAATAATATTTCTCCACGGGATACCAAATGACTCTCATTGTTGATCACTAAGGGACATCATCAGATTCTCATCCAATGGCTCATTGTGTTGTGATCAACATCGCCTCGATGCATTGGCTCTTTGAGGATTCTTATTACTTTGTATTTGTAATTATTTCTTTAGATTATTTATGTGTAAGCTTTTGGGACGCTTTCATTTGCTTGTAATTGTGTTTTTAGGACCGGCTATGTTAAAGTGGCATAATTGTAATTTTGAAGACTTTTTAACCCTAAAGGGAGCAAGTAAAAATACTTGCTTAAGTAGGGTTTTGAGGGAATTTTGATAATTTTCAGAAAAAAAAAACAAACGCTTCACGTGTTGAGGGTTAAGGTTTCCTAATTCCAATTTGCTCTTATCAATTTCAATTTCACTTGTGAAATTGTGGCGAGATTAGCTTGAGGAGATTGTGAGTAATATCAATCCTTCTCTAGTGTTTCCAATTTATTGTCCAGTGCATCATATCTAGATACAATTAGGTTGTGTTAATTGTTGTCTTTCATGTGAATTAGGGTTCCTAATTTTTAGATTGATTCAAGTAAATTTGAGTGGAATTCGAATTCATTTATATTGTTATCCTTTGCTTATTACACAATTGCATTATTCTTCATCACAATTTAGTATCATTGCCATTTGAATCCACGTGAATTAGGGTTCAAGAGATTGATTTTGATTACGCCATTGTGGAATTGATTTATTGATCATGCATTTGTATTTATGTGTATACAATTGGAATTGTAAGGAGCATCACCCGTAGACTACGATAAGTAGCCATGAAAATGAGGCCCAGGTGAGTAGGACTTTGTGTTGTATTGTTATTGTGTATTTGTGGATTTTATTGCGATGCATTGGATATACATGTATGTATATGTATATGTTAAAGGGTTGCCATGCATGTACATATGTGTATATGGGTACGAATGTGTAGGTGTATACTGTTGATGAATATGTTACCGCGTGTGGCCGTTGTTGTATCAGCTAATCCATGTAGGTGAGTTAGATTGAGTACGTGAGGAAGGAAGTGCAGGCATGCTCCAACTGCTGGCATGTGTTGTTAAGTGGTGCAGCGGTAGAGGGAGCAAGCAAGTGTAGTTGTTATGTGTGCATGGAAATTAGGCATGTAGGTGTGGTTCTACAACTGTGTGTTGTTGTAGCTGGTGGGTGTATCATGGGTGCAAGTGTGATGCTGTTGTTGTCTGCAGTGCTTTTGTGTGTGTGCTGCATGCTAATGCATGTGTGATATGTATGTAAGTATATATGGGTATATATAGGTGTATCGGTGTGCTGCGTGTGCATGTGTGGCTGTGCGTATTGCATGGTGTGTGTGTGTGTATGTTGCTTGTGTGCTATGCTTATGTGATGTAAGTATGCATATGTGCTGGGTGTATAGGTGTTCATGTGTGCTTATGTGTGCCATTATGTGCATGCATAAATTGTGTGTACATGTGCTGTATACACTTTTTTGTGTGTGCTATGTTTGCATGTGTCTTATTGTGTGTTACAACCATGCATGTGTGTTGTAAGTTGTATTGTGATGCATGGAGAGGGAGAGGATGTAATGAGAGGGAGAGTGTAAGAGGGAGAAAAAGAGCTATGTGTATGCAAGTAAGGAAACGAGCTGCTTTATCTGAGTTAAGACACTTTATGGTTGCTTAGCAGGGGTTAGGCAATTGTGGCAATTTATTGCGTTTGAGTACCTAAAGGGGGCATGACATATCTGGTGTGTAAGGGAGATAGCAAGGGGACAACTAAGTTTTGGGGACACAAATGGAGTTGAAACCAAAGGAGAAAGGGAAAGAAGAATGGGAAGAGGATATCACCTAGTTGGAGATAAAGTCGAGACGAATAAAGGAAAGGTGAAGGAGAATGGGGAAATAGTGTCGTCTAGGGAGGGAAAGAAGTCGGCTAGAGGGAGGGGTCTAGGGAGAGAAGGGGAGATATAGGCTACTACATTGTAGCAGTTGCAGTTGTATGTGTGTTTATATATGTTGGTGCATATTTGGGTGCATGCTTATTGTATGTGCTTACGTGCAATGTGTTATGTGTAATATGTGTATGGTAAATCAATATGTAGCTACCTTATTCTGACCATGCATATATGCTTGGTTGTGAGTGTCAATGTGTTACAAAGTGTAAGTGTAGAGTACACTCGAGTGTAGTTGATGTGCGATAGAATAGGCATGCATTAGGTTGTGAAGCCACGTATCGTAAAGCATGAGAATAAAGAGGTTGAGTGAGAGGCCAAGAGGGTCATTGAGTAAAGAAGGAAATCTAGTGAGCATAGGATAAAAGTGATTTAAGTGAAAGGGAGAAGCAAAGTGTTAATATGATTATAATACATATTGCTATGATCACCATTTATGAATTGTATCTATCATGTAATGATTTTAGTGTTTGTGTATTGATCTTGGTTGATCACTACTAATAATGTTAAGTTAAATATATACCATTAAAATAAAAATCCGATATGTATTGCATGACACATTACATATTGAAGGCCATCATTGTTATGGGGCGCATCGGAAGTAATCAGAGGATTACTGTTCCACTAAGTGAGAACTAAGTGATTTGGGGATTGCCGCACCTTAATGGTTCCTAGTTCGATTTGTCCTTGAGGTATTGCTCAATGCATAAGGCATAGGAGCACTTAGTGTATGCGAACACTTGAGCTTGTGATATCAAAGTTAAAAGATATTATAATTATCGAAGAGATAAGAGAAATTGAATTGGTTATGAGACCCGACATTGATGGTATGTCTTTAGAATCCCTAACCTAAGGTTAAGAAGGGGTGTAAACCTTAGACTTTACATTGATTACTAGAAGACCACGTGTGATGTTGGATTCATATGATTGCCCATGTATAGCATACAATTGATAACTTGCTTGTAATTGTATGTGCTTGTGATAGTATTGAGAGATTGCACTCCTATCTCACTGAGCAATTTAACCCACCCTTCTATGGACCATTTTTCAGGTAAACAACACAAATGTTTGAGATGGGATAAGATATGAAGTGCCAAGAGCTTTGGAACCCAATAATGATAGAGTAAGAATTTTGATTGGTAGATTATCTAAATGTAATGTTATTTTTAGGAACTTGATGTAAAATTTGACATTGTGAGACTTAGAGTTTTATTCCATTTTACTGATTGGTAAGGGATTTTGATTCTCTGTGGTCTTGGTCGATCATGGAACATGGCAATCTATAGTTATACTCTTATTACATGATTTTATGTATTATGATTAGTGTAATTGTTAAAATAATTAATTAAAGTCCTGCGACCTCTGACTTGTAAGATGGTTATCATATGATAGGTGCATACATGACGTGATAGCTTACAGTAGAAATTTCTAAGCTCCCCTATAGGGCATGACAAAAAGTGGTATTAGAGCATTTGATTGTCAGAGATAAGAGCAACCTACCAAATAGTGAGATGGGGTAGAACCATGATAAATTTTAGAAATAAAATAATAAAAGACTTAGATGATAGCCTTTATATAAGTATATGTATTTATTACTGCAGGATTTCCTTCTAGGCTAAAACTACTTAAAGTACGGTAACTTCTAAAATTTTATATACTCATTCAAAACCATGAATGGAAATTTGAAAAAAAGAAGAAGACAAAGTTAATAGATATCACAAGATATGGAGATTAATAATTTATAACCATCGAGCCTTGAAGATGACACTTCCTTCGAGAGTGTCCACTCTTAAAAGGTAAACATTACTAATGTGGGCCCATAACCCACAAGTCATAGGATTAACTTTATATTGCATGGGAAGGAGTACTTAAATGGCCCCTTTGTGGTAGATTTCACAATCGAAAGAGACCGTCATAAAAAAAATTTCATTGGATAACGTGAACCCCACAATTTACAACAAATATTTTAAGGAGTTTTGGAATGTTTATATGACTCTACCTTAGTGTTATCAGAATTATGATATGAAAGACTTTTATTGATAACACTTTAATAAACTATATTGATATATGAAATCATAGCGTTGGAATAATATTGCAACTTTAACTAAGATAATAAGGAATAAGTGTAAAACCAAACCCCCTTAATACTGCTTGATAGCGTGTAAATGCAAATCACAAAATTCCTAATATTCCTTCTACAAATAATATCTTTAATAAAAATACAAAAGCATATTTAGAAAATAAAGCTATAGGTATATGCATATGCGAAAAAGTAGAACACTATTGCTACGACGGGTAACACTATACAACCTATGGCTAGACTATATTCAGTACTAAACTTATCTTCTGTAAGCTTCCAAAATTATAATGCTTACTATGCACATAACCCTAATTATTTATGATCAAGAGTAAGGAAATATGTTAAACAAATACATATCATATAACTATATATATATAATTTAAGAATATTTAAAATAAGGGGAAATTTCATAATCAAGTGATAAGAGGATAATAAAATTTTGATCTATAAGAGTAATGGATGAATAGCACATCTTTACTAAAACTGGTAAATTTAAAGGGTTAAATCTAAAGAAAGTATAATAATATCTAGTATAGTTTTATTTTGGAAACATTACACTCCCAATTTTCATAAACAAGTTGAACTTACTGTGGTCCGCCCTGCTATTAAGCATGGTCATGTTGAAGGTGAGGCTAAAAAAGAAAATTTATTCCTTTTGCAAAATTGATCTAAACTTGTTTAATTTGCCTTGATTTCTCCTTGATCATTATGAAATCTTCCAAATGAGCTCTTTAAATCCTGAAATGAATTTTTTTTTCACAAAATAGGTATCCATTTATTCAAGAAATACATAATAAATATGTCTAAGTACGCATAAATAATAAGGGTCTTTTGACACTCATCATGCTCTTAAGTACTTGCTATAATAACTGCTTTCATTTATTTTACTAGACATCATAGCTAAATTTGGTTGCCATGAAACTCACTTTGATCGCATTTGATTAAGCATCGATTATAGGGAAATAAGTTAGATGACTAGTTAGGTTTTTCCCTTCTCCCCTCTTTCCCTTAACCTATAGCTATTATCCTAGGGGCTTATTATAAATGAATTGGAAAGTCTAATTCTTGATCTTGCTTTCGTGGCCGATACGAAGTAGTAACATAGAAGAAGAAATAGTGGATGGAAGTGACTATGTGAATGTGTTAATTTGTTATTGCTATTGAAGAAATATGTATATACATAAGTGTCATGTTAGTTATAATACATGTATGTTAAGTAACATGCGTGAAAAATAATTAACTTTACTATTTGTAACAACCTACCCCCCGTCATAAGGTGGATGCTCCTACAAATCCAACTTGGACCAAAATAAATGCAAATGGGACTCATGAATAGGCTTAGTTATAGCATTTACAATTTGATATGAAGAAGGAACATTTAGTAGTTGTAGAAATTTGAATGAAATATAGTCTCGTATTAAGTGAATGTCTAACTTTATAGCTTGTTATTGCTATGATAACATGGATTGTTAGCAACCAAGATGATTTGCTATTTGTAAACAACATGAATAGCATATCAATTGAAACATTCAAAACACGAAGAAGATGGGAAATCCATAATAGCTTTTTAGTAGTAAATGCAATATTCCTATACTCTACTTCATTGGATGATGTAGCAATAGTTAGTTGTTTCTTAGTCTTCTAAGAAATAAGAGAAGATCCAAGAAAAAAAAAACCTAGAAAGCAATTTATGATCAGCATGAAAAGACCCCCAATTCGCATCCCTAAATTCTTCATCGAAGACAAACTAGAACAGAACAAACTTTAATTAATAGTGTACTTCAAATTATGCAATAAATGAAGTGCAACCTGTAAATGTGTTGTTTGAGGTGAAGAAACAAATTGGCTAAGCTACTGAACTGCAAATGTGATATTTGGTCGAGTCACATTCATGTATAAAAGCCATCCCACTAAATGCATGTGTGGTTAAAGATCTTCCAAAAGTGTTCCTTCATCATTACTTTAATGAACCTTTTGAAGGTTTTATAGTAGTAAGCCTTACGTCTTGCAAATTGTCAAAAAGAATTTACGTTAATTGAGGAAATCCTTTTGATGTTTGATAGACCTCTATGCCTACAAAGAACCACACTTCACCTAAATCATTTATTGTAAAGGCACAATCAAGAGCCACCTTGACTGAATGAATTGAATCAAGATTGTTTCCAACCAATAATACATCATCAACATAAACTAAGGTAGCTAAAAAAAAGTTATCATCTCTCTAAACAAATAGAGAATAATTTTCTTTAGACTAATTAAAGCCAATTGAATAAAGAAATTTTGTAAACTCTTTATTCCATTATCTTGATGCTTATTTAAGCCATAAAGTGAACATACATGCTTGCAAATTTGACTAGATTTTTATGATTCATAGCCTTTTGAACATGTCATGTAAATTTCTTCCTTAGTAAAACCATGCAAGAATGCATAATTGACATCAAGTTGATGATCCATCAAATTATTCATTGAGGAAATAGCTAAAAGTAACCTCATAGTAGTCAACTTAGCAATTGATGAAAAAGTATGAGTATAATAAATCCCTTCCCCTTAATTATACCCCTTTGCCATAAGTTTAGTCTTGAATCTTTCAATAGAACCATCAGGTTTACGTTTTATTTTACAAACCATTTTGATCCTATAGGTTTCTTCTTGAATGGTAAATTAACTGAATCCTAAGTATGATTAGATTTAAGAGCCAATAATTCCTTATTCATTACCTCTACCCATCTCGAATCTTGTTTGGCTTCATGATAGTTTTGAAGTTCCTAGATTAAAACACATTAGCTAAAGAAACCATATACTCCATAGGGGCAAATGAATGAGAAGGGAAAAGAGGATACTTAAATGAAGTGATTTTGTTAGGAAATGTAGTATGTGTACAATCGACAAATGAATTCACTTACATAGTATGGATGAAGTCCTTTAGCCAAGCAAGTGATTTCCTTATTCTATTTGATCAATGAATAGGAAAGGAAGAACTAACGAGAATAGATTTTGCATCAAAATCCTATTGTTTTGACTTTAAAATAGAGGAGTTATCATGGATGTATTCTGATTGATGAGAATCACTATCCTCTACTGTCGTTTTATTTTGAAAAAGAGAATGACTAAAAGAATGTGTATTAGAAGAAATGGATGAAGAATTTGATCTATAAGGAAAAATATTTTCATAAAGATAACATTGCGAGATACAATTGTTTTTTTTTTTTTTTGTGTTTCGATGTCATAGAGTTTGTATCCTTTTTAACCTATAAGGTAACCTATAAATACATACCTTCTTTCTCTTGCACCAAATTTATCTCAACAAATAGGATTAGTTGATGCATAATAAAGCATGCAATTACTAAAAGATTAGTATATGATGGTAGCTTCTTATGTAAAAGTTGATAAGGTGATTTCTAGTTCAGCGATTGGGCTAGCATTTAGTTAATGAGGGTTATGGTAGCTATGATGTATTCCCCCTAAATTTGCACAGATTCTTAAAGCTTTGGTTGTGTTAAGTAAATGTTTATGTTTCCTTTCTACTAACCCATTTTGGTGAGGAGTATAAGCCATGCTTCTTTGATGAACAATACCATTATCTATGAGCATAGTTTGACAATCATGGGGTAGAAACTTAGTTCCATTGTTTGCTCTAATGATTTTTGGTGTTTGATGGAAATGATTTTTAACAAAAATAATAAAACTATTCAATGTGGATAGAGTATGGAATTTGTGTGGCAATAAGAAAGTCTAAGTGCATTTGTTCATGTTATCTACTATTGTCAAGAAAAATTTGTTATTAGATAAAGGAGTATTAAAAGTTCCCCCCATAAGTCAATATGCAATATTTCAAATGGATACAAAGAATTGCTAAATATTTAGTGTAATCAAATTGTACTTAGAGATAAGGGATTGAAGAAGAATTTCAGTAAGTTATTTGGCATCAAGTAATACACTTCCATTTGTAGATGCTTGACTAAAGGCTTTAGAACTATAATCTAGTGAAACTATCCATTATCCTTATAACATGCTTACCTCGGTTCCTAACTTGCTACTCACTACTACTTTTAGTTATGGACCTTGTTCAATATTAGTGTTTTAGCTGCTTGTATTTGACAATCTTAATCTAATGAAGTGTCAAAGCAATTTCATGAAATTAAATGTTGAAATATATATTAACCTTAACAAGTATCCCTTTTAGTTTATTTCTTTCCTTAGGAATCTCTAAACTCCTAAATTTTATCTTTTTTGCCCCTTTAAAATCAGGTCTTATGGCTTGCTCCCTTAGGAAAGATTTTAGGACCACAATAAACTTGTTGTAAGATAAATCGAAAGACCACCTGATCTTATTGGATGTCACCTTCTAAATTTGCATTTCGAACTGCTGGTATTTTAATTATTGGAGAAACCTCTTGAAGGATTTTATGTCATCTTCTTCTTTATTTCTTTTTTTTTTTATTTTTTTTTCACCAAGTAATTATTCAATGTTTTTCACTAACGGTGAACTCTAAAATGTCCTTTTTTTTAAAATTTTTTTTATGATGTTTAAGACACATTTCCCTAAAAATGACCTTAGCTCCATAAATAGATGCAACCTCTTTCTTTCTAATAGATCCTCTATTGGGACCCTCTACAATCCTATCCACCAAATATGTATGATTGGTCCCATCTAATCTTTAGCCCTCCAATATAATTAATAAATCTTGGCCATTGATATTTTTATTCTTACATTTCTCATCATGAAATGCTTTATAGACATTCTACTAATCATTTTTTAAAGGTGATCCAATATGTCACAAGTAGAAGCTCACTTATGCTCATGGGATTTGGGTATCATATCTCTTTTATTACTATTTAATTTGAGTTTTCATGATGGAATTGATTATTCAACAAGTTGTAAATATTGAGATTCTTATAATAGTATAAATTCAAAACTTTCTTTAGGTTTTCATCAGTAAGTTGAACTAATTTTTTGAAAGTTCACATATTTGTAGATGAGTCAATAGAAGCTTATGGTCTATAGATCATTTGGTGGACCATAAAATTATACATTTGGAAATCCACTTGGTTTTTCAAATTGTTGACCTTATTATGTAATTTTAGATACAAAAATTTCATTTTAGTAAAAAAAAATGTTGATCTAGTTTTAATCATTAGCTCAAACAAATTGACTAATTTATCTTAAGTGAGCATTTCTCGAAAGATAACCTTTGTTATTTAAAAATCAAGCAAGCTACCTTTATGGGAGTTGATGTATGAGACTGGATGTTGTTTTCATATCTCTTTTGCTCTTGTGATGTCACAATCCATTTTATAATTGAACTGTGATGTCTAGTTTAAATTTTGATCCTGATTTTGTTATGGGCTTTGCCTTTACACCTTTTTATTTAGGATTTCTATCACACTAAGGTTATGAGTAGACCTTTAAATCTTAAATTACATGTTATATTTTGATTTATTTGATTAGTATACTCATCTCAATTTTGTTTATAATCCTATTAATTACTTCAATCTTTCTTCCTATTATCTTTCATATAGGAACAATCATAGTGAAGCCATTCAATAATTAATAAGTTGAGGCATGAACTACCTAGGGCCATCCTTAGAGTAATGCATTACGTGTATAAATTTTAGGGGCCTTTTTTTTAGGGGGTGGGGGCAGTGGGGGGCGAGGCTAGCAAAAAGAGAGATTTTCATTTACTCAAATCAATAGGATTACAAGTAGGAGAATCTCTTTAGGCAAAAAGAACGTATTGTGCATCAAAAGAGGGAAGCATGAGGAGTGAGTAGGGTGTTATAACACCAATCCGAAGGACACATCTCCTTCCTAATGTCAATAGCTACTTGATTTGCTACTCTATTGGCAGATCTAGAAATAGAAACAATGGAGGCATAAAAAAGCAATATAAGGTCTTGCTTAATTTCTTGAATCAATGGTTTATCATGAAAAGAATTTTTCAAAATACTCATTTAGAATACAACGATGTATAGTTATATAACATTTACAAGAAGCTATTTTTTGTAAGATAAATTGCCAATTAGCTTTACAATAACTTAGGCTCAAATTACTAAATTTGTAAAATTAAGGAAGTTTAAATAGCTCCTATAATTCCTCTAATCAATGGCTTATGCCAACACTCCCCCTTAAGTTGGTGCATAGATGTCTTTAATGCCCAACTTGTCGAGTGAGTTGTAAAATACTTTAGTAGAAACAACTTTTGTAAGTATATTTGCTACTTGGTCTTCTGACTTGACAAATGGAAATTGAACTACCTTATACTGAAGTTTCTACTTGATGAAGTGTGGATCCACTTCAACATGTTTCGTTCAATCATGTTGAATTGGATTATGTGCAAATGCTATTGCTGCTTTATTATCACAAAATAAATTCATTGTTAATTAAGATGAGAAACTAACTTCTTCTAACAACCTCTTTAACTAAAGAAGTTCAAAAAGTCCTTTAGTCATTCCTCTAAACTTTGCCTCCACACTAAATAGTGTAACTACCTTCTGCTTTTTACTTCTCCAAGTGACCAAATTTCCTCTAAAAAAAGTGAAATATCATAATGTAGATTTTCTATTAGTGTTGTTACCTACCCAATCTACGTTTGTATAACCATCAATGTGTAATTGATGGTTCTTTTTTAATAAAATTCCTTTACTTGGAGAAGACTTTATGTACCTTAAAGTTCGAGTCACACAACTCATATGATCTTCACTAGGGTAATGCATGAACTGACTTACTAAACTTACTGCATATGCAATATCTGGTCATGTGTAAGACAAGTAAATCAACTTTCCAACAAGACATCAATATCTTTCTTTGTTTGTAGGAGTTTGATTCAGGAATTCTCCCAAACCATTATTTTGGATTATAGGGGTATCAATAGGTTTACAATCAAGCATTTTTGTTTCAACTTGCAAATCAACTACATATTTTCTTTGTGACAAAAAAACAAAAAATGCCACATTTTGACCAAGAAACTTCAATTCCCAAAAAATACGTCAATCCTCAAAGGTTTTTCATCTTAAATTAAATTGCCAAATACTTTTGCAAATAAGAGATTTCCTCCTCATCATCTCCTATGATTAGCATCAACATAGATTATTAAAGCTATTTGATGCGTGAAACCCTAAGTATATCAAACTTAGAACCCCGACGATGCTAGTTGGTTTCAATTACCCTAAGGATCATCTTAAATAAGAGATGCGTAACTAGACCCCAATCAAACTCGTTGACTATAACCTAAGTTATCAATAGGTATTCCTAGTAATTTGGTTAAAAATTCTATGGAAAAGTTCTTTTGCAAAAGAACAAAAAAGTAGTTTTTGTTCACTCATGAAAAGGAAGTGTTTTTCATATATGAAAGTTGTTTTTAGCCTTTGCACGGCTTATATAGAGTCATACAAAAATATGGAAAATCACAAAATTATAACTATAACACTTTTAGGGTGGCCAGTCCTAAAAGACAATTACAAGCAAATGAAAATATCCCAAAAGAATGATTACAACATAAATAGTCCAAAAAAAAAATAATTACAAATAAAAATAGTCTTCATCATGCTAGCTCTTCCATAAGATTCATCGGCTCAGCTCATCATCGGTTTAGGTCAATCCATGGATAACCTACAAGCTGAGTCTTAGTGAGTTTATCCATAGCCCTATAAAGCATGATAAGTGTACTTGTTGGAATATACAATACATGAATAAAAGAAAAGAGGTTAGTAAACAAATAATTCCGGGTTCGATGTGCTCAAAATGGGCCCTCATTGCCAAGATTTGAAATCCTTTGGCTCTTGCCTTAATGATAGGTCTTAATGGATTTTGATTCCTATCATCTCCTCGGGCCTGAAAAAGATTTGTCCTCAAATCTAACAGATCAAATGCAATAGAGATTCTATTTCCTCCTAGCAAGCCACCTAAAGAAGTGTCACTACAGAATCCCAATATCTGAAATACCACTGGAGGTGAATGTTTTCTCTCCTCCATTTCTAAGATGTATCTCATTTGCAACATAAATAATGACCCATTATCTACTAAGGTCTCCCCTGTCTCAACCTGTTCCATTGATATTGTTTCCTCCTTTTTTAACTCATCTGTATGTCACTAACTCTCATGGCCCTCTAATGGTTGGCTCAACTGCTCATGGCCCTTTGAAACCTATGAAGGTGGACAAAAATGTCTTTGAACAGTCTGGCCCTTTGGTGATCTGCTTATATCACTCTTACCCTCAAGATCCTCTAATGGTTGGTACATTTGAGTCTAACAAATGTTGTCCCCTTCATATTGGCTCATGTAACTAGGAGCCTCAAGAACCTCTGAAGGTTGGCATGTCTACTTCTACATAATGTGGCCTTCTAAAGGTTGGTTCATGTGGTTGTGGTTCTCAAGAATCTTTGATGGTCTATGGATCTATTGCTAAACCTCTTAGACCTCTGAAGGCGACATCGGATTTAGAATAATACGTTTTCCCTCTTTTTGGAATACATAAGTATTCCTAAAGCCATCATGTAAAACCCTCCTATCATATAACCAAGGTCTACCAAGCAATATATGGGATGCACACATAGGTAGAATATCACACTCGATTTCATCACAGTATTTATCCTCTACACTGAAAGGTACCCTAGCTCTTTGGGTTACATGCAAACTCCCCTGATCATTAAGCCAATGCAATTTATATGGTTCAAGATGTGGAGTGGTGGCAAGTTTTAGTTTCGATATTAACGATGCTGCTACCACATTGGTACAACTACCACCATCAACTATAAGGACACATAAATTTCCTTGTACCCTACAAGAAGTATGAAATTTTTTTTCCCTTTGTTCATCATCCTTAGTAAAAGTAGTCAATGTCCGGTGTAATACATTAGTATAATGAAACATTTCACTAGACATGATTGTGTTCAAACCCAACAACATAATAACTATCCTTATACTTTCACGGTTCAAGTACACAACCAAGCCACAAGTAAAGTACACTCAACTACTTTCAAGAAGATAGAATTAAATTCAACTACAAGTGTTTAAGTAATTAGTTTAATTACTTTCACACTTTAATGACTTGTTTGAATTTCAAATTCTACTACTCACTTTCCTTTTTCTTGTCTTGGCTTCACACTAATTAATTTCACAAAATGCAACACCTTAACATATATAAAAATACAAAACTTCACCACCACACTTCTCTTTTACTCACAGTTCTACACCAATCACGCTTCCAACAACAATTGTCTATACTACACACACCAAAACCCACGCTAAATGCACACACCCTTTACTATGTTTACAAAAACACAACACTGCATACACTCCTCTTCAAGCCATGGTACACTTCCCTTCCACACACTATAACAAACCATAACTTCAACACAAAAAGGCAGCTCAACTTTTAAATTTACAAGGAGTTCAATAAGTGTAAGATTCCACAAATGGTAAGGAGCTAATTCAAAATCAAATGACACATAATTAAACAATGACTTAATGTGTGTTGTGAAATTTCAAATTAGCTTCTTAATTTACACTTCAATTCTGAAATTCAAATATAAAAATTACGAGTTGCTACTCCTTACTCCCGAAAAATACACTCAACACAAACCCACTTCACCAATTGATCACAAAGGATCAACACTCTTTCTCCTCACGTCCACTTTAAGATCACTTAACACCACTTCACACATACAACAATTCACACCGCCATTTACACTACTTCCCCTTGCTTCACGGTTGCAAACACTCTCCACCACCACTTACACCACTTGCAATCCCTTTACTCAACACACACACAATGCCACACACATACACCCTTCACTCATGGTGCAACACACACACACACTTTCAAATATACAATCTTTCACCACTATAAAACACAATGCAAACCATAACTCATGCACAAAAGGGCAACAATAATTCAAATTTCAAATTACTTCACTAATTGCAACATTTCCACAATTGGTAAGAAGCAATTTTCAAATTCAAATGACCACACAATAACTTCTTCCACTTAATGTTTGTTTTGAAAATCAAATAATTTCCAAATCTTCCACACAACTCAAATCTTGAAATGTTCAATTACACTCCGAATTTTCGAAACAAACAAGCAAAGAAGACACTTTTTCTTTCTTCACAAATTGAGATGCTTCCCAATTCTAAATTTTGGTTTAAGAAATGCACTACTTTCTTCCTTTCTCTTCATGGTGAATTCAACAACAAAGGAGCTACAAGAAGACCTCCACTTTTACTTCAACAAACAACAATTACAACTCTTCAACAATATAATTAAACAACTTAATTCTTCAATACACAATTTCGAATCAAAAGTGAAGAACCCTAATTGTCAATGAAGATCATGAATTCAACCAACACTAAATCCCTTCTCTTAACTTGTTCTCTAATACCAAAAGATGATGTGCCTAAAACCAAGATTAAGCACATGCAAAACCAATTTGAAAGATAGTTAGACAATGCCAATCAAACTAGTTTCCAATCACATGAACAATGGCGTCAAAACTCAATATTTATAACCAATTCCTCAACACCATGTGATCAATATTGAAATGAACCAAGTATGTTATAGCTCTGATATCAAAAGATGATGTGCCTAAAAAGGGGGTTTAAGCACATGTAATTGAATCAATCAACAATCACTAAAATGACAAGATCAATTCGGTTCCAAGGGGCATAAAAATTACGTAAACCCTAAATATGAAAGATGATCCGAAGGCTATATTTCAAGGTAATGAAAATCACAATGATGAAATCCTCAATTGAATCACTAAATCAATTGAAAATCCCAAGAGATTACTAATCATCAATAATAAAAAACAAGGTCGTATTCCTCCTTCCCAACAAAGTAGTCCATGCCACAAAATATAGCAAATTTGATGGTTAAAACTAATGTCAAAGCCAATCAATTTTATAACATGATAGAATGATTTCAAATGAAATCAAAATTTGACCAAGAACAATCCTAATTAACCCTAGATATAACTCACTAGTGATGAAAAGGAAACACAACAAAAAGGAATTGATATTACTCACAATTTCTCTTTATTGCAAGTCGCCACAATTTCAATTCTTGGTATTGAAATTGATAAGAGCAATTTGGATTTTAGGAAAAACCCTAACCTCACACGTGAAGTGTTTTCTATTTCTGAAAATTTTGGCTACCTCTCAAAGCCCTACTTAAGCAAATATTTATTCTTGCTCCCTTTAGGGTTAAAAAGTTCATAAAATTACAACTATACAACTTTTAGGGTGACCGATCCTAAATGATAATTACAAGCAAATGAAAGGGTCCCAAAAGAAAGATTACAACATAAATAGTCTGAATAAATAATTACAAATAAAAATAGTCTTCATCATGCTAGCTCTTCCATAGGATTCGTCGGCCCAGCTCATCGCCGGTTTAGGTCAGTCCATGGATAATCCATAAGCTGAGTCTTAGTGAGTTTGTCCATTGCTCTGTATAGCATGATAAGTGTGCCTGTTGGAATATACAATACATGAATAAAATAAAAGAGGTTAATAAACAAATAATTCTGGAGTCGATGTGCTTAAAATGGGCCTTCATCGCCAAGATTTGAAATCCTTTAGCTCTTGCCCTGATGATAGGTCTTGATGGATTTTGATTCCTATCAAATCTCTTCTTTAAGGTTGCTAGTCTTGTAAGACACTTTCTATTATTAGTTAGTTAGCTCATAAGGACACATTTCTAAATAATCTCTATTTAAGATTGTTAGTCTAATGAGATGTTTCCTGTCATCGATTAATCAGCTTATAAGATCACTTTTTTGGATGATCTCTCCTTTCAGGTTGTTATTCTGGTGAGATGATTCTTATTTAAGACCACTCCCCAAGGAGTATTGATTATCATAAAATAACTATCTTCTTTTGCAACAAGGAATTGTTAGCCCAATGAGCATTTTCCTTACTTAAACTAGTAATCGGGCAACTCCCTAGTAAAGCCAGGTTTAGATAGCCAACTGATTATGGAGTTATCTACCCGTTCTATTAAGAAAAAATGGTGTCTTTGTTATCTTTGCAGTTAAGTTTTTCAAACTTTACTACAAAGATCAGTAATTGTAAACACCCCATTTTTATCCCCTAATTATAATTAATGTCTTTTTTATTAATTATTTTTCTTCTATGAAGGAAAAATAAAAGTAAAACTAAAATAAATAAGAATAATACACCAATAATAAAAAATAAAGGTAAAAATAACAATAAAAGATATTTAGGGATTTTTATTAAATTTTAGAATTTCAAAATAATATAAAATTAATAAATATGGTTATGTTTATATACAATTTGCGTATTGAATAAAACTGAGATTTAGGTTAGCTCAGCTGGCTCATGTGGACGCTTGGGATGCGTGGGGGGGCGGAGACGTTGCGAGTTTGAATGCAAGCAAAGGCATTTTGTACCCTTTTTTTTTTCTCCTAGCTACCACATGGCAGCATTGTATTGGCTAGCATAGGCATGTGCAAGGTGCATCCTCGTCTTCCTCCTCGAAGTCGCCGATGAGAGAAAAAAAAGAGACAAGGGGAAATTAGAGCAAATCCAAACCAAACACAACGATTTTTCCTCGAATCTTTTTAGGATAAATCTAAAATAACTTCAAAACAAAAAGATTTGCATCAATCTTTTTCGAATCGGGAAGAAAAAAAAAGAAAAAAAAAAGAGAGAGAGAGAAACCCTCGCCACGGTTAAGATCTATATTCATCCACCTCCGACCTTCAACATCTATAAATAAAGGTAAGAAGGGAGGCCGAGATGAGGAGGAGGAGGAATCAGAAGTAGGAAAAGGGAAGGCAAACACATGAAAAAGGAAAAGAAAAACCTATCGAATCTCTATCTCTCTCTCTTTCTAGATCTCGCAGCCGTAACTACCGAGCTGTTGCTTAGGGTGGTTTTTGATGAAAACAAACACTACCAAATGATTCCCCACCTCCGGAAAGCTCGGAAGCAACCACCAATTGACGAAAACGGCCGCTAGAAAGCCACCGTCGAAGAGCTCTAGTTGCTGTGTACATGACTCGATTCGACCCTCGAACTAACCTGACCCATGACCCGCATCCAAGTTAGCCGGATTTCTTTCTTTTTATTTATTTATTATTTTTTTCTTAATAAGAATATGAAAAAAAATTCTTAAATTAATACAAAATTAATAAAAAATAATAAATATTTTTATCACTTAGAAAACTTCTTTTCATAAAAAAAAATATAATTGATTTTTTTTAAATTAAAGGTTTTAGTTTTTTTTTAAATAAAAAATAATAAAGCTTAGGCTTAGAAATTTCTTTAAATAAATTTAAATGGTAGTAAATGTAAACCCGATTGTTTTCGTAATTAAAATTAACTAATACACTAAAGTTTTATGAAAAGCGAAGTACGGCCTATTTGATCCCAAATAGCGAGTACATAGGCACCCTTATAAGGCAACTCTAAAAAATTAAAAAAAATATTTTCAAATCATTATTAGTGTAATTGTTGTATCATTTTTCTAATATCTTCTTTTTTATGCTAAAAAGGATATCATAACATAATTCAGATTTTAGAAGGATAAGGTGGTAACTTTAAGCTTTTAATAAGATAGCCTTCGAATCGAGAATCTCTGGTTTTTCTTTCTTCTTTTTTTTCTTTTCTAAAAATAGGAGATTTCATCGACTATTTGTTTAGATTAGAATTAATCCACTCAATTAATTCTAATTCAATAATTTTTCCTATCTTTAATTCGGTGGCAACTCCAAATAAATAAAAAATTCTTAGTTCAAGTCGAGGATTTATATTGGATGAGCATAAGGTCTAATATGAATCAGATTAGGGATATAATATAAAATTTTAAAATTAGACTTGACAATAGCATAGATTAACAATGATATTTGACAAAAGCAAGTTAAATTAAAGGTGATAAAAAAGAAGTTTTATTCGTCATAATCTTAAATTGGATTTAAATCACAATAAAAGCTATATAAATCATTTAAGCATGTCTATAAATAGAGTTCGATGCTTCAAACATCACAAATACATTAGGATATCGCAATAGGTACTCAATAGCTCTAATGAACCACTTTCTCTCTCTAGGATGCCCATAACATGCTCTACCTTCTCTCCAGATTTCCTTTACACACACATAACCTTGAAGTCAAGTATAGGTAGAAATAGATTCATTAGGTCATGTAGATTAAGAAAAACCCCATCTCTACTTTCAATAATTTATAGTTTGATCAAATCGAGGAGGTAGGTTTTGGTTACTACTAGATGCTCATGAACTATAACTTTAGAGTGATTTGGGGTACTAGTTAAAATAGCCAATGTCATATGGGTAGTTGAATTAGTTGGGCTGACATCCTTGCGAGCTTCAACAATCACTAGAGAGCCATCAAAAAAGTTGTGAACACCACTAAAATCAACTTGCTCGTGACTTAAATTTGCAACTCGATTTCAATTTTGCTCTAACTAGTGTGTAATAAGGCAAGGTTTTTTTTTTTTTTAATTTCTTGTTTTGTTAGTTATGCTATTTTAATATAACAAGTTTTATTAAGAAAAACTAATATAAAAGAAACAAGGAAATTTAAAGAAAAAATCAAAACAATTAATTAAAGAAAAATGTAGTGATAATTTAATAATCAATTGTGGAAGATTTAATTTAATAATTTTGTGTGGCTTCACATGCATGGTCACTACACCAGTTTTTAGGTGCTAGTATAATTAGTGTAGCATGCCAAATGTTTTCCATGACAAATATAATTAATTCATATGCTTACAATATTAATACATTTGGTCAACTTATTACTTATGATGTATTAGTCAACTAATTGTGTTTATGGGAATGATGTATTTAGCTAGTGCATTATCATGTTTGATGACTTTAATAATTGGACTTTCATGATTTTGATAAATTATAGGGACAAATTTTTTTGTTAGGAGGAAATCATTGTGTAGGCTATTGATATGGTAGTGTAACCATCACTTGGAGTTAAGTTCCCAAGTAGTTTAACTTTTATTTTTTAAAGAAAAGAAAATAATATAAAATGGAGATAAAAATAATAAAGAATAAGAAATAAAATAAAAAAAAATTTGTTTTGTCATGTAGGATATGGTTTTATTACCAAGAATGTTGTTTTCTTTTACAAAATAATATTAATAAAACAAAAAGCATTTTGTCACTTTGAAAATTTATTTTCATGAAATGAAAACCTTAAATGGTGTTTTCAAAATTAAGTCTTTAAGTTGTTTTTTTTTAATAAATAATGGAAATAAAAATTAGCATTTAGCTTTTTTTTCTTCTTTTTTTCTAAATAAAACTTAAAATGTTAAAAAGCATAAACATGGTGTTTTCATAAATAAAATCAACTAACCCACTAAAGTTTTATAAAAACAAAATTAAGTTGGTTTCATCCAAACTAGCAATTACATAGACACCTACAAGGTAACCACAAAAATTGTAAAAATTACTTTTTAGAATAATGTTTTCAAATAAAAAATAAAAAGAATAAGAATGAAATTCATAATAAAAAATAAACAAAAATCTTTATGTTGTATTGACTTGTTTTATGCCTTATTTTAGATGAAAATGTTATTTATTTTAAACATAATTGTGAAGGGAATTTATATGAAGCCTTTTTAATTCATTCACTTGAAAAATAATAAGTGGCAACTATTTAAATTTTAATGGGTTAGCCTCAAAGTCCAATGTCTCTAGTTAATTTTTTTTTTAAAGAAGATTTAGCAAACTAATAGTTAGTTAAGGTTAATTTATGTAGTTAATCTTAGATCCTTGTTATTTTTCAACCTAGGTTATTGGAAATTCTAATTTTTTAAAGACAATAAAAAAGTAGATTTTTTCCCTAATTTTACTATTGAGTAATTTTTTTTGAGCGAGTTGGGCTTAATATAAGTTAAATTAAGGAAAAGTTCAAAATTAGGCCTAACAAAATTGTTAAGTCCACTAGAGAATGAATTCTTTAGTGGGTTAGCCACTTATAATTTTTCAAAGAAAAATTAAAGGCTTCATTTAAATTTTCTTTTATGTAACATAGTTTATTGGCATTTAATTTTCTTATTGATATTAATTAGATTCTTGATATGTGAACTTTTTTAAGAGCATAATAGCATGTCTCGTTCCCTTTTTTATGGACTAACCTAGGTTTTGTGATGTGGATTAAATAGTAACAGGCCCATTAGGTCCCTTTTGTTTTTTAGGTAAGGGGAGGGGGTATTTTTTATGAAAACATATGTGTACTAGACATCATCAAAACCAAGCCACCTTAGTAACTTAGGTGAGGGGCCATTGTATAGGCTTTAGGTGTTGTGATGTAACCACCTTTTAAGGTTGATTAAGCTTCCTTACTCTTTCTTTAATATTGCCCAAGACCCATTTTCCTTAAAAATTGAGGGAGGCCATAAAGCTTGAGGACTTGTAGAGCCCATCAAATTGCATTCATGACATTTACTAATAATTGAAAAATAGTGTAGCTCCAATAAAGTGTAGATTTATTGATTTTCTAAATGGTGTAAAGCCTTGCAATGTGTTTAAGTTTATGTCTTTGCATTGAATTCCATGTGTATATATATATTTTTTAATTTTTATAAGAGTCTTATTTTATGTAATGTAAAGGAATGGTAAGTTAACCACTAAGTAGTAGACCCTTCTTCACCAATCAATTTACATCAATCAACCCCTACCATCTAAGCCCACACAATTAAAATGGTTAGAGCACTTGAACTTAGAATAACAGGAAACCATCAAGGCTGAATTGGGCTTAATTCTTTTACTCCTCAAGTTCTAATATGATTGGACTCTCATGTGAGCCCTCGCTTACTTTTGGAATCCTAGGTTGGTGTCATTCAGCTTTGACCTTTATGTACCCTCTCCAGCTTTTGAAGAATATTCTCAACATTTACAAGCCCTTCACTAAACTAAAGGGATCATAGTTTTAGATTTGCAAGCCTACCCAGCAAGTACCTTTTGCAAGCTCTTCAAGGTTAGAAAGTAAAAAATAACTCAAGCCTTTACTCAATGTAATGGAAAAGTCATAAGGATCTCAACTCTTAGAAATTAGTAAACTATTGGACTAATTGGGAAATCTTTGAAGGGGACCAAGATACTTGGGAGTAGAATCAAGTTAATGCTTACATTCTTATAGTTTTCACCTGTGTCTTATTTTTAACAAGGGCTTTAATGTTCATTTCAAAGTGGCTAAATTAGTGGCTCAATTTTTAGCAGGCTAATCCTACATTTCAACCCCACTTGCTAAACAAATTCAATCCCTAAATTTCTTGAAAGAGACAAGCAATAGAAATTTTAAGGGTTGCCTACCACTATTAATAGTTTGGTTTACTAGTTATACTAATAGCTATGAGTTAGACGTAGTTAGAAGATCATTATCTCCACAGGTTGAATTGGTGGATTACTTTGTAACTAAGGTCTTGCTACTTAAAGGAATCTAAATTCACCATTGGATGGAGATTATATAAAAGGTTTACCACAAAGACATATTATGGATTGTTAGGTGGATTTATTACACATGGGCTATTTTGGGGTGCATAGAGTTTACTGCTATCTTGCAAATAGGCATTACTGGATGCACTAGCTATTTCCCAGCATGTGTGGTTAGAAAGCTAAGACCGGTTTTAAACATTGTGCATAGGCCTTCTTTATATTCAACAACACTCAAACATAAAACCTAAACATTGTGCTAGCCCTTAAGGTAAATAAGCTATAGGCTATCAAAGCCCTTTAGGATATAAGATTGTTAAGCCCTATGGCATATGTAGGAGATTTAGAATGGTAAGTGGGAGAATTTAGAGCTACTATGGAATTCATCATGTACTTCATGCATAAGATGAGGTAAATTAAGTACTAGGCTCCAAACGTATTGGAACCTATACCAAGCCCAACATTGGAATTAGGGGCTTACATGGACCTGGTGAGAGCCAGAGTGGAGATTTAGGGTCAAGATGCAAAAGCAAGGGTGCTAAATTGGAGGGAAAGATATAAAGCCTCACATGATTATGTCAAAAATCTAGAAAATCAATTAAAGATGTTTGAGAAATGAGTTCCAAACCTACTAATGGAGTAAGTTATCACCTATCCTAGCAAGATTAGAGGACTTTTCTAGATGATAGATTTTTAGAATTAGTTAGTAACATTGGTTGTTTTTCTTTTAGACAGGTTATTAGGAATTCAAGTTATTTTTTCTCATTTTAGACATTGATCTAGTGGTCTATAGCCTTAGAATTTTAATAATTTTGTAGTTAAACATGTTGTTTCCATTTAAGAAAGCCATCGCACTATTATCCAATTATTAGTGTAACTAGTACATTAGTGTGGTTGTTTCATCTACATATTTAATTTCTTTTGTATTATGCTTTTTATGTTATTAAGTATGAAAAAAATAATAATGAAAGAAAAAAAAATAAAAAGGGAAAGAGAAGAAGAAAAAAGGGTAAGAAGAAAAACAACAATATATATATAAATGCTAATATTTTTTGGATTTTATAGACCTCAAAGATTGCTCCCAAGCAACAAGATCCTATTAAAAGCCTAATATTCACTTGTTTTAAAGCTAGGATGACAGATAACACGAACAACAACAACTTGGATCAAAGGATTTCTACCTTTAATTAGGCAAAGCAATAGATAGTAGAGTAGATGAAGACCATGACCTATGCTTTCAACTACTTCCATCCAGACAAAGTCCCTTAGAGAAATCATAATGAGTTACACTAGGCTATTAACTCAACCTCCCGGGTTGCAGGAAATGGAGTTAGGAAATAGTAGGGAAAGTTAGAGAAAAGAATTAGAAGGGAAATAGAGAGTTATGAAAAAGAAGCTCCTTTAGAAATTCAATGAGGAGATGAAGACCTTGGAAGGGACTAGGGGTTTTAAACAAAAGGGATAGACAACTTTCTTAGTTAACTTGTCAACGTATGAGGAAGAAGGGTTTCGTAAAAAGTTTAAGGTATCCGATTTCAAAAAGTACGATGGGACAGACTATAAAAAATTAGACATTAGGATATATATTAGAAAAATGGCCAACTATGAAAAGCTCATGGTGTAGACTTTTCAAGATAGCCTCACTAGTCCCACACTAGCCTAATATGCTCAACTTGACTTAGACGAAGTCAATATGTAGGATAAGTTAGTCCAAGCATTCTATAATCGATATAAATTTAACATCGAGGTAGCTCCATCCATTTGGGACCTAAGTAATATATGCAAAAGGAATGATGAATCATTCAAAGAATATACATGGAGCTAGAGGAGCATGGCTGCTAGAGTAACCACCCCATTGTTAGAGAAAGATCTAACCATGATATTCATCAATACACTAGGAAGGCTATGCTACTAGCACCTAGTGGGGTAGATTACTTCTAGCTTTATGTAAATTGTATTAGTAGGTTGTTGTATTGAAGATTTAGTTGCATCAAGAAGGTTTCTCGATATCGAAGAGGTAAATAAGAAACTACCATCCTTTAAACCCACTAACAAGAATAAGGAAGTGTCAATTAATGTTGTGAACATTACTAACTACCTTAAGCTAACCCTATAGATCACCATCCTAGAAAGTCAAAGTGTCAATTCTACCCATGATCAAAACCAAGATAATCAATCTTGTAGAAGAAAATACACCTAAATCCCAATATCACTAAGTCAAGTCTTCACTCGCCTTAAGAATGATAATTTGCTATGCTTCGAGATACGTAAAGACAAGTATAGGCCCAAGAACTTTGATCTTAGCCAATGTTGTGAGTATCACCTATAATGACCCTAAAAGGGGCCTAGTAGTTTTTACTAAAAGTTATTACATCTTGTGTATACCCATGGTATGATAACTACCTTGTAAGTCAAAGGTTGCAAGGCTTTAATTAAGTCTCCTTCAATTGTAATACTTATAACTAATTATTACATAAAAATAACTCGGGAGACCAATAATTCATAGTCACCAGAACCGTAAAGAATTAGTATCCCTACTAAATCATAAAATCAAGTAATCACAATCCTACATACGTCTAGGTTCAAATAAGTTTAAAGAAAAAAATTTTTTGAAAAGAAAGAATATATAAGGTTTACAATATTTTGTAACTCTATCTAAGTGATAGGAATCTGCCTTGTGGTTCCAACTGTGGGGGAACCTGACTTGGATGTATGAGCCCAGACATCTACATATGGCCACTTTTATCTAATAATGTTTGATTTTGCACTTTAGCAGGTACATTGATTGATTTTATAGGATGGCCAAATAACATGCACAAAGGATTAACTTGTGAAACATTTTTGGAGTCACATCCAACGGCCCACAAATTGTCCAATTGAAATGAAGAATCGGCCACTTGAAGACCATCTTTTGCACTTGTAATTTTCATTTTTGAACCAGCTAGTTTTGTTCATTTTGAAACTTGTAATTTGATTTTAGAACTGGCCACTTAATGGCATATTTGTAATTTTTTAAACATTTTTACCTTAATTGGAGCAAGTATAAATACTTGCTAATTAAGGTTTTTAGGGAGCTTTTGATAATTCGATAAAATATACACTCTTTGAGCCGTGAGGGAGAGCCTTGCAAATTAAAGATCTCTTATCAATTTCTTGTGAAATTGTCGTAAGATTCAATAAGAGGAGATTATGAGCCATATCAATCTTGCTTTTGTTGTTAAGAAATTGTGTTTAGTGAGTCATATTTAGGTACAATTTATGGTTACTTTCATTCACATGATTTTGGATGTAATTTTCAGATTTGGGTCATTTTAATTTTGAAACTGCTTCCTAGTGTAAATTGCATGATTTTCCATTGAACAATCACATACTCACTAGTTCAAATTTTATTTAGTCATTTTCTTAATTGGAATTCAATTTTCATCACATCACTTTATGGAATTTGTTTAGTTGAATTCTTCAATTGGATTGTGTTCATGTACTTGGATTCTTTTTTTTTTTCAAGCACATCACTAAGTCTAAACCAACAATTGCTCTATTCTATACTTGTTCCTTGATTTTGAGTTTAGAGCTCTCATCACTTGATTCCTAGCCCATTCCCAACTTTTAACTTAACCTGCAAAAGAAAAGCTATTGGGGGGTAAGCTATAAAGCTTAATCAGATCTCTGCTCAAAACCAATTTTCATGTAAAATAAGCAAGTTAACATTTTAATGCATAAATGCATGAACAATCATATATTAATCATCACATGTAGTTATTCGAAAACTACATGAGGTTTAAGGATATTTCTGACCAATATATCCCTCCTTTGAACTTAGGTTGAGGATCATTTTAAAATTCCATCAGAGTTTGGGCTACCAATTTCGTTATGCTTGCACATATCCTTGGCTACACAAATCAGAGCCATGTGCTATATATCAATAGTTATGCTAGAAGAAGGATCTTCTAAGCAAGGACCTAGGACAAAACAAAAGAGAATAACGTTTTCTTTGCCCACACACCTCTAGATGCATGTGCCTAAAGTAAGATAATGAGCATGGATTCATACTAATACATGACGATCCTCTAGTCATTTTTGTATTGTTAGAAAAGAATACTCCCTTAGGAAATCCTTTCATTACCTATGTAACTGTGAAGGAATATTCAAGAATATGCAAGAAGATGCTATGCATGATCCATTTCAAAATAAGTATTTCGATATGCTTAACATAAGTTAAGAAGTAACCAAACAATTTGCAAACACTCCATCAACTGCAAGAATAGCTATGAGTACAAGCAACTTTTACTTTCTTTTCCTTTAGGCTATAGTAATCAAATAATCAATCAAATCAAACACACACATGGATTCATTAATATTCAACTTATAGGGGTACTAAATTTAATTCATGGGCTTATGCCCTATTATTTTAATGGATTTAACGCTTTGGGCTGAGGTGATAGGGCATAAAGAGTAAAGTCCATGTTATAGGATGATTAGGGGAGATTTAGCATGGTGAACTTACAGTAGGGTACGTTGGATCGGCCCGCCCCATCCAACTTTTCTTAAATAAGACTTATACACATACACACTAAAGGCCTTTGGTGGGCCTAAATCCATTCAAAGCTTATATGAGGCCTCATTTGCTAGGAACCGTTGATTGCTATCACCATCTGACGGATGCGATTTATAACTAAGCACTATAAATACCTCATGCCTCTTGACTAAAGGAGAGGGCTTCTTTTGGAAAAAGTGCGGTTACTTTGTCGAATTTTCTCTAGAAGATTCGAATCATCACTTACCTACATTAATCTCACAAATTATACACCTGTCATCGTAGAGTTGGGCCTTATTTAAGGCTGACTATTCCTCCTCCCGTCTCGATCACCTCTTGATCATCCATACACATGTCACTTCCTCATTAGGCCACGTGTAATATGTTTGCACATAATACCTACATAACCTCACACTCTAGCCAACTACCCGGGACAGCTTCCCCACACAACTTTACTTACTACTAAAGCTACAAGCATAAATCAAGTGGCAACATCGTTGGTACTCACCTTGCCATTCTTTTTCAAGGATCATAGTAATCCTCAGGTAAAACCTAGAAATTTTATGAAAAACCTATAAACATGGATAAATATGTATACTTATAAGAATAAACTACTCTTAAGATAAGTTATTCTATTGTCCCGTTATTAACCCCATGTCTTATTATAATCTTTTAGAGTCTTTGAGTATTGAGTCCTTTGTTTAGGAAATCGATATGTTGTCAAGGTCCGTGCTTAGGTCCTCATTCAAGTAAAGTCCTATCCTTGCCATAATAAGGCAAATATGTGTCTAAGGCATATTTCAAGAGTATGTTCATGAATATATATCCATAATATGTCAAAATGTGTCAAAAATATGTCCATAGATGTCTAATAGGTCATAGATAGTCATAATTGGTCTTAAGTATTCATGCTTTGAAGACAAGATCTTAACATCTTTTTTTTTTTTTGCACTTTTATATTTACTAAAGGTTCATATCAAAGAACTTATTGCCTTAATAGAATTTATTAAGAGATTCCTGATAGACATTCCACTATATAATTAAGGAAAAAATAGTGGAAAGATCTTACATTTTCAAAGATGAGGATTCTTGGTGTAGAAGGACTTATGAGATCCTACAACTTTTTGGAAATGTGAAGTATTAGTATATTAACTAAAGGCTATATTACAAAGATGATTAAGGTGGAGTGGATTACCTTTCTTGGTTGGAAATCCCTTGGAATCCTAGAATAAAGGTCCTATAATATAAGAAATAGCTAAAGTTAACATTTACTTTAAGAAATTCACTAGAAGTTTCATCAATCTTCTAAGAAGTGTCTTACCATTGTTTTTGAGATAGATAATCCTTAGAATTCCCTATGATAAGGATCCTATAACAGAAATATTTGCTAGAATTAGTAACAAACTCCTAGAGATTAATTAGAAGCTTTACAAACCTCAGAAATGTTGAAGATTCTTACCTAAATGCATGTTGGTGGTTCCGAAACTCTTATCAGTTTAGGAGATGAAATTGAAGTTAACTATAGATGAAATTATGTAGCTTCTTAGAGGAATATTTGGTGTGTCTAGTGGAGTTTTTTTGAGAGAAAATCAGATAATAGGGGGCTCAAAGTGTCATGGGAAATGGGGATTTTTAGTTAGGTAGATTAACATCCTTACATCCCCTTTTATAGTAGTTAAGTGTGGTTGCTTTGTAATTAATTTTTGGTGCTGATTCTCCATGCCTAGGTGCACAAGATTAGGCAGGTTTTAGGTTCATAATTGGCCTAATAGCTTATAGGATAAGTTAGGGAATTAATGGCATAGGATATGATGAGGTTGAGATGGCAAAATCACATGGGTTTTGACCTAGTCAAAGGGGGTGGTGGCTTGAGTAACTTCTAGGAGGATTCTTGAGCTGATTTTTTGTGTGTTTCCATTTAATTACCTTAGCTTGGTCGTGAAAAATTTTAGATTAATTTTGATTAAGTTAAGATTAGCTAAGATGTCCTCAAACATAGGGTAAAATAAGGTTAAATAGGGTGTTTAGTGTAAAGAAGGAGTTTCTAATTTATTTTTGGGGGCTCATCTTTTAGAATTTTTCCATGATATTTGAGGCATAACAAAGAAATGTTTTTCTAAGATTTAATAAGTGTAGGATAAGATAGGTTAAGGTAAGTAAACCTTGGCAAAATTGAAAAAAAAAACACATGTTTAAGGCATGAAATTAGGACCCAGTTTTTATAAGGACAATTCTAAATTATTTTATGCCTTTTATTAGGTTAGAAAAGATAAAATAGGGTAGGATAGGGATAAGATTTGGTGAAATAAATTTGGTCTTGATAAGATAAGATAAGGGCTGAATTTTCAAAGCTTGAAGGAGAAGTTGGACTTTTCTTGGGGCATTTTTGGAAGGAGGCATATTTGGTGGAGTTTTGTCTAGATTTTATAATATTTTGTGTATTTTTGGGTAATCAAAGATGTAATATTGAATTAGAAAAAATTCAATTAAAATAGATTAAGATTTGGGGGCAATTTCAAGCTTAATCATATTTGGGTTTTTAAATCTAATATTCAAGGAATATTTAGGGCAAAGTACTAGTCCTATAGATGAAATTTAACAAAATTCAAATTTAGTTTACTAGGTGAAATATCAAGAATAAGATTAAACTCTCAAGTAGGGACTTTGGTGGAAATTAGTACAGTTGATGATTTTCAACTAAAGTTTTATTAAGTTAAATTGTTAATTTTATTGGAAAAGAGTATCATATAAATCCTTAGTATCTTATTTACTAAGTCTTCCTTAAGTCAGCTTGGGTCTTAGCTCTAATATCCTAAGTCTATTGATACCAACCACACCAACCCGTGACGAAACCCAATACCAATACGTTCGAAATTCGTTGCCTAAGACGCCCAAACACCTAAAGTGGAAACCGCGACCCGTTGTCTATAAGCGAGATAAGAACCTTGGTATAAAATGAAGACGCCACAATCGGGATGAAAGACCGATTGATAAGTCGGGATGAACGCCACGGAAATTAATTCGATAAGTTCGATTTAGTTCTTGAAGAACCAAGAGAGGTGCCTGTCAAAAGTGTTTAATGTTCAAAGATGTAAATTCTTAGTTGTTCTAAACCCTAGGAGCTTTTATACTAGGGTTACGATTCGTGAAAAACAAGTCCAAAACAACGTAGCTTAGATAAGTTGCGTAAAAACACGAAAACAGAACAAGCTGGCCAGTAGGGGATACACAGTCGTGCACACAACCGTGTACTTTGGCCGTATACTTTTCTGTGCACATTCCAGTAACATACACGACCGTGTACTTCTGGTCGTGTATCTTCCTGTGGATTTTCTTGTTTCCATACACGGCTGTGCCTTTTAGCCGTGTATCTAGCCGTGTATGATTCTGTGCAATCTTGTAATTCCTACACGGCCGTGCCTTGAACATACACGCCCTCTTCAACCCGTGTCCAGTGTGACTTTTATAAAAGCAAGGGTTTTCCCATGGTTGTTCCAATCCGTTCTAACTTCATGATTGCTCCAATCCTTTCCGGCTTCATGGACAACCTTTATCAACCCATTACGTGCTTCCTTGAATCGTTTCGCTTGATTTCTTGTGATCGGTCCAGGCGGCACTTCAAGAGGATCCACATTTCTTCTTCCAGCTTGGCTCTCATCATGGATCTCATCATTCCCCTCCTCTTGAAAAGGATTTGTCCTCAAATCATTGCCTGCATCAAATGGACTCAGATCAGTAACAGAAAATGTGACACTTACTGGATACTCACCTAGTAAATTTTTCTTGTAGGCATTATCATTGATTTTCTCAAGCATCGGAAATGGACCGTCTCCCCTAGGGTTCAACTTGGATCTCCTCTGTAATGGAAAACTCTCCTTGCGAAAATGCACCCAAACCCAATCTCCAGGCTGAAAAATCTTTGGTCTCCTGTCCTTGTTCACCCTTGAAGCGACCCTGGCATTTTGTTTTACAATCCTAATCTTTACCTGTACATGTAGCTTTCTCACGAAATCTGCCTTAGAATCAGCATCCAAACTCACAGACTTGTTAAGTGGTAATGACAATAAATAATTAGGATTCAGTGGGTTAAAACCAAACACAATCTCAAATGGTGAACAATGAATAATGCTATTTAAAGCCCTATTACATGTAAACTCCACAAATGGTAGACAATCCTTCCAAGTCCTAATGTTCTTCTCTGTGATTGCCCCTAACAATTGAATTAAAGTCCTGTTAACCACATCAATTTGCCCATCAATTTGTAGGTGACGGATAGTTGAAAACATCCGTTTAGTTCCCAACTTTTCCCACAATACTCTCCAAAAATGACTCAAAAATTTCTCATCTCGATCACTAACAATGCTTCTAGGTATACCATGTGGACACACTACCTTTCTGAAGAACAAATCAACAATGTGTATAGCATCATCAGTTTTATGACAAGGAATGAAATGAACCGTTTTAAAAATCTTATCCACAACCACAAAATTAGAATCTCGACCATGCCTAGGCCTAGATAATCCTAACACAAAATCTATGGAAATGTTTATCCATGGCTCATGAGGAATGACACTATACTCATATAACTAATCTAAGAAGTCATCTAAACAAGGAATAGAATGACGATACTTTACCGTAAGGTTGTTGATGGCACAGCAGTCAACACACATTCTCCATGTCCCATCCTTCTTAGGCACCAAAATCACAGGCACTTCACATGGACTCATGCCTTCTCTCATGTATCCCTTCTCCATTAACTCATCTACCTGCCTTTGGAGTTCCTTCGGAAAGACATTTTCAAAATCCTGCACAATAGACACAACCACACTAGGCAAAGCATTAGATAATTCGTTAGTAGTCAAACATGTTTCTTTAAAAATCAGCAACAACATAGGTTGCTTCCTCACTAACGCTCTCCTCACTACACTCGCTCTTGCCACACAACTCTCCTTTTGCAAGGCTGCCCTCTCCTTTTCACTCACCACCAAAGTTGATTCCCTTTCAACTTAGCCTCTCACACTCTTTCCAGCCTTCCTCTCTTTTTCCTTTTGATCTTGACTTTTATATTCCTTTTCTTTCTCATTGTCTTTTACTCTCTCACTCTCACTCTGCTTTTCACTCACCTTATATTTTGCAAAAGACTATTGTAGCTGCAACTGGTCCTCATACACTTGCTTAGGTGTTAAAGGTTTAAGGTTAAAGCTTTTCCCTTGGTGAACAAGCATATACTTGTTAGAAAAGCCATCATGAACAACCTTCCTATCAAATTTCCACGGCCTCCCCAATAACACATGACATGCTTGCATTGGCACTACATCACATAACACCTCATCCTCATACCTACCAATGCGGAAACCAATCAAGGCTTGGTTACTCACCTTGGTCTCTCCACTATCATTCAACCATTGCAATTTATATGGACTAGGGTGTCTAACAGTTTTGAGCCCTAGCCTCTCAACAATAAAATTACTCACTACATTAGTGCAACTCCCTCCATCAATGATCGAGCTGCAAATATGATCTCCTAGATAACATCTAGTATGAAATATATTCTCCTTGAAATACTCATCTACACTTCGGCTTCCCTGCCTCAGAGTTTGCAACTTGTTGTGCAATTCACGATAGTAATACGCAGGCACAAACCGCTTCTTCATCACTCTTTTCATCTCTTCCCAAGACTCAATAGGTGGCTCGCCACTCCTTCTCCTATTCAACATTAGTTGATCCCACCACACTATAGCATAATCTGAAAATTCAATGGCAGCAAGTTTTACCTTCTTTCTCCCACTATAGTTGTGACAATCAAATACCATCTCTACCTTCTTCTCCCACTCTAAGTACGCCTCGGGATCATTCTTCCCTTGGAAAGGAGGAATCTTCATCTTTATGCTACTTAATTGATCATCCTCTCTATTCCTATCTCCTCTATCTTCCCAATCTCTAGTTCCTCTATTCCGACCACTATAACCTCTATAACTCCCAACAGAAGGCTCATAAAATCATCATTCGACATTTCATCTCCACCCCACGGTACTCTCCTAGAACGACTCTCCCTCTTACGCCCTTGGAATACATTTGCGGATTGCTCTAGTCTTTGCTCTACCATCTCATGAATTTGTTCCATTCCTTATTGGAACATCCTCTTCATTTCTCCCCTCAACGCCTCAATTACTAACCTAGCATCAAACCTTCCCCTCTCACCTTCAGGAGAATGTTGTCTCGACATAGTTCCTGCAGAAAAGATTAGTAGTAACACAAATATATATATAATTAAACCTCACGATACACTCCCTTACGTGTTTCACTCAAATGATGATATCACACAGTCACTCGTGTGTTCTCACAAACAATGATGATATCAACTCGCCAATTCCTCTTCTCAATTCTCTTGGAACTAACCCGAACTGCACCAACTTCCTTCCATAGAATTCAAAACAACTCTAGGGTTCGTAAATTTTCCTCTATTTTTTTTTATCCATTTTTTTTCCTTGGTTGTTGCTCTTGATCACGTTTTTCTTTTCTTTTCTTTTCTCTTCTTTTTTTTTTTGTCGTGATTTTTGCTCTTTTTTTTTTTGTAACAATCGCCTAGTCGATATTACACTATCAAAAGACAATCAATACTACGAAATTGAATATGATAATTGATATGAACGATTGGAGTTAGGGTTTTTGATATTACCTTTCTCAACCGAACTTGATATTTTGACAAACCTAAGCTCTGATACGAACCACGCTAACCCGTGACGAAACCCAATACCAATACGTTTGAAATTCATGGCCTAAGATGCCCAAACACCTAAAGTGGAAACCGCGACCCGTTGTCTATAAGCGAGACAAGAACCTTGGTATAAAATGAAGACGCCACAATCGGGATGAAAGACCAATTGATAAGTCGGGATGAACGCCACGGAAATTAATCTGATAAGTTCGATTTAGTTCTTGAAGAACCAAGAGAGTTGCCTCTCAAAAGTGTTTAATGTTCAAAGATGTAAATTCTTAGTTGTTCTAAACCCTAGGATCTTTTATACTAGGGTTACAATTCGTGAAAAACAAGTCCAAAACGACGTAGCTTAGATAAGTTGCGTAAAAACACGAAAATAGAACAAGCTGGCCGGCAAGGGATACACGGCCGTGTACTTTGGCCGTGTACTTTTCTGTGCACATTCCGGTCACATACACGACCGTGTACTTCTGGTCGTGTATCTTTCTGTGGATTTGCTTGTCTCCATACACGGCCGTGCCTTTTAGCCATGTATCTAGCCATGTATGATTCTATGCAATCTTGGAATTCCTACACGGCCGTGCCTTGAACATACACGCCCTCTTCAACCCGTGTCCGGTGTGACTTGTATAAAAGCAAGGGTCTTCCCATGGTTATTCCAATCCGTTCCAACTTCATGATTGCTCCAATCCTTTCCGACTTCATGGACAACCTTTATCAACCCGTTAAGTGCTTCCTTGAATCGTTTCGCTTGATTTCTTGGGATCGGTCCAGGCGGCACTTCAAGAGGATCCACATTTCTTCTTCCGGCTTGGCTCTCATCATGGATCTCATCATCTACTCAAGTCTTCTTAAAGGTGTCAAATGGAAGACCTAAGTTAGTGAATTGAATAAAGTCAGTTGACTCAAGTTGGCTTTTAATTTGACTAAATTAACCTTGGTCAACTTGTAAAATATTGAGTCTTCTTTAGCTCTTGAACCTTACTTAGGCTCATTTAGAGCTAAATTCTTGGTGTATTTCATTATCTAATAGGATTTCTAAAAATACTACTCACAAAAGTCCTTAAGAGTTATAGATGATGTTTGGGTTAGGATTTGGGATCTTTAATTTTGTTTTCTAAACCAAATTTACCATGTATTCATACTTATTTCTCTTTCCCATAAGTTATTTTAGTTATGATAAGGTTCATGATGTCATCTAATAGCCTCGTTTGGGATTGAATAGAAGTGCAAGAAGTTGGTACTAACTGTAGAAATTTTGGTTTTCTTATGGAATTTAACCTTTATTTGCATGCTTAGATTACTGAGATTTGTCTCATAAGGTTGAGATTAGTTAGATCTACTTGACTTTATGAGCAAGCCGACTTACATCGTTACTCAAGATGTCATAAGTTAATTTAGGAGTTTACTTTAGTCAACTTGGGTTTTTGTACAGGTAGATTGATGTGCTCAAAACCAAGATTAAGCACATGCAAAACCAATTTGAAAGACAATCAATAATGTCAATCAAACTAGTTTCCAAATGGCGACAATTCTCAATGTTTATAACCGATTCTTCAAACTAGGATGTAATCAATCTTAATTCCAAGTATGATAATGCTCTAATACCAAATTATGACATGCCTAAAACTAAGATTAAGCACTTGCAAATGAATCAAATGAACAACTTCAATTCACAAAAAGCCTACCGGTTCAAAGGGGTTAAAAATTGTGTGAACCCTAATTGAGGAATTCTAGAGTATTTGTCTATCACCTTTTTATAAAAAGGGGAGATTTGAATATATCTATTTAGTTAGCTAATAGATCTCATATCTCATTGGCTAGGAAGAACCATAAGTAGACTTTTTTTGGAGATTTACTTATTACTTTGGGATAAGATAGGGGGTGACATGTGGTGGCACAATTGGCTAAAGTACCTATTCTAAAGTTAGAGGGTAGATTCCATGCAATCTCTTATGACATTTCTATTTCAAGGCTATATGAAATCAAAGTTCTTATTCCAGATAATGAGATAGATGAGTGATTTTGCAACATGGTGTTGGTTTCTAGAAGTGGGCAAAAGGTCATAACATCAATAATCCACAAATTAGGAGTTTCAACTCCTCTTATTACATGCTTGTTATCTTTCATTTTAGACCCGCTACCCTACAATTTCACCTTCCCTTAAAGATAGTATATACCTAGGAAATATGGCTGATGATCTCAAAGTTTGGAGAGAATAAACATGCAAAGCAAGAGCTCATGATCCTTCATATTGGTGCCACCCCCTCTAAAGCCAAAAAGATGGGGATTGAAGCCTATCACTATTTAAAGGCTATCGTTACGTATAATCAGGATGCTACTATGAAAGTGATTGCGGTGGCTTTGCTCCCATCATTTAGAAAAACAAGGTTTGGAGTTTCAAAAAATAGCCACATCCCTAATTATCCTCTATTTTAGAGTGCTAAGCTCTATGTGAGAGAGAGATGTTTACATGTTTTAGCATAGGAGTGAGACTATAGGTAGATTCGTACCTCCTCAATTATCCTCTATTTTGGAGTGCTAAGCTTTATGATTTTCTTCCACCAATACAATTTCCTTCCTCTATTTCATAGCTCTCTATCAAGCTCCATACTACTATCAACAAGTTTTTCAATAAGGCATAATATTAGTTAAAAGTTCACAATTAACATGAAATAGCTCTAGATGCATTTAGTGTAATTGCATAACATAAACTGCAAAACATGATGGCTGAGCATTCTCAGTACCACAATCTATAATATTGACAATATTGAAATTTCAAAGTAAAAGCAGCATCCTTAATCCCTATGGTATACTTGAGGAAGTACATCAAGAGCCTATAAAAAGCTTGTAGCACCTATACGTATCAACATGGATTTAGTAATTGTAGTGATGGTAAAACTAATTGAAGTATAACTATGACAAGTATAGGAAAGTAGAACTAACATATTCCAAACAATCCTCACAGATCCATTGATCCCATATTCCAAGGAATCCTCATAGATCCATTGATCCCATTACTATGTTAAGGCCATGGTCTTTCTTAAAGATATCTGAAGACAAACATCATAAATAAATTTCTTTCATGAAATAGTCTAACATGCAAACTTACTCATATTATTGCAATAAGAAGTAAGCGCAATAAGTAACATTGATAGAACTTGTGATTTAGAATTCCATTTGTATAGTGATCTAGGGTTTTCTACCTGTGTATATGATGTGCTCTGATACCAAAAGATGATGTGCTTAAAAATGCAAGCACATGTACACAATTGCAATTGTAGAATCAATTAAACAAATCTACAAAATGGACTTACAAATGGCATGATGCCAAGTATAACATAAACCCAAATTACGTGAATTAATTGGAAAGTAACACAAAGGACTTCAATACCAATCAAATTACATATAACATGCAATTCCAATCTATTAAAATTGGAGCAATATGAACCCTAATTGGCGTGAACAAAAAATGATGAAAAATAACCTATTATCACTAGATATTACACACCAGTAATAAAAAGGAAGCAACTTAGAAGTTCTTGATACTACTCATAAGAATTCAAAGCCTCAGTCGCCATAATTTCTTAAAAGTTGATAAGAGTTTGTGTATTAGCAAGAGGACTCACTCTCTCTCATGGCTCAAAGTGTGTATTTTTGTTCAAAATGTCAAAAGCTCCCTAAAAACCTTAGTTAGCAAATATTTATACATGCTCTTATTAGGGTTAAAACAAACCAAAAAATTACAAAGTTGCCACTAGGAGGTCGGTTCTAAAGATCAAAATTAGAAGTATAAAATAAACAAAAATGGTTGGTTCTCATAGCAACAATTACATATTCAAATGGTCTTCAAGTGGTCAGTTCTTCAATTCAAGTGAACAATTTGTTGGACCAGTTCTTCTTCGGTTTATGTTGGTCCATGAATAACCCACAAGTTGAGCTTTAGCAAGTTTATCCATTGCCCTGTAAAAACTGACAAGTATACTTGCTGGAATGCACAACAAATAAGTAATAGAAAAGAAGTTAGTATACAAATATTTTTGGGTTTGGTTTGTTCAAAGAGGACCCTTGTCGACAAATTTTGTAACCCTTCAACTCATGTCCTAGTGATAGGTCTTGTAGGATTTTGATTCCTATCATCTCCTCGGGCCTCAAGAAGATTAATCCTCAAATCTGATAAGTAAAATATAGTAGAGACTTTATATCCTCCTAGTAAGTTATCTGTAAAATTATCATTGTAGTTTCTTAGTACCTGAGATACCATAGGGGGTAGTTGCTCTCGCCCCTCCATCTCTAGGATATATCTCTTCTACAACACATATAAGGGTCTATCATTTATTATTGCCTTCCCTTACTCAAACTATCCCTCCAATAATGTTTTCTTCTTGCCTGTTTCACTTATATGTCTTTAAACCTCTTGGCCCTCTAATGGTTTACTCATTTGCCCCTGAACTTGTTGGACCTCTGATGGTTAACATATCTACTTCTAAATCACTTGGTCCTCTAAAGGTTGACTCATCTGATTATGAACCTTTGGAATCTCTGATGGTTTACTCATCTACCCCTAAACCTATTGGACCTTTGATGGTTAACACATTTGCTTCTGAATCACTTGGTCCTCTGAAGGTTCACTCATTTGACTATGAACCTCAAGGACCTCTGATGGTTGACTTATCTGTCTTTGTACCTCTTGGACCTCTGATGATGACATAGGCTCAATACTATACATTTACCATCCTATTGGAGTATATAAGTATTTCTATAGCCATCATGTAAAACCCTCCTATCATATAACCATAGCATGCCAAGCAATATATGGGATGCACACATGAGAAGAATATCACATTCAATCTCATCATAGTATTTATCCTCTTTATTGAAGGTACCTTAGCCCTTTAGGTCACATGGAGATTTTCTTGCTCACTCAACCAATGTAATGTGTAGAGTTCTAGATATGGGGTAGTTATAAGTTGTAATTTTGATACTAATGAGGCAGCCATAACATTAATATAACTACCACCATCAATAATAATAGCACACAAATTACCTTGCACCCTACAAGAGGTATGAAATAAATTTTCTCTCTACCCATCATCAATGGTTGGAGAAGAAGTCAAGACTCAACATAATACATTAGTAAAAGGATACAAATCATTTGACATGGTTACTTATTAATTTCAGTAAGCTAACAACACACTTCACTACACACCACGTCACAATCAACACACCTCAACCATACACCACACCTATACTCATGGTGCAATATATACCTCTACAACGACTTCACTCTAAAGCTACACAACAACTACTACAAAAGAAAACATTAAATGGTAAGAATCAAATACTCCATCGTTCACTTATACAACAACACTACTCTTCACTACACACACTACAGCAACATACACAACCACGGTGCAACACTTCTCGAATTACAATACACACAATAAACCACGTTGCAACCCTCACTACAACACTTACTACACCATACAACAATCACTTACTCACCCACGTTGCAACATACACTTCAAAATACACTCTTAATCTCGGTAGCAAACAACAATTTGATACAATTATTGATGCTTCTCCAAATGGTAAGTAAACACTTCAAAATAGTCAAAGTGTACTATAATTAATAATACATAATAACTCTTTCAACTTAATAATTGCTTTTGAATTTCAAATTGTTTCCAAATCCTCCATACAATGGAAAGAAAAATTTGGAAATAAAGGTAAGTTTACTTTCGAAATTCTTTAGAAAACAAAATTGCAATTCCCTTCTTTCTCAAACAAAGTAGCTCATGGCATATAAACACCTCTACTTCCACGTGCAGCACTTTTTTTTTTTTTTCTCTAACACACAACTCACAACAAATTGTAATTCCCTTCACTACAACAACACTTCACATGTACAACATTTCATGGCAACACCCCTTCACAACACAAATTCCACTTTGCCACACACACACACATAAACATGACAACAGATTCAAAATTACACCCTTAATGTAACCTTCTCCACAAATGGTAAGAACAATTTAAATTCAAATAACACTTATTCAATACCACTCAATGAATTTCTTTAAAATTAAAGAAGGTGTTTGAATTTAAAATATCTTCCTTATCTCCACACAATGCAAATTTGGAATTTACAAACAACAATTGCAATTTCTGAAATTACCAACACAATTCACTCTTCTATGTTTCTAAAGTTTCACTTTTCCCAAATGATCATCAAGGATCACTCCCTTCTTACACATGGAAAACTCAAGAACAAAGGGACTACTATAAGCTCTCCACTTCTACTTCAAGAATCAATAAGTACAACACAACAAAAATCGAAATTAAGTACTTCAATTCCACCTCAACAATTCAGATCAAGAAGTAAAAATTCAAGAACCTTAATTTCAAATGAAGATCACAAAATTCCCTTCTTCAAACCAATGCTCTGATACTAAATTATGATATGCTTAAGATTCTAAGCACATGAACACAAACCAATTGAAGAATTCAACCAAACCAAGTTCACAAAAATGGCATGATGAACAATGGCCATGTAAACCCTCATTGTAAGAAACAACTTGCTCTAATACCAAATTATGATGTGCTCTGATACCAAAAGATGATGTGCTTAAAAGTGCAAGCACATGTACACAATTGCAATTGCAGAATCAATTAAACAAATCCACAAAATGGATTTACAAATGGCGTAATGTGAAGTATAACATAAACCCAAATTGCATGAGTCAATTGGAAAGTAACACTTCAATACCAATCAAATTACATATAACATGTAATTCTAATCTATTAAAATTGGAGCAATATGAACCCTAATTAGCATGAACAACAAATGATCGAAAACAACCTATTATCACTAGATATTACACACTAGTAATAAAAAGCAAGCAACTTAGAAGTTCTTGATACTACTTACAAGAATATCAAGCTTCACTCGCCATAATTTCTTAGAAATTGATAAGAGTTTGTGTATTAGCAAAAGGACTCACTCTCTCTCATGGCTCAAAGTATGTATTTTTGTTCAAAATGTCAAAGGCTCTCTAAAAACCCTAGTTAGCAAGTATTTATACTTACTCCTATTAGGGTTAAAACAAACCAAAAAATTACATAGTTGCCACTAGGTGGCCGGTTCTAAAGATCAAAATTAGAAGTACAAAATAAATAAAAATGGTTGGTTCTCATAACAACAATTACTTATTCAAATGGTCTTCAAGTGGTCAGTTCTTCAATTCAAGTGAACAATTTGTTGGATCAGTTCTTCTTTGGTTTATGTCGGTCCATGAATAACCTACAAGCTAAGCTTTAGTGAGTTTATCCATCGCCCTATAAAAACTGATAAGTATACCTATTGGAATGCATAATAAATAAGTAATAGAAAAGAAATTAGTATACAAATATTTTTGGGGTTGGTTTTTTAAAGAGGACCCTCATCGCCAATTTTTGTAACCCTTTGGCCCTTCCCATAGTGATAGGTCTTATAGGATTTTGATTCTTATTAGTATAGCTATGGAATTGCAAAGAAGAACAAGTATGCAGATGATAGAAAGTGAAGTTTACTTGAGTTTGAGCGCAACTAGAGAAAAAATCTCAAAGGTGGCTTAACTGATTTTACTAGTTTTCTCACTAACAGCTTCCTTACTCTTCTTACTATTTATATGCATCAAAGCCATAGAGTTAAATAGAACTATCCTCACTACATTCATTAGATGAGTAAACCTCATAACCTTACACCTTGCACATAACAAATCTACTCCCTCCAACTAATAGACTGCAATAGCACAACACCACAGAACCTTACCTATACCAACACGCATCCACACTAACACATAGCCACACTATAATGCATCAAACATCATAATATCTACACTAGCATACACTAGAATATCCACAATGCATACATAGACAACATATCCACAACATGCACAAATAACACATCCACATAACACTCATCTAACACATCCACAACAAACATAGATAAGACATCCACAATACACTCATACAACATATCCACTACTCCTCCATCCTACTTCTTCTATACACATTCATCACTAGAGCACACATACATAGGGTCATATCATTATATGTGATTCTATTTGTTGTTTTGCTTTTAATTCACAATTTGGGAGCTTGGAACCTAACATTCTTTCTTAAGCTCTATAAGAAATCTAGTTTTAAAAATTATATTTGCATTATGTGTCCTTAGATTATATAGGTAACCATACAAGTTGCCAGTGCATTATCCTCAAAGATTTAAGAAAATTAGTATTAAATAAAAATATTCTAATGCTAAAGAAAACGTTTCTCAATGTTGTTCTCAAGGAATGAACATTAAATGCAGTCATTTGTTTTCTAGAAGAACAAAGGAAAAGAAAAAGGAATTTGGAAATAAACATGCTATTTGAAGAATATATCTTAGAGCTGTTAATTACCAAAAAAATATATACTTGAGATGTTTTATATTTCTCTATGCTGCCTTAGAACATCTTTAATAAAAGTTTACATAATAAGTGTAGGACTAAAGTACAATTGCTAGTCATTGACTACTTTTGTTATAGTTCAAGTACAATTGTTATTATAGTGAGTACCCTCACAACTACACCTTACGTAGATGGACACAATTAAGATTCATCTTATGCTACAACATGAATCTAAAGCTACTTGAAAATATAAACATGGATTTTACTATACATACCAAGCATTGATGTTTTGCTTTTCTTTAATCAACTAGTACTCTACTCTTAATACTTGCTTATGTTAATGCTTCTTCTTAGTTTGATGCCCTCTAGTTAACATCCATAATGTATTTTAAGTTAATATTATTTGTGGAGAAGGTAGAAGATATTTTTAAGATAATTTCACTATGAATTGATGACGGTGATGTCTAAAAGCCTTGATACTTGGCCAAGAATTCAATTAGCATGGGTTGTAATATTATGGCTAAAACTACCTTGTTTGTGATTTCAACTTAAGTAAGTGCATAAAATTCACCAATCAACAAAGACTTCTCACCCTTAGTATGACTCCATCTAACTGTAGATATCATTTGCAACTAACCTACACCTTTTCAATTCAACTTTAGGCTTAGAATAGGTCCTAAAAGGGAAAACTATCATTTTATATGAAAATATGAAAATGAGACTTCAATCCAACTAAAGAAGTATTTGTATCGGTAGCAAGCATAACTAAAAGAATAACTTACATGTCAAGCCCCAAAGGGGGCCTAGAAGTTTCCACTAAAATTATCATGGCACATGTGCACCCATTACATAATAACCGTCTTACGAGCCAGAAATCGTAAGATTATTAATAATTAATTATATTTATAACTAATCATATTACATATAATCAAATCATAAAAATATAATTAGGGATTCCATGTCCCATGGTCAACCAAGATCGCAAAGAGTCGGAATCCCTTACCAATTAGTAAATGGAATAGAACCCTAAGTCTCACAAATTCAAATTTTTACATCAAGGTCCTAAAAGTAACAATCTGTCTAAATAGTCTAATGTTCACAATTCTTACTTTATCATTCTTAGCTTCCAAAAACTCTCAACACTTTACATCTTATCCTGATACGAACCATGCCCACGTGTGATGAAACCCTATACCAATACGTTTGGAATTGCAACCCAAGATGCCAAAACAATCAAGTGGAACCGCGATCGGTTGCCTATAGGTGAGGCAAGAACCTTGGTATATTCTATTGACGCCACAATCGGGATGAAAGACCGATTGATAAGTCGGGTTTGAACGCCATGGAAGAGATCCGATAAGTTCAAGAGAAGTTCTTTGGAGAACCAAGAGAGGAATTCTCTCAAAATATATTAATCAATGTTGTATGTAAGTTCTATCTTCTGTTTTCCAACCCTAGCAGCTTTTAATAGGGTTTATAGCTTGTAAAACAAAAGCCCAAAACGACATAACATAATAAAGTTGCGAAAAAATAATAAACAGGCAATGTACGCCGGCGACGTAGTAGCCGGCATTGGATTTACGTCAGGTATATAGGCCGGCGGCGTAGTCCCTCTGTCGTGCTCTAATTGCAACGCCGGTTCAAAGCCGGCAACGTTTAAGCCAGCATTGTGAAGGCCAGCAGCTTTGATCTCCTTGAATGACTTGTACAAATGCAAGGTCATCCTCATGGTTGCTCCACTCTTTTTCGGCTTCTTGGATATCCTTTATTAGCCTGTTAAGTGCTTCCTTGAATCGTTTTGCTCAAGTTCTTGTGATCGGTCCAGGTGACACTTCAAGAGGATCCACATTCCACCTTCTAGCTTGACTCCCATCATGGCTTTGATCATTCCCCTCCTCTTGAAAAGGATTTATCCTCAAATCATCACCTACATCAAAAGGACTCAAATCAGTAACATTAAAAGTAACACTTACTTGATACTCACTTGGAAAATCTAACTTGTAGGCATTATTGTTGATGCGCTCAAGAATTTGAAATGGTCCATCGCCTCGAGGAAGTAATTTAGATAGACGTTGCACAAGAAACCGCTCTTTCCGCATGTGAACCCAAACCCGGTCTCCAGGTTCAAAGACAGCTTGTCGACGACCCTTATTGGCTTGTTTCACATACTATTCTATCCTCCGCTTAATGTTGAGCCTTGGCTTCTCATGGAGCTATTTAATAAATTCTGCTTTCTTCTTACCATCTAGATTAACATACTTAGAAATAGGAAGAGGTGATAAATCCAAAGGAGTTAGTGGATTAAAACCATATACAATTTCAAATGGAGTAATCTTAGTAGCAGAATGCATTATGCGATTATAAGCAAATTCAACATGCGGCAAACAATCCTCCCAACTTTTAATGTTCTTTTTAATGATAGCCCTTAACAAAGTAGATAAAGTTCGATTTACTACCTCAGTTTGACCATCAGTCTGTGGACGACAAGTAGTAGAGAACAATAACTTAGTTCCTAACTTAGCCCATAGGGTCTTCCAGAAGTAGCTCAAGAACTTAGCATCCTGATCCGATACAATTGTTCTAGGCATACCATGCAATCTCACAACTTCCCTAAAGAAAAAATTAGCAATATGGTAAGCATCATCTGTTTTGTGGCAAGGAATGAAATGTGTCATCTTAGAAAACCTATCAATGACTACAAAAATAGAGTCTCGACCATACCTAGACCTGGGTAATCTTAACACAAAATCCATGGAAATATCTACCCAAGGCTCATGAGGAGTGGGAAGTGGGGTATAAAGTCCATGAGGTTGGACTCTAGATTTTGCTTGCTTATAAGTGACACATTGCTCACAAATCCTCTCAACATCTCGTTTCATGTGAGGCCAATAGAAGTGTTCCTACAAAACCCCTAAAGTTTTAGCTACTCTAAAATGTCCCATTAAACCTCTTCCATGAGACTCCCTCACTAGTAACTCTCTTAACGAACAATTGGGAATGCAAAGTTTATTTTCCCTAAACAAGAATCCCTCTTGCTTATAAAATTTACCATGACCACTCTTCTCACAGCGAACATACTCTTCACAAAAATCTCGATCAGCAGCATACAATTCTTTAATATGCTCAAAACCAAGTAGTCTAGAACTAAGAGTAGAGATAAGTACATACCTTCTAGAAAGTGCATTAGCAACAACATTTTCTTTACCTTGCTTATAGTGGATGGCATAGGAAAATGTTTCGATAAACTTCACCCAGCGAGCATGCCTTTTGTTCAGCTTATGTTGTCCCTTCAAGTACTTCAAGGATTCATGGTCAGTATGGATCACAAACTCACTTGGCCAAAGATAATGTTGCCAAGTCTCCAGAGCTCGAACCAATGCATATAACTCCTTGTCAAAAGTAAGGTAGTTCAAGGTTGCCCCACATAGCTTCTCACTAAAGAATGCAATTGGTCTCCTCTCCTGCATGAGAACTACTCTAATACCTATTCCTGAACCATCACACTCAATTTCAAAAGTTTTAGAGAAATTAGGTAAAGCAAGTAGTGGCGCATGAGTCAACTTATTTTTAAGCGTCTGAAAGGCTTTCTCTTGTTGCTCTCCCCAACTGAACCCCACATTCTTCTTGATTACTTCAGTAAGTGGTTCTACAATGGTGCTGAAATCCTTCACAAACCTCCTATAAAAGCTCACTAGTCCATGGAAACTTCGAACATTACTTACATTAGTTGGACTAGGCCATTCTTGGATCACACGAATCTTCCTTCATCAACTTGTATTCCCTATGCACTAACAATAAAACCAAGAAACATAAGTTTGACTGTGCAAAAAGTGCACTTTTTGAGGTTAGCATATAATTGCTCCTTTCGAAGCTCTTCTAAAACATCCCTCAAGTGAGATATATGGTCTTCCAAGCTCTTACTGTAAATGAGGATATCATCAAAATAAACTACCACAAATTTGCCAATAAAATTCCTCAAAACATGGTTCATAAGTCTCATGAAAATTCTATGTGCGTTAGTTAAACCGAAAGGCATTACTAACCACTCATATAATCTATATTTTGTCTTAAATGCGGTTTTCCATTCATCACCTTCTTTCATTCTAATTTGGTGATATCCGCTTTTCAAATCAATTTTGGAAAAGACACTAGACCCATGTAACTCATCTAACATGTCATCTAAGCGAGGAATGGGATGACGATACTTTACCGTGATGTTGTTGATGGCACGGCAATCAACAAACTTCTCCATGACCTATTCTTCTTAGGCACCAAAATCACAGGCACTGCACATGGGCTCATGCTTTCTCTTACGTACCCCTTCTCCATTAAGTCATTGACCTGCCTTTGAAGTTCCTTTGTCTCCTCTGGATTGCTCCTATAAGCTGGCTTGTTTGGAATAGAGGCTTTGGGTACAAGGTCAATCTAGTGCTCAATACCACGAATAGGTGGTAACCCCTTTGGAATCTCCTCAGGGAAGACATCTTCAAAGTCCTGCACAATAGACACAACCACACTAGGCAAAGACTTAAGAAGTTCATTAGTATTCAAACAAGTTTCCTTAAAAACCAACAACAACATAGGTTGCTTCATCACTAACGCTCTCCTCACTACACTCACTCTTGCCACACAATTCTCCTTTTGCAAGGCTGCACTCTCCTTTTCACTCACCACCAAAGTTGATCCCCCCTCAACTTGGCCTCTCACACTATTTCCAGCCTTCCTCTCTTTTTCCTTTTGATATTGACTTTTGTGTTCCTTTTCTTTTTCTATGTCTTTTGCTCTCTCACTCTCCCTCTGTTTTTCACTCACCTTATATTTTGCAAAAGATTGCTATGGCTGCAACTGATCCTCATACACCTGTTTAGGTGTTAAGGGTTTAAGATTATAGCTTTTTCCATGGTGAACAAGTGTATACTTGTTAGAAAAGCCATCATGAACAACCTTCCTATCAAACTGCCATGGCCTCCCTAACAACACATGACATACCTGCACCGGCACTACATCGCATAACACCTCATCCTCATACCTACCAATGCGAAAAGCAATTAAGGCTTGCTTACTCACCTTAGTCTCGCCACTATCATTCAGCCACTGCAATTTATATGGGCTAAGGTTTTTAGTGGTCTTGAGCCCCAACCTCTCAACAATGAAAGTACTCACCACATTAGTGCAACTCCCCCCATCAATGATCTAACTACAAATATGGTCACCTAGATAACATCTAGTATGAAATATATTCTCTTGTTACACCTCCTCTTCTTCCTTCACCTACACATTCAAAGCTTGCTTCACTACTGCCACTAACTTCCCTGTTGCAGGCTCCTCATCATCACTAACATCCTCCAATGGAGGCATATCATCATCTTCACTATCCCCCTCAGTCTCATACTCACCATCATCATGTAGAATCATAACACGTCTATTCGGACATTGACTAGCAATATGGCCTCTGCCTTGGCATTTAAAACATTTAATGTCACAATTTCTAGGAGTAGAAGAATTAGGTTTACCTTGATTACCAGGAGTAGAACCTCCTTGCTTCTACTCTCCTTTTGTCTTGGTGGGAAAAGACTTTTCTTCCTTCTTCCAATGGTTAGTCTTCCAAGTAGATGAACCAATACCCTGTTGAAACCGTACAGCACTACTACCTTTCCTCCTGTGTTGGTTCTCAACCTTTATAGCCATGTGAACCATATCTTCCAATTCCACATAATGCTGCAATTCTACTACATTTTAGATCTCTCTATTTAACCCAGTAAGAAACCTCACCATGGTAGCCTCTCTATCCTCCTCAACATTTGCTCTAATCATAGTAACCTCCATCTCCTTGAAATACTCATCCACACTTCGACTTCCCTACTTAAGAGTTTTCAATTTGTTGTGTAATTCACAATAGTAATAAGCAGGAACAAACCGCTTCTTCATCACCCTCTTCATCTCTTCCTAAGACTCAATGGGTGGTTCGCTATTCCTTCTTCTATTCAACATCAGTTGATCCCACCACACTATGGCATAATTTGAAAACTCAATGGCAGCAAGCTTCACTTTCTTTCTCCCACTATAATTGTGACAATCAAACACCATCTTTACCTTCTTCTCCCATTCTAAGTATGCCTCAGGATCATTCTTCCCTTGGAATGGAGGAATCTTCATCTTTATACTACTCAATTGATTATCCTCTCTATTCCTATCTCCTCTATCTTCCTAATCCCTAGTTCCTCTATTCCTACCACCATAACCTCTATAACTCCCGATAGAAGGTTCATCAAACTCATCATCAGAATTCTCATCTCCACCCCTTTGTCCTCTCTTAGAACAACTCTCCCTGTTACGCCCTTGAAAGACATTCTTAGATTGCTCTAGTTTCTGCTCCACCGTCTCATGAATTTGTTCCATTCCCTCCTGAAACATCCTCTTCATCTCACTCCTCAACGCCTCAATCACTAACCTAGCATCAAACCTCCCCCTCTCACCTTCAGGAAAATGTTGCCTCGACATAGTTCCTGCAATGAAAGGTTAGTACTAACACAAATATATAGAATTAAACCTCACGATTCGCTCCCTCACGTGTTTCACTCAAAGAAGCATATCCCACAATCACTCGTGTATTCTCACAAATAGATATGATATCAACTCACTAATCCCTCTTCTCAATTCTTTTGGAACTAATCCAAACCACACCAAATTCTTCCATTGATAGAGCTATTTTATACTCAATCTTTATAGTATAAATTGTGTTAAATTATTATTGATTTTATAGAAATCATAAGGAAATGGTACTTTAATTCTATCATCGTGATAAATCAGGTTAAATGGAGTCAAGGATGCCAATTCAAGTAAATTAGAGAAGTCATCTACAACTTGGTTCAAAGACAAGGATTTACACCGCCGGAGGGAAGTACGTGGGCGTGTAATTGAAGTACACGGCCGTGTACTTGGTTTTGAATCCATAGGAAGATACACAGTTGAAGTACACGGCCGTGTATCGGAAGCACGGTTTGAGGCACGGCCATGGCGCAAACCGTGTTACACACTGGACAAGAAGGCGGAAATGAGGACTTTGAACAGAGAGAGACACGGCTTAGGGAACGGCCGTGGTGGAAGCCGTGGGATAAACCGTGCTTGGAGCCGTGGTGGAAGATAGACGTGCCAAGGAGAAGAAAGTGTGGAACATCAACCAGATGAAGGCACGACTTGAAATCTAGCCGTGGGTGTAACCATGGTACACACTGGACACGGATGAAGACTTGAAGATTATGCACAGATGAAAGCACGGCTTGAAATCTGGCCGTGTGTTAGGGCGTGCCAGGCAGACGAATCTTCACTTCTCGAAATCTACTTGGAAAAGGAAAGATATTTTCGTATCTTGCTAGCAAAAGATCACATGCCATCTCCTTAACAATATAAATAGAACCAACCCTAGAGGGTTAGGACAACTTTTAAACTTTTGAACTTTGGAATCTGGAATTACCTTGGAAACAAGAAGGAAACGAGGAGACAGAGCAGGCAACCGGGTTCATTATGTTTCTATCTTTTATTTTCATTTTGTTGATGAACATGAGTAGCTAAGCTACTTTTCTAGCTAAAGGGTCATAGATGTTTAATTCTCCACGAATTGTGAGGTCTAATTGACTTGTATTTATTCTATTCTTTGCTTCCGGGTATTCATATATCTTCTGATCGTTTTGTCATTATTATCTTTGTTGATTGGTATGAATAGAGCTCTTTTACTCAATTAGCAAGTTAATATATTGTCAACTAGCACGTCAAATCCGTAATTGTTTGATTGTTCTAGTCTTAGTGACGCAATAACATATTTGGTTATAAAAGAGATGATCGAATTCATGTTATGGAGGTGTATGATCATGTTTAAATAGGTTATCTTATAATCTACTGGCATGAATTGGTGGTCTCTTTAGATCATAATGCTATTGATAGATTAAATCCTACGCGCTTGTCTAGGGTTGTTTAATCAATAAGAGAAATAATTCAAAGCGCTTGTCTGAAGTTATCGAGGAAGTAAGGAGAGATAGGTTGTTAGAGCTTGTTAATAACCATAACCAGTTTATCTAGAACTAAGAATAGAAAACATTTGCATCGATGATCAATTCCTAGAATTAAACTATCTTGATTCCTTTGGCTAGGCTTTTATTAATATCCGATTTTCTTACCTTGTTTTACTTTATTTTGATTCACAAACAAACCCACACCACCCCCCCCCACCCCCCCATTTTTCTTTTCCCTTTTATTCTCCTTGAATAGAAATAAGTTTAACCAATCTCTGTGGATTCGACCCTACTCACCACTATATGCAAATCATATAATTGTCTAGGAGTAGGTTTTATTTTTGTTGGATTCGACACCCATCATCCATAGAATTCAAGAACAAACTCTTCGAGCTTGAATTTTCCTTTTTCTTTCCTTTTTGTTGTCTTTGTTTTCGTTCTTTTGTTCTCATATATATATATATATTTTTTTTGTAACAAGATTGATAGAATGAAACTACACTACTCAAAAGACAATTAACACTATGGACTTGAGTATGAAGCGATAGTAATACTAAACTTGATATGAACGATTGGAGTTAGGGTTTTCATGTTACCTTTCTCAAATCGAACTGATGTTTAACAAACCTAGGCTCTGATACAAAACTAATACCAACCACGCCTACGTGTGACGAAACCCTATACCAATATGTTTGGAAATGCAACCCAAGATGCCAAAACAATCAAGTGGAACCGCGACCCGTTGCCTATAGGTGAGGCAAGAACCTTGGTATATTCTGTTGACGGCATAATCGAGATGAAAGACCGATTGATAAGTCGGGTTTGAATGCCACAGAAGAGATCCGATAAGTTCAAGAGAAGTTCTTTGGAGAAACAAGAGAGGAATTCTCTCAAAATGTATTAATCAATGTTGTATGTAAGTTCTATCTTCTGTTTTCTAACCCTAGCAGCTTTTAATAGGGTTTATAGCTCGTAAAACAAAAGCCCAAAATGACATAACATAATAAAGTTGCAGAAAAATAACGAACAGGCAATGTATGCCGGTGGCGTAGTAGGCGGTGTAGTAGCTAGCGTAGGATGTACGCCGGGTATATAAGCCGGCGGTGTAGTAGTCGGCGTAGTCCCTTTGTCACACTCTAATTGCAACGCCGGTTCAAAGCTGGCAGCGTTTAAGCCAGCGTTGTCAAGGCCGGTAGCTTTGATCTCCTTGAATGACTTGTACAAATGTAAGGTCATCCTCATGGTTGCTCCACTCTTTTCCGACTTCTTGGATATCCTTTATCAGCCCGTTAAGTGCTTCCTTGAATCATTTTGCTCGAGTTCTTGTGATCGGTCCAGGTGGCACTTCAAGAGGATCCACATTCCACCTTCTAACTTGACTCCCATCATGGCTTTCATCATATCCCATCCCAAGCTTTTATAATTTTTACCTACATAATAGTTTGTAGAGGGGTAAGCTAATAACCCAGTGAGATAGGAGTTCTATCTCTCAGTGTTGCAACAAACACAAACAATTCCAAGCAAGTTGTCAAAACAAATGCTATGCATGTATAATCATATGAATGTAGCATCTCACACGGTCTTCCGGTAACTGTCATGAAGTCTAGGGTTTATGCCCCTCTTGACCTTGGGTTGGGGATTTTGAAGCCACCATTAGTGCCTAGGTCTTACACATAATCTCATTACTCTTATCACTTATTTATAACTATGTCTTAGCTTTAGTGATCTAGGCTCAGGTGCCTCTTTACATCGAGCATTTACACACCCTCAAGAGACAAGCCAGACTTAAAACCATTAAGTAGTGATGGCCTTCAATTTCATGCAATGTCTCGTGTAATGTATGTCCAGTTTTATTTGAGTCTAATCTTTTAATTAATTGGTTTAGGAGGATCAAACAATATAAAATCACAGGCCAATCTACGTTCAAGGCAGTAAAGTAAAATAAAATAAGATAACTATCGAGCATTTAAGAGTACAATTCTAAGGACAAGCAATAGGAACCCAATCAACCCCACAAGTAGAACCGCTACACTTGATATTCCCATTTACCACAACAAGAAGAGATCATGCATTTTACATCACGAATAAAGCACGGAAGGTTAAAGCAACCAGATAGAATCGATCAAGCTAGACACAAATTTTTAGTTAAATAATAGTATAATATAATCTAAATCACCTCAACGGTCTAATCCCCCACTTATGATTGATTTACAATTATCATTTCTTGACACCTCTATGTCATGGCACTTCTCAAGTGCTCCATTTCACATATTACAGAGTCAAGCGCATATACAAGTGTCAACCACGTTAACATACATTCCATTCAGAACACACTCAATTATTCCATAAAGCAAGACATGCTCCTAACATCAATAAGAGAACAACATCCATAAAATCAAACAAGAGATTATCAAGGTATGGACTTCTATTCATGATTATAGTTACATGTCTTGTCCTTAGATATATACATATGTACCTATGACACATGAGGCTTAAGTTAGACTTCCATCCATCCCTTATCATTACATATTGCGATGTAAGGATTATGATTATGGTTTATGGTTGACTACGAGTACCTTTCTCCCCTAAACCTATATACCCTATATGTCTATGGCTTATATCCATTTCGACATCCTATACTTCTATCTCACTTACACCTAATATATATAGCTGTGACAGTAAGGACTTAAGTTATCGATGACTTAACTCCTCCTTTTTAACTTATGATGTATGCACATACTTATAGTTTAGATCGGCTCCTTCACTTCCTTCTTTCAAGCCTCCACCTCCAACCTCCTCCATGTCAACATGTGTCCATTCATAACAAACTCAATTATTTTAGGAAGCGAGGTACATTCACAACATCAACAAGAGAACAACATCCATGAAATCAAGCAAGAGATTATCAAGCTATAGACTTCTATTCAAGATTATAGTCACATGTTATGTCCTTAGGTAATATACATATGTACTATTGGCACTTGAGGTTTAAGTCAGACTTCCATCCCTCCTTTATAATTACATATTGTGATGTAAGGATTTGTGGTTATGGTTCATGGTCGACTATGAGTAACTTTTTTCCCCGAACCTAGGTACTCTATATGACTACAGCTTATATCAATTCTAACATCCTATTCTCCTATCTCACTACACCTAGCATATATATTTATATAAGTAAGAACTTAGACTCTATCTATACTCATGATGCATGCACATACTTGTAGTTGATGTGCCTAAATGGGGTTTAAGCACATGCAAAACCAATCTAACTAATAACCCCAAAAGATAAGGCTAATTCATATTACTTTTAAGGCAATATTGCACCGTGAACCCTAAATGCAATCTTGGATTGAAATGTTAAAGTTCATAAAATGATTAATACAAAGAAGTATTTCTCAATGAAGATCACAAGCTATACTTGAAAGGCCACGTGATTACCACTCAAAATTAATAAGAACAATAACTGTGATCCACCCTCCAAGAGGATTGATTTCACGGTTCAAGAAACGTGTACAATAGATGAATCGAAAAAAATATAAAAGGAACTCAATTAAGCACAGTATTTTTGAATAATAAGAAATCAAATCTGACCAAGAAATGTTTTAATCTAACCCTAGATATGACACACTAGAGAAGAAAAGAAAACACAATAAATAGAAATTGATATAACTCACAATTTCTTTTTGTTGCACTCGCCACAATTCCAACTCTTGGGATTAAAATTGATAAGAGGGATTAAACTAAGATGAACCCTAAGTTCTCTCACATAAAATGATGTGTGTATATTTTGAAAATTGTCCTCCTAAAAACCCTATTTAAGCAAGTATTTATACTTGCTCCCTTTAAGGTTAAAAAGTCCACAAAATTATAACTAAGCCACTTTTAGGGTGGCCAGTCCTAAATGAAAATTACAAACAAATGAAAGTGTCCCAAAAGAAAATTACAATATAAAATGGTCCAATAACAATTACAAAGTACAAAAATAATATAAATCTTCAAAAGCCAACGCTTCGAAGTGAAATCAATCGCAGCGGACCTTTGGATGCAAATCTGATGATGTCCCATGGCCATTAACTATTGTAAGTCATTTGGCATCCTATGGAGAAATATTATTGTACTTGTAAGATTATTACTCAAATATTTATTACATAAAAGAAATAAAGTGAAATATGAGCGATTTGGATCATCATCCAAATCGAGTTCTGAGAGCATCTATGGTGCTGGAAAATTTCCCATCATCTCCTTGGGCTTCTAAAAGATTTGCCCTCAACTCTAGAGGGTCATTTTTGGAACTGAACTCGGACATCTCTATTGGCTTGTTCTCCTAGTTACTAGATGTAGTGGAAGTAGTTCTGATTTGCTCCTGAAACCGGTACGCCTCAGACGGAGTCATAGGTGATAGTACTATGCGAGACCCTCCCATACTGAACATATAGGTGTTCCTAAATCTATCATGTAACACCTTTCGGTCAAACATCCAGGGCCTACCCAATAGCAAATGGAACGCATGCATAGGAAATACATCACATAGGATCTCATCGTGATATTTCTGTCCATCACTCACAAGCACCTTTGCCCTTAGCTTAACATGCATACTGCCTTAATTATGCAACCAATGTAAAGGGCTAGGATGTGGACTAGTAGATAAATGTAATTTGTCTACTAGTGCAGTAGATATAACATTCGTGCAACTACTACTATCAATGATGAGTACATAAAAGTTACCTAATCCTACAAGAGGTGTGGAATATGTTCTCCCTCTATATGTCTCTAGCATCAAGAGATAAGGTTAGAGTCCTACGTAATACATTAATAGGTATATATTTTCACATGTACTCTCCTCATGTGTTTCTACAGTCTGGCCATCATAATACTCCCGCAATGCTATAGATAGGTTTGTAGGCTCAGCCTATTCCTCCTCAACCTCAACATCTTCCCCAACGCCCTCCATAACAATGATCACCCTCTTATTTGGACACTGTGCTCCCATATGCCCAAATCCCATGCACTTAAAGCATTTGATTTGGCGTACTTTTCCACTAGTAGATCTAGGAACAATCTGCCTCACATTTGGTGTTATTACCTCTTTACCCTTCCTAGAGGGTATATTTTCTCTGGTAGTGCTAGGGGTAGTTTTATCCACTGCTCTCACTATCTTACCTATCGCCTTTGTCCTTCATGATCGACTGTCAACTGCTATAGGTTTGGTAGTAGTATTGGGCTTGCTGCTTGAAGCCCTAAATAAGTTAGACATCCTTTGCCTCTCCACTTTCAAGGCCAACTAAATAGCCTCATCAAGTGTACTATAGTGCTACAGCTCAATAACACATGCTATATCATATTTTAGCCTTGAGACGAGGCATGCTAAGGTTTATTCTAGAGGTTCGATTGACCCAGATCAAATCATGAGGGTTTCAAATTCCTGCACATAATCATTCACTATTTTGCTTCCCTGCCTCAAGGTCTGCAGTTGCATAAACAATTCCTGTTTGTAGTGCTCAATAATAAATCTTTTTCTCAACACCTTTTTCATATCCCTCCATGTCTAAATCTCAGCCTCCCCATCCCTACGCCTACTAATAATCAAATTCTTCCACCATAGTGTAGTGTATCCTGTAAACTTGACAATAGCCAATCAGACTCTAGTATTATCATCGATCTCATAACATTCAAAGAGACCCTCAACCTTGTCCTCCCAATCCAAATAATCATTAGATGATCCCTTGCCATCATAAGAAGGCATTTGTAGCTTCACATACTCCAGTCCCCGAGGTAGCCTGAAATCCCTATTCTATTATGGATTAGCCCCAAAGTTGTAATCTGTCTCTTCCTTGTAAGGATGATGATCCCCATCCATCCTTTAATTTAGATTTCCATCTCCCACTACTTTGTCTCTTTGAAGGTTCTGTGGAGCTACCCAAGCTGGTGCCTGAAGGTTCACCACTAGTGGTTGTGGTAATGTCATCCTATCAATCCTAGTTGCTAAAGTAGCAACTGTGGTAGTAAGATCCTGGAACTGTTCTTCTAAAGTCCTCCTACTTGCGGTATTATGACCTTAACCTCCACCAACCTGGCTATTGGCTTCATTGCCAATTCCCCTATTTACACTCTTGTTGGACATGATGTGTTTTGAAGAAGTAGTTCCAAAATTTACAACACACTCCTTCAAAAATAGTAATCTAAATGTTTTAGCAACTACAATGATGTAATAGCTCATGACTCAATGAGAATATCAAAGGCATAAGGAGAAACAATTTAGTACTCCAAATAAGTTTAATAAATGAAGTACACATGCAACTACTTTAAGTAGATGGAATTAAAATTCAACAAGTGTTTAAGTAACTAGTTCAATTACTTTCACACTTTAATGATTTATTTGAAGTTTAATTTCCACCACTCAACCTTCCTTTTCTTGCCTTGATTTCACACTACAATCAACCACAATGTGCAGTGATACACTCAGAACATATATATAAAATGGGAGCGTAAATTGCAGCAAGTGCACTGGTCGTATCAAGTAATAAAGTGGTGAAAAGTAAGGTTGTCGATCCCTCGAGGAACCAATAGAGTACTAGATCTTTGGCAATTCTTATCAATATCTAGGTGATTAAAAAGGGGTTTTGAAATGTCTAATCTAAAAATTTAACTTAAAGCAACAAGAAAAATTTTATGACGAATCTATCAATTATGAACAAGGGAAATTAGAATTCACCCTAGATTTGTTAATCAAATTGCTACCAAGTTATATCAACTAGTGGTTATAAGGTTATTCAAGTGAGTTTAGAAAATCCTTTTTAGGGATGTTGACCTTAAATCAATTAGTCAGCTTCCGCGTCTCCAATTAACCAAGGAATCAAAATTATGTTCATACACCTCCCGATGCTACAAACAACTAATGCCCTAAATCAATTAACCCTAATCCCTTAGTGATTAATTAACAAGAAACATTGCATTGCGCCCTCCATAAACTCTAATTAAACCAATTATCGCAACTCCCGTATTGATAATCAATCTAATTAAGAATTCCTAACAAATCCTAATCAATTCCCGTATCAAAAGGATTTCTAACAATTATAATCAAAGACTGATTATAATTGAAATCAAAGGAATTGCAATCATGAATAATCCTAATAATTCCTAATTACATAACATGGCTACAATTATCCTTTTAACATTCTAGAGTTTCATCCAATTTCCCACAAGGATGATTTAGAACATTATAGTATGAGTTGCATAAAAACAATTGAAATAAAGAGGTGCAATGGAATTCATATTAAACAACTAATAAATGGCATAAAAGAAAATAAAGTAAATGAAACAATGGTTATAATCTTCAAGAGCTTCAATCTTCAAAAATGACTCCTTGAATTCTTCAATTGAAAGCAAACTTCAACAAAATGACATTCTTCCTTCAAACTAAACTTTGGAAAAATCTAAAGTACCTAAGGAAATTCTAATGATTCAAAAGAAAGACAAATGATGCTAAAACAAAGAAGAAGAACAAAAGGATTCTAAACAAAAGAAAGGATGCTTAACCAAAGAAAGGATGCCTCCAAGGTTCACACAAGGGGTCTATTTATAGATCCAAAGAGGAGGGGGATAAGGTTGATCTGATGAGGATTTGAGTCAGCAAATTAATTAGGATACGATTTTGGAGAGATTCTCGCAATGGATATCCGGGGAGTAATGAAGGCCGGCTCAAGGCCGGCGGCTTTTCTTCTTTTTGAGGCCGGTTTAAAGGCCGGCTCAAGGCCGGCGGCCTTGAATGTAGGCCGGCCCAAGGACGGCGGCCTTCAGTGCAATCCTTCGCTCACTTCTTCAATTTTGTGAAAAACTCCTCCAATTAACTTGTAATTTACTTTTGGGTCCTCAAAACCTGTATTTTCACAATAAATACCATTAAGTATCATTTCTTTATATTTTCTTATAATATTAAAATAAATTTAATATAAGTCCAAAAGAAAATATAAGTATAATGTGATCTTATCATGCAGCACTTCAACAAATGCAAAATACTTAAATCCACCGCCACACTACTCTTGATATGATTCAAAGAGCTAAGATACGAGCACCAATGAAAACAAAGTCAATCCGAGCTCTAGGTGGCAGTACGGGGTCCAAAAAAGGAGGACATAGGCGTCGGGAGGACTCAAGGTGAGGTTCGGCCAGCTTTAAGCCGGCCTTGAATAAAGGTCGGCCGAGTTAGCTTCAAGGTTGCCGGCCTTGGAACTGACCTAAATGTAGGCCATCGGCCTTTAGTGCCAGCCTATGTATTTAGTGATGAGATCCATGATGAGAGTCAAGCTGGAAGAAGGAATGTGGATCCTCTTAAAGTGCCGCCCGGACCGATCACAAGAAGTCGAGCGAAACGACTCAAGGAAGCACTTAACGGGTTGTTAAAGGATGTCCATGAAGCTGGGAAGGATTGGGGCAATCATGAAGTTGGAACGGATTGGAACAACCATGGGAAGACCCTTGCTGTTATACAAGTCACACCGGACACGGGTTGAAGAGGGCGTGTACTTTCAAGGCATGGCCGTGTATGGAGTCAAGTAAATCCATAGAAAGATATACGGCCAAAGTACACGAGCGTGTATGTTGCCAGAAGTTACATAGAAAGGTACACGGCCAAAGTACACAGGCGTGTACACGGCCGTATATCCCCTGCCGGCCAACTTGTTTTGTTTTCGCGTTTTTACGCCACTTATCTAAACTACGTCGTTTTGGACTTGTAACCCTAGTATAAAAGCTCCTATGGTTTAGAACAATGAACAACTTACATCTTTGAACATTAAACACTTTTGAGAGGCACCTCTCTTGGTTCTTCAAGAACTAAATCGAACTTATCGGATTGATTTCCGTGGCGTTCATCTCGACTTATTAATCGGTCTTTCATCCCGATTGTGGCATCTTCATTTTATACCAAGGTTCTTGTCTCGCTTATAGACAACGGGTCGCGGTTTCCACTTTAGGTGTTTGGGCGTCTTAGGCAACGAATTTCCGAATGTATTGGTATTGGGTTTTGTCACGGGTTGGCGTGGTTCGTATCAGTTCGGTATCAGAGCCTAGGTTTGTCAAAACATCAAGTTCGGTTGAGGAAGGTAATATCAATAACCCTAACTCCAATCGTTCATATCAATTATCGTATTCAATTTCGTAGTATTGATTGTCTTTTGACAGTGTAATATCGCCTAGGAGATTGTTAAAAAAAAAAAGAGTAAAAATCACGACAAAAAAAAAGAGAAAAGAAAAGAAAAGAAAAACATGATCAAAAGCAAAACAGAGACAAAAAAAAAATCGGGTAAAAAAAATAGAGGAAAATTTACGAATCCTAGAGTTGTTTTGAATTCTATAGAAGGAAATTGGTGTAGTTTAGGTTAGTTCCAAGAGAATTGAGAAGAGGAAATTAGCGAGTTGATATCATCATTATTTTTGAGAATACACGAGTGACTGTGTGATATCGTCATTTGAGCGAAACACGTAAGGGAGTGTATCGTGAGGTTTAATTATATATATATATTTGTGTTAGTACGAATCTTTTCTACAGGGACTATGTCGAGACAACATTCTCCTGAAGGTGAGAGGGGAATGTTTGATGCTAGGTTAGTAATTGAGGCATTGAGGGGAGAAATGAAGAGGATGTTCCAAGAAGGAATGGAACAAATTCATAAGACGGTGGAGCAAAGACTAGAGCAATCCACAAACGTATTCCAAGGGTGTAAGCGGGAGAGTCATTCTAGGAGAGTACTGAGGGGTGGAGATGAAATGTTAGATGATGATTTTGATGAGCCTTCTGTCGGGAGTTATAGACGATATAGTGGTCGGAATATTGGAACTAGGGATTGGGAAGATAGAGGAGATAGGAATAGAGAGGATGATCAATTGAGTAGCATAAAGATGAAGATTCCTCCTTTCCAAGGGAAGAATGATCCCGAGGCGTACTTAGAGTGGGAGAAAAAGGTAGAGATGGTATTTGATTGTCACAACTATAGTAGGAGAAAGAAAGTAAAACTTGCTGCCATTGAATTTTCAGATTATGCTATAGTGTGGTGGGATCAACTAATGTTGAATAGGAGAAGGAGTGGCGAGCCACCTATTGAGTCTTGGGAAGAGATGAAAAGAGTGATGAAGAAGCAGTTTGTACCTACGTATTACTATTGTGAATTGCACAACAAGTTGCAAACTCTTAGGTAGGGAAGCCAGAGTGTAGATGAGTATTTCAAGGAGATGGAAGTCACTATGATTAGGGCGAATGTAGAGGAGGATAGAGAGGCTGCAATGGCTAGATTTCTTGCGGGGTTGAATAGAGAAATCTAAAATGTTGATGAATTGCAGCATTATGTAGAATTGGAGGATATGGTCCACATGGCTATAAAAGTTGAGAACCAGCACAAGAGGAGAGTTAGTAGTAATGCACGGTTGCAACAGGGTAATGGTTCATCCACTTGGAAGAATAATCAATGGAAGTAGGAAGAAAAGCCTTTACCCACCAAACTAAAAGGGGAGCTGAGGCAAGCGGGTTCTACTCCTGGTAATCAAGGTAACCTTGAATCTTCTACTTCTAGAAATCGTGACATTAGATGTTTTAAATGTCAAGGTAGAGGCCATATTGCTAATCAATGTCCAAATAGGCGTGTGATGATTTTGCGTGATGATGGAGAGTATAAGACTGAGGGGGATAGTGAAGAAGAGGATATGCCTCCACTAGAGGATGCTAGTGATGATGAGGAGCCTGCAATGGGAAGGCTAGTGGCAGAAGTGAAGAGAGCTTTGAATGTGCAGGTGAAGGAAGAAGAGGAGGTGCAAAGGGAGAATATATTCCATACTAGATGTTATCTAGGAGATCACATTTGTAGTTTGATTATTGATGGGGGAAGTTACACCAATGTAGTGAGTAATTTTATTGTTGAGAGGCTGGGGCTAAAAACTGATAGACACCCTAGTCCATATAAATTGCAGTGGTTGAATGATAGTGGTGAGACTAAGGTGAGTAAGCAAGCCTTGATTAGGTTTCGCATTGGTAGGTATGAGGATGAGGTGTTATGTGATGTAGTGCCAATGCAAGCATGTCATGTGTTGTTGGGGAGACCATGGCAATTTGATAAGAAGGTTGTGCATGATGACTTTTCTAACAAGTATACTCTTGTTCACCAAGGGAAGAGCTTTAATCTTAAACCGTTAACACCTAAGCAGGTGTATAAGGACCAGTTGCAGCTACAACAGTCATTTGCAAAACACAAGGTGACTGAAAAGCAGAGTGAGAGTGAGAGAGCAAAAGACAATGAGAAGAAAGAGGAATATAAAAGTCAGGATCAAAAGGAAAAGGAGAGGAAGGCTGGAAAGAGTGTGAGAGGCCAGGTTGAAGGGGGATCAACTTTGGTGGTGAGTGAAAAGGAGAGGGCAGCCTTGCAAAAGGAGAGTTGTGTGGTAAGAGCGAGTGTAGTAAGGAGAGCGTTAGTGATGAGGCAACCTATGTTGTTGCTGGTTTTTGAAGAAACATGTTTGACTACTAACGAATTGTCTAACTCTTTGCCTAGTGTGGTTGTGTCTCTTGTGCAGAACTTTGAAGATGTCTTTCTTGAGGAGATTCCAAAGGGATTACCACCTGTTCGTGGTATTGAGCACCAGATTGACCTTGTACCCGGAGCATCAATTCCAAACAAGCCAACTTATAGGAGCAATCCAGAGGAGACAAAGGAACTCCAAAGGCAGGTCTATGAACTAATGGAGAAGGGGTACGTGAGAGAAAGCATGAGTCCATGTGCAGTGCTTGTGATCTTGGTGCTTAAGAAGGATGGGACATGGAGAATGTGTGTTGACTGCCACGCCATCAACAACATCACGGTAAAGTATCGTCATCCCATTCCTCGCTTAGATGACATGTTAGATGAGTTGCATGGGTCTAGTGTCTTTTCTAAAATTTATCTGAAAAGTGGATATCACCAAATTAGAATGAAAGAAGGTGATGAATGGAAAGCTGCATTTAAGATAGAATATGGATTGTATGAGTGGTTAGTAATTCCTTTCGGTTTAACCAATGCACCTAGTACTTTTATGAGACTTATGAACCATGTTTTGAGGACTTTTATTGGAAAATTTGTGGTTGTCTATTTTGATGATATTCTTATTTACAACAAAAGTTTGGAAGATCATATGTCACACTTGAGGGATGTTTTAGAAGTGCTTCGAAAGGAACAATTATATGCTAACCTCAAGAAGTGCACTTTTTGCACAGACAAACTTGTGTTTCTTGGTTTTGTTGTTAGTGCGCAGGGAATACAGGTTGATGAAGAAAAGGTTCGTGCGATCCAAGAATGGCCTAGTCCAACCAATGTAAGTAATGTGCGGCGTTTCCATGGACTAGCGAGCTTTTACAGGAGATTTGTGAAGGATTTCAGCACCATTGCAACACCACTTACTGAGGTAATTAAGAAGAACGTGGGGTTCATTTGGGGAGAGCAACAAGAGAAGGCCTTTCAGACGCTTAAAAATAAGTTGACTCAGGCGCCGTTACTTGCTTTACCTAACTTTGCTAAAACGTTTGAAATTGAGTGTGATGCTTCAGGATTAGGTATTGGAGCAGTGCTTATGCAGGAGAGAAGAGCGATTGCATTTTCTAGCTAGAAGCTAAGTGGGGCAACCATGAATTACCCTACTTACGACAAGGAGCTATATGCATTGGTTCGAGCCCTGGAGATGTGGCAACACTACCTTTAGCCAAAAGAGTTCGTGATCCACACTGATCATGAATCTTTGAAGTATTTGAAGGGGCAACACAAGTTGAACAAAAGGCATGCTCGTTGGGTAGAGTTCATCGAAACATTTCCATATGTCATCCACTACAAGCAAGGTAAAGAGAATGTAGTTGCTGATGCACTTTCTAGAAGGTATACTCTTATCTCTACTCTTAGTTCTAGACTTCTTGGTTTTGAGCACATTAAGGAGTTATATGCTACTGATCGAGATTTTTGTGAGGAGTATGTGTAATGTGAGAAGAGTGGGCATGGAAAATTTTATAAACATGACGGATTCTTGTTTAGAGAGAGTAAACTGTGCATTCCAATTTGTTCTCTAAGAGAATTACTTGTGAGGGAGTCTCATGGAGGAGTTTTAATGGGACACTTTGGAGCAGCTAAAACATTAGGTGTATTGCAGGAACACTTCTATTGGCCTCACATGAAACGAGATGTTGAGAGGATTTGTGAGCGATGTGTCACATGTAAGCAAGCAAAATCTAGAGTCCAACCTCAAGGGCTTTACACCCCACTTCCCATTCCTCATGAGCCTTGGGTAGATATTTCTATGGATTTTGTGTTAGGATTACCCAGGTCTAGACATGGTCGGGATTCTGTTTTTGTAGTTGTTGATAGGTTTTCTAAAATGGCACATCTCATTCCTTGTCACAAAAAAGATGATGCTTGTAATATTGCTAAGTTATTCTTTAGTGAAGTTGTGCGATTGCATGGTATGCCTAGAACAATTGTATCAGATAGGGATGCTAAGTTCTTAAGCTACTTTTAGAAGACTTTGTGGCCTAAGTTAGGAACTAAGTTATTGTTTTCTACTACTTGTCATCCACAGACTGACGGTCAAACTGAGGTAGTGAATCGAACTTTATCTACTTTGTTGAGGGCTGTAATTAAAAAGAATATTAAGAGTTAGGAGGATTGTTTGCCGCATGTTGAATTTGCTTATAACCGTACAGTGCATTCTGCTACTAAATTTTCTCCTTTTGAAATTGTGTATGGTTTTAATCCACTAACTCCTTTGGATTTATCACCTTTGCCTATTTCTGAGTATGTTAATTTAGATGGCACGAAGAAGCCGAATTTGTTAAATAGATCCACGAGAAGGCAAGGTTGAACATTGAGCGACGGATAGAGCAGTATGTGAAACAAGCCAACAAGGGTCGTCGACAAGCTATTTTTGAACCTGGAGATTGGGTTTGGGTTCACATGCGCAAAGAGCGGTTTCCCGTGCAACGTCAATCTAAACTACTTCCTAGAGGCGATGGACCATTTCAAGTTCTTGAGTGCATCAACGACAATACATACAAGATAGATTTGCCTTGTGAGTATCAAGTAAGTGCCACATTTAATGTTACTGATCTGAGTCCTTTTGATGTAGGTGACGATTTGAGGACAAATCCTTTTCAAGAGGAGGGGAATGATGAGATCCATGATGAGAGTCAAGCTGGAAGAAGGAATGTGAATCCTCTTGAAGTGCCGCCTGGACCGATCACAAGAAGTCGAGCGAAACAACTCAAGGAAGCACTTAACGGGTTGATAAAGGATGTCCATGAAGCCGGGAAGGATTGGGGCAATCATGAAGTTGGAACGGATTGGAACAACCACGGGAAGACCCTTGCTCTTATACAAGTCACACCGGACACGGGTTGAAGAGGGCGAGTACTTTCAAGGGATGGCCGTGTATGGAGTCAAGCAAATCCACAGAAAGATACACAACCAAAGTACACAGGCGTGTATGTTGCCAGAAGTTGCACAGAAAGATACACGGCCAAAGTACACGGGCGTATATGTTGCCAGAAGTTGCACAGAAAGGTATACGGTCGTGTATCCCCTGCCGGCCAGCTTGTTCTGTTTTCGCGTTTTTACGCCACTTATCTAAACTACGTCGTTTTGGACTTGTTTTACACGAATTGTAACCCTAGTATAAAAGCTCCTAGGGTTTAGAACAATGAACAACTTACATCTTTGAACATTAAACACTTTTGAGAGGCACCTCTCTTGGTTCTTCAAGAACTAAATCGAACTTATCGGATTGATTTCCGTGGCGTTTATCCCGACTTATCAATCGATCTTTCATCCCGATTGTGGCGTCTTCATTTTATACCAAGGTTCTTGTCTCGTTTATAGACAACGGGTCGCGGTTTCCACTTTAGGTGTTTGGGCATCTTAGGCAACGAATTTCCGAACGTATTAGTGTTGGGTTTCGTTACGGGTTGACGTGGTTCATATCATTTTGGCCGTCGGCCTTAAGTGGCTTCGCACAATTTGTTTTAGACATGATATAAATAGTGTCTTTAGGGTTTTTTACTAGGATAGAATGTTATTTTGGTTGTAAATAGAAACACTTTGAGTGTGTGTGAATCCTCTTTGGAGATCTTTGAATATTGAGAATTGATTTTCACTTTATTCGTATTGTTTTTATCAAATTCTTGGTTCCTATAGAATTGGTGGCAAGCATCGTTATTGAATTCTTATAATTCTTTAACCATAGTGATTGATTTATACAACGTGGTCTCTATCGTTCCATGATTTGATTGCGAATCAATTTAATTTTAACAATCTTGGCATCTATAGATTGGTAATTTTATCCATATCTTTGATTTTATTCATTAGTACCAAAATCCAGAAAATCCAAAAAATTTGTAACATTTCATTGTTATTGACGATTTGATTTGTGTGAAAGGAATTCGATTCCGATTTCATGTCATTTGGTGTCAGAGCATATCAAATCTGTATAATTTGGTATCAGAGCATACCAAAATTCGTATCATTTGGTATTAGAGCATAAGGTGAATCAAGCGCGGGTTATATCAGAGCCAAAGGATTCGATCAGAAAGCAGGTTAAATCGGTAAGGCTGTTGAATCTCAACTCAATTTTAGTTTTAATTCAATACTGCCGTTGGTTGGGAAATTTGGGAATTTATTTTGATAAGTATTGCTGTGAATTCGATTGTTAGGCATTGAATTGGTGATTGGGTTGTTGTTGAGAATTGGGGTTTTGTGAATATCTTTGCTGAATTCAAATGTTGGGTGTTGAATTACTGTGAATTGGTGTTTAGGCTGTTGTTGATAATTGTGTTCTTGTGAATATCTTTGCTGAAATTTTGATTGGTAGAGATGTCGTCGCATGGAAGTGTTCATAACAACAACAATGGGAATGATGCTGATAATGGGGGTGAGGTTATGACTAGGGCTGAGTTCAATCAAATCCAAGAAAATATTAGATTGATTATGGAGAGATTGGAGGTTAGGGATAGAAGAAGCCATAGTGGTGTAGGAATTAGGAGGAGTCATTCTAGTGGTGAATTTGATGCTGGTAGTGAAAGGAGTAGGAGAGGAAACAATGATGACAAGCGTAAGGGGATTGAAAACATCAAGTTGAAAATTCCACCTTTCACTGGTAGTAGTAAAACAAAGGAATTCTTAGACTAGGTGCCACGGGTTGAGAAGGTGTTTGACTGCTATGAGTGATTTGAGCGCATGAAGGTGAAAATGGCGTCTCTAGCATTCTCTGAATATGCTAGTCTGTGGTGGGATAAATTACAAACGGAGAGACGTAGGGCTGATGAGGAGAAAGTGCATTCATGGGCTTTTATGAAAAGGTTGATGAGATGCAGATTTGTGCCAGAATACTATAAACAAGAGATGTTGATGGAGTTGCAATCTTTGAGGCAGGGTAAGAAAAGCATAGAAGAATATGTGAAGGAGTTTGAGACACTAATGGCAAGATGTGATATCAAGGAATCATCAGATGAATCCATAGCTCGTTTCATCAATGGGTTAAAGATGGACATTGCCAATGTAGTGGAACTCCAGCATTATCAGACTCTTGAGGATGTGATTAAATTAGCTAGTCGGGTTGAGCGGCATCAGTGCAAGCGGGATCAGAAATCATATCACCACCATAAGTCAGATGATGGTGAGAGGGAGAAGGAAAGGAAGGAAAAGGGAAAGGCAGTTGCTAGTGAGGTTGTTGACCAAACACAACAAAAGAAGAGCAGGGATATCAAATGTTTTAAGTGTTTAGGACATAGCCATATTGCTTCTCAATGTCCTAATAAAAGGGTTATGGTCATAAAAGGGGATAAAGTTGAGAGTGAGGAAGAAGAACAGAAGAGTACTAAGGCAGAAGAGTAAGATGAAGACATTATAGCGAATCCAGTATAGGGAGACTTGCTAATGGTTAAGCAGGATGAAGTTGTTCCTAATCAGAGAGCCAATTTATTTCATATCCAAGGCATGGTGCAGGGAAAGACTTGTTTGATTATGGTTGACATAGGCAGTTGCACCAATGTTGCTTCAACAAGCTGGGTTACTAAGTTGGGTTTACAGGTGGAGCAGCATCCAAGACCTTATGCACTTCTTTGGTTGAGTCCACAGGGAGCTGTTCATGTACACAAATAGGTTCGTGTTCCATTACTTATTGGTGATTATACTGACGAAATTGTTTGTGATGTAGTTCCCATGGAAGCTACACATTTAATCCTTAGAAGACCTTGGCAGTATGACCTTAGAGCCAAGTATGATAGGTACACCAATGAATATACCATTTAGCAACAAGACAAGATATACAAGCTTCTTCCTATGAGTCCAATTGAAGTACAACAAACAAGGCTGATTTGCCTTAAGAAGCCCAAGGGAAAGAGGAGTCTGTTTATGTAGTCTAGCAGGATGGACGATACAGATTCGAGGTCGAATTTTTTCAACATGGAGGGAATGATACGATTCCAAGAGCTAAGATACGAGCACCAAAGAAAACAAAGTCAATTTGAGCTCTAGGTAGCAGTATGGGGTCCAAAAAAGGAGGACATAGGCGTTGGGAGGACCCTAGGCGAAGTTCGGCCAGCCTTAAGTCGACCTTGAATGAAGGTCGGCCGAGTTAGCTTCAAGGCCGCCAGCCTTGGAACCGACCTAAATGTAGGCCGCCGGCCTTGGTGCCGGCCTAAATGAAGGCCACCGGCCTTTAGTGCTGGCCTATGTATTTAGGCCGCCGGCCTTTGGCCGGCCTTAAGTGGCTTCGCACAATTTGTTTTAGACATGATATAAATAGTGTCTTTAGGGTTTTTTACAAGGAGAGAATGTTATTTTGGTTGTAAACAGAAACACTTTGAGTGTGTGTGAATCTTCTTTGGAGATCTTTGAATATTGAGAATTGATTTTCACTTTATTCATATTGTTCTTATTAAATTCTTGGTTCCTATAGAATTTGTGGCGAGCATCGTTATTGAATTCTTAGAATTCTTTAACCATAGTGATTGATTTATAGAACGTGGTCTCTATCATTCTATGATTTGATTGTGAATCAGTTTAATTTTATCAATCTTGGCATCTATAGATTGGTAATTTTATCCATATCATTGATTTTATTCGTTAGTATCAAAATCCAGAAAATCCTAAAAATTTGTAACATTTGATTGTTATTGACGAATTGATTTGTGTGAAAGGAATTCGATTCCGATTTCGTGTCATTTGGTATCAGAGCATATCAAATCCGTATCATTTGGTATCAGAGCATACTAAAATCGTATCAACTCCTCTTTAGCCTACGGTGCTACTTCACTCACACCTACTACAATTGTCTACAATGTACACAAAAAATAATCTACACCGAAATGCACACAACCTTCACAAAATTTTGCAAACACAACTCTACACACACTCCACGGTTTACACTCCCAAACATACAAGTTTCACAACTACAAACACCAAAGCAAACCGCAACTTATACACTAAAACAGCAACAATTCAAATTTGAAAATCGAACCAGTTCACTAATTGCAACCCTTCCACAATTGGTAAGAAGTAATTTTCAAATTCAAACAACCATACATTAACTTCTTCAACTTAATGGTTTTTTTTTTAAATCAAATAATTTCCAAATCTTCCATACAACTCAAATCTGGAAATGCTCAATTACACCCTCTATTTTTTTCCCGAAAACAAACATGTAAAGTCCACAATTCTTCTTCTTACACAATTGGAGACACTTTACACTTCTGAATTTATATTAAAAAAAATGCACTAACTCTCCTCTTCCTTCACGGTGAAGTCCACAACATAGAAGCTTCAACAAGTACTCAAAATTCACTCCAACAAGTAGCAAGTTCAACTTCCACTTAAGACAATCATGCCACTTCAAGTAATTACAACAACAATTTCAATTTACTCTCAATTTCGGAATTGAAGATGTATGAACATGAACCCTAAATTTCCGAAATTCAAAATCAAACAATCCTTCTCATAACCTTAAGCTCTGATACCAAAAAGACGATGTGCCTAAATGGGGTTTAAGCACATGCAAAACCAATCTAACTAACAACCCTAAAAGACAAGGCCAATTCGGATTACTTTTAGGGCAATATTGCACCATGAACCTTAAATGCAATCTTGGATCCAAATGTTAAAGTTCATAAAATGATTAATACAAAGGAGTATTTCTCAATGGAGATCACAAACTATACTTGAAAGACCACGTGATTACCACTCAAAATCAACAAGAACAATAACCATGATATACCTTCCAAGAGGATTGATTTCACAGTTTAAGAAACATATACAATAGATGAATCGAAAACAAATATAAAAGGAACTCAATTAAGCACAATATTTTTGAATAATAAGGAATCAAATCTGACTAAGAAATGTTTCAATCCAACCCTAGATATGACACACTTGAGAAGAAAAGAAAACATAACAAATAGAAATTGATATAACTCTCAATTTCTCTTTGTTGCATTCGCCACAATTCCAACTCTTGGGATTTAAATTGATAAGAGCGATTGAATTAGGATGAACCCTAAGTTCTCTCACGTAAAATGATGTGTGTATATTCTAAAAATTGTCTCCCTAAAAACCTTACTTAAGCAATTATGTATACTTGCTCCCTTTAGGGTTAAAAAGTCCACAAAATTATAACTATGCCACTTTTAGGGTGGCCGGTCCTAAATGAAAATTACAAACAAATGAAAGTGTCCCAAAAGAAAATTACAATATAAAATGGTCCAATAACAATTACAAAGTATAAAAATAATATAAATCTTCAAGAGCCAATGCTTCGAAGTGAAATCAATCGCAGCGAGCCTTTGGATGCAAATCTGATGATGTCCCATGGCCATCAACTAATGTAAGTCATTTGGCATCCCATGGAGAAATATTATCGTACCTATAAGATTATTACTCAAATATTTATTAGATAAAAGTAATAAAGTGAAATATGAGCGATTCGGATCATCATCCAAATCGAGTTCTAAGAGCATCTATGGTACCGGAAAATTTCCCATCAGTAGTTTAGATAAACTCCCTAGACCCTCTCTTTCTTGCTTCCACCACCATCAACCCCCTGTGAACATATGTCTACAATCTTCTCATCAATCTCAACAATCATCAATAATGATCATGCCATGATGTCTCCCTTCCCTCCTACTAGTAATACCACATACGCTCACTAAGGAAAGAATCCAACACCTATATGCCTATGCATGTTTTCTCACATCCTCATTCATGGATTTCAATCTTCCTTCCAACTTCCCAACACACATGCAACAATGGAAGCCATCGCAAAATAATTCCAGCGTTCCATCTTCCACCTCTATTTCATTTTTATAGCCACATATACCCAATCAAGAACAAATCCAGCATATGCACTTTCAATTATACATATACATTTATATACGGTATGTATTATACCACAACCATACTTCCCAATTTCAATTTAGCCTCCCACATCTAGCACACCCCTATCCTACACACATATGCAAAACCAATGGAGATAGCATACACACACATTTCAGTGCCAAGAAGTTTGTATCTATATACATATTCAGTTTTCTTACTGCATCACAAGGAGAAGTCCTCCAAACACACAAGTACATATGGGAGAAAAGGCAAAAAAAATTTCTAGCCACGATTAAATCCCACACACACACTGATAGGAATAAAAATCCAATAAGATCTATCATTAGGGCAAGAACTAAAGGATTTCGAATCTTGTTGATGAGAGCCCATTTTGAGAAAATCGACCTTGGAATTATTAGTTTACTAACCTCTTTTATCTTATTCATGTATTATATATTCCAATAGACACACTTATCATATTTTATGGGGCGATGGACAAACTCACTCAAACTCGGTTTGTGGGTTATCCATGGACCGACCTGAACCGGCGATGAATTGGGTCGACGAATCGTATGGAAGAACTTACATGATGAAGACTATTTTCTTTTATTTTGTATTTGTTATTTGGACTATTTTATGTTGTATTTTCTTTTGGGACACTTTCATTTTTTATTGTAATTGTCATTTAGGACTGGCCACCTTAAAAGTGGCATAGTTGTAATTTTGTGCATTTTCTAACCCTAAAAGGAGCAAGTATAAATACTTGCTTAGAGTAGGGTTTGAGGAGGCCAAATTTTTCAGAATTGACATCACATTTTCGTGAGAGGGCTTAAGGTTTCCCTGGATCCAATTTCTTTTATCAATTTCAATTTCCAAGAGTTGAAATTGTGGTGAGTGCAACAAAGGACAATTGTGAGTAATATCAATTCCTTCTTTGTTATGTTTCCTTTTCATCACTAGTGAGTCATATCTAGAGTTGATTTGGATGTTCTTGGTCAGATTTTTTATTGCAATTGTGATCAATTATCATGTTATAATATTGAATGTTTTAGTATTTGTTATCATCATCAATATTTGAATCATTTATGACGTAAATGGTTATTGCTAGAAGAGGATAAATCACGGCATTAGATCTAGTCATCTTGGTGTAATTCACTTGTTTTTATTGTTATTTGGTGAAGATTAACCTTGTTAGATTGTTGATTGCATCTTTGGACCATTGGATTTCATCAAAATTCCATTAAGGTTCACGCAATTTCCTAGTCTAATTGAACCAGTTCATATGTGTGAGTTGGGGTTGTTTCTTTGATTCATTTGTATGTGCTTGGGCTTGGTTTTGAGCACATCATCTTTTATTATTAGAGCATCATCATATTTGGATCTAAGATTGTTTACATCCTAATTGAAGAATTGGTTACATTCATTGGAAATTGACACCATTGTTTATGAGATTAAGACTAGTTTGATTGACATTGTTTGTTTGTCTTTCAAATTGGTTTTTGTATGTGCTTAATCTTGGTTTTAGGCACATCAACTTTTGGTATCAGAGCTTGAGGTTTAAGAGGAGGGATTTGTTGATTGAGATTCGGAAGTTAGGGGTTTGTTGTGAAGCACCTTGATCCGAAAATTTGTTGGCATGAAATTGCATCTTGTTGTTGTGATTGTTGAGTTTTGTTCTCTTGTTGATTAGTGGATGTACAATTGGAGATTGGAACACTCTTAGGATCCTTGAGTTAATCGTCATTGATTAAGGGGAAGTGAACTTTGTGATCATTTGAGGAAGTTGAAATTTAAAGCCTAGAAGAATAGTGTTCAATTGTTGAAGTGGATTGATGTTATTGCATTTTTGGAAGTGAAGTGTATTACTTGTGATTTTCATATTTGAATTTTTAGAATTAAGGTGTGAGTTAAGGAAGCAATTTGAATTTCAAAACACACATTAAGTGATTGATTAATTCTGTGTACATTTAAATTTGAAAATTACTTCTTACCATATATGGAAAGGTTGCAATTAGTGAAGTAGTTTGATTTTCAAATTTAATTTGCTGCCTTAGTGTTTAAGTTGCGGATTAGATTTATATTTGAAGTGAAGGATTTGCAACGTGATTATCATTGAAATTTCTTTGAGAAGAGTAGTGAATTGATGAAGTCTGTGTTGCATGTGGTGAGAAGAAGGTGTTGCACCGTGAGTGTTGTTGTTGTTGTTGTTTGAATTAAATGCATTATGTAAGTGGCGGTGTGAGTGTGTTGCACTTGAGGTGTTATAAAGTGGTGTGAATTTGTGGAAGTTATGTGGAGTAAGGTGCTGCACATTGAGGCTAAAGTGTGAAAGTGTAGTGTATGGATAGCAAATCATGAAGGGGAAGAGTAGTGTTACAATTGTGAAGTGGAAGTGTATAGTGTGTGCATTTTCGGAAATTGGAGGAATTACAATTGTCATTTTTCAAATTTGAAATCAGAATTGAAGTGTGAATTAGGAAGTCAATTTGAAATTTCAAAACACACATTAAGTCATAGTTAATTGTGTGTCATTTGAATTTGAAATAACTTCTTACCATTTGTGGAATTTTTCATTTATTGAGCTCATTTTGAAATTGAAAGTTGAGCTGCCTTTTACTTTGAAGTTGTGGTTTGATTTTTTTGTGTAGAAGTGGGAAAGTGTACCGTGATTTGAAGAGGTGTGTGTATAGAGTTGTGTTTTTGTACATCTAGTGAAGGGTGTGTGTAATTGGCATTGGTTCTTATGTGTGTTATATAGATACTTGTTGTTGGTGGTGTGAATAATTGTGGAACCGTGAGCTAAAAGGGGAGTTATGTCGCAGTGAGTTATGTATTTTTGTGCTTGTGTTTAAGTGCTGCCCATTGTGAAGTTAATTAGTGTGAAACTAAAGCAAGAAAAGGAAAGTTGAGTAGTGGAATTTGAATTCAAACAAAACAATTAAAGTGTGAAAGTAATTAAACTCATTACTTAACACTTGTGGTTGAATTTAATTCTTAACTACTTAGGAATAATTGTGTGTACTTCATTTATTTAACTTTACTTGAAGTACCAAGAATTATTTATTTGTGCTTCAATTATTTCACTTGACTTTATTTGAAGTACCAATAAACATTTCTTATATTGGTTGAGTGTGAGCACTATGGGTGTGTAAGGGTGTGTTGTCGTGGTGTGGTGAAGTGTATTGTGGTTGTTGAGGTTAGTAAGCAAAAATGTCAAATGAGTTGCATTTGTCTACTAACATATTGCATCGGGACGTGACTTCTTTTCCAACCATTGATGAGGGACAAAGAGAAAACTTGTTCCATATTTCTTGTAGGGTACAAGGAAACTTATGCGTAATCATTATTGATGGTGGTAGTTATACTAATGTTGTAGGTGCATCATTAGTATCAAAGTTGAAACTTGAAACTATCCCACATCCCGAACCCAATACATTATATTGGTTAAATGATCAGGATGGTCTTTATGTGACCCAAAGAGCTAAGGTAGCATTCAGTGTAAGGGATAAATACTTTGATGAGATTGAGTGTGATATTTTGCCTATGTGTACATCCCATATATTACTTGGTAGACCATGGTTGTATGATAGGATGGTATTACATGATGGGTGTAGAAATACTTATATGTTCAGAAAGGATGGTAAACGTATAGTATTGAACCCTATGTCGCCATCAGGGGTCCAAAAGATGCAAAGACAGATAAAATAACCATCATAGATTCTTGAGGATCATAGCCACATGATCAAACCTTTAGAGGACCAAACTATGCAGACACAGGTATGCCAACCTTCAAAGGTTCTAGAAGGCTCTAGTGACATGAGCTAACCCTTAAAGAATAAAATTTTTCAAACACTGATGTGCCAACCTTCAGAGGATCCTAATGATCATAATCAGACGAGTAGACCACAAGAGAGCCAGACTGTTCAGAAACAGTTATGTTTACCTTCAGAGGGTTTAAAGGGTAGTGAGCAGCTGGGCCAACCATTAGAAGACCTTGAGGATCAGCGACATATAGATGAGTTAGAAAAGAAGGAAATGGTTTCAGTGGAACAGAGTGATACAGGGGCGACTTTAGTGGATAATGGAGCAATATTTATGTTGCAGATGAGATACATCTTAGAAAAGGAGGAGAGAAAACAATCACTACTCGTGGTATTTCAAATTTTGGGATTCTGTAGTGATATTTCTTTAGGTGACTTGCTAGGAGGAAACAACATCTCTACTACATTTGATCTATCAAATTTGAGGACAAATCTTTTTGAGGCCAATAGGAATAAAAATCCGACAAGATCTATCGTTAGGCTAAGAACTAAAGGATTTCGAATCTTGGCGATGAGGGCCCATTTTGAGCAAATCGACCTTGGAATTATTCGTTTACTAACCTCTTTTATCTTATTCATGTATTATATATTCCAATAGGCACACTTATCATATTTTATGGGGCTATGGATAAACTCACTCAGACTCAGTTTGTGGGTTATCTACAGACCGACCTAAACCGGCGATAAGTTGGGCCAACGAATCGTATGAAAGAACTTGCATGATGAAGACTATTTTATTTTATTTTTTATTTGTTATTTGGACTATTTTATGTTGTATTTTCTTTTGGGACACTTTCATTTCTTATTGTAATTGTCATTTAGGACCGGCCACCTTAAAAGTGGCATAGTTGTAATTTTGTGCATTTTTTAACCCTAAAGGGAGCAAGTATAAATACTTGCTTAGAGTAGGGTTTGAGGAGGCCAAATTTTTCAAAATTGACATCACATTTTCGTGAGAGGGCTTAGGGTTTCCCTAGATCCAATTTCTCTTATCAATTTCAATTTCCAAGAGTTGAAATTGCGGCGAGTGCAACAAAGGGCAATTGTGAGTAATATCAATTCCTTCTTTGTTGTGTTTCCTTTTTATCACTAGTGAGTCATATCGAGGGTTGATTTGGATGTTTTTTGTCAGATTTTTTATTGCAATTGTGATCAATTATCGTGTTATAACATTGAATGTTTAGTATTTGTTATCATCATCAATATTTGAATCATTTGTGACATGAATGGTTGTTGCTAGAAGAGGATAAATCATGGCATTAGATCTAGTCATCTTGGTGTAATTCACGTGGATTTCACTTGTTTTTATTTTTATTTGGTGAAGATTAACCTTGTTGGATTGTTGATTGCATCTTTGGACCTTTGGATTTCATCAGAATTCCATTAGGGTTCACACAATTTCCTAGTCTAATTGAACCAGTTCATATGTGTGAGTTAGGGTTGTTTCTTTGATTCATTTGTATGTGCTTGGGCTTTCTTTTGAGCACATCATCTTTTGGTATCAGAGCATCATCATATTTGGATCTAAGATTGTTTACATCCTAATTGAAGAATTGGTTACATTCATTGGAAATTGGCGCCATTGTTTATGAGATTAAGACTAGTTTTATTGACATTGTTTGTTTGTCTTTCAAATTGGTTTTTATATGTGCTTAATCTTGGTTTTAGGCACATCACACACGCACATACTACAGAAGAGAAAGACAATAGTCATCAACATTCTTGTATATATATATATTCTCATTTATGGAGATGGAATTTATCCTACGCATGAAGGGAAAGGGGACCACGAAGCACTTCCAACATCTATTATATATATATATATATTTATATGATAACGCAAATTCACAACAAGGCATAAGTAAGGAACAAATATACATACAATACAACACAACACAGAGTCCTACTTACATGTGTCTCATTTTCCTCAGATTTAATAGAAGTAATCTTCGGGTATTTTCGAGTTAAAATCTTTTTTACCTAAAAAATTAGAGAAAAATACATCATTACATACTATTCATTGTTTAGATCGTTCTATCTAGTGTTTTTCTGGTTATTACAACTAATTTTAGGCTAAATACTATTTTTTACACCTATTTGATATTTGTACCTAACTTTTAGAAACTAACTCCGTTTTCCAAAAAAGAAAATGGTCTAGTTAAGTTGCACTCACCTCGAGGAACACGTTGGTGGTCTCGGATCATTGATCAAAAGTTGTATGTGTGAGATATGATTTTTTTCATTCAGTTTTTCCTTTTTTCTTTTCTTTCGTTTTCTCGTCGTCTCCTCTATCCTCTCTTCCCTCTATCTCCCTCTAATTCTCCTTTTTCTTTTCTTTGTTTTGTTATTTGTGGTCATAGGTCCTCTACAACATGATATGCCTATATATATACATCCTATTATTATTATTAATTCATATTTTATTATAATTAGGGTTTTGAAATTTCTAATGTATCTTCATACGCATGATGGTATTGATAAAATTTAAGATTTTAGCATTTTATTACAAAACTTTGCACTTAAGCTAATTTGATTATTTCGAGAATGAATATTTACTTGGAATTTCCATTTGACAATCCTAAGTCTATGATTTTAATTTATTTTATTGTTTAGTTAATAATTTCTCATGGTTTGCTTTTTCGAGTGATTATTTCTTTTATTATAGTTCTATAGGGGTATGTCTAAGGCTTTTAATACAGTCTTTTAATCATTTCAATATTATACATGACTAAAATGTTTGCAGATTTTACATTACATACTTGATAATAGGCCTTGAAAGGTAAACTATCATTTGTTACATACAAAAATCAATATAGACTTTATAAATCCAACTACTAGTATTAAAAACTAGGTCTAGTACAACAAAAATAAAAAGGTAAAAAAAGAATGTTAAATACTAGTGTAACCTACGTGATTTGCTCTATCCATCTTTTAATGTGACTTTCTAGTTTTTTCCTCTATCCAACTTGTATGGGCAGTCTTGTCTTTCTTGTAAATAGTTTTTCTTCTTCTTCTTCTTCTTCTTCTTTTGCATTTTATACTACAAACACCCCTCCAATTTCAATGGAGTCCTATTTTAAAAAAAAAATTACTGCTAAAACTAATTTATGTAATATTGTTATAAAATTGTAATTTCTAATTGTGATTTTTCTCAATATGTGATTTGTAAAGAGATCATAGATAAAAGTTGCCATTTTTTTATGTGATTTCTAAAAAAACCATAACTTCTAACTACAATTTTGTCTTCTAATTTTCTTTCTCCTTCTTTGTCTCTCTCCTTTTCTTTTTCTGCTTCTTTCTCTTTCTCTTTCTCTCTTTTTTTCCCTCTCTCTTTTTGTCTTTTTTTGTTCATAAAAATAATAATAATAATAATAAATGCATCCATTGTAAATCCTTTCAAAAATAAAGAATACATTTATTATAAATGCTAGTAAAAATAAAAATAATGAATGCTTCCATTATAAATCTTATCAAAAATCAATATTATATTTCTTATAAATACATAGGGTCTCTTTCTCCCTCTCTTTCTCCTTCATTATTATTGGTATTGGTTGTTGTATATAAACCATAACTTCATCATGTAATTAATATATATATATATATATATATTACAGGTTTTAAGTGCAATTTTTTTTTTAAATTTTAGACTTTTTTAAGCTAAGTAAAATTGCAGCTATGGCATTTGACAATACTTTCTTAAAAACCATATTTTAGAAAAAGTTTGCTAAGAAGAAGCAAACTCGCAACACTTGACATCATGTCAACTTTTTACTTAGGCTTATTTTCATTTTATTCATTCTTCTATTTGTCTTTGCTAGGCAACAATGTCACACCCCAAAGGCGGACTTAGAAGTTTCCACTAAAAGCTATCATGTCGCATGTATACTATAATGTCTCGAAAATTTTGAAAAACTATATAAAAATTTAAGAAAATTTTTTCAATATTAAATAATTCTAGGTTAGGGTAGCGAGAATAACAATTTTGCAATATTAAAAATTTTAAGAAATTTATGACGAAAAAATGTAAAACATTGCAATACGTTAATAATTATTTTAATACATTAATAATAGGCTTTAAAATAGAAAAATGAGGAAGACATGAAATCCATTTGATAAGTATAACAAACAATAAGAAATAGATATTTAAAACAATCGGAAAGAATAATCGTATACATAGGAAAAGGATAACGAGTGTAGAATTTCAAATTGTATGAATTATATTACTAAATAAATTTATGAAATGAAGTAATTGAAAAATATCTGTATATAGGTATATAAAAAAATAAATAAAGAAAAACAATTGTAAGTCCTAATTTTAGCTCGTGCAATTTAACTTAAAAGAATAAATTCATCAAAACATAAATCACAAACAATATTAAGTTAAATAATGAAATTAATTGAAATTATAGATTTAAGAATTTCAAATAAAAAATTTGAGTAAATATTTAAGTTTGTAATAATCAAATTAGCTTAGACGTAAAGTTTCGTAATAAAATACTAAAAATACAAAATTTGAAAAAAGCACCATACGCGCGCTGGATATTAAAATATAAAAAATTATAGTATAAAATATAATATAATATATAAGTATATATATATATATATATATGTATGTATATATATATATGACGGTGTGAACAGTGAGTGGCAGGTTGGTGTAAAAAAAAAAAAAAATCAAAATGTGATATGCTTGTTTCCAAACACATGAACACAAACCAATTGAAGAATTCAACAAAACCAAGTTCACAAAAATGGCATGATGCCAAGTACCACGTGAACCCTAATTGCATGAATCAAATTGATTTGATACTAAAATTATGATATGCTTAATAATTCTAAATTCACAAGCACAAGATACAAATGTTTAAACAATCATATAAATTGGACTTAAGATGGAGTGATGAACAAAATGAAGTCAAAATCCCCAATTAGCATGAACCAAATTAGAATTATTACAATGGAATTCCAATACCAATCAATTACACGTAACAATGCAATTCCAATCTCTAAAATTGGCTTATAATCCTAACAATATGAACCTTAATTTGGTGTGAAAGAACAAATAGAAAAATCAACCAACTATGACTAGATATTACACACTAGCAACAATAGGACACAACTTAAAGAATTCTTGATATAAATCACAAGAAATTCCATGCTAAACTCACCATAATTTCTAAAGAAATAGATAAGAGTGGATGCTAATAAGAGGTGACTCTCTCACACGGCACAAAGTGTATATTTTATCAAATTATCAAAAGACTACCTAAAAACCCTAGTTAGCAAGTATTTATACTTGCTCCTATTTTGGTTAAAACAAACCAAAAAATTACAAAGTTGCCACTTGGTGGCCAATTCTAAAAATCAAAATTACAAGTACAAAATAAAAAAAATAGCTGGTTCTCATAACAACAATTACATATTCAAATGGTCTTCAAGTAGCTAGTTCTTTAATTTAAGTAAACAATTTGTTGGACTAGTTCTTCTTTGGTTTATGTCGGTCCATGAATAACCGACAAGTTGAGCTTTAGCAAGTTTATCCACCGCCCTATACAAATCGACAAGTATACTTGCTGAAATGCATAACAAATAAGTAATAGAAAAGAAGTTAGTTTACAAATATTTTTGGGGTCGGTTTGTTCAAAGAGGACCCTCATCGCCAAATTTTGTAACCCTTTGGTTCTTGCCCTAGTGATAGGTCCTATTGAATTTTGACTCCTATCATCTCTTCGGGCCTTAAGAAGATTTATCCTCAAATCTGATAGGTCAAATGTAGTAGAGACTTTGTATCCTCCTAGTAAGTTATCTATAAAAATATCACTATAGTCTCCCATTACCTGAGATACCATAGGGGGTAGTTGCTCTCGCACCTCCATCTCTAGGATATATCTCATCTGCAACACATATAATGGTCTATCATCCACTAAGGCCTCCCCTAACTTAAACTGTCCCACCAATAATGTCTTCTTCTTTCTTGTTTCACTTATATGTCTTTGAACCTCTTGGTCCTCTAATGGTTTAATCATTCGCCCCTGAACCTTTTGGACCTCTGATGGTTAACACATCTACTTCTGAATTGCTTGGTCCTTTGAAGGTTGACTCATCTAACTATGAACCTTTGCAACCTTTGATGATTGACTCATCTACTTATGAACCTCTTGGTCCTCTAAAAGTTGACTTTTCTGTCTTTGAATCCCTTAGACCTCTGATGGTAACATAAGGTTTAATACTATATGCTTACCTCCCAATTGGAACATATAAGTATTTTTATAGCCATCATGTAAAACCCTCCTATCATACAACCACGACCTGCTAAGCTATATATAGGATGCGCACATGGGAAGAATGTCACATTCTATTTCATCATGATTTTATCCCCTATACTAAAAGGTACCCTAGCTCTCTAGGTCACATAGAGATTCCCTTGCTCACTCAACTAATGTAATTTATAGGGTTCTGGATGTGAGATAGTTATAAGTTGTAATTTCGATACTAATGAGGCAGCCACAACATTAGTGCAACTACCACCATCAATAATAAGAGCACATAAATTACCTTGTACCTTACAAGAAGTGTGAAACAAAGTTTCTCTCTGCCTTTCATCAATGGTTGGAAAAGAAGTCAAGGTTCAACGTAATACATTAGTAAACCAATGCAAATCATTTGACATAGTCGCTTACTAACTTCAATAAGCCAACAACACACTACATTACACACACACTTACACACTACATCAGAATCAACACACCTTAACATTACACCACACCTACACTCATGGAGCAATACACACAAAGGCACTTCCATGGTACAACAACAACTAGTGTAACACACACCCTAAATGGCTTCACACACACACCCCCACAATCATGCTACACACACTTCCACACCCATGGTTCACTTTATTTTACACCACAACACACACAATTCCGATCAACAACAACACTCTAATGCTACACAACAACCACTGCAAAAGAAAAAACAAAACTCCACTTAACTTCACACACTTCTACACTTTAATTATGGCAACAACAAATTGAAGCATTAATTAAACACTTTTCCAAATAGTAGGTTAATGAATTCAACTAAGAAAGTGTTTAAGCATCAATACATAATAACTTCCACACTTTAATGCTTGTTTTGAAATTCAAATTTTAACCACTATGATTTCCTTTCTAATCACGGCACAAACACACACTTACTTCCACGTACAGCACCTTCTTCACAACATAAACTCACAACAAGTTGCAATTCTCTTCACTACATACTCACATCATCACACACACACAACACAATCACAGTGTAACTCACTTCAAACCACAACACCACTTCACGCGCAGCACTTCCTCACCTCAACACACACAACAATTCACGTCATTAAATTCAAAATATACTCTTAATACAACCTTCACCACAAATGGTAAGAAATAAATTTAAATTCAAATAATATTGAATCAATACTACTCAATGACTTTCTTCAAACTTAAAGAATGTGTTTGAATTTCAAATAATTTCCTTAATCTCACACAAGGAAAATATGAAAATTGCAATGACACTCCGTAATTTTTGAAATCACTAATAAATAATCCACTCTTCTTTGTCTCAATTTCCACTTCCCAAAATAATCACAAAGGAACACTCTTCCTTCCTCATGGTAAGTTCAAGAAAAACAAATGCTACCACAAGTACTCTATGTCCACTTCAATAACCACAATTAGAATGCAACAAAATCCACAATTACTACTACAAATCACTTCAACAATTTTGAATCAAGAAATCAACTTCAAGAACCCTAATTTGTCAAATGAAGCTCATGCAATTCCCTTTTCTCAAATCCTATGCTTTGATACCAAATTATGATGTGCTTGTTTCCAAACACATGAACACAAACCAATTGAAGAATTCAACCAAACCAAGTTCACAAAAATGGCATGATGCCAAGTACCACGTGAACCCTAATTACATGGATCAAATTGCTTTGATACCAAAATTATGATGTGTTTAATAATTCCAAATTCACATGCATAAGATATAAATGATTAAACAATCACATGAATTAGACTTAAGATGGCGTGATCAACAAAATGAAGTCAAAATCCCCAATTTGAATGAACAAAATCAAAAGTATTACAATGGAATTCCAACACCAATCATTTACATGTAACAATGCAATTCTAATTTCTAGAATCGGCTTGTAATCCAAACAATATGAACCTCAATTTGGTGTGAAAGAACAAATAGAAAAATCAACCAACTATCACTAAATATTACACACTAGCAATAATAGGATGCAACTTAGAGAATTCTTGATATAACTCACAAGAAATTCCAAGCCAAACTCGCCACAATTTCTAAAGAAATTGATAAGAGTGGATGCTAGCAAGAGGTGACTCTCTCACATGGCACAAAGTGTATATTTTGTCAAATTTTCAAAAAACTACCTAAAAACCCTAGTTAGTAAGTATTTATAATTGCTCCTATTAGGGTTAAAACAATAAAAAAATTACATAGTTGCCACTAGGTGGCTAGTTCAAAAAATCAAAATTACAAGTACATAATAAATAAAAATGGTTGGTTCTCATAGCAACAATTTCATATTCGAATGGTCTTCAAGTGGCTAATTCTTCAATTCAAGTGAACAATTTATTGGACCGGTTCTTCTTTGGTTTATGTCGATTCATGAATAGCCCACAAGCTAAGCTTTAGTGAGTTTATCCATCGCCTTGTAAAAAACCGACAAGTATACTTGTTATAATGCACAACAAATAAGTAATAGAAAAGAAGTTAGTCCACAAATATTTTTGGGGTCGGTTTGTTCAAAGAGGACCTTCATCGCCAAATTTTGTAACCCTTTAGTTCTTGCCCTAGTGATAGGTCTTGTAGAATTTTGATTCCTATCAAAATGCTATAAAAGTAATGAAGGCTTCAAAAAATGCGAGAGAGAGGGACAAAATAGAAATGCAAGAGAGAAACAAAGGAGGACAACGAGAGAACGAAAGAGGAGGAGAAAAGAAAAATTGAAGAAAAAAAATCATAACTTTCACATATGACCTCCGATTCATCATCCGTGGCCACCAATGTGTTCCTCGAGGTAAGTACAACTCAACAAGACTAATTTTATGCGAAACAGAATTATTTTTTCTAGTATAGGTACTAATGTCAATTATCTAGGAATTTTAGTATTTAGCTTAGAAATTAGTTATATTAGTTAGAAATATTATAGATATGAGTATCCTAAGTTTGAATAGTATATAATAATGTATTTTTACTTATGTTTTAGGCAAGAAATTTTTTTTTTGAAAATATACCCAAAAAAATTCTTTAAGTAAAACTAAGGAAAACAAAGCTCAGTAGTGGAGATCCTATAGTGCATGTGGGGATGGGGAGGTGATCCAGTGTGTGAAATTGTGTATAGATGTGTTGGTGTGTGTGGCATGGAGGTGAAGGGTATTTGTGTGTGTGTATGTACATGGTTTGTATGTGTATGTGTGTACATGAGATGTATGCGTGGGTGTATATGTGTGTATATGCGTGAGTATGTGTTTATGTATGTGTGGTGCCTGTGTGTGAGTGTGTGCAATGTTTGTGTGTTTATGTGTGTGTGACTGTGCGTTGTGTATGTGCATGGTGTGTGTACATGAGGAGTGTGGTGTAGGTGTGCATGTGTGCGTGAATGTGTGGTGTGTAAGTGTGTATGTGTTTTGATGTGTGTGCATGGGTGTATGGAGTGCATGTGGAGCATGTATGTGTGTGCGCGTATGTGTGTATGTGTTAGTGTGTGTACGTAAAAGGGGTATGATGTGTGTGTATGTATGTGTATGGGAAACATGAGAGTATGTGTGTGGAGTGGGTGTACGGTGTATGTGTGTGATGTTCAAAGTGCAAGTATGTAGTAAAGAGTAAGAGGGAAAAGAATTGGGAAAAGGGGAAAGAAAGAATGGAAAGAAGAGAAGCTAGGGTGGAGAAGTCCAGGAAATGAAGGGAGTTTAGTGAGAAATTAATGAGAAATGTTATGTGTAGGAAAGCTAAAAGGGAGAAGAAAAGTTGAAAGATGTTAGAGATAAATTGATAGACGAAAGGTTCAACGTTTTTCCATATAACGGAGAGGCAAATTTGGGAAATTCCATAAAGGAGAATAATAAGGGAAAAGAGAGAAGAAGGAATGAAATGGCGAAGCTAAGGAGGAAAAAGGGAATTGTATGAAGGAAGTAAGTGTGTATGTATGTGGAATTAAACGAAAAAGAAGAAATATTATCGGTATAGAAATGACAGCTCAAGTAGCTTAACCAAGTGATCATGTGATAAAAGGAAGTCTTAGAAATGCATGCATGCCATCAATGAAATGATTATGTGTATGAGTGAGTGTGAGAGGATATATAGTTATAAAATTTTGAAATACTAACCCAAAACGAAGAAATTATACTAAAATACTAAGTTAGGTATAAGTAAAATATAAACGAACCTTACTTAATACCTTAAACTAAATTAAGGCTTGGCTTAGATTCTAAACATTCATCTTATTTTATTTTATCTTATCATTAGGTAAAAAGATTACATGTTGGAATCACTCGACAACGGTTAAGACCATGACCACCATAAATAGGTAAGTGGGAAACTCCATGATGTGCTATAATGTTGTGATTGATCTTGATATGTTTATATATGTGTTTTTGTATATTGAAGGTGTAGATGTGTACATGTGTATGTTTGTGTAGATATATATGTATGTGTGTGGTTATACATGTGATTGTGTATGGGAGTATGCATTATATATATAAGCATGCGTTTGTGCATGCATGTATATGCATATGTATGTGTAAGAGGTATGTGTATATGTATTGATGGAAAGGAGTATGTGTTGGAATATGTGAAGATGTGAGTAATGGATTCACGTACGAGATGCGTGTATATGCAAATGGGAAAAGGTTTGAAGGTGCGAAATTTGATTACGGGATTTGGATTGATTTTTGGTGCTTGTTTGTGGAATGATATTTCTTGAATTGTCAATAGGTTGCTTTATTTTCTCTTATGTGGATTGGCTTATCATTGTATATTGATTTATCACCGTAAATTGAATAATTAAGAGATAGGACTTAATTTAAACAGCACATGCATTGTATAAGACGTTGCATAAAATTTGAAGGCCATCACTGCTACAAGGCATCCGGAAGTAATCATGGTATTATTGAACCACCATGTGCGAACTAAGGGATTCAGGGATTGTCAGTGTCTTGTCGGTTTCTAGTCCAGTATGTTCCTCAAGGGTGTTGCTCTGATTGTGCAAAGACATGAGAGCGGTGCTCTGACTGTGCGAAGACACGGGAGCATTCAGTATTAAAGTAAAGATATTATCAATATCAAAGTGATAAGATAATTAAACTGGGTAATGAGACTTAGGTACCAACGGTGGCTTCAAAATGCCCAACCCAAGGTCAAGGGGGGCGTAAACCCTAAACTTCATGTCGGTTATTGGAAGACCACATAGGATGTTGTATTCATATGGTTGTTCATGTATAGCATATGATTTGATAACTTGATTTGAAATTGCTTGTGCATGTGTAGCATTGAGAGTATTGCACTCCCATTTACTGAGTTATAGTGTGCTCACCCCTTCACAGACTGTTTTGTAGGTAAAAGTCATAAATGTTTAGGATAGGATGAGATGTGAAATGTCAAGTGTTCTTGGAAGCCTAGAACAATAAAGTAAGAAGTTGATTGATAGGCTTTCGAGATAAATTGTTATTTTAAGGCCCTAATGTAAGGTTTTATTCCATTTTACTGGTTGGTAGGGGAAACCGACTCTTTACGATCTTGGTTGACCGTAGGGTACATAATCCATAGTTAAATTTTATTATATAAATATATATAATATGATGAGTCGTAAATGTAATTAACTATTTAGAGTCTTACGATCTCTGACTCATAAGATAATTATCATATAAGGGGTGCACACGTATCATGATAGCTTTTAGTAGAGACTCCTAGACCCCAGGTTAAAGCATGACATACACCTATTACATGATAATTGTCTTGTAAGTCAAAGGTCGTAAGACTCTAATTGAATATTTAAAAAATTACAACTAACCATATTACATAAAATCTTTTAATAAGAATATAACTATGGATTCTCATATTCTACGGTCAATTAAGATCATAGAGAATCGAAATCCCCTACCAAAATAATGAAATAGAAAAATAACTATAAGTTTCACAGTTTTGATATCTATATCAATTTTTCCTAGGACTAAGATTACATTTAAGGAATCTATCAATACATATCTTACTTTATCATTCTTGATTTCCAATGGTCTTGTCGCATCACTTCTTATCCCATCCCTAAGCTTTGTGTTGTTTCCTACAAAACAATCTAAGGAGGGGTAAGTATAATATAGCTTAACGAATGGGAGTGCAATGCTCTCAACGCTACACACGCATAAACAATTTCAACCAAGTTTTCAAATCACATGCTATGTAGGGCCAACCATATGAATGCAACATCACATGCAATCTTTCAGTAACCAGTGTAAAGTCTAGAGTTTAATCCCCCTTGACCTTGCATCGGGGATTCCAAAGCTACCATCAGTACTCGGGTCTGACAACTAATTAAATTATTCTTATCTCTTTATTAGAAACCGTTTCTTAATTTTAGTTCTATATGCTCTAATGTTACTCACACACTAAGCCACTCCAATGTTACTCACACACTAAGCATAAACACCATCAAAGACAAACTAGACTCAGAACCGTTAAGGCACGAGAATCCCCTAATCACTTAGTTTACACATGGCGGAATATTAATCCTCTGATTACTTCCGACGAGCTTTATAGCAGTGATGACCTTTAATTTCATACAATATCTCATGTAATGCATGTCCAATTTTAGTTAATTCCAATCTTTTAATTAATTGGTTCAGAGTGATCAAACAATATATATCTTAAGCTAATCCACATTTAAGGTAATAAGTAGAACTATCAAGCATTTAAAGAATATAATTCCAAGGACAAACAACAAAAACCAAGTCAATCCCACAAGTAAAATAGTTACACCTTACATTCACATCCATCTCAATAAGAAATATCAATCATGACATGTTACAAATATGATAAGGAAGATCTGACTAACCAAGTAGGATTAGTCAATCCAGACATAAAGTCATGATCAATTAAATTTTGAAATGAGTTATCATGCAAGATCAACTCAATAATAGCATAATATAGCTTAATCTCATCGTTTGTCAATTCAACTACACAAGATTGTTTTACAATCCTCATTCCTCGACACCTCTGCGTCATTGTACTTCTCAAGTGTTCAATTTCACATGTCCAAGAGTCAAACAAGGTAGCCACATATGCAACCCTTCCAAATCCTCAAGTACTTATGTATAAAAATATATATATTGATTTATAAACATATTTTTAACTGAAGGATAAATTTGTTAGACACCTTCCCTCACATGCTTAAGAGAGGTAAGAGAATATAATTATTAAGTTTGAAGGATAAAAATCTGCACTTATGATTTATATAATTATATGTATAAATGTATTTTATAAATATAGTGGGAAAATAGTTTTGTTCAAGCATATAGACATATTCAGAATTAGATTCTTATATGTGTATATAATGATATATAATTTATTCCATAATATGTACACATATATACTAGTTATAGAAGGAAAAGTTAGGTTTATACATTTTAATTTAGTTTGAAGAAAACAAGGTTAAATCATGGTATTAAGCCCGTAGTGACAGCATTAGCAAAATGGTGGAAAGTGCTGTTGTCAAAACAGTGATATCTAAACCCTTAGCCCATTCTGTTCTTTATATCATTAAAACAATATTCATCTGTAACTTATTTAACTACTAATTTCTTCATAAAACTTCCTTTTCGAACTCATTTTACCTTACTGCTTACTCTGAAAATAATAATAGCCACAATAAATTTGCAACAACCAAGCAAGAGAATTCGCATACACAAAGCATATCAACATTAAACACAACATTGTAGCATATCATAGAGTTTTCCACTCACTTGGGTCTCCTAACTTTAGAGCTTTGAATAATCTTTGAGAAGTCATGTAAATTTAAGTCTTTCACCTAGACTTCTGCTCAAATAATCTAAAATCCTTACGATGCCAAGGCAAAGACATGCTAGCCTTTAGTTAAAGTTTCACATATTGCAATGAAAATCTAAACTACCAATAGATCTTAGCTTAATATAGTGAAATGGAAATTTTTCTTATCCTATAGGTATTGAGGTTTAAAAGACTGGATAAGGTCAAAGATGACATGCTAGTATAAATCCAAGTAAGGTTAAAGAGGATTCCAGGATCTTCTATAATTGGAATGAACATATAAACTCAAGTTGAATCACATCTTATAAGAAAGATAAGAAGGAAATGACACTAAAATTGACAAAAGGTAACCTAAATGATTTACAAGAAAATCCATCTACATTTGAATCACATCCTTCAATTGGTTAAGAATTTAAGGTGATACCTAAACCATTTCAAGAACATCTTTCCATTCCAAACTAGCTTTCACATGGAAATCAAATCTCTCATGAAGCTCTTCTCCTCTTCCTCAGAACAACTTGAGTGCCTTTTTCATCCCTTATGTTGTCAACGAATCCCAAGCCTGATAAGAACTTCATTTTCTACATAAATGATCTCTCCTCATCTCTTATGTCCGGCAATCAATGAATATTCTACCCCCTAGCCTAATTCTTCATTTCTTGTAGATCTTCCTTAATGAGATTTATGAGCTACTTCTTCCCTACATTCAACTTAGCGAGAATTATATTAAGCTTTCTTAGAGTGCCCAATAATAAAGTATAAGTCCATAAAATTCTATTGATGTCTTTTACCTCCATGTTAATTTATAGTGGAACTAGATTAGAAGAGAGTACCAGCAAGTGCAAGCATTCTATCTCCTGAACCATCCAACAGAATTCTAGAACACTTACTAAGTAATCCATGAAGCTACTCCCCATTGAGACCCATATTTCTAAATGAGCCTAATATCTCAAGAATTTGGCTCCATCTGTAATAAATGTAATGTAACAACAACTCCTCGAACCATTTCAACTCAAGCCTAAGATTTCTTAGTGTCTCCAATACCTCCACAAAGTCCTTATTTACTCCATTCCTAGTTAGAACATATGGACTTGCAATAATAACTTTGGCAACTAAACGATGACTAAGCCTGAGATTCTCATAATCTCGAATCTTTGAAAACAACATGCTACTCTCTTACCCAAAAGCCTCCCTTGCACCCTTATAAACCCTCTTTATCTTATCACCAGCAATCTTGTAATGCAATAACACCCCCTCTCCTTGTCGTATAGCATATATAGTTATACATATATATATATATATATCTTTCCCTTCCTCCCATTTCATTAAGTTCTCTCTAAATTTGGAGAGAAACAAAAAGGTCTCAAGAGTGGAAATAATTCCACTTATTTCCATCAAATTCATCCCCTTTACATCCCAATTAAACATAATTTCCTTCACTTTCCAATGGTTTCCCTAACTTTGCTCATGATTTCTATAGATTTCTACCCATCAAAGCATAGTAGTGCAAACACATGAAAGCATGTACAACTGTCAATAGCATTACATTAAATCACTATATATTGATAGCATATCCACATTTGCTTATAGGTATTATAGGGTTAACATATCTAAGAAGGTTATCTTAGTTTTTTTCTAATCAAGTAGATAGAAGGTTCAATAGTGTGTTATATTCCTCTAGTCAACCCAACTGCATCAATGTATACCCAAATCGATACAACTATATACTATAAACCCACTATCCATTAACCAACCTGACACTAACAAAATAATGATGAAAATAACTGAAAGAGGAAGGAAAAGGAGGAATTAGAAAGAAACAACTGTGGGTCAATGAACACCAAGACTCTATGCATCCAAGCTAAAGAAACTTCAAATTTAGCACATTCAAGGGGAAAAAGTGAGCAAACGACCTTAATATTTCACTAAAGACTTCGGCAATGGTAGTTTTGACACCATCGTAATCTCCTATGTCACCAACCTCACCACCTCGGTGGCTGCCAAATAAGTCTACTAGAAGTGTTGAGCATAAACTTAGAGGCACATCACCTATTACATTTCATTGTGACATTTCAATAAAAACCTCTTAGGTATGCCTTTTACATCGATTCAATTACAATGGTAGAAGTTTCAAAAAATCCATGGCTAACATTACCCCACTATCGAACCCTAAGCAACCCTAAGTCGATTTACAACTACTTCGTCTCGTTAGGTCTTCAAGTACAAATAGTCCTTGAATCACCACTAGCACATTGATAACCTCGGACTCATCAATCGCCTCCTAAATAAACTCAAAATCTTTAACGTTCATTACATAAGCCATAATGTTGGTCCCCATGGCTTCCCTTATATGTCTCAACATAGACATGGATTCCGGTTGGTTAGATCTCATTGGGCAAGTAGCCTCGCTAGAGGCTGAGGACTTCGTAGCAGCACCGCTTCTCTGTTGCCGCCATGGATGGAGGAAGGGGGTTTTGGTTTTATGTTTGGTTTGTGGAATGGGAAGTGGGTTTTGCCACTAAACAAAGGAGGGGATTAAGAGAGAGTCTATGAGTTAAGTAGAGGTTAGGGTTCTGTATAAGGCTATACGATAATTTAAAATGGGAACTAAACTTGTGGATCATGGATTCATAATGGAGAACACTGAAGAGATGAGCGATGAAATCGAGGATGTAGATTAGGTTTAGGGTTATTGCATGGGAAAGGAGTTCCTATCGTTCGATTTTGATTTTTAGAGTTTTAGGGGAGAGGAATGGGAGATTTGGGATTGAGGATGAGGAGATCATGGTTGCCATGGTCAAATAGGATGGGAGGAGAAAGAAGGGAAAATGGGGAGAGAGATGAGAAAGAGGAAAAAGTTCAAGAACAAGGGTGCATCCGTAGCAAGAAGGAGATAAGAAGAAGAAAAAAAGAAAAGAAGGAAGAAATGAAGGAAAAGAACGGAAAAAAGAGGAAGGATAGACGAGAAATAAATAAATAAACAAACAAACAAAAGCAATTATTTAGATAAGATTAAGAAAATATTCATCTATGGGTTTATTTAGTATGCACATTATTGTTTTGTTAAATCATTTGAGCTAGGATATTTTTATACGAAAATATACTTATATACTAAATGAAATATTCGAGATATAAATATATATGATTTGGTTATCTTTAATCAAAAATTTTAAATTCTTATTTTCTATTTATTATAATTAGCTAATGAATCTAGTTCCTTTCTTACTTTTGCAATTCAAAGTTAATTGTTATTTGCTACAAGATTCTTCTCATGCATAAATTATTTGAATAATATTAATATTTTAAAGTTATATTGCATATATTTATTATTAACATTATTATTATTATTATCTAGAAGAACTCATTATTCTACTTATTTTATTATAATTTTTCTGAATTTTTAATTTGTTACAAAAAAAACACGTCAGAGGGACATATGTTCTCTATTCTTCTTTTCATTTCCACGTAAAGTAGCCGAAAAAACATTTCCAACTTTCGTGAAGTTGGACCAAAGAATAACGAGCCTAGACATGCGCAACGCATTTAAGGGAAAGCTTATTAGAGAACTTGATACAATCCCAAGAGCCCAGATACGAGCACCAAAGAAAACAAATTCAATCCGAGCTCTAGGTAGTAGTACGGGGACCAAAAAAGGAGGACATAGACGTCGGGAGGACCCAAGGCGAAAATTGGCCAGCCTTAAGCCGGCTTTGAATAAAGGCCGGCCGTGTTAGCTTCAAGGCCACCGACTTTGGAGCCGACCTAAAAGTAGGCCGCCAGCCTTTATGCCAGCTTAAATAAAGGCCACTGGCCTTTGGTGCTGGCCTATGTGTTTAGGCCACCGGCCTTTGGTACCGGCCTATGTGTTTAGGCCATCGGCCTTGAATAGTTTCGCACAAATTTTTTTAGGATGATATAAATAGGCGTACTTAGGGTTTTTCGAGAGAGAATGATATTTTGGTTGTAAAACACAGAAACTTTGAGCAGTGTGAATCTTCTTTGGAGATTTGTGAATATTGGGAATTGATTTTTCTCTTTATTCTTGTTGTTCTTATCAAATTCTTGGTTCTTTAGAATTTGTGGCGAGCATCGTTATTGAATTCTTAGAATTCTTTAACCCTAGTGATTGATTTATAGTACTTGGTTTCTATCGTTCTATGATTTGATTGTGGATCAGTTTAATTTTATCAATCTTGGCATCTATAGATTGATAATTTTATCCATATCTTTGATTTTATTCGTTAGTACTAAAATCTAGAGAACCCTAAAAATTTGTGACATTTGATTGTTCTTGACGATTTGGTTTGTGTGAAGGAATTTGAATCCGAGTTCGCATCATTTGGTATCAGAGCATTCCAATTCCTCATCATTTGGTATCAGAGCAAAGGTTAGATTCGTCATAGTGAAGGATTCGATCAGATCATGGGTTAAATTAGTAAGGCTGTTGAATCTCAACTCAATTGTAGTTTTAATTCAATACTGCTATTGGTTGGGAAATTTGGAAATTTATTTTGTGAATTGTATTGCTGTGAATTGGTGATTGGGCTGTAGTTGAGAATTGGGGTTTTGCTAAATTCAATTGTTGGGTGTTGAATTGCTGTGAATTGGTGTTTGGGGCTGTTGTTGAGAATTGGGTTGTTGGTGAATTTCTATTGCTGACTATTGAAGGGTAAAGATGTCGTCGCAAGGAAGTGCTCAAAACAACAACAATAGGAATAATGGGGGTGAGGTTATGACTAGGGCTGAGTTAAATCAAATCTAAGAAAATCTTAGATTGATTATGGAGAGATTGGAGGTTAGGGATAGAAGAAGCCATAGTGGTGCAGGAATTAGGAGGAGACACTCTAGTAGTGAATCTGATGCTAGTAGTGGAAGGAGTAGGAGAGGAAACAATGTTGACAGGCATAAGTGGATTGAAAACATCAAGCTGAAAATTCCACCTTTCACTAGTAGTAGTAAACCAGAGGAATTCCTAGACTGGGTGCCACGGGTTGAGAAAGTGTTTGACTATTATGAGTGGGATGAGCGCATGAAGGTGAAAATGGCATCTCTAGCATTTTTTGAATATGCTAGTTTGTGGTGGGATAAATTACAAACTAAGAGACTTAGGGCTGATGAGGAGAAAGTGCGTTCATGGGCTTTGATGAAAAGGTTGATGAGACGCAGATTTGTGCCAAACTACTATAAACAGGAAATGCTAATGGAGTTACAATCCTTGAGGCAGGGTAAGAGGAGCATAAAAGAGTATGTGAAGGAGTTTGAGACACTAATGGCAAGATGTGATATTAGGGAATCATCAGATGAATCCATAGCTCGTTTCATCAATGGGTTGAAGATGGATATCGCTAGTGTAGTGGAAATCCAGCATTATCAGACTCTTGAGGATGTGATTAAATTAGCTAGTCGGGTTGAGTGGCATTAGCGCAGGCGGGATCAGAAGTCATATCATCACCATAAGTCAGATGATGGTGAGAGGCAGAAGGAAAGGAAGGAAAAGGGAAAGGCAATCGTTAGTGAGGCTGTTGACCAAACACAACAAAAGAGGAGTAGGGATATCAAATGTTTTAAGTGTTTGGACTTGGCCATAGTGCTTCTCAATGTCCTAATAAAAGGGTTATGGTCATCAAGGGGGAAAAGTTGAGAGTGAGGAAGAAGAACAGAAGAAACTGAGGCAGAAGAGGAAGATGAAGCCATTATAACGAGTCTAGTACAGGGAGACTTGCTAATGATTAAGCAGGATGAAGCTGTTCATAATCAGAGAGCCAATTTATTTCATATCCAAGGCATGGTGCAGGGGAAGACTTATTTGATTGTGGTTGACATAGGCAGTTGCACTAATGTTGCTTCAGCAAGCTGGGTTACTAAGTTGGGTTTACAGGTGGAGCAGCATCTAAGACCTTATGCACTTGATTGGTTGAGTCCACAGGGAGCTGTTCATGTACACAAATAGGTTCGTGTTCCATTACTTATTGGTGATTATACTGACGAAATTGTTTGTGATGTAATTCCCATGGAAGCTATACATTTGATCCTTGGAAGACCTTGGCAGTATGACCTCAGAGCCAAGTATGATGGATACACCAATGAGTATACCATTCAGCAACAGGACAAGACATACAAGCTTCTTCCTATGAGTCCAACTAAAGTACAACACACAAGACTGATTTGCCTTAAGAAGCCCAAGGGAAAGAGGAGTTTGTTTATGTGGTCTAGCAGGATGGACAATACAGATTCAAGGTCGAATCATTTTCACCATAGAGGGAATGATACGATCCCAAGAGCCCAGATACGAGCACCAAAGAAAAAAAATTCAATCCGAGCTCTAGGTGGCAATACGAGGACCAAAAAAGGAGGACATAGACATCGGAAGGACCCAAGGCGAAGATCGGCTAGCCTTAAGCCGGCCTTAAATAAAGGCCGGCCGTGTTAGCTTCAAGGCCATTGGCCTTAGAGTCGGCCTAAAAGTATGCCGCTGGCCTTTGGTGCCGGCCTATGTGTTTAGGCCACCGGCCTTGAATAGTTTCGCACAAATTTTTTTAGGATGATATAAATAGGCGTACTTAGGGTTTTTCGAGAGAGAATGATATTTTAGTTGTAAAACACAGACACTTTGAGTGGTGTGAATCTTCTTTGGAGATTTGTGAATATTGGGAATTGATTTTTCTCTTTATTCTTGTTGTTCTTATCAAATTCTTGGTTCTTTAGAATTTGTGGCGAGCATCGTTATTGAATTCTTAGAATTCTTTAACCCTAGTGATTGATTTATAGAACGTGGTTTCTATCGTTCTATGATTTGATTGCGGATCAGTTTAATTTTATCAATCTTGGCATCTATAGATTGATAATTTTATCTATATCTTTGATTTTATTCGTTAGTAGCAAAATCTAGAAAACCCTAAAAATTTGTGACATTTGATTGTTCTTGACGATTTGGTTTGCGTGAAGGAATTCGAATCCAAGTCTGCATCAGAACTGGGTGGGAGTTCATTGCAATGCAATCTTCAATTAGAAAATAAGATTACTGAGTAACATCGTGAAGTTGACTTGAGAGCCTCATTTGGTGAATATTTTGTGGAATAAAAGTGAATAGCTACCCATTTACCTTCTAATTGATTGGTCACATGAATAAGACAATGGGAGGTTTAAGAAGGGGGGGTTTTTTAGCTGAGACGAGGAAAAAGAGGTGGAAGGAGATATTATGAACAATAGCTAGAGCAGATACAGATGAGCACAGAGTAGTAGCTGAGAGGAGAGTATTAGATGAGAAAAATAAATAGTAGCTTTTGAATATATTTTTTTATTTTAACAATGCTTCTATTTTTGTTTTCTAGATATTTCTTTTAATTAGAGGGTACTAAAACCCTCTGTCTTTGCATACTTGAGGAAAACCCAAGTTCCAAATCTATTAAGAACTGTCAATTTCCTTGTTAAAAGGAGGAATTGAAGATTACCCATAAGACATTCTCTATTCCCTTACCATTTTTATTATGTTATACCTTGATGTATTAGGGTAATTGTTGTTAAGATGTGATACTTAATATTATGGATTTTACAATGATGAATTTAATGAGTTGATGTTTTTACTAAATTGATTTGATATTGATTTATGATTTTTTGGTGATTTGTATATTAAGTTTATTGCCTAGATAATTAGTGTTTGGCTATCACTCATTATTTAGATTATATTAGCAATACTCAGAGGTTTCAACAACCTAAATAAACATAATTTGAATTTATAAAAAAGCATGTCATAGGGGTATGTAGGTTTTAATTAAATTCATGACTCATGATCTTAATGCAATTAAAATTATGGTTTAGGTCACTTAATGGTGCTCAATCCATAAATTCAATTAGTATAGTAATTTTTTGCTTGAACAGGTTACCATTAGTTGATAATTATAGATAAATTGTCTTTATGGGTTAATTCATGCAATACTTAAAACTTAGCCATTCTAAAACAGAGGCAAGTTATTACGAGTTTAGTTAAATCCCATACAATCAATTTTAAATATCAATTTAGTGCATCATATAAATTCAAAAGAAAATATATTTGCAAACTCCAAAAGTCTGATTTTTAACTTCTCTTAACCCTAAGAACCTTAATGTCTTATTAGGACATTAGGTTTAGTATTCAATTAGTTTGTAATTTTTAATTTTTGTTAATTAAATTTGTGAATGCTTAAATTGAGGAAAAACTCATAAAGTCTAATATATAGCACATTAGCTCCCAATGGACACAATTTGGTACTCATTGATTATTTTATTACTGCATACACACCTAATACATTGTTGATTAGTAAATTGTGCTTCAATATAGAGAATAGTTTGCAAAGCATATAACAATAGTATTTTACTAATGGTATCCTTCTCATAACATCAATGCTATCAAGAAAAAAGACTTATTAGTACACCCAAATTGTTAGATGCTAAAAGTTCCTTCTCCTTGTCATAAATGGCTAAAATGCATTAATGTGCTCAAGTGTTCATTGATTGTTGGTGAAGAAAGCTCCATTAGTTTTGTGATGTCTCTTCTTGATGAAAAAGGACTTCATTAGATCATTCTTTCTTAATGATCCCTTTATTCATTCTCTAGAGAGTTAAGTATTAAGCAAAAGATAATTTTGAATGGTATCAAGCTTGGTTTAATCTACTGCATTTAAGTTTATGGTTTTTAAGATAGTGCCATAATCCATCTTTGTGTAAAACTCGGTTTAGTACCATGCCTTCTATAACAACAAGATGGAGATGGATTGTGTTGGGCCCTTATCCAAAGAGTTAATGGCTTGTAGACAAAGCTACCATCACTCTATGTCCTTTACTGAAGAGGTAGCAATTCCTTTCTTCAAGTTTATCTATGCTGACGTTTCATTGCAAAATATAGTCATTGTAAGACCTTTGCAAATGAGGTTTGGGAGCTATGGTTTTAACCATTTTTTATCCTTTAGTAGAGAGGCGATGTGATAAGAATCAAAATCCTACAAGACCTATCATTAGGGCAAGAGCCAAAGGATTTCAAATCTTAGCGATGAAGGTTTTTTTTGAGCAAATCGACCCCGAAATTATTTGTTTACTAACCACTTTTCTATTACTCATGTATTGTATATTCCAATAGACACACTTATCAAGCTTTATAGGGTTGTGGACAAACTCACTAAGACTCAGCTTGTGGGTTATCCATGGACTAACCTAAACTGAAGATGAGTTGGACTGACAAGTTGATTTGAAGACCCGACATGTTGAGGACTATTTTTATTTGTTTGTTATTTTCTTGGAGCCATTTATGTTGTAAGTTTTTAGGACAATTTTATTTGGTTGTAATTTGTGTTTTAGGACCTGCCACCCTATAGTGGCATAGTTGTAATTTTTTTAGTGATTTTACCCTAATAGGAGCAAGTATAAATACTTGCTAACTAGGGTTTTGGAGACATATTATCTTTGACATCAAATTATACACTTTTTGGCCATGAGAGACACCCTCTTACAAGCTTCTACTCTTATCAAATTCAAGTGTGGAATTGTGGCAAGTTAGCTTAGGAATCCTTATGAGTTATATCAAGGTCATTTCTAAGTTGCATCTAATTATATCTAGTGAGTAATATCTAGTTTGTGATTGGATTGGTTCTTATTGTATTTATTTCATGCAATTTGGGTTCCTTTAGTCAATATATGGTTTACGCCATTTATTAATTGAAAATTGGAATCAATTGTGTTGTTTATTGAATTGGTCTTTATTTAAGTATTACACGCCATTTAAAGTTGTTTGTTCCTTATTTACACTCTATTTGGAGAATTGTTCATCAATTTGTTACACTATATTTGTAGAGTTATCTAGTTAACTCAACAATTGGAATGTATATATTGTGCTTTGGATTTTAGGCACATCATATTTGGTATTAGAGCTTGTGGTTTAAGAGAAGGGATTTTGCAATTGAGATTTTAGAATTTTAGGGTTCTTAACATCTTGATCCGAAATTATGAAGTGGAGATTGAGTTGTTTAATTGTGTTGTTGAGGAGTTGTAGTTGCTACTTGTTGTTGTAGACATGGAGCAATTGTGATTCCCTTATCATCTAGTTGTTGTCGTGATCTTTGGAGGAAAAATAAGAAGTGTATTTCCTAGTGTTTCTTGTAGAATTGGAAATACGATATTTTTGGTAAAAAGGGAAGTGTGATCCTTGTATGATTTCGAAATTGAGCATTGTTGTGTGTGAATTCCAAATTTGAAATTGTGTGAAGAATAGGAAAATATTTGAAATTCAAACATCCGTTAACTTGAAGTAGTTATTGAGTAGCATTAAGGATTGTTGTTTGAATTTGAATTGTCTTACCTTTTATGGGGAAGGTTGCATTTAGTAGAGTTATTTGAATTGTTGCATGCTGCCTTTGTTTTTGAAGTTTTGATGTAAGGGAGTTCTAACATGAAGTGTTATGTATGTTAAGGCAAAGAAGTGATACATTTGAAGTATTATTGTTGTTGTTTGAAGGAGTGCACCGTATGTGTGTGTAGTGTCCTTGAAGTGGACAAGTGGAGAAGAGTGAATTGTTGTGCGTTGTTTTCAGAAATTGAGGAGTAACATTTGTGATTTTCAAACTTGAATTTTCATAATTGAGGTATGAGTTAAGGAAGCAATTTAAATTTCAAAACACACATTAAGTGATTGAGTAATTGTGTGTTCATTTGAATTTGAAAGTAGCTCCTTACCATTTGTGGAATAGAGTAATTATTGAACTCAATTTAAATTTGAATTTAAGTTGCTTTGTTGTTGTAAGTTGTGGTTTAAAACTTGTATAGAAGTGGAGAAGTTCAGCGTGGAAGAGTGTGTATGTATGTGCTATAACGTATATAAAAGGTGTGCGTGTGGTGTTGTGTTTTGTAAATTTAGTGAAGGGTGTGTGTGTATTTGGTGTAGTTTTGTGTGTGTTGTTTAGAGAAGTATTGTTAGTAGCATAAGTGGTTGTGGAGAGCTCTTGAATGTGAGCAAGGGAAGTGTGTGTGGCAGTGTGAAGTTGTGCATTTATGTGTGTGTTGAGGTGCTGCACATTGTGAATTAAAGTAGTGTGAAGCCAAGGCAAGAAAAGGAAAGTCGAGTAGTAGAATTTGAATTCAAACAAATAGTTAAAGTGCAAAAGCAATTGAACTTATTACTTAAACAATTGTTGGTTGAATTTAATTTCTTAACTAAGAAGTATTTATTTGTTCTTCAATTATTTTACTTGACTTTACTTGAAGTGACAATAAGTATTTCTTGTAATTGGTTGTGTATATACCATAGGTATGTAAGGGTGTGTTGTTGTGGTACTTGTAGAGAAGTGTGTTGTTAACTTGTTAAAGTTAGTTAATAACCATGTCAAGTTATGTGTATATTTCTACTACTTTGGCACATCAAGTATCGACTTCTTCGCCAACCATCGATGATGGACAAAGGGAAAATTTGTTCCATACTTCTTATAGGGTATAAGGAAACTTGTGTGTAATTATTGTTGATGGTGGTAGTTGTACTAATGTTGTAGCTTCATCATTAGTACCGAAGTTGAAACTTATAACTACCCTGCATCCTAAACCCTATACATTACATTGGTTAAATGATCAAGAGTCTTTATGTGACCCAAAGGGCTAAGGTACCCTTTAGTATAGGAGACAAGTATTGTGATGAACTTAAACGTGATATTATTCCAATGTGTACATCCTATATATTGCTTGGCAGGCCATGGTTGTATGATAGGATGGTATTACATGATGGGTATAGAAATACTTATATGTTCCAATAGGATGGTGAATGTATAGTATTGAACACTATGTCGCCATCAGAGGTCCAAAAGATGCAAAGACAGATAAGACAACCATCAAAGATTCCTGAGGATTATAGCCACATGATCAAATCTTCAGAGGTTCTTGAGGGTTGTAGTTACACGAGCCAACCCATAAAGCACAAAACTTGTCAAACATAAAAGTTCCAACCTTCAGAAGATCTTGATGATCAGAGTCAAATGAGTAGACCACCAGAGGACCAAACTGCTCAAGGGCAGTTGTGTTTACCTTCAGAGGTACTAGAGGCTCTTGAGTAGTTGAATAAACCATTAGAGGATTCTAAGGGTTAGAGTCAGATAAGCCCATCATTAGAGGGCCAGACTGTTCAGAGACAGTTGTGTCCACCTTCAGAGGTTTCAGAGGGCCATGAGTAGTTGAGCCAACCATTAGAGGGCCATGAGGGTCAGCAACATACAGATGAGTTAGAAACGGATGCAACAATATCAGTGGAACAGGTTGAGACAGGGAAGATCTTAGTGGATAATAGATCATTATTTGTGATGCAGATGAGATACATCTTAAAAATGGAGGAGAGAAAGTGATCACCCCCTATAGTATTTCAGATACAAAGTCTCTACTACACTTGATCTGTCAGATTTGAAGACAAATCTTTTCGAGGCCTGAGGAGATGATAGGAGTCAAAATCCTACAAGACCTATCATTAGGGCAAGAGCTAAAGGATTCCAAATCTTAGTGATGGGGGTCCTTTTTGAGCAAATCGACCGTGAAATTATTTGTTTACTTACCTCTTTTCTATTACTCATGTATTGTATATTCCAACAGGTACACTTATCAGGCTTTACAAGGCTGTGGATAAACTCACTAAAACTCAGCTTGTGGGTTACCTATGGACCGACCTAAACTAAAGATGAGTTAGACCGATGAGTTGACTTGAAGACTTAGTATGTAGAGGACTATTTTTATTTGTTTGTTATTTTCTTGGAACCATCTATGTTGTAAGTTTTTTGGACATTTTTATTTGGTTGTAATTTGTGTTTTAGGACCTGCCACCCTATAGTGGCATAGTTGTAATTTTAAGTGTTTTTACCCTAATAGGAGCATGAATAAATACTTGCTAACTAGGGTTTTAGAGACACATTATCTTTGACATCAAATTATACACTTTTTAGCCGTAAGAGACACCCTCTTACAAGCTTCTACTCTTATCAATTTCAAGTGTGGAATTGTGGCGAGTTAGCTTAGGAATCCTTATGAGTTATATCAAGGTAATTTCTAAGTTGCATATAATTATATCTAGTGAGTATTATCTACTTTGTGATTGGATTGGTTCTTATTGTATTTGTTTCACGAAATTTGGGTTCCTTTAGTCAATATATGGTTCACACCATTTGTTAATTGAAAATTAGAATCAATTGTGTTGTTTATTAGATTGGTCTTTGTTTAAGTATTACATGCCATTTAGAGTTGTTTGTTCCTTATTTACACTCTATTTGGAAAATTGTTCATCAATTTGTTATGCCATATTTGTGGAGTTTTCTAGTTGATTCAACAATTGGAATGTGTACGTTGTGCTTTGGATTTTAGGCACATCGCGATGACTTCTCTTTTTTAAACTTTGCTTCTTAGAGCGACTCGGTTCCAAAAGAGACAATCAATCATACTTAAAAGTCATGGTGTAGAAAAAGTCATGAGATTTTTCTTATAACAAATTCTCTTATGCCATGTTGTTTTTCATTTTTTGTTCATTTTTATTCTTAATTAAGGGAAGGAAATGAAATGTTTAATTATAAGATCAACTCAAAATATCATAAAGAATCTTTACATTATGAAAAATTCGAAAAGTGTCTAGTAAAGTTAAGATGTTCTCAAAATGATTCACATTAATGCCATGTTTACAAAACATAAAGTTAACATAATGAAATAGGTTCTCAAATGATATGTTGTTGTTTTCTATCAATTTCCCATTTTATGATAGTACTACATGTTAGTACTAAATAAAGGAAAATGATTTAACTACATAAATCCAGTTATCTCTCCATATGCTGTCTTTGTGATAGCCTAATATTTATAGTCCATTTACTTTGTTGTAATAGTAATTCCATTCTCTCTTTATTTTTTATAAAATTATTATTACAACTTTAGTTGGTTTTTAAAACTCCATAATAGGCGAACAATATTGAATTGCCATTCTTAAGTCCACCTCATGAATAACAATTTAGCACTTTATATCTTTTCCTTTTTCCTAAAATAACCTCATTCTAATTAATAAATTACACCATTTACCCTCAAAATGAAAATCGTAAAAATGGATTGAAAAAACCTTAGCTTGTTGAAGCCCCCTCTTTCCCTTTATTAAAAAAAAAAGAAATAACTAAAATTCCTAGCGTTAACCACCAATAACTAGTCATGAAGATATGTAAGTCCTTAAACCCAATTTCTATACTTTTGTTACCCTTTGTTATTGATAGTGTTCTTCAATTTGCTAATGTTATCATTTGATTTCATTGAGTGTTCCTTTTGATTATTATTCTAATGACCTTGTTTTAAGCTATTTGATACTCTTTTCTTGACTATTGATTATTGATAATATGTATTCATGGAGCACCTATGCTCTAAATAGGGAAAGAGACTTTGCATAGTACATATAGTAGAGGCCATAATGGTTCAACTTTCTAATAAATTAATAAAGGCCTTTTAGTGTCAATTGAGTTAATACCAAATAAATTTTGCTAGATAAATGAATTTTCCATTAATATCATGCCTTAATGGACTAGTTTATGCAAGTTATAGAGCTAATAAAACTAGAGTCTTTATCTTTAGGTGGACTTTCATAGCTTATTGTCTCCATTGACTTGATCTTTATGCATTAGACTTTTGGACCTTGAAAATGAATAGCAAAAACTTGATGAAATATAGAAGAGCGAAACAAGAAGAGGAAGATACTTGTTTAGATTTTTATTTATACATTGGGTATATACACATATTAGATATAGATGAGACACAAATATAGATGTGTATAGATAAGATGCAAAAAAAAAAAAAAAAAGATGAAACCAACATGCCATTAATAAGTTTAAGGCTTATAGCATAACTACATTTCTCTTTTTGTCGAAGATGACTTAATTTAACGTTATACTATACAATTAAAGTAACTACATTTAGACTAATTATACTTGAAAATGTACCAAATTTATACTATTGGTCCCAAAAGGTTACTAAGATGGGTGAATTGGTAGTTAAAATTTTTTTTAAAAAAAATTCTCGTGCCCAATTAGTTATTTACAAATTATGACTTTGAATTATTTTGTAATCATGATAAAAAATTAAATGTAGAAAAATAAAATAATAGAGTAAGAACAGTTTGCACAATGATCTATAGAAATTCCACCTTGAGCATACATCCTCTCATCCAGCTCCAAGCCGAGGTCCCAATATTCCACACCAATATGTTATACTATATCTAATCAATACGAATTACAAATAGTGATCACAATTCACTTTGTTAGACTCTTAGCTGTCTCTTTGCTAATTCTGATATTAGAGCCTATTTGTAATCTAACTCATACAACAATTATTGGAGATGATAAGGAATAAAGAAAATAGTCCATGCAATTTTGATATAGAAAATAAAATTCTGAGTTAATGATATTTTGAACTCTATTTTGTTCTCTCATGTTGTGTTCAACTCTATTATGTTCTTCGTTCTCATTTTCTTTTTCTTTTTTTCTGTTGTATGCTCAAGATGTATATTTAATTTTTTTATCACAATGGCTACAATGGATCAACTGGGACATTAAATCTATTCCAAATATTCTATTGAAGTTAACCACTCAGTTTCAAATTCAAAAACAATAACTGAATCAAAATTGTTTCAATAGCTCATATCCCTTGAAAATAGAAGTGGATTTTGGTTGTTACCCAGTTTAATTAGTTTTCACTCCTCAATCATTGATTTAAAATTAGAAAAATATAATTCCTTATCATGCATACTCTACTACATTAGATTAAGAGCAACAATAATTTCAATAATTTAAATTATAATAAATATAAATCCCTATGATATTGTAAACCTTGCAAAATTCCGAAATAAGGTATAAATTATTGAAAGAAATCTTAGAGACATTTCCAAGAATCAATAGGATATTTAACCCTATACCAAAGGAATAAGTTCCATAACCACAAAATATTCTATGAAGATCCTAAATTGACCCCTAAAACATAAAACAATAGCACAAACCTTAACCTAAAAATCTAAACCTTAAAATAGGAATTTAAAACTATATATTGACTTGTAAACTCTAAATCCACAATTCTAACCCTAATTTAAAAAACAAACCCTAAAAATGATAAATTAAACTCTAAACTTGAACCCAAAACCAAAATAATAACAATATTAATAAATCAAAATCTCCAACCAATTAATAAACTATAATGTCACCAATAGGAAATGACAAAACTATTCTTAAACCCAAAAACCTAAAAAAAAAAATCAAATTCAAATATTAGTATGAAGGAAAATATCGAGAAATACATTGGAAAATGAATACAAAAACCTGATTTTAAATTAGGATTCACCTTACAATATGTGAACCAACTTTCATATCTAAAACCTAAGGAATTTGAAATCTAAGCAAATCTCGACAATAGGATATTACATTAGGAAAACTAAACTCAAATTTAGATGTTCAAAAAGCTAAAATCCAATTCCCAAAATCTCATAACCCTTCATTGACATTAGGATTTCCTTCAGAATTTAGGAAACCAACTTTGAGCTAAAAAAAACCTGAACTTAAATGACAATAAACTATCCTGTAATTAGTATGAGAATACCCAAAAATTTAGTCGAATCCAACTCTACTAAGTAATAAAATTGGGCAAAATAAAAATTGGAAAACATGACCTCAAATAATCTTCATTAAGTAGCGTTGGGAAGAATAGAGAAATGGCGACAATTAACCTACTAAATGACCAAATCTCAAGCTTAAAGTTAATTTGCAAGATCTCCCATCAAAGTCCCATTTAAGGCCTAATTAGTTACCATAAAACAAAAGGAATTAAGTAGCCAAACCAACCCTCTAAATCTATTAACTAGAAGGTGGACCTAGCAAGGAAGCAACTAGGAAAACTAACTAGATTACCGTAGCTAAATGCAAGGACAAGTAAGGATTAGACTTGTAGCAAAAGGAGGAACATGATTTGATGTTAATCACTTCAGTAGTAGAACACGCCCCCTAAGATTTGACTCATTACTTAATGTGCAAAACTTTTTCCCAAACTTTGGACCAATGGACAAACCCCCTCAAACAAGCTACCTATGTTCTGATTTTCTTTTCCCCATTTTATGTCATGCCCTACTCAAAGGGCCTCTCGTGACAACCCACCATGATTGCTTAACCTTTCGTTAAGCAACCGTGAAGTGTCTTATCTACAATGTTGACCTATTCATCAGAGTAATCATATTCTCTACTCATAAGATAATTAATTATATAAAACATCTCTAGGCTTCAAATGGGTCCCATTTCACCACAACAGGTACACGTAAAACCATATTAGGCCACTCAATTACCAAATAAAAGATCCATCCTAAAGATTTCTACATTCAATCTAGGCCACACTTCCTTTCCATGACCATGCCCACCATTAGCGAAACGAGTACTCACCTTGGTTTGTCAGTTTATCATGAAGTTTAGGTAGTCTCTACCTATAAGGCAAAATCTATAAGAGGGTAAGCCAAAGCTTAGTGAGATAGGGTGCAATCTCTTAGTGTTTCAATAAACACAAACAAAATTCAAACAAGTGTTATGCATGAACAAACATAAGTATGCAGCATCTTACGTGGTCTTCTAGTAACCAATGTGAAGCCTAGGGTTTATGCCCCCCTTGACTTAGGGTTGGGGATTCTGAAGCAACCATCAGTGCTGGGGTCTTATTCACATATTTGTTATTCTTATCACTTAATTAAGCTATGTCCTAGCTTTAATGTTTCAGGCTCAACTGCCTCAATACATTGAGCATTACACCCGCAAGAGATAGGCTGGACTTAGAACCGTCAAGGCGCGACAATCCCTTAATCACTTAGTTCACACTTGGTGGAATAGTGACCCTCTTGATCACTTCCGGCACATCTTGTAGTAGTGATGGCCTTTAATCTCATGCAATGTCTCGAGCAATGCATGCTAGTTTATTAATTAAACCTCATAATTAAATAAAGTTTTGAGAGTGATCATTTCAAATCAAGTATAAGTGAAATTGACAATCAAAAGAACAACCAATCATAACACATGAAACCATTCTAGTAGCAAAGCATAACTCAACACAATCAAGAAGACAACACACATGCGGTTCGACGTGATTGGTTGTTAAGCTAGGGAGTACTAATACAACTTCCATCGTTGCACTCCTCTTTCCTTGCTTCCCCTCTATACTTTACTTTCATAACTGTAATTCCATGCCTTATCCTTGAATATGCCTATATAGATACCATTACTGCACAGATTTTGAATTTAATTCCCATGCCTCCTTTGGCCATATACATCTCATGTAGATCTAAGCATATTGTATTTGTGGTTTTGTAATACCACTCTTCCTACTTCATATCTATAAACCCATAACATGTGTCACATGCATCATCTTATCTTTCCATCTCACTTTCACACCACATACGTTCACACAAGTGTGAGGACATAATTCATTAAAGCCTAGATTTACTTCTGCATAATTTGTAATGTACGTTGAGGCTTGACTACATACTTCACATCAATTACTACTTCCCACAACAACATACATGACATAGTGATATCCTTTCCAACCACTTATAAATTCATACCTATTCACATTAAGGGAATAAACTCCACGTTTACATACTCCCACATGTTGTCATATAGTCTTATTCATGGGTTTCCAGCCGTCTTCCAATTCCTCAACACACACGCTCACAAGACAACTAGCACACTATAATCCCAACTCCCACTTCCATTTTATCTTATATATCACATCTTTAAGTGAGCCTTCCAACTCCACTTCCATCATTCTACTTAAGAACTTATATAGAGTTGTCAACCTTCGCTATCAATGGTGGAAAGGAAACATACTAATCCAGTTTGTATTCTCATGTACTCTACCTCCTATACACGTAATCCACGGATGGAATACTTTCTCAAAATTCAGCCAACGATCTCCTAAAAATGCATGCACATTCATTCTATCTTACATGCCATTTGCAGCCGGGGAGAGAGCTATACCAATGACCCGCATCAACAAAGGACTAAGGTAGATGAACCATCTCCATTCCAGCCATAGTGCCTATATCTATACACATACATGATCACCTACAGCAGCCATCTTTCACCAACACAACAAAAACCGACAGGAACATGAACACACTACGGACACAGCAACAACGCCACTCTTCTTGTTGTGACGAACTCATATATATACAGCAGCCCATGTGCTTTACTAGACCACACATAAACACATATATTTGTATATATATATATATATCTATTCCCCCTTCACGGCAAGCAAAATGGAACATGTCCAGCACTCATTATATATATGTATATATGTATTCCTCTTTCACAGCAAGCCAAATGGAGCATGTCCAGCACAATCCAGTAACTTATTATTCACATACAGACCGAGGAAAAAAACAAGAGAACGAAGCCCCCAACGCCTTATATATATATACATATATAGCTATAAACACTTACAGCAGCAAGAACATCACGCCTACATCAAGGGACAACCAAGAATAAGAAAAGAAAATGTCTAGCACCCAGCCTTAGTTACATATATATATACATATACAAGGATATTGCTTAGCAGGGGAAGACTCCAACATAGGACAACCACAGAACAAGAAGAACAAAACAGTCCACGCCTTGGCTAAACCACACATATATACATATATATATATATATGTCAGATTTGGTATACTTGGGGACTTCTCCTGCACACCGTAGAGGGAGAGAGAAAAAAATTACTTTGTTCCCAGCAAGTAACGCAACACGGAGATAAGGACCATCAGCCACACTTTCACATATGTACATATATATATATATATATATGTATATAGTTATATGTCAATACTTTACAACAAGGCATCACAACACAGCACATATACACATAATATAATATATCATAAAGTCTTACTTATCTCAGTCTCATTTTATTAGGGTTTATTTGAAGTAGTCTTCGAATATCTTCGAATCAAAACCCTCTTCGACTAGAAAATTAGGAAAAAGTACATTAATATACTAAATACATAGTCTAGATCACTTTATCTAGTATTTTTCTAGATATTATAATTAATTTTAAGTAAAGTACTAATTTTTACACCTATTTATTCTTTGTATATAACTTTTAGAAACGAAATCCGTTTCGTGAAAAGTTAGTGTAGTTGAGTTGCATTCACCTCAAGGAACACGTGAGTGGTCTTAGATCATCGATCGAAGGTCGTATGTGCAAGTTATCATTTTTTTTGTTCGGTTCCCTTTGTTTTCTTTTCCACTATTTCTCGTCTCGTCCTCTTCTTCTTTTTACTTTTGTTTGTTTTCTTTTCTGTTTGTTCTGTGCGTGTGCGGAAATGCGGCCGTGGGTACTCATGGTTTCCTTATATATATATATGTACCATATATTATTATTATTATTATTAATTATTAATTATTATTTAACACTTTATTAGATTAAAGTTTAAAAAAAATCCTGATATACTTTTACTCGCACGACGATCTCGAGAAAATTTAAGATTTTAACATTTTATTACGAATGTTTATGCTTAAGCTAATTTAATTATTCTGAGTGCGAATATCCACTCGAAATTTCTATTTAACAATCTTAAATCTATGATTTTGATCTATTCTATCGTTTACCTAAAGTTTCATTATAGTTTGCCTTTAATAAGCTTATTTCTATTATTACAACTCTATTCGAAGAGTGTTTTAAGATTTTTAATAAAATCTTTTAATTATTCTACTATTATACGCAATTAAAGTTAATTGGTTTTACATTCTCCCCTCCTTCAAAAGGTTTATCCTCAAAACTTTAGGACGTACCTAGTTCTCCGAAGAGTTAGGGGTATCTCTCCTTCATCTCATCTTCCTTCTCCTAAGTAACCTCTCATTCCGAGTGTTGACTCCACTAGACCTTAATGAACCTGATGGTCTTGTTATGTAACTCTCAAGATTGAGTATCAAGAATTCGAATAGGATGTTCTCGATATGTCAATTTCACTGAATTGCTAGGATATCTATCTCAATAGCTCGATTAGGGTCTAGAATGTGTTTCCGAAGTAATGATACATGGAAGACATCATGAACCCCTGACAATTGAGGTGGTAAAGCTAAAAGATAGGCCACTTCTCCAACTCGTTCCAATACTTCATATGGCCCTACGTATCTAGGACTTAGCTTCCCTTTCATTCTAAACAGTCTAGTTCCCTTAATTGGGGTGACCTTTAAATAGACATGTTCTCCTGGAAAGAATTCCACCTCCCTTCTCTTCAGATCAGCCCAACTCTTTTGGTGATCTTAGGTTTCCTTCATTCGTTGCTTAATAATGACAACCTTGTCTATTGTCTCTTGTAGCAAATCTGGCCCAAGTGCCTTGCGTTCTATCTCGTCCCAATACAATGGGGATCTACACTTTTGTCCATATAGAGCTTCATATAGGGCCATCTTGATCAACGAATGATAGCTATTGTTGTAAGAAAACTCGACCAATGGAAAATGTCGTTTTCATCTATCTTTAAAGTCCAATATACAAGCTCGTAGCATATCTTCCAAGGTTTGGATGGTCCGCTCGGATTGTCCATCCGTTTGAGGGTGATAAGCTATATTGAATTATAGTTTAGTTCCCAAAGCTTGTTGTAGACTTCTCCAGAACTTTGATACAAATGGGGGATCTTGATTAGACACTATACTTTGTGGTACCCCATGAAGTCTCACAATTTCCTGTAGGTAGATCCCAACTAACTTTTCCAATGAATAAGTCATATTAACAGGTAAGAAATGGGCAGATTTGGTTAATCGGTCCACGATTACCTATATTGCTTCGTATCCAGCCCTGGTTCTCGGTAATTCCGTAACAAAGTCCATTATGATTCGTTCCTGTTTCCATTCGGGAATCGACAATGGTTGTAGCAATCCTCTAGGTCTTTGATGTTCGGCCTTAACTTGTTGATAGATGGAACATTGGGAAACAAACCGTGCTACATCTCTCTTCATCTCTTTCCACCAATAGCCTCTCTTAAGTTCTTAGTACATCTTATTTCCCCCGGGGTGTACGGTATAACCAGAATTATGGGCTTCATCGAAGATGTTATTTCTTAACTCTTTATCCGACGGTACGCACTATCTACCCCTTAATCTTAAGACTCCCTTTGGGCTCACTTTGAAATGAGTGTTAACCCCTTATTTTACTTTTTCCCGTAGTTCTGTAATCTTTAGGTCAACCCACTGTAATTCTCTTAGTCTATCTAAAAGTGTGGGTTGTACGTCCAAAGCAAATATCTGAGCCTCTCCTTCCTTATGCCACCTGAACTCAATCCTAAGCTTCTCAAACTCTCATATTAACTATTGTTGTTCCATTAACGCTGCCACCTGGCCTTGGTTTCTTTAACTCAATGCATCGACCACTGCATTGGCTTTTCCCAAGTGGTAGCTAATACTAAGGTCATAATCCTTAATGAGTTTAAGCCATCTCCTCTGTCGCATGTTGAGTTCCTTTTGAGTAAATAGATACTTTAAGCTTTTATGGTCGATGTATACTTCACACCTCTACCGATATACGTAATGTCTCCATATTTTCAAGGCAAACACGATCGCAGCCAACTCTAGATCGTGGGTAAGGTAACTTCTCTCATGGGTTTTCAGTTGCTTGGAAGCATAAACCACAACTTTCTTATTCTGCATTAACACGTAACCCAATCCACTTTGGGAAGCATCACTATATATGCTGAAGGGCTCTTCTATGTTAGGCGATGTTAAGATTGGGGCCGTAACTAATCTTTACTTTAACTCTTGGAAGCTTCTCTTGAATTTCTCATCCCACTCAAACTTTGCCTCCTTCTAGGTTAATCTAGTCAAAGGTTTTGATATCTATCAAAAATTCTTCACAAAATGCCTTTAATATCTAACTAACCCAAGAAAACTTCTAACTTCCATCACTATAGTGGGTAGCTTCCAATCAACTATATCCTCGATCTTTGCTAGGTCCACTGTTATCCCTTCACCGGATATAATGTGTCCCAAGAATGCCACTTGATGCATCCAGAATTCACACTTGGATAGTTTCGCATATAATTGGTGCTCTTTCAGTAATCCTAAAGCGATTCGCAAGTGTTCCTCATGTTCTAGTGGCATCTTGAAATAAATCAAAATGTCGTCAATGAAAACTATGACAAACTTATCCAGAAACAACTTAAAGATCCTATTCATGAAATCCATGAATGCAACTAGAGCATTCGTTAATCTAAAGGACAAAACCAGGAATTCATAGTGACCATATCTCGTTCGAAAGGCAGTTTTGGGCACATCCTCTAACTTAATCCCCAATTGATGGTATCCAGATCGCAGGTCAATTCTAGAAAATACATTTGCTTCCTTCAGTTGATCCAAGAGATCGTCAATCCTTGGTAGTGCACATCTATTCTTGATGGTCACTTTGTTCAACTCTCGATAGTCCAAGCATAACCACATAGATCTATCTTTCTTCTTGACAAATAATATTGGGGCTCCCTATGGTGATACACTTGGGTAAATAAACCCCCTCTCAATCAAATCCTGTAACTACCTTTTCAACTCTTGTAATTCCACTAGAGCCATTCGATAAGGTGCTTTTGAGATTAGTTTGGTACTCGACTTTATCTCAATGGTAAAATCTAATTCCCTCTGAGGTGGTAATCCTGGTAGTTCTTCAGGAAATACGTCAGGGTACACATTAACAACTGGTATTTCCTCTAACTTTGGCAATGCCTTGTACACCTCCACCACACTTATTAAGTACATGTTTTAGCCTGAAAGACTTTTCTTTTCCTCTTCAATTTGGCTAGCTGAAACTTCACGAGTCTCTTTCACTTGCCCTTGATATACTATTGTTTCAATCCCTAGCTTGCTAAATTGCACCTCCCTGTTCTTGTAGTCTACATAAGTAAAGTTTCTTGATAGCCAATCCATTCCTAAGATCACTTCGTAACCTCTCATGGCCAAAACAATTAAATCGCAGGCATATTTCTTCCCTGGATCTTAATCATGCAATCTTTCACCATATCTTTAGCGATACCCCTTTCTCTAGTAGGGGTATTAATCCTTAAGATTCTTGGAGAAGGTTGAATGTCCAATCTCCGCTGTTGAGTCACAACTAGGCTTATGAAAGAATTTGTAGCTCCCATATCGAATAGGACTAGGGTTGGTTGAGTAGCGACTACGATAAATCCCATTAATTATTTAATATTTATTTACATACTTTATCTAATTAAATCCTCTTAGTAGTAGGCCATTATATTTCCTAATTGTTGCAATTATCACTTATTTATACTTTACATCTATAAAACATCATAAATAGGTGAATTTTAGTTTCGATGTACTTGTCACCACATCCCCTTCTTTCGAGTACTCCATGGCGGCTAAATAAATGTCTTGATATTATTCTGTCTCTTGTGCTTCCCATTCTTCGGCTACCACATCCTCTATGGCAAAAACTTGAGCATTGAGGGCCTAAGGATTGGTTCCTTGTACTCCTGGTCCTGGTAGTCTATAGGCCGATTTTCTAATGGTGGTTCTAAGTCCAGTGACCTTAGGTCTAAGTCGTTGATACTTCTTAGGGCATGTGTTGGTTATGTGCCCTACTTGTCCACACACATAACAGATCGAGGAACCTTTCCATAGACACTCCTCGGCTTTGTGCTTATTTACCCCACATCTAAAGCATCTCCCTTTTAGGGAAGGGCAATCTCAGGGATAATGCGTTTTTGCACACCTTCAACAAACTATTGCTATCGGCTTTTCCTGAGGGACAATAAATAGTGGCTTTATACCTACAGGCCTTACATTCAACATTAGCCTTTTTCCCTTATCACTTAGGGTGGGTTTGAATTGAGGTCTCTTCACAAGAATACGAGGTCCAACACTTGGTCTCGCTCGGGCCCTTAGTTCTTCCACTTTCAATTTAGTCTACTTTAGAGCTCGAGCTTTATTCACCACCTCAGCATACATTTTTAATTCAAACTCCATGCTCTATCCTTAGATTTCAGCATCCAATCCATTCAAGAATAGCTATCGTTTCAGCTCATCTGAATCCTTATAGACATTTGGAGCGAACTATAATAACTTGTGAAACTCATGCTCATAATGATCAATACTCCTCCAACCCTTCTTTAATTGAAATAATTGCCCACTTAGTCAAGTTTTGACACTCTCCGAGAAGTATTCCTTAAAAAATGCATCCCAAAAAGTTTCCTAAGAGATTAGCTCGGCTAATGCTCTTTGTCTCACGTCCTACCATATTCTAGCTCTAACTTTCAACATATAAGAGGTGTAGGCCAACTTCTAAGGATCCTCTACCTCATACATAGTGAATAACCTTTCCAACTAGGCCATCCATTCTTTAGCTTCTTCCGGCTTCCCATATGCCCCATTAAAGAATCTATTAGAGCATATGAAGTTGGGGAAGGTATTCCTCTGAATCCAACCACTTCTTCCTTAGTCATTTCAAAGTTCACTTTCCGTTGGCAGTATGTGGGTTATTGGAGCTAATGGCACTGGTACCGACTTTTGTTGTGATTGTTAAGGTGCTACCAATGGTGTTGGATGCACTTGAGATGGTGGAGGGATTATTTGTGATGATAGTTGGCTTCTTAGCATCAACTACTGAATCAACAAGGCTTGTTGTTATACCAATTGTTACACGGTTGCTTTAAGCCTCATCATATGCTCTTCCTAACTTCCTCTTCCTTCAGTGGGAGCCTTTATAGCTCTTTATCGTCCTAGTCTAGCCACTCGGCCTAATGTTACAGGTTGAATCTCCAGATTCTCTTATGGGACCATAGGTGGTGTTTCCATTTCCAGGATTCGTTCGTGCTCCTGATGCCTTGGTGCTACGGCGACCTTTCGCCCCCTACTGGCAGCTCCTGTAAAATCCCCTATTACAACATATTAAATGTTAGGTCATTCTAATGACACTTATATCATGAGTGACTCAAATATCAATAAAAGTCTACAACATGTCTTAAAATTTTCACCAAAGACTGAAGGCATATTAAAATCTAGATATTTCATACATACTTTTCAAAATTTACACCATTTAACATAGAGGGATATATATATACATTATTCTACAAAATTTTCCCTTGTAGGCCTTACAAAATGGGCATATACATTACTAATCCCCAACACATGTTTTCTAAAAGACAACATTTACTTCTACTTTTTTCCTCCTAAGCAACACTTCACTATTACTCGCTCATATCCTCATCGCTTTCTAGTTCCTCTTCTTCTTCTTCTTCATATCCCTCTTCTTCCTCTTCCTCTTCTTCCTCCTCTTCTTCCTCTTCTAGAGAATCTAAAAGCATAACATCATCTTTTGGGGCACCGTCTATATTAGAGTTTTCTTTAGGAGATGAGTCTTCTTCTAGATCTTCTTCCCAATCCTCCCACAACTCTTGTTCCACAACAAACATTTCCCCTTGGTCTACTATTTCAAACCTCTAGTGCTCCACATATTCCATAGTATCCCAAGAGTCCTTGTCATATAGGAGTCCTAAGTCAACCTTCGGCTTCTTGATGTGCCTAAAACTAAGTTTAAGTACATGCAAAACCAATTTGAAAAACAATCATACAATGTTAATTAAACAAGCTTCTAATCATGTGAACTTCTTCTACTATTAAACCAATTCCACAACACCAATGTGATTAGGATTGAATGAACCAAATATGTTTAGCTCTGATACCAAAAGATGATATGCCTAAAAGGGGGGTTTAAAAACACAAAAACCAAGATTGAAAGACAATTAGACAATGTCAATCAACTAGTTCAACAATTGCACTAATCCTCAATGTTTATGAACCAATTCTTTAAATGTTGACGTGATCAATCCTAAATATCCAAATGTGATTAGCTTTGACACCAAAAGATGATGTGCCCAAAAGGGAGTTTAATCACATGCAAATGAACCAATTTACAAGCCCTAAAGGACCAATTCAAAATCGGTTCAAAGTGAGATAAAATTGCGTGAACCCTAATTGATGGAATACGATCCGAATGATAAAAATAAATGATATTAAATCACAAATATGATAATTCTCAATTGATTCACATAATCAACTCAAGTTCCAAGAGAATTCCAATCAAAACATCAACAATAAAATTGTGACCCCGCCTCACAACAAGGCTCTTCCACGTAAAGCAATGTATAGTGAAATTGATTGCAATAACTAGTGACAAAAACTAATCAATGATATATAATGACAAAAGATGATAAAATTGATGCCAATTTCAAATCAAAGAACCACCTTAATCAACCCTAGATATGACTCACTAGTGATGAAAAGGAAAAACACAACGTAGGGAATTGATATTACTCACAATTCTCTATGTTACAACTCACCATAATTCCAATTTTTGGATTGAAATTGATAAGAGCCAATGAAATTAGGAACAACCCTAATCCCTCACACGAAAATTGTATGTTGTAAATTTCAACTCTCTCCACTCAAAACCCTACTTAAGTAAGTATTTATACTTACTCCCTTTAGAGTTAAAATGTCCACAAAATTACAACTATGCCACTTTAGGGTGGCTAGTCCTAAAAGCACCAATTACAACCAAATAAAAATGTCCAAAACTTACAAAATAAATTGTTCCAAGCAAATAACAAACAAATAAAAATAGCCTTCAACATGCTAGCTCTTCAATAGGATTCGTCGATCCAGCTTATCGCTAGTTTAAGTCGGTCCATGGATAACCCACAAGCTGAGCCATAGTGAGTTTGTCCATCACCCTGTAAAGCCTGATAAGTGTGCCTGTTGGAATATACAATACAAGAGTAATAGAAAAGAGGTTAGTATATAAAAAATTCCGGGGTCAAGTTGTTCAAAAAGGACCCTCATTGCCAAGATTTAAAATACTTTAGTTCTTGCTCGAATGATTGGTCTTATAGAATTTTGATTCCTATCACTTGCAGTCATATATCTCCCTCCTATACCTCCAATTATTTCGTTCGAAAGTGACGGAGGGTGCTAATACTTCTTGGGTGTCGAGTCTAATTTTGAATTTTCCCATTCCAAATCCGATTTAGACTAGACCCTATGCTCATCTAATATAGATCATCGACTTGAGTTAGGAACTTCGTTTAATTTTTTGGAGTCACCACCCAACTGTTGTTGGGAAATATTGAATTAAGACTAAAGGAGCGGATTAGTCTTAATTTGGACCACTATTCGCCGTTATTTCCCCTTCTCGTTTTTGAAAAGAGGAAAAGGGAAAACCATAGTTTCTAAGTTCGGAGGCTAACCTATTAAAACCTTACGATTACCACCTAATCTCCTAAAATTGTTTCTATTTAGAAATGTGTTTTATTGTGTTTCTGTTACTTTTATTATGTTTTTGAATTATTTCAAGAAAATGATTTTTTATTTCATTTTATGGGTTGACCCGAATGGGTGCCTACGTACCTGCTATCTAGGATCAAACAAGCCGTAGTTCACTTTTCTGAAAATTTTAAGTGTGTTTGTGAATTTTAATTTTGAAATCTCTTTCGATTTATGTTTTTACCATTTTTGGGATTTTTTTCTAAAAAATCTAAGCCTAAGCTTTAATATGATTTTTAGGGAAAAAAATCAATTTTGGATTTATTTGAAGAAAATGATTTTTCTAAGTGATAAAACTCATTTTTATGATTTATTATTATTATTATTCTTTGAATTTTCATGATTTTATGATTTTTATAAATTTTTGTGATTTTATGATTTTTTTTATAATTTTTTATGATTTTTATGATTCTTCTACTATTTTTGTAATTTTTCTAAATTTTCATGATTTTTATTGTTTTTTATTATTTTTATTATTTTTTTATTATTTTTGAATTTTTGTTAAAACATTTATCCTAAACTGTTATTTATTCTACTTTGAAATCTAAAATTTCATTATTACTTCTTCTAATATTTTTATTATTTATCTATACTTTTATTATTATTTATTTTTCTTTATATTTATTTTTATTATTTTATTATTATTTTTTACATTATTAAATCCTAAAAATCTAATTTCTACATTTTCCTACTTATGGAAATAAAACATAAACAAATAAATAACTAAATAAATAACCAACAAATAAATAATCAAATAATAAATCAAATAAATACAAATAAAATAAATAAACAAAATTCGAAAAAAATAAATAAAAAAAAAACGAAAAATTCGACTTACCTGGATCCGGATCAGTGCGCGGGTTGGGTCGGTCGGGTCGAATTGGGTCAGGTCGGATCGGTCGGACACGGCGGCGGAGAAGGGTCGTTCATGGCATTCCGGCGGTCTTTTGCAACGGGTGAGGTGTCGAATCCTAGCTTCTTGAGGGTGCTAAATCCAATGGTGGCGGTGGTTTGCACCCAGATTGTCTCCTAGTGGTGGTTCAACTCCGGTCGGTGATCGCGATTTTGGTTCTCCTCCGATGCTCTCCAATTTGCTCTCTTTTCTCACTTTCTCTCAATTGTGATCTATGTTTTGGCTTCCTCTACTCCTCCTCTATTTATAGGCGTTCAAAATCAAGCTGGATAAGCTCGAATTTCTGCCGATCGAAGCAAATCGGATCGACGGTTAAATAAACCAACTCCGATTTGTGCAAATCCTTTGATTTGTTGAGATTTGATTCCAATTGGATGATGTTTATCTCAATTCTGTTGAAGATCTGTTGGATTTGTGCAAAAAATCTAATCGAAACGGCCGAAATTCGAATTTTTCCCCTCGCCGGCGATCTCGGACCGAGGTTGAAGACGATCACGCGCCCGGCGTGTGCGTTCCCTCCAGCCAATCAGATAATGCCACGTGTCCTGGGTAAATGAAAAAAATTGCAAAACGCAGAAACTGCTTCCCCCGCGTTTCGAACCCTCGACCTTGCACCCGTACGCACCCACTTAGCGACGGCTCGGACCAGCTGAGCTAGCCCATTTTCTTGATTTTGTTTATTTCGCAAATTGCATATATGCAATGCGTTTTTTTTATTTTTTTTTGTATTTTTTGAAATTTCACAAATTTGTAAAAATTATTTATTATTTATTATTGCCATTTCTGAAATCATTTTTTTCAAAATTGATGTTTTTTCCTATTTATTTTTATTTTTTTGAATATTTTTAATTATTTATGCTAAATTAGTGAAAAATTAGAAAAAAATGGAAAAAATTAAGAATTGATTATTATCAATTATTATTCATTCCTAGGGCAAAAAAGGGGTGTTTACAGCTGCCCCTCTTTGTAGTAAAGTTTGAAAAACTTAACTACAAAGATAAGAAAGACGCCATTTTTTGCCTCTTAAATAGATAACGCCTTGGTTTGGCTAGTTACTTGGAATTTTTGGTAGGAAAATGCTCCAAGAGCTAACAATCCCACGATTTAAAATGGTCCTAACGATTTAGAGTAATGTTCCCTCCCCAAAAAGTGCTTTAAGGGCTGACTAGTTGGCGATAGGAAACATCTCAAGTATCGTTTAGGGGAAATGATGATAGGAAGCGTCTTATCAGACTAGAAACCTTAGAAAGAAAATCTACTTAGGAAGCGCCCTTATGAGCTGGCTACCTGTCAAAAGAAGCGTCTTGTTAGACCATCAACTGTTTGGAAAAATATTTCCGAAAAGTGCCCCAAGAGCTGACTAATCGGGAGAATCTAGAAAAGTGCCCCTCATGGACTGACTAACCTTAAGATAGATTTTTAGGAAAGTGCCCATCTTAGGCTGACTATCCTATGATAAAATTGATTGAACTGTCTCAAAAAGTGCCCTTATGAGCTGACCTTGAGAACAGACTTTTCGGAAAGTGCCCCCTATGGGCTGACTAACCTAGAATGGAATTGTCTCAAAAAGTGCCCCCTATGGGCTAACCATGAGAACAAAGTTTTAGGAAAGTGCCCCCTATGGGCTGACTAACCTACGATAAAATTGATTGAACTGCCTCAAAAAGTGCCCTTATTAGCTGACCTTGAGAACAGACTTTTAGGAAAGTGCCCCCTATGGGCTGACTAACCTAGAATGGAATTGTCTCAAAAAGTGCCCCCTATGGGCTAACCATGAGAACAAAGTTTTAGGAAAGTGCCCCCTATGGGCTGACTAACCTATGATAAAATTGATTGAACTGCCTCAAAAAGTGCCCTTATGAGCTGACCTTGAGAACAGACTTTTAGGAAAGTGCCCCCTATGGGCTAAGTAACCTAAGATGGAATTGTCTCAAAAAGTGCCCCCTATAGGCTAACCTTAAGAGAGGTTTAGGGAAGTGCCCCTTTTTAGGCTGACTACCCTATTAAAGGGAATGTTTAGACAAGTGCCCCACTATGGGCTGACTCGTCTTATGCTTTTGAATATGCTTTCTACTGACTGAGCTAAATGATGTGATGCCTTTTATGATAGTTATTATTATTTTAATATGCTTGCCAATTTATCATAGACAGCCACCAAACAACCGAACCTTCAGGCTAGTTTGTTTCTGCTTCTCTTCTTCTTTTCTTGACTCGGGGTTGGAAATCTTGATGTGCTTCCATTCTTTATGCACATGGCTCTTTTGACGGTAATGTTACCCTACTAATGCACTATGTTCTAATGCTCAAAAGTAGATAGAATTATATCACAAACTATATTAAGATTCATTATCATTTTAGTGTTTATCTTTCATTGGTGAAGTGGTGAGTAATGTGTTTAGGAGTATTTGTGGTGATGGGAACTGATTGGGATTGTTGATCATTCAGGGATATTAACTTTGCTTGCAAAAAGTGAAAACTCGACTCAACGAAATTTATATCGAACACTGGCTTTCATAAACTTTGGCAAATTTTCAATTCCCTTGCCTAAGGATAGTATATCTTTACAGCATCTGTGTTAATGGGGTCTCTCAATTCTGGACCATCCATCTGAGTTAATATCAAAGCACCTCCTGACAGAACCTTTTTTCACTGCATAAGGGCCTTCGTAGTTTGGGGTAAATTTCCCTCTAGAGTCTTGGGCATTCGGGAGAACCTTTCTTAGTACCAGATCCCCCTTTTTGAAGTATCGAGGTCTCATTTTCTTGTTAAATGCTCAGGCCATTCTTTGTTGGTAACACTGGCCATGACATAGTGCGGTAAGCCTTCTTTCATTAATCAGATTCAACTGATCAAGCCTCTTCCTTACCCAATCTGATTCAGTTAGCTGAGTTTCCGACAGGATTCTGAATGATGGTATTTCAACTTCAACTGGTAGCACTACTTTAGTACCATATACCAATGAGTAAGGGGTAGCTCCCGTAGATGTTCTTATTGAAGTCCTATAAGCCATGAGAGCAAACGGTAACATTTCATGCCAATCTTTGTAAGTTGTTGTCATTTTCTCGATGATCTTCTTGATATTTTTATTAGCTGCTTCTACTGCCCCATTCATTTGAGGTCGGTAGAGAGTTGAATTTCTGTGGTTTATGTGGAATTGTTGACATAAACCTATCATCGATTTGTTGTTGAGATTGGTACCATTGTCGGTGATGATGGACTCAGGAACTCCATATCGAGCTATTATATCCCTTTTTAAGAAGCGGATTATTACCCCCTTTGTAACATTGGTATAGGATAACGCTTCTACCCATTTGGTGAAATAATCAATTGCTACTAGTATGAATCTGTAGCCGTTAGATGCTGTTGGAGTGATTGGGCCTATTATGTCGATTCCCCACATGGAGAAAGGCCATGGTGCTGATAACAAGTGTAGCTCGTTGGGCGGAGCATTTATCCGGTTTGCGTAGACTTGACACAGATGACAGTGCTTGACATGTTTTATGCAATCTGATTCCATGGTCAACCAATAATATCCTAACCTCATGATTTTTCGGGCCAACATGTAGCCATTCATATGAGGTCCACATACTCCCTCATGTACTTCCTTCATCAATTCGCATGCTTCATTTTTGTCCACACATCTCAACAAGGTGGTATCGGATGATCTTTTGTATAGCACAGACTCACTTAATAGGAAATGGCTTGCTAACCTTCTGAGTGTTCTTTGGTCATTCTTGCTAGCCATTTCAGGGTATTTACTTTCTTAGAGGAAAGTCTTGATGTCGTGATACCAGGGCTTATCATCTTGTACTTTTTCAATGGTTAAACAGTAGGCGGGCCGACTTTCGATGTCTATTTTCATCGGTTGAACTTCGGCTCCCCCTGTTATCTGGATCATAGATGCTAGTGTGGCTAGTGCATCTGCAAACTGATTCTGAGTTCTCGGGATGTATGTGGAAGTGATTGCCTTGAATTCTTCAATTAGCTCTGTCAGGTGTTGATGATACGGTACTAGTTTGGGGTCTTTAGTCTTGTATTCCCCCCTTGTTTGTAGTATGATGAGCGACGAATCTCCATATACTACTAATTCGAGGATTTCCATTTGACAGGCCATTTTGAGGCTAAGAATACATGCTTCATATTCTACGATATTATTGGTATAGGGAAATGTAAGTCTCGTCGCTGCAGGGAATTGAGTGCCATCTGGGGATATCAATACTGCCCCAACCCCGCAATCGAATGCGTTGGTGGCTCCATCGAAAAACAGTTTCCATTTCGGGTCCTACTCTATCCCAAAGTCTTCTACCAGTATATCTTCCACTATTAATATATTTTCATCTGGAAATTGAGCCTGTAGTTCTTGGGAATCTGTCTCGACAGGGTGTTCCGCTAATTGGTCGGCTAAGGCTTGCCCTTTCATCGAGTTTTGATTTATGTATGTGATGTCGAACTCGGATAGGAGCATTTGCCACTTAGAGATTCTCCCTATCAGAGCTGGCTTCTCTGCCAAGTATTTCAAGGGATCATGCTTTCAGCAGCTCAATATGGTAGTAAAGGGTGTATTGCCTTAGTCGATGCATGACCTAGATTAAAGCACAACACGTCTTCTCCACCTCTAAGTACCTCTGTTTCCCATCTGTGAACTTTTTACTCAGATAATATATGGAACGCTCTCTTCCCTCGTCATCTTTCTACCCCAACACACATCCCATGGATTTAGGGAGTATAGTGAGGTATAAGAATAAGGGCTTTCCTTGCTTCGTGACTATCAAGACCGGAGGTTTTGTAAGATAGTCTTTGATTGTCTTGAATGCCTCTTCACATTCGTCATCCCATTCTATTGTGGCGTTCTTCTTCAACAGACGGAATAATGGCCGGCATTTGTCGGTGAGCTGTGAGATAAAACGAGCTATATAATTTAATCTTCCCAGCAAGCTTCTCACTTCTTTAACGAAGCGTGGGGAAGGTAACTCTAATATAGACTTTACCTTATCAGGGTTGATTTTAATCCCTTCCTAGCTTATGACAAATCCTAACAATTTCCCCGTCGTGACCCCGAAAGTGCATTTCTCTAGGTTTAACTTGAGCTGGAATTTTCTCAGTCGTTTAAACAATTTCCTCAAGATATCTATATGGCTTTCTCCTTCTTTGGATTTAGCTATCATGTCGTCGACATATACTTCAACCTCTCGATGCATCATGTCGTGAAGTATTGCGACCATGGCTCTCTGATACGTTGCCTCGACATTTTTCAAACCGAAGGGCATGACTTTGTAATAGAAAGTTCCCCATGTTGTGATGAAAGTTGTTTTGGTTTTATCTTCTTCAGCCATTTTTATTTGATTATATCCTGGGAAACCGTCCATGAATGAGAAAAGATGATTTCCCGCAGTGTTGTCTACCAGAACATCAATGTGAGGTAGGGGGAAGTTATCCTTTGGAGCTTGGTTTAAGTCCCAGAAGTCTACGCATACGCGTACTTTTCCATTCTTTTTCATAACGGGGACTATATTTGCTACCCATTATGGGTATTCGGATACTTCAATGAACCCTACTTCTAGTAGTTTCTTGACTTCTTCCTTAATCTTCAGCAAGATGTCAGGCCTAAATCTTCTTAGTTTTTGTTTTTTAGGTTTGACATCTTCCCTTGTGGGAAGCCTATGAACCACTATCGATTGTTCTAGCCTTGGCATGTCACCATATGACCAAGCAAACACATCCGCATATTCCGTTAATAGCTCGGTTATTTCACATTTTTTCTCGGCACTCAAACTGGACCCGATTTTGAGGTTTTTAGGTTTTTCCATGCTTCCTAGATTTACTGTCTCCACAAGCTCGTCGATCAAAATTCCGCTTTGTTCAAGTTTTTGCCAATTTTCTTGTATTATTTCGTGGTCTAAGATATTTCCTTCAACAACTGACCCAACATCGTTGGAAACGATATCAGCGTTTTTATTTTCTACTTGCGCGAAATATCCCTCATGTTCGATGGTAGGAGATCTGAATAACATAAAAGTGAAAGCATATATATAAGACGAAAACAAACTATAATTGAATTTGATAAAGAGTCTCAATAAAATTTGCTTAATAATTTTTCTCTACTTTCGAGCTAACCTAGCGCTACTGATAGGATAACAAAACCAATTGTTCAGAGCCGGATGCTGGTTGGATGTGCAGGGGATTGACTTCCCTTTGCTGTCGTCCTCTTCGTTTACTCGAAGCTCTTGAATGATGTTTACCTTTCGGAAAGATTGTTGGAGAGGTGGGATGCACATCTGGGTGTCGGTCGGCTTCCCCTTCATTCTGCCTTTGACACCTCTTGCTTGCGCTTCTTCTGCGGCCGTAGGAATGTACCCTAGTTCAAACATCCCGTGCTGCCCCTCTTTAGACTGATGGCCCTCCTCACTAGTCACCATGTTCACTTCATTGAAAATCTGCAACCCCAGGTCTTCTGAACCTTCTTCCCTAATATAAGGTATGGCAGTCTCTTTGTATATGGCGTAATCCTGTTCGCCCAACACTGTAACTATCTGCCCGCTTGCAATGAACTTGACCCTTTGGTGGAGACTAGAGGGGATGGCTCCAGTAGCATGTATCCAAGGTTGTCCCAAAAGCAAGTTGAAAGACCTTGGGATTTCGAGGACCTGGAAAGCGATGTGGAATACTTGTGGACCAATTTCTACTGGTAGATTCACTTCCCCCACTATGTCTCTTTTTGATCCGTCGAAAGCTCTGACCACCGTGGAGCTAGGTCTTATGTTGCTTGGATCGACCCCCAACAAGTTGAGCGTTGCCAATGGGCAAACGTTGAGGGATGATTCGTTGTCGATGAGTACTCGGGAGACAATGGTGTCATTGCACCTGACCACTATGAATAATGGTTTGGTATGTTGGTCTCCTTCCTCTCCTTGCTCTTCCGGAGAGAAAGATATCTGGTCCATTGTAAAGATGGAGTCCGCCACGTGACCTATTTTGTCTGTAATGATGCCCTCTGGGACCTGAATCTGTTTTAGTACTTTAAAAAGTGCTTCACTGTAGGGCTCGGATGTTGTGAGAAGGCCCATGAGTGATATCTATGCTGGAAATTTATTTAATTGTTCCATGATCTTGTATTCACTCGCCTTGACCATCTTTGTAAATGCAGCGAGTCCCCCTTCCTCTTCTTCTCCTTTCTCCACATTGGGTTCTTCAGTCGGGCCTTTATACTTTGGATCATATAATCTCCCAGAGCGGGTGATGCCTCCCACCATAGGAGGCTACTCTTGTTCGAGGGCCCGATAGTCGAATGGTGCAGCCTTGTAATTCTTTGCCACTATCGGAACATTGAATACATATCTTTTTCTTGGGATTTGTACCTCAGCTGATTGTCCCTCGTAGCATTGTATAACCCTGGGCTTCTGATGAGAGTTGATCATGTTGATAGTCTTCCCCACTTCCTTTGACGGGTTGTCTTCTTTCTCAAATTCTGGTCCCTATCTACTAGGTGGCCCCTGCTCAGTCGAGGTATAAGAATAGTTTTCGAAATACTGAAATCTCCCGTGTGATTCTCCCAAAGTGCCGACTGTTGGGTCTTCAACTAACCACCTATTTTTAATGTGTGCCTTTGGTGTTTCTTCTAGAGCTTGATGGGATTGCTTCTTCTGCTGCTTCGTCGTATTCTGCTTAGGGGCTTCTTTGGGAACCGACTCCTCAGATGTGATCATATTAATGGTGGGCTTATGAGTGGGTAGTGGGTTGGTATTGACATTGGGTGCTGGGGTGTGATGGACGATCTGACCATTCTAAAAAGTTTAACCCTCTACTCAATCCTAGCTTACGATCAGTTCTCTGGCAAGTATACCTATCGACTAGCAGTATAGCATAGGAGTACAGGTATCGATCCCACAAAGACTTATAAGTACTAGTACTAACGATTCTCCTACTATCTAACTTCTCACTATTGATGATCTCAACTATCCTAATTATTGCCTAAACCTGAAGGAAACAAATAAAATGAACAAAGTAAATGTATTCAAACACTCCCTTAATTAATTCAATGATTTAAACATACCCTGCCCAAGATCCACCCCTAATTCTCATGCAGCTTTTATTCAATTCCAAACTATCCAATGATTAATACCCAATCTCTGATCTGCGGAGTTTCATACACTAGATTAGAGTCTTTCCCAAGATCAATAATCTCTAATCCTAATTAAGCCAATTAAGATCTCTCTTCAATTAACATAATCAAGATTGCATTAGAATCCTAGGACTCTCAATTGAACCAGACCGCTATGACCTTGTTCAATACAGAAAACCTCCTATAACCTATCTCTAGGATTACAAGGGGTCTTTTTATTCATGCCAGATCCACTCTATTAAACGATTTCTCAATCTTAATAACAGAGAATTAGCCACTCATGAATCTAATATGAAGAGCAAAACATAAAATAATTGAGTCCATAAAGAAAATTCAAACACGAAATATCTTGGCTTCAAATTCGAAACTATTTTGGCAATAGCTTCTCTTCTCTAGGGTTTCTCTTGTGCCGCCTCCCTCTCTCTCTCCTTAGGGTGTTCTATTTATACTTCTTAAGGCATGGCCGAGCATCTTCAGCTGGAATGATACGACCGTATCTTTCCTTTTCCAAGTGAATCTCGTCAAGTGAATAACAGTCGTCTGGCACGCCTAACAGCACGGCCAGATTTAAAACCGTGTCACCCTCTGGTCGAAAATATGTGACTCCTCAATCTTGCTCAGTGTTTGGCATGGCTAGGAGCATAGCTAGGAACACGGCTATCAACACACGGTTCATGACACGGTCGTGGCTTTCCTTGTGTTGTCCATGAGTAACTTTAACTTGATCTTTTAAGCTTCAATTATGCTCCTTTTGTGATCTTTCTCCTTCTCTTTGGTATTATACCCTAAAACATATATTTATCTGTTAAATACCGAATCTGCATTGATTTTATTCAAAAGACTATACAAATTCATCATTAATGCCCATGATTTACAAGGGTTAATTTACTCTTATCAAATTTCCCCACACTTAAGGTTTTGCTTGTCCTCAAGCAAACACGGATTAAGAAAACCCAAAGGACCAGTTCTCATAAGTTCCCGCAATCAAGAAGATATTTTAGCATCATCGATTTCATGCTACACCTTAATCATTGATAATCTTTACTCAATCTTACCATTAGTTGTATACAAAATACAAATACTAAAATTCCCAAAGCTAATCCAATTGAATCAAACTCTTACCCTTATCATTTAAGCTAAAATTCCCAAAGTCAGAATTGCCATAAGATCGAGACTAGTAAAATAAAGTATACCATCCTTTTAACCACTGTTGTAAGCAACACAACAGGGACTAAAGGCATGTTGTATCCACTTGTCTCCTAGCTCTTCCTTTCTGTTTCATCCAATTCTTAAGTTGATCTTAAGAGTTTACCATTAAAGCACTTAACTAAGTTAACCGACCCATGTAACAAACTTTCGATCGATAATCCCGAGTTCATCACTCGAGTTAACAGACGTTATTCCCTCAGTGTAGAAGGCGTCCCTCGGATTTATTTGTTCGAGTCTAATTAACTCATTTACTTAATTAATTAATTAAGACGGTTTCCTTGGTCAGTAAGTCTCAGACTAGGCGATCTTAGGCTACTAGGTTTTAAAAATACCCCTTCGAACCTCTACCATCTCAATCAATCAACTATCATTTATATAAGCTCTTTTAAGTTCATTTTTCTCAGACTTTTCTCATGACCCTTGTAGCGAGCTTTCAGCCATTGATCCCAAGTTCATCACCCGAGTCAATAGATCTTATTCCTTAAAAAAGGCATCCCTCAGGCTTAATTACTTGAGTCTATGAGGCCCACTTCTGAACTTTTTTTTTTTTTTTTTTTTAGAAATCACCAAGTTACAAGTATCATTTACGCCTTCACTCCAAGTTATATAGCTTACCTACTGGGCAAAAAGAAGGGCATACTAAACTCACTAGTGACCTTAATCCAATCTCACTTCCCGAAAGTAAAGGTTAAATGACAAGTAAGTTTACTTCACTTGGATTTCATCTTGTAATTTTAGCAACGTATCTCTAATACATAATAAGAGAATAAAAATTGTTAAAGATATTCCACAGGGGTATAAACAAATCTCAGCAGTCTTTGATTGTCAAAAGTCATCATCGATTATACCTTAATTAAGAGGAAATTAAATTTTTGATTGCACAACCCTTGTATCCTAGTTTGGTTTTCCTAACCCCCTTCCCCACACTTATAATAGACATTGTCCCCAATGTCCTCATGAAATGCATAAAGGGAAGCAAAGAATAAAAGCAAAAAGAAAACAAAAGGAAAACAAAAAACTTCCCTGAATTCTCTTACAACGCAGATCGTTAACAGAAAGTCAAGCGATGAACAAGTAGAGTCATGAGAACCTTTGCTAAACGTAACGGGTCGGTGTACTTTGAAAGCCTGTATCTCATAACAATAACAACAAAACAACAAAGAAAACAAAACAAAACGAAAGAAACTCATAATCGACTGAACATAAAGCTAACTATCATCAGCATTTTCTATTTCAAACATTAGTGGTTGGTCAGCCTTCCAGAATCAGACAAATCGGGACAGTAAAAACAAAAGTAAGACGGCTATTCTATACAATGGTCCAAATCTCCCGGGTTCAACTTCCATCGATCCACTCGCGAGATTAGCTACTGAAGTCATCATCTGATAGCAATGGTATAGTGCCCGATCGGCAAGGAGAATCAGATCCAATCACCTCAGTATTCTGCCGATTGCTTGCTTCGGCAGTCGCAACTGTGGGACTTTCATGTCGTGCCATGAAAGCTGCACCCGAGGATTCTCCAACATGAAAACCGGTATCATATGCACCACTCGAGTGACGATCTCCTCCAGAAACCACCCGAGTAGCTTGTGATGCTACGTCCTCATCGCTAGAGCCACCACATGGGGGAAGATCTACCCCCAATTTCTCACCAATGCGGGATAAACAAGTGACTAAATAACTCTTCAAGTCCTTCACCCGCTTTGACTGCCCGGCTTGTTCTCTTTTAATTTCTTCCAAATTTGCAGTCAATCTCTTTACCGAATCTGCTAGCTCCTGATTTGGTTCGGCCTGCTCTCGAGCTTGCTCTCGAGCTTGCTCTTGAGCTCGCTCTTGCTCCTCACCCTACTCGGGTTCTATCTCCGGCTCTTGTTGTTCGGCAGACACATCCGGTATGCGAAACCTCCACCTCTGCAAAACACTCTCGGGGAGAGAGGTGCTCCTTCCACAACTGTCCCTGGGAACCTAGGTTGGAAAAACACCATAATCTTTCAAAATACGAGTAATCCAAGGGCCGACAAAAACCTTGTGGTGCCCCAGATCACATTGTTTTTTCAAACACCAAACAGCTGCTAATCCGACATTAACCCGAGTACCCGTAATCATACTCCACAGCTGGTACAGGTCCGAAGCATTCACAACCGCTTGAGAATCACCTCTACTAGTGGTTGAACGGGCCTGAATGTAATGGAGTACACGCACGGCCGGATCCCTTAAATGGCTCCCCTTAGATTTGGAAGGGTCATATCTACCATTTCCCATACTATTCCACACTCCATGCTGCAGTAGGCCCCTAGGAAAGGCATCTAGAAGCTGCGCAAATTCATTGGAGTCGATAAACTCATCGTCGTAAATACCTAAGCACTTGATGAAGTCTCTCATTTCAACACGGTGGTAACTCCCTTGGCAGTAGAAGGAGACCACGTTATCAAGCTGGGTATGCCGGCCAAAACTAAGCTTGAATGTGGCGACAAAATCATAACTTAGCAAAGAATACACGTCCTCCTCAATGCTCAGAAGTGCTCTCCAAGCGGGATCGTTCAAGAAATGATCAAATCGTTCCACTAACCCATACCTAGCTAGCACTTCCCAATCAACTACTACATTAGGCATAAATACCTTCTTTTCTCGCACTATATCATACTTACCTTCGTCCTCCCTCCGCAAGTTAGGAGGGTAGCGTCGCGTGGTCCTAGAGGAACCACTAGTTGAACGAGGTTGAGCATTTTTACGCACCACGGCCTTAGTCCTAGGCATCTTGACTATACCACGCTTGAGAAATCTGTAAAGAGTGATGAATGATGTTCTTCAACAGAGAGGGAAGAAAAAGAACGAAGATGCAGGGAGAGGTAATGTGGGAATGAGGAGAGAAATGAAGGGCAAGTTGTTTTATGTCTGGAAACGTGAGAACCCTAAAAGGCTATTGACAACACGGCCTCAAAACCGGGCATGTTATAAGCCGTGCCATACACTGCTCTATATAAAAGAACATGAAAAGCCTTACCTTCTGGCACGGTTTGTGACTTTGTCGTGCTTGTAACCGTGCTATCCACTGCTCTATATAAAAGAACTTGGACAAATCTTACCTCATGGCACGGCTTGTGCCTTGGACGCGCCTGTAACCGTGTCATCCCCTGGACTGAAATACCTTTCACAAATGCCCGTACCCTTTGGTGTGGCTTAGACCATATCGTATCCTCTTTGTTAAAATCTTACCTGAAAAACTACCACTCACAAATGTAATGATGATGACAGTAAAAAGAAAAGAAAAACTAACCTAGTAGATGCATGGGTTGCCTCCCAGCCAGCGCTTTTGTTTAACGTCGTTGGCTCGACCTAAGGAATAGAAAGACGAACTTAACCAGGATCTTCAATAGAGGGGCTTCAATCTGGTAAAATCTCCTACATCAATATTCTCCCTCTCTGTTTTTATTCCAAGTTCATCCTTGCCATCAAGATGAGTCAACATTTCTTGTATTGCACAATCTTCTGTCCCTTCAATATTGCATACTCTCAAACTCAACTCTAATGGATCCTTGCATAAGATATCTTCCACAACGGTATCAGTTACATCAATTGCATAACAAGTGTCATCAGAATCTACCGATTTCTTCATCACAGCTGGGATTTGTATCACTAACTCGTCTCCCCCAATGCACAGCACTAATCGGCCCTCAGCTACATCAATGATTGCTCGGGCTGTGGCTAAAAAGGGGCGTCCCAAGATCAGAGGAGCTTCAGTGTCGACATCCATGTCCAGGATCACAAAATCAACCGGGAATATGAAAGTTTCTACTTTTACTAACACATCTTCAATAACGCCTCTAGGAAACTTCATTGATCGATCTGCCAATTGAAGGCTCATCCGTGTAGGCTTTGGCTCCCCTAATCCCAGCTTTTGAAAAAGGGAATATGGCATCAGGTTTATACTAGCTCCCAAATCTGCTAATGCTTTTTCTACGGGTAAATTACCAATGAAACATGGTATGGTGAAACTCCCTGGGTCTTTTAATTTCTTTGGAAGTTTGTTTAGTAAAATCGCAGAACAATTCGCACCAATTGTTGTAGTGGAGATCTCTTCCATCTTCTTCTTATTAGATAGTAAATCTTTCAAAAACTTGGCATACCGGGGCATCTGAGAAAGGGCTTCCACAAGTGGTAATTTGATATGTAATTGTTTGAACACATCCAAAAACTAACCGAAATGTTCCCGATCCTTGTCGTTCCGCAGCCTAGCAGGATATGGCAATGGGGGTTTATAGGGCTGGACGATGGGTGTCTTCTTAGCTTCCAAGTATTTCGTTCTTTCCTCTATAATTCTGCCCTTTTCTGCTTCATTAGTGGTTTCGCCTTTATCAACAATCTCATTCCCCTTCCTACTAATAGGGGTTTCCCCACACTTGTCAGATTTCACTTCTTTTCCACTCCTAAGAGTTACTGCCTTCACGTGTTCCCTTGGGTTGGTCTCTGTATTTCCAGGAAGAGACCCTTGTGGTCGCTCAGGAAGCGCTTTAGAGATCTGCCCCATTTGGTTTTCTAAGTTGTGGATTGAGGCTTCATGATTCCTTAGAGCGGCCTCAGTGGATTGCTGGCGTTGCTCCGACGCTTGAATGAACTTCGCAATCATATCCTCAAGGTTAGACTTCTTTTCTTGGAAAGGAGGTGGAGCTGGTCTTTGGAATCCTGGAGCAGGTGCATTACCCCTTTGAGATTGCTGATTACTCCAAGAGAAATTGGGATGATTACGCCATCCTGGATTATATGTGTTGCTATAGGGATTATTCTGTGATCTAGTAGGATTTCCTACATACTCAACACGCTCTGTCACTTCAGACACCGCATTGTTGGAATGAGGTTCAATTGAGTAGTATTGGGATGATTGGCATACAGCCATCCCTTCAACTTTTGAAGCGAGCGCATCTACTTTTGTTGCAATTGATGTCATCAAATCAACCTCATAAATGCCCGCTACCCTGTGCTTTTGTCTACCATGGCTCCATTGGTGATTATTTTTGGCCATGTTCTTAAACAAACTCAACGACTCCTCCGGCGTTTTCACATTTAAAGTACCCCCAGCCGCAGCATCAATTGTCTGCCGAGTTGCATAGTCAAGCCCGTTATAGAAGGTGGAAACTTGCAGCCAATTAGGCATTTGGTGATGTGGACACCACCTAAGAAGATCCTTGAATCTGATCCATGCTTCATGTAGGGGCTCGTGATCTAGTTGGGTGAATGATGTGATATCATTTCTCAACTTGGCAGTTTTCGATGGTAGGAAATAATAGTCCAGGAAAGTCTCTACCATCTAGGTCCAAGTGGTTATGGAATCCCGGTTTAATGAACTAAACCACTGCCTTGCTTTCCCCCGGAGAGTAAAAGGGAAAAGTCGCAATTTCAGTGCTTCCTCAGATACTCCGTTTTGCTTGACAATTGCACAAATATCCAAGAACATCTGAATGTGCGCATGAGGATCCTCGTCAGACAAACCGTCAAACTAGCATTGGTTGTGAATCATATGCATTGTAGAGGCCTTGATTTCGAAGTTGTTGGCCTCTATTGCTGGTTGCACAATACACGACCCAATGCTGCTCAGAGTAGAACAAGCGTATTCAACCATCGTTCTTCGTTCATCTGCCATTGGCCTAGTTTCTCTCAATTGCCTTCTAAAGGTTTGGTCAATTTCAGGATCAAAGTCAAGAAGCTTAGATGAAGAGCTCCTTGTCATAAACCGCGAGACAAACTATGAACTTAGTTTCCTCAACAAATTTGAATGGAAGCACGAATGAAGTTAACGTAAATAACTAACTAAAAAAAATAAAAAAAATTATAGTTAAAGTAGTAAGTGTCAAGTTTTCCTAATATTACAAGTCTCCGGCAACGGCGCCAAAACCTTGATGGACGATCTGACCGTTCTAACAAGTTTAACCCTCTACTCAATCCTAGCATACGATCAGTTCTCAGGCAAGTATACCTATCGACTAGCAGTATAGCATAGGAGTACAGGTATCGATCTCACGAAGATTTATAAGTACTAGTACTAATGATTCTCCTACTATCTAACTTCCCACTATTGATGATCTCAACTATCCTAATTATTGCCTAAACTTGAAGGAAACAAATAAAATGAACAAAGTAAATGTATTCAAACACTCCCTTAATTAATTCAATGATTTAAACATACCTTGCCCAAGATCCACCCCTAATTCTCATGCAGCTTTTATTCAATTCCAAACTATCCAATGATTAATACCCAATCTCTGATCTGCGGAGTTTCTTACACTAGATTAGAGTCTTTCTCAAGATCAATAATCTCTAATCCTAATTAAGCCAATTAAGATCTCTCTTCAATTAACATAATCAAGATTGCATTAGAATCCTAGGACTCTCAATTGAACCAGACCGCTATGACCTTGTTCAATACAGAAAACCTCCTATAACCTATATCTAGGATTACAAGGGGTCTTTTTATTCATGCCAGATCCACTCTATTAAACGATTTCTCAATCTTAATAACAGAGATATAATCCCATCCTAATACTGCGCACATATCAAGATGAACAAACTATAATTGCAACATGAATAAACTCAAAGAGTAGAATTAATTATTGAACATTAATAATTCCGTCACATGACAATCGGGGGTTTCCTCAAGGGAACAAGGATGAAACAATTAGCCACTCATGAATCTAATATGAAGAGCAAAACATAAAATAATTGAGTCCATAAAGAAAATTCAAACACGAAATATCTTGGCTTCAAATCCGAAACTATTCTGGCAACAGCTTCTCTTCTCTAGGGTTTCTCTTGTGCCGCCTCCCTCTCTCTCTCCTTAGGGTTGTTCTATTTATACTTCTTAAGGCATGGCCGAGCGTCTTCAGCTGGAAAGATACGACCGTATCTTTCCTTTTCTATGTGAATCTCGTCAAGTGAATAACAATCGCCTGGCATGCCTAACAACACGGCTAAATTTAAAACCGTGTCTCCCTCTGGTCGAAAATATGTGATTCCTCAATCTTGCTCAGTGTTTGGTACGGCTAGTAACACGGCTATCAACACACGGTTCATGACACGGCCGTGGCTTTCCTTGTGTTGTCCATGAGTAACTTTAACTTGATCTTTTAAGCTTCAATTATGCTCCTTTTGTGATCTTTCTCCTTCTCTTTGGTATTATACCCTAAAACATATATTTATCTGTTAAATATCGAATCCGCATTGATTTTATTCAAAAAACTATACAAATTCATCATTAATGCCCATGATTTACAAGGGTTAATTTACTCTTATCAGGGTGTTCACAAAATCCAGCTGTATGATTCCTGCATCGATTAAGTCTTGGATCTTGTGCCGGAGCTTCCAGCACCTATCTGTAGAATGCCCCTCTTAACCCATATGGTAGTCACACTTAAGGCTTGAGTCGAAATTCTTGGGCTTATACCGGTCGGTGGGGATCTCGAAGCTGATCAAGTTGTCTGCCCTCAACCGAGCGAAGACCTGACTGAGCGGTATGGGGATTGGAGTGAACTGCCTTGGGGCCCTAGCAGCCTGGGTGTGACCTGTCATGGGTTGTTGGGCTGGGGTACTCGTGGTCTGGAATGTCACCCAAGTCCCAGATTTTTCTGCCTTATCGGAGTGGACCGTGCTGACAGTGGACTCTTTAACTCTGTTTCCTCCTAAAGGCCTTTGTGTCGGTATGACCCTAGGAGGCTCCATTGTTTGGAGTCTGCCGGTGGTGATGGCATTCTCAATCTTGCATCCCGCAGCCATTACCTCTGCAAAACTGGATGAGGTCTGGCCTACCAAGTGTGAAAAGTAGGTTTTGTCCAGGGTATTGACAAATATGGATGTCAATTCCTTCTCAGATATTGGGATTGCTACCCTGGTGGCCTGGGCTCTCCAGCGCTGAGCATACTCCTTGAATGGCTCAGCATGCCTTTTTCGGAGACTCCCCAGATCGATTACAGATGGGGCGACTTCGATATTGAACTTATATTGGTCATAAAACGTCCGGGCTAGCTTCTCCCAGGTATTGACAGTGTTGAAGTCCAGGTGGGCATACCAGACCAGTGCAGGGCCTGTGAGGCTATCTTGGAATGTCTGGAGCATGAGTTGGTCGTATTGAGCATACTTGCTCATTTTCCGGGCATATAGCCTCGTATGCATTTTGGGGCAGCCGGTCCCATTATACTTTTCGAAATCTGGGGTCTTGAACTTCTCAAGGTATACCTCTTCCCTGTATACTGGCAGATTGGTGATCTCGGCTTGTTCAAAACCATCAAGGCCCTCAATCATTTTCATCTTGTCATGGAGCTGCTGGAAGAGTCGCTTCTCCATCTCCTTCTGCCTCTCTTCCATTTCCCTTTTCAAGTTGTCAGAGGTTGGTCCCTGGTTGATCTTCGGCTCATATTCAAAAGCCGGGTTGAGGTGGGAATTGATTTCTTCATACTCTGGAGGCTGTCCCTCCATTGCTTTCCCTTTCCTAGCCCTTGAATGTTTTTCCTGGGTTGGCTGAGTGGTGCGAAGGAGGCCGATGCTTTCAGTTAGGAGGTGGACCTGGGTAGCCAATTGTTGGACCGTTTGTTCTAGGGATACGATCCTGGAGTCTGAGGCAGCTTCAGCATTTGTGTTGTTGCGGTTGTCGCTACTGTTGGCCATTTTTGTTCTTGAACGTGTGAGAATTGGACTTCTGGGAGGGTTCGGTTGCCTGGGAGCTATCTTGATACCTGGGAACGTATTTTGTTTTTTAGTGTGATGTATGCAAAATGATATGCATGTGTCACGCAGATGCTAAAAATAAAAGGGTTGACAATTGATTGACAATGTAATATTGAAACTTCACTTTTATTAATATTGAAAATTTTGGAGTTCGATAATCAAAATAAAAGATTACAAATAATGATCTATTTCCTAGCTCTTTTAGTCTTCTGTTGTGGAGGCTCAGACTTCCCATTGATGACAGCTTCTAATTCTTTGACTTTGGCTTGGGTCTTCTCCAATTGTGCTTCCAAGGCCTTGTTCCTTTGGTCGGATTCTTTGAAACGTCCCTTCCAGATGTCTTTCTTATGATCTGCAGCTTCAAAGTATACCTCCATTCGGGCCTTAACCTGTTCTAGGTATACTTCTGTCTCTAGATTGATCTTGTCTGGTCTTGGTTGGGTGATGTCTGGAACCCGATATGCTCTTTCCCCTGTCTGGTATAGCTGGTGGATTACAAACTCTCTGGTGGCTTGGTGTTTTCCCACTTCGCCATCTAATTCCCCGAGGTCCACATTCGGGCTTTCAATTCTGGCTTCCTAAAGTGCTTTGACCTCTGCCAGCTTAGCAAACTCCTCAGCTACCAACGGGTTCGGATCTTGGTATTCAAAGGTGACTGCTTCCAGCGAGGGCTAATAAACTATATCTTGGATGGTACCAAACTGGCGGACCACTGAGTTGGGGTGATATCCAATACATCCGCTAATTCCGATTAAAGGTACTGCTTGGAGGTTTCTGCAGGTCAAGATGATTTTGTTACAGCAACTCCACCTAGCTGTCCACAGAATATCCTCAGCACTGAAACTTCTAAGTACCTCTACCCAACTGTGGCTGGTAAGGTCGTCGAGTAGCTTCACCTTTTCTATACATGAGTTTACGAGATCCACTTGTTGGGCTAAGGTTTTTCGGACCATGTTCAACCCGAAGCACTTAAGGTGGCTTACAAACCATATCAGCAGAAGGTTGAGGCTTGAGCGAAGGATCCCATAACCTTTCTTCTTGAGGAAATTAAAGTTCCGGATCTGTTCAGCCAGTAGAGCCGAGATGTAAGATCTTCCCTCCAGAAATTGGGTTACCAGCTCTGCAACCCGGTAGTGAATATAGAAGGTCCCAGTGGGGAACAGTATGGTGGCGAAGGCTGTCAAGATGAAAGCGTTCACCCTTCTCTGTCTGTAAGTTTTGGGGTCCCCACACAGTATGTCCTTCCTATCCCCATTGTCCTCTCGGGCGATGAACCAGGCTTCTAAATCATCCATACGTATGTAATATCCATTAGAGTCTGCCAGGGCTTTGTTAACGGTTGTCTTACGGATGCCTAATAATCTGCTGAAGGTACCGGCTGGCCCGGCCTCAAGGTCTGGTGCATAGATTTGATCAGTCAGTGCTGGAGCCTATAGCAACTGGGTGTACTCCTCCAGGGTAGGGGTGATCTCATGTGGCCCGATAAAGAAAGCAGCGGGCTCGATTTCCCATAATTGGAGTATGGCCCGGACTAAAGGCAAATTCACCTCTATCTTTGTCAGTGAGAGGATGGAACCGATTTTTGCTGGATGAAGGCCTGCTCCTCTGGGTTGTACAAGGTAAACCAATGGTCCAGTACCAACTTTGGGTCCAAAGGTTTGTACACCCGAATTTCTTTGTGGAGGAGGCAGTCAACTGCGGTGCTAGCCATCTATTACAATAAGAAATTGCTTAATTACAAACAGAACTATGAAACATTACAGGGAAATAAATTTGAACTCCATGAACAAAATAACAAACCATTACATTGTCACCAATTGTCAACCCTATGATGTTATGTATGCAAGCAGGTTGGTTCTAACTGGTTCCCGAGCTCTATGGCCTCTCGCATTCTCGAGGAAATGGATCTCAGGCCATATCGAAGCATAGGGTAGGGTAGCCTAATCGGTCCCGAACGGTGAATCAACTCACTTCGCCCGAAACTTACACAATGGCTCCCTGTCTTAGGTTTCTAGGATGGTCCGGGTTCGACCGCATCTACTCACACACACATATGCATGCAAACCTCCACAAAAACTGAAAATCTAACTAATCCCTGAAACGTTAGTAACAGAATAATGATTGAAACACATTTCTTAAAGAGAACAATTCGAAGAGATTCAGGTGGCTAGCCTACTGGCATGGGTCCCCAGTGGAGTCGCCATCCTGTCGAGTCTAATTTTGAATTTTTCCATTCCTAATCCGATCTAGACTAGACCTTATGCTCATCTAATATAGATCCTCGACTTGAGTTAGGAACTTCGTTTAATTTTTTGGAGTCGCCACCCAACTGTTGTTGGGAAATATTGAATTAAGACTAAAGGAGCGGATTAGTCTTAATTTGGACCACTAGTCGTCGTTATTTCCCCTTCTCGTTTTTGAAAAGAGGAAAAGGGAAAACCAGAGTTTGTAAGTTTAGAGGCTAACCTATTAAAACCTTACGGTTACCACCTAATCTCCTAAAATTGTTCCTATTTAGAAATGTGTTTTATTGTGTTCCTGTTAATTTATTATGTTTTTGAATTATTTCAAGAAAATTATTTTTTATTTCATTTTATGGGTTGACCCGAATGGGTGCCTACATACCTGCTATCCAGGATCAAACAAGCCATACTTCGCTTTTCTGAAAATTTAAGTGTGTTTGTGAATTTTAATTTTGAAATCTCTTTCGATTTATGTTTTTACTATTTTTGGGATTTTTTTCTAAAAAATCTAAGCCTAAGCTTTAATATGATTTTTAGGGAAAAACATCAATTTTGGATTTATTTGAAGAAAATGATTTTTCTAAGTGATAAAACTCATTTTTAATGATTTTTTATTATTATTATTCCTTGAATTTTCATGATTTTATTATTTTTATAAATTTTTGTGATTTTATGATTTTTTTTATAATTTTTTATGATTTTTATGATTCTTCTACTATTTTTGTAATTTTTCTAAATTTTCATGATTTTTATTGTTTTTTATTATTTTTATGATTTTTGTTGATTTTTTTATTTTTTTTGAATTTTTGTTAAAAATTTTATCCTAAACTGTTATTTATTCTACTTTGAAATCTAAAATTTTATTATTACTTCTTCTAATATTTTTATGATTTATCTATATTTTTATTATTATTTATTTTTCTTTATATTTATTTTATTATTTTATTATTTTTTTCTACATTATTAAATCCTAAAAATCTAATTTCTATATTTTCCTACTTATGGAAATAAAACATAAACAAATAAATAACTAAATAAATAACCAACAAATAAATAATCAAATAATAAATCAAATAAATACAAATAAAATAAATAAACAAAATTCGAAAAAAATAAATAAATAAAATCCGGAAAATTCGACTTACCTAGATCCAGATCGGTGCACGGGTCGGGTCGGTCGGGTCGAATCGGGTCGAGTCGGATCGGTTGGACACGGCGGCGGAGAGGGCTCTTTCACGGCGTTCCGACAGTCTTTTGCAACGGGTGAGGTGTCGAATCCTAGCTTCTTGAGGGTGCTGAATCCAATGGTGGCGGTGGTTTGCTCCCAGATCGTCTCCTGGTGGTGGTTCAACTCCAGTCGGTGATCACGATTTTGGTTCTCCTCCGACGCTCTCCGATTTGCTCTCTTTTCTCACTTTCTCTCAATTGTGATCTGTATTTTGGCTTCCTCTACTCCTCCTCTATTTATAGGCATTCAAAATCGAGCTGGATAAGCTCAGATTTCCGCCGATCGAAGCAAATCGGATCGACGGTTAAATAAACTAACTCCGATTCGTGCAAATCCTTTGATTTGTTGAGATTTGATTCCAATTAGATGATGTTTATCTCAATTCTTTTGAAGATCTGTTGGATTTGTGCAAAAAATCGAATCGAAATGGCCGAAATTCGAATTTTTCCCCTCGACGGCGATCTCGGACCGAGGTTGAAGACTATCACGCGCTCGGCGCGTGCGTTCCCTCCAACCAATCAGATGCTGCCACGTGTCCTGGGTAAATGAAAAAAATCGCAAAACGCGGAAACTGCTTCCCCCGCTTTTCGAACCCACGACCTCACACCCGTACGCACCCACTTAGCCACGGCTCAGACCAGCTGATCTAGCCCATTTTCTTGATTTTGTTTATTTCGCAAATTGCATATATGCAATGCGATTTTTTTATTTTTTTTGTATTTTTTGAAATTTCAAAAATTTGTAAAAATTATTTATTATTTATTATTGCCATTTCTGAAATCATTTTTCAAAATTGATGTTTTTTCCTATTTATTTTTATTTTTTTGAATATTTTTAATTATTTATGCTAAATTAGGGAAAAATTAGAAAAAATTAAAAATTGATTATTATCAATTATTATTCATTCCTAAGGCAAAAATGGGGTGTTTACATTGGGGATACCTCCTCCCGAAGTTAAATCTGGCAATAAACTCTATCTCTTAAGGTAACTCCGGCATACCCTTCATTTGTGCATATTTAGCCTCTAGAGCAGGTATTGCTATGTACCTACTATACCTATTCCCGAGGTTCTCACTCAGCTTGTCCAACTAGTCCTGCCAAAACTTGGTCAGTCATATTCTCTAGTCCTTAATCAATTCATCAACCGTCTTATAACGAAAGAAGTAATCATAATGGCGTAACAATATCTAAATCTTCAGCTGATAGGTAATTAGGTCATCGTCGTCCCTCATACAACAAGTGTTCCACTTCCTATCGAGATGGCAAAGTATACCCTGCATGTCAATGAACACAAGAAAATCATAAGCTTTTAAGTTAGTTAATCTGCTCCCAAGCTCAACCCACTCTCTCCAATTATGGTAAGTTTTCTTCTATCTAATGGGTTACTAGGTGAATATCCTAAGATTTTAACTCTTAACCCCATGTATCCTTAGTTTATATCCAGTTCCTATCCTAACTTAGCTTTGATACCAACAAAAGCTGTCACGCCCCACTGAAAGGGCCTCTTATGGTAACCCATCATGATCACTTAACCCCTCATTAAGCAACTGCGAAGCGTCTTATCTTCAACATTGACCTGTTCATTAGAGTAATCATATTCCCTACTCACAAGATAATTAATTATATAAAACATCTATAAGATTCAGATGTGTCCCATTTCACCACAATAGGTACACCCAAGACTATATTAGGCCACTCAATTACATTTTCATCAATTACCAAATAAAAGATCCATCCTAAAGATGTCTACATTCAATCTAAGCCTCACATCCTTTCCACGACCATACCCACCATTGGTGCAATGAGTACTCACCTTAGTTCATCGGTTCATCATGAAGTTTAGGTAGTCTCTACCTGCAAGGCAAAATCTATAGGAGGGTAAGCCAAAGCTTAGTGAGATAGGGTGCAATCTCTCAGTGTTGCAATAAACACAAACAAGTTATCAAACAAGTGCTATGCATGAATAAACACATGTATGCAGCATCTCACGTGGTCTTTTGGTAATCGACTTGAAGTCTAGGGTTTATGGCCCACTTGACCTTAGGTTAGTAATTCCGAAGCCACCATGAATGCCCGGGCCTTACTCACATCTGTATTATTCTTATCACTTAATTAAGCTACGTCTTAGCTTTAATGTTTTAGGCTCAAGTTCCTCAATACAACGAGCATTACACCCTCAAAAGATAGGCCAGACTTCGAATCGTTAAGGCACGATAATCCCTTAATCACTTAATTCGCACTTAGCGGAACAACAATCCTCCTAATCACTTCCAGCACATCCTGTAGCAGTGATGGCCATCAATGTCATGTAATGACTCATGCAATGTATGCTAGTTTATTAATTAAACCTCATAATTAAATAAAGTTTTGAAAGTGATCATATCAAATCAAGTATAAGTAAAATTGACAATCAAAAGAACAACCAATCATAACACATGAAACCATTCTAGGAGCAAAGCATAACTCAACACAATCAAGAAGACAACATACATGCGATTCGACGTGATAGGTTGTTAAGCTAGGGAGTACTAATACAACTTCCATCGTTGCACTCCTCTTTCCTTGCTTCCCTTCTATACTTTACTTTCATGACTATAATTCCATGCCTTATCCTTGAATATGCCTATATAGATACCATTAGTGCATAGATGTTAAATTTAATTCCCATGCCTCGTTTGGCCATATACTTCTCGTGTAGATCTAGGCATGTTATATTTGTGGTTTTGTAATACCACTCTTCCTACTTCATATCTATAAACCCATAACATGTGTCACATGCATCATCTTATCTTTGCATCTCACTTGTGCACCATATACGTTCACACAAGTGCAAGGACTTAATTCATTAAATTCTAGATTTACTTCTCCATAATTTGTAATGTGCATTGTGGCTCAACTACATACTTCACATCAATTATTACTTCCCACAACAACATATATGACATAGTGATATCCTTTCTTACCACTTATAAATTCATACCTATTCACATTAAGGGAATAAACTCCACATTTACATACCACCACAAGTTGTCTTATAGTCTTATTCATGGGTTTCCAACCTTCTTCCAATTCCTCAACTCACATGCTCACAAGACAACTAGCACACTATAATCCCAACTCCCACTTCCATTTCATCTTATATATCACATCTTTAAGTGAGCCTTCCAACTCCACTTCCATCATTCTACTTATGAACTTATACATATATAGAGTTGTCAACCTTCGCTATCAATGGTGGAAAGAAAACATACTATTCCAGTTTGTATTCTCATGTGCTCTCCCTCCTATACACGTAACCCACGGATGGAATACTTTCTCAAAATTCAGCCAACAATCTCTTAAAAATACATACACATTCATTCAATCTTACACACCATTTGCTGCAGGGGAGATAGCTATACCAATGACCCACATCAACAAAGGACTAAGGTGGATGAACCATCTCCATTCCAGCCAAGGTGCCTATATCTATACATATACATGATCACCTACAGCAGCCATCTTTCACCAACACAACAAAAACCGACAGGAACATGAACACACTGCGGACACAGCAACAACCCCACTCTTCCAGCTGTGATGAACGCATATATATACATACAGTAAACAACATACAGCAGCCCATGTGCCTGGCCAGACCACACATAAACACATATATTTGTATATATATATATATATCTATTCCTCCTTCAAGGCAAGCAAATGGAACATATCCAGCACTTATTATATATATATATATATATCTTTTCCTCTTTCACAGCAAGTCAAATGGAACAGGTCCAGCACAGTCCAGTAACTTATTATTCACGTACAGACCATGGAAAAAAAAAAAGAGAACGAAGCCCCCAATGCCTTATATATATACTTATATAGATATAAACACTTACAGCAGCAAGAACTTCACGCCTACATCAAGGGACAACCAAGAATAAGAAAAGAAAATGTCTAGCACCCAGCCTTAGTTACATATATATATACATATACAAGGATATTGCTCAGCAGGGGAAGACGCCAACGTAGGACAACCATGGAACAATAAGAATAAAACTGTCCACGCCTTGGCTAAACCACGCATATATACATATATATATATATATATATGTTAGATTTGGTATACTTGGGGACTTGTCCTGCACACCGTGGAGGAAGAGAGAAAAAAATTACTTTGTTCCCAACAAGTAATGCAACAAGGAGACAAGGACCATCAGCCACACTTTCACATATGTATATATATATAGTTACATGACAACACTTTATAATGAGGCACTACAACACAGCACATATACACATAATACAACACGTCAAGGAGTCTTACTCACCTCGGTCTTATTTTGTCGGGGTTTACTCAAAGTAGTTTTTAGGTATCTCCGAATCAAAACCCTCTTCACCTAGAAAATTGGAGAAAAGTACATCAATACACTAAATACGTAGTCTAAATTACTTGATCTAGTGTTTTCTTAGTTATTACAACTAATTTTAAGTAATGTACTAATTTTTACACATATTTATTATTTGTATATAACTTTTAGAAACAAATTCCATTTCGTAAAAAGTTAGTCTGGTTGAGTTACACTTACCTTAAGGAACACGTGGGTGGTCTTGAATTGTTGATTGGAAATCGTATGTGCGAGTTATGATTTTTTTTGCTCGGTTCCCTTTATTTTCTTTTCCTCTGTTTCTGGTCTCGTTCTCTTCTTCTTTTCCTTTTGTTTGTTTTCTTTTCTGTTTGTTCTATGCGTGTGTGGAAATGCGATCGTGGGTCCTCATGGTTTCCTTATATATATATGTACTATATTATTATTATTATTATTTAACACTTTATTAGATTTAGGTTTTAAGAAAATCCTAGTGTACTTTTACTCGTGCAATGATCTCAATAAAATTTAAGATTTTAATATTTTGTTATGAATTTTTATGTTTAAGCTAATTTGATTATTCCGAGTGCAAATATCCACTCGAAGTTCCTATTTAACAATCCTAAATTTATGATTTTAATCTATTCCATCGTTTACCCAAATTTTCATTATGGTTTGCCTTTAATAAGCTTATTTCTATTATTCCAACTCTATTCGAAGAGTGTTTTAAGACTTTTAATAAAATCTTTTAATTATTCCCCTATTATACGCAATTAAATTCACGGGTTTTACATTTTACATGTGAGAGCTCCACTTCCTTCTAAATAATTTCCAAAGAAAAAAACTCCTAAAGATACCCAAAAAATTGCTAAGAACACATCCAAAAAATTAGATCACATCACCACACCAAACTGCAACTCCATTTCCTCTACTACACACTCTTAACTTCCACCCATTGATCATGCCTAAAACAACACCCAACCAAGCCTAATTTCTGATATAATCTACATCAACTAAGAGGCCATTTGAGGAGCTAAAAGCCCAAGGAAGATCAAAACTAAGGACACACTAAGAGAAAGTAACAAGAAGAAAATCTAGGCACTCCTAGTAAAATCAACGTGTAGGACTCCCTTCCATCTTACAATTATTTATTTTTCTTTTAATATTTTGAATCCTCATATTAGAATAAGATTATTTTACCTTGATTTTATAACTTTACATGTACATTTAGAGTTTACTTAGCTTAGAAAATAAGTTGGAAATATAAACCTAAAGTTAGGAGGCATAACCATGAAGACCCACCTTGAAATGTAATGTGTATATTGAAGTTTTGGAGAAGTGTAATGAAAATCAAAATTCGCAGATTTATGGAACTTCTAGACACCTAAGTTTAGGAGCTAAATAAGTGTATTTTTAATATATTTTATGCCTTGTTAATTGTAGAAAGATTTAGGTGACAAAATGCACCTCTATTAGTAGGAAAATTAGAAGAAATGACAAGGATTGGTTCATGAACATTCAAACATGGCCAAACCCATTTGTATTTGAAAATTATAAATTTTTAGGACTTATGAATGATGAAATAACATTAGGAAAATTATGGGAATAAAAATCTTAAAGGGAAATATGAATCTAACACAAAATAGGAAGAAAAAGGTGCAATAGAAACATTAGAAAAGCCACATGAAATTCTTGGACAAATTCCTAAAATTTCTAGGAAAGAACTGAACACTCACATGCCATATTGAAAACATGATTCTGAGTGGTTAGAAATAATTCCTTTAGGTTATTAGATCAATTTAGGCAAAAAAGGACCCTAAACGAAACATACACCTGATGCAACCAATCTGTCTAGTTCATAACACAATCTTCTAAAGTTTAAATGACAAAAATAACTTAGAAAATGGAAATAACATTCAAAAACCCTTAAAAAGACTATAAATACGCCAAAACGGACTTAAAATGAAAAAGGCATGAATAAAATGCTAAAATATTCATAATCGAGAAAACTAACAAAACTAGTAAGATTGGTATAGGTTGATATTTAACCCTAACTCATAGAGTTATTTTATCCTATCAGGTGACACATGATTTAAGGATGACTGACTGCTTGATTACTATGATTGATGACCATATGGCCAAGTGAGTAAAAATCCAATCATTATTGTTCCTTGCTTGTGTTTGTAGCTAGCGCACTCACATGTGTATAATATTGAATATATGAATTAAAATTATATGCAAGGGTAAATTGGGGTACTATATGTGCTTGACTGCCATGATTGAATGTCAATTTGTGGTAATTATACCCAATTAAATAATTCTTTCTTTCATTTCCATTTAGAATATAGAATTGCGAGTGTCTATATTGAATTGCTATAGATGCTTAGTAACTTGACTTAAGATTATTTCGCCATAAATAAAATGAATGCCACATCATGACATCTATATGTAAGAAGGTCATTAGCATCATGCGGTGGTATGAAAAGGTCCCATGGAGGTGTACTCCATAGGCACACCTTGTCTTGACCTTTGGGAACTAAGTGGAACTATAATATGTCACCTTTTGATTAAGACCTAGGATTATTTAGTTTGGGAATTCATCACTTAAGGGTGATTGAGCTTACAAGCCTTTCACAATCTATACTCTATGATGGGCTTAGTACATGTAAATGCATTTTCAGTTCTACTGAAGTATGTTAAAAAATATATATATATAAACTTTGTGAATTATCTCAAAAGACAACTTAGGGTCACTAGAGCTTGGAGCTGACGTGTAGTTTGTGATTTCCCAACCTAAGTAACGGAAGGCGTAAATCCATGTTGTATGCAGCATTCGATAAAACATATATATTTCTACATTCATATGTTTGCACATGCAAGGCATATGCTTGAATTAAATAACTTGCATGATCTTTACATATCAAATCAGTAAGAGGATATAGCTCACTAAGCTTTATTGATGTGCCTTACTAATTGAATTGTAAACACATCCACAAATGGCATGATCAACAGGAATCCAATCAACAATTGGCATGATCACTAACTTCACCAATGATTCTTAATTCATGAGATTTCAAAGGTTTTGATGCTAAATTGAAATATGGAACAAAGCAATTGTATAAGTAGCAATGGATCACAATAGAAATGAACTAGAATTCCAATCAAATGAAATGATTCAAATGCGAAATGGATGAACTCTAATTCATGTGGATAACAACAAGTCACCAACAAATTGCACCTAGATATCATGTGCTAAATACTATTTGAAAAACAACAAGAGAAAGATTGATATTACTCACAATTTACTCAAGTTGATCTCGCCACAATTTCACTTAAGAAACTGATAAGAGACTTTTGCAAGCAAGGGACTACCCTCACGGCAAAGAAAGTGTTTGATTTCAAAGATGTTCAAAAAAAATCCTCAAAACCCTTGTTAACAAGTATTTATACTTGCTCCAATTAGGATAAAAATAACACAAAATTATAAATAAGCCACTTAAGTGGTTAGTTCTAAAAGTAACAAATTACAAGTACAAATGATCTTCAAGTAGCCGGTTCTTCACTTCAATTGAACATATTGTGGACTGTTGGTTGTGATTCCAAGAATGTCCTATAATTTGATCCTTAGTGCATTTTATTTGCCATCTTGTAAAACCGATAAATGTACTCGCTAGAATGCATAATAATTATATAATGCAAAAGTCTATACTAAATCAACATCCTTAGGGTCTAATTGTTCATGGAGGACCTTCGTTGCTAGATTTTGTAATCCCTTAGCTCATGCTCTAGTGATTGGTCTTGTAGGAAATTGATCCTTATCATCTCCTCAGGCTTTAGGAAGATTTGCCCTCAAATCTGATAGGTCTTCATGAATATCATCCGGCAAATATGGTGATAAATCTGCAACATTAAAGGTAGCTGAGACACCATATTCTCCTAGAAACTCTATTCTTTATACGTTGTTGTTGATGCGTTTGACAACTCTGAAAGGTCCATTTACTCTAGGTGATAGCTTCTGTGACTTATTATGAGGAAACCTGTCTTTGTTAAGATTAATCCAAACTAAGTCACTTGGATTATAAAGTTCGGTTTTCCTGTTCTTGCTTCCCTGAAGTTTCTGCTGCTCCTGTGTTTTCTAAAGACGTTCAGCTATCCTCTCATGAAGTTTCTGGATCTCCTTGGCTCACTCAACTCCACTTAAGCTCTCTTCCTTTATTGTTGGTCCTACTATAAGATCAAATGGAAGAGAAGGATTATAGCCATACATAACTTTAAAGGGAGACTTACTGGTTGAACTATGAGTAGACCTATTGCAAGCGAACTTGACAATAGGAAGACATAAGTCCCAATCAGTAAGATTCTTGCCAACTGTTGCTCTTAGTAATGTGCCAAGAATACAATTAACAACTTTGGTCTAGTCATTAGTCTATGGATGACAAGAGGTACTATACATGAGTTTAATACTAAGTCTTCTCTATAGTGTCTTCTAAAAGAAGCTAAGAAACTTAGTGTCTTTATCAGACACTATAATGTGTGAAACACCATGCAATTTAACAATTAACTGCACAAAAAGGTTAGCTATAAAAAGTGCATCATCTGTTTTGTGATAAGGCACAAAATGGGACATTTTGCTGAATCTATCGATAACCACCATGATAGAATCCCTTCCTCTTTGAGTCCTGGGCAGACCTAAAACAAAATCCATGCTAATATCAATCCAGGGTTTAGTAGGTATAAGCAAAGGCATATATTCACCTTGAACGCTTTTCTTCCCTTTTGCTCTTTTGCACACTCCACACCTTTTTAGCACCCTATGAACATCCCTTATCATGCCTTTCTAATAAAAAATTTTCTTTTAGCATGGCTAGGGTTCTCTTCTCTCCAAAATAACTAAACAATCCTCCTGCATTTACTTCCTTCATCAACAATTCCCTTGTAAACCTACAAGGTATACACAACTTTCCAGATTTATACAAAAATCCATCAATCATGTAATGCCCCTCAAACTTCTTTCCCCTAGAACATTTCTTAATAATTGCTTTTAGATAATCATCATGCATATATTGTTCCTTCAGCAATTTGAAACTAAGAAGTTTCGATTGAAAAGAAGTGATAAGTACATACCCGCATGACAAAGTGTTAGCTACCATATTCTAGTTACCTTTCTTGTACTTAATCACATATGCAAAACTCTGTAGAAACTCCACCCATTTAGCTTGGCATTTTGACAGATTTTGCTGACCTTTTGAAATCTTTCAGTGACTCATGATCTATATAGATAATGAATTCTCTTAGAAGGAGATAATGTTGTCATGTCATCATTGCCCTCACTAAGGAATAAAATTCCTTATCATATATTGAGTAATTTAAAGTTGCATCACTCAACTTTTCATTAAAGTAAGCAATAGGCCTCTTTTCCTACATCAACACAACACCAATTCCTACTCTAGAAGCATCACACTCTAATTCAAAAACTTTATCAAAATTAGGTAAAGCCAATACTGGAGCACTAGTATGTTTTTCCTTTACCTCTTCAAAAATCTTTTAGGCCTTCTTACCCTAAAAGAAAGGGACATTTTTCTTGGTTAGTTTAGTTAATGGACTGACACTGCTACTAAAGTTATGGATAAAGCATCTATAGAATGAAGCTAGTCTATAGAAACTTCTTACCTCAGCAATTGATTTTAGTGTTAGCCATTCTCTAATAGCCTTCACTTTCTCCTCATCAATCCTGGCACTAGAACTAGATATAATAAATCCCAACAATGTTACCTCAGTTTGGTAGAAGGAACACTTCTAGAGATTTGCAAATAACCGATGTACCCTCAAGACTGAAAATACCGCCTGAAGATGCTCTACATGATTTTCTAGGCTTTTGTTGTATATCATAATATCATCAAAATAAACAACAACAAATTTACCTAGAAACTCCATTACATGATTCATTAATCTCATAAATGTACTAGGAGCATTACTCAAACCAAACGGCATAACCATCCATTCGTATAGTCCATGGCGTGTTTTAAAAGCGATCTTCCACTCATCTCCTTCTCTCATTTGAATTTGATGATATCCGCTTTTAAGGTCTACTTTGGAGAATACCTATGCACCATATAGTTCATCTAACATATCATCATGTCTAGGAATAAAATACCTATATTTGATGGCTCAACTATTAATGTACATCCTCCATGTAGTATCCTTCTTAGGGACAAGAAGGGCTAGAACAGCACAACGATTAAGACTCTCCCTAACAAAACCCCATTCTACTAACTCATCCACCTGACGTTTTAATTCTTTAGCCTCTTTGGGATTCATGCGATACGCAAGTCGATTTGGCAAAACTAATCCAGGCAAGAAGTCAATGGCATGCTCTATACCTCTCAAAGGTGGTAAAACCCTCTAGCAATTCGTCAATAAAAAGGTCACTGTACTCATCCAGTACCTGAGATACCATAGGGGTAGATGCTAACGTCCCTCCATCTCTAGGGTATACCTCATTTGCAATAAGTATATTAGGGTCTCATTTGTTATGGCCTCCTCCAACTCAGACTGTCCCATAAATAAGATCTTTTTCTTCCTAGATTTCTTGGCTTGTACTGGAACCACTTTAACCTTTGATGGTTTACTAATCTATCATTGAACCTCTTGGACCTCTAAAGGCGACATTGGGTTCAAGATGATACGTTTACCCTCTAATTTAGAATACGTAGGTATTTCTGAAGCCATCATGTAAAACCCTCCTATCATACAACCAAGGCCTACCAAGTAATATATGGGATGCACACATAGGAAGAATGTCACATTCAATTTCATCATGATATTTATCCCCTATACTAAAATGTACCCTAGCCCTCTAGGTCACATAAAGAATCCCCTACTCACTCAGATATAGGGTAGTTACAAGTTTCAATTTCGATACTAACGATGCAGCCACAACATTAGTATAACTATCACCATCAATAATAATAACACATAAATTACGTTGTACCCTACAAGAAGTATGAAACGGGTTTTCTCTTTGCACATCATCAATGGTTAGAAATGAAGTTAAGGCTTAGCGTAGTACATTAGCAGATGAATACAAATCACTTCCTTCCTGATTATTATCCTCATTTACAACAATATTAGATATGGTTGTTGAATTGAGTTATACAAAGACAATTCAAAGGCAAGTGTAGTAGAATTCACAATCACCCTTGTACGCCAACAATAACAACAGTACTCCACTTAAACTTCATACACACTTCCACACTTCAATCACGACAACAATAAGTAGAGCAATAATAAACACATCTCTAAATAGTAAGTTAATGAGTCCAACTAAGCAAAGTGTTTAAAGCATTAATACTTAATAACTTCCACACTTTAATGTTTGCTTTTGAAATTCAAATTTAACTACTACAACACCCTTTACTCATGCCATATACACACACATACAAGCACGATGCAGCAGCCCTTCACCACAATACAAACAATATACCATGTTGCACCCTTTACTAGACAAACTCACTACACTACACACACACTCACTCATGGTACAACGTACACACACTTCACCCCTCTTCCAATCAAGGCAACAACAACACAAATTTAACTTTTAATGAAGCTTCTCCACAAATGGTAAGAAACAATTCAAAATATTCAAATTGTAATCAATCAATACTACACAATAACTCTTTAAACTTAATGATTTTTTCTTAATTCAAATAATTTCCAAATCCTCTATGCAAAAGCGAATCTAGAAATGTAAATTACACTCCTCAATTACGAAACAATATTTAAGAAATTACACTTCTCTTCCCTTATAAATAATGTACTTCCAATTCCGAAACACACACAATGAAATACACTTCCTACTTCCCCTTCTTCTCATGGCAAGATGAGGATCATAAGGATTACTACAAATCTCCACTTCCACTTCAACAACAATAAGTATAACATAACAAAATCACAATTAATTACTTAAATTCCACTTCAACAATTCCAATCAAGAAGTAAAATTCAAGAACCCTAATTTCCAATTGAAGTTCATGCAAACCTAACTCCAAAACCTTTACTTTGATACCAAAAAAGATGATGTGCCTTACTAATTGAATTGTAAACACATCCGCAAATGGCGTGATAAACAAAAATCTAATCAACAATTGGCATGAACACTAACTTCACCAATGATCCCTAATTCACAAGATTTCAAAGGTTTTGATGCTAAATTGAAATATGGAACAAAGTAATTGTATAAGTAGCAATGGATCACAATAGAAATGAACTAGAATTCCACTCAAATGAAATGATTCAAATGCGAAATGGATGAACCCTAATTCACATGGATAACAACAAGTCACCAAAAAATTGCACTTAGATATGACGCACTAAATACAATTTGAAAAACAACAAGAGAAATATTGATATTACTCATAATCTACTTAAGTTGATCTCACCATAATTTCACTTGTGAAATTGATAAGAGACTTTTGCAAGCAAGGGACCACCCTCAAGGTAAAGAAGGTGTTTGATTTCAAAGATGTTAAAAAAAAAACTCTCAAAACCCTAGTTAATAAGTATTTATACTTGCTCCAATTAGGGTAAAAATAACACAAAATTACAAATAAGCCACTTAAGTGGCCGATTCCAAAAGTAACAAATTACAAGTATAAATAATCTTCAAGTGGTCAGTTCTTCACTTCAATTGAACATATTGTGAACCGTTGGATATGATTCTAAGAATGTCCCACAATTTGATACTTAGTGCATTTTATTTGCCATCTTATAAAACCGATAAATGCAACTGCTAGAATGCACAACAATTATATAGTGCAAAAGTAGATACTAATTCAACATCCTCAAGGTCTAGTTGTTCATGGTAGACTCTTGACGCTAGATTTTGTAATCCATTGGCTCATGCTCTAGTGATTAGTCCTATAGAAAATTGATTCCAATCATTTATAGCTTACCCTTAACAACTTCTCTTTTGCAAGATAAGTCAAAAGTTGGGAATGGGCTAGGAATGAAGTGATGAGACCTCTAGACTTAAATATTAAGGAACTAGTACAAGATAGATTGTTTGTTGACCTAAACTTAAATAGAGTGATAAGAAGTTGTGGAACATGTATAATCTATTTTCCTTTAAAAATTATTTGAACCTAGACTTCATTAGGATTGTGACTACTTGTTTTACAATTTGGTAGGAGATACTGATTCTCTGTGCAGTGACTATGGATTACCAATCTCCTTAGTTATTTTTATATAATAATTAGTTATACGTATTATGACTAAAGGGGACTTAATTAAAGTCTTGCAACCCTTGTTTTGCAAGATATTTTTAGCATCATGAATAAACATGAAATGCGATAACTTTTAGTGAAAACTATTAAGGCCCCCCCTCCCTTAGGGCATGACACAAGTGGTATCAAAGCAATTGGTTCTCAAAGATAGGAGTTATCACACCTTACGGGCCCTTAGGACATACAGTTCCCATCCATGGAAACCTAAGATTAACCCCTCTATTATCCAAGAGCTTATCCTTCAACGTACAAGGTGTAGTCACATCTAAAATTCTCAAATTAAGATTTAACATTTTTCAAGAAATACAGAGATGTGAACATAATAACTTAAAGTAACAACATTTTATAAAGTTTAGAGGTATATAATAATAAGTTCAAGAATTAATAATCGTAATACATATCAATTCAGGCTACGTATACGAAATTTAAAATAAGAACTTAGACTAAACACATATATAAGTGATCTCCCCACTCTAATCCTTTATGGTTCCCTAGCATCCCATACTAACCTTTGGCATTTGTCTACTAAGCTCAATCTAAATGGGTGCCTATAATAAGGGAAGTTTGTGGGGGTGTAAGCTATGAAGCTTGGTGAATTAAATCCTCTTATCGACCTAACAAGAAAATACCAAGAAATTTATTTAATTCACATATATGCCATGCATGAGCAATTACATGAATGCAACAACGTATGCAATTTACTAGATACTACATACAATACGGATTTAATGCCCTCCATTGCTTGGGGTTGGGAAATCATAAATTATACATCGGTTCCAAGCTCCAATGACACCAAGCTATTTTTGAGATAATTCATAAAGTCTATATATTTCTAAAATGTACTTCTAAAGACTTGAAAATATATATATACAAACTAAATCCTTTATAGGGTATAGGCTGTGAATGGCTTGCAAGTCAATCATGTCTCGATGAATCCTAGGACTAGGAAATCCTAGGTCTCAATCAAAGGGTGGCATTTATGGGGTTCCACTTAGTTCCCAAAGGTCGAGACGAGGGGTACCCATAGAGTGTGGCCTCTATGGCGCCTTTTCGTACTACCGCATGATGCTAATGGCTTTCTGATGTACAAGGCTCTATGATGCGTGATTCGTTTCATTTAAGGTTGAATAGACTAAGATCAAATTATTTTGCATCCATGACAATTTATATAAACACTCGCAAGTTCTATAATCTAAATACAGAGGAAAGCAGAATTCACTTAGCCAAGTATAATTGAGTTTAACTAGCATTTAAACATGGCATTCAAGCATACATAATACCTTATGTCACCCTTGCATATAAATTCAATTCAACTATTAGATATTTATAACATGTAGGTACATTAATTACAAACATAATCAACGTACAGTAATCATTTACTTTTTTAGCTGCTCGACCATATGGCCTCTAGTTGTAGTAGTCAAGCAACAAATGGTCCTCATAAATCACGTCACCTAATAAGACAAAATATCCTTATAAGTATGGGTCATAAACTATCCAACACTAGTTTTCCCAATTTTGGTGGTTTCTCGATTTTAGAAGGCCTTAGTATTTTCTTCAAAACTTTTTTTAAAATCTTTGTTTTTACATATTTTTAGTCATTTTAAAGGCTCTTGAGTGGTCTTTCTATTTCCAAGTCATTTTGATTGTTTGGACTTCAAAACATGGTGCTAGTGCTAAAATAGTTTCGATGCACCTAGTATATGCTCAGTTCAAGGCCTCTTTACATGAATTTCAATCTACTAACCTAGGGGAATTAATCCTAAACATTTGGAACGTGTTTGGGACTTCCAATTGATGTGTTTCTCCTTTGTTTCTTACTGAAACGTCCAAAATTTAGCATAAGCACTTAGGATGCCTTTTTCACTACTTTAATTGTACCCTTCTCTCTTAGTTGGTGCTAATTTTGTGTTTTTCCTTTAGGATCTTTAATTTTATAAGTTTCCTAATGATATCTTGCCATTTTTAGGTGCTAGAAATAAAGAAATTTCCAAGTCTTATTAACTTGGTCACGACATGGAAGATCGTGGTTATACTTTACTCAACTTTCCAATTTTTCTACTCTTAAATGGTTCATTTAGTCATGCTATCTCTCCATCACCAAAAAGGGCATGAATTACATAAAAAATTTCCTTAATTAAACCTTTAATCTTGACATCCAGTAGCCTTAAAATTTTCTAAATTTGAATGTCAATTGATCTCCCTAAAAGCTTCAACATATAAGGCTTAAGGGAAAGTAAAGCTCCACGGTGTTACATCAAAATAAAGGGGATTACATTTGCAATCTTTTTCCTAGATAACTGTACTTCAATATACAAAAAAAGTTACAAAACATAAAGCAATATAGCCCTATTCTAAGTTGTGGAATTGAAATATTACAAGAAAAGAAAGTAGCATCAACAAGAAAGTGAAGGATTCCTATTCATTGTAGCTTGGGGTGCTCGGATCCTCCTCGTTTAACTCCTTCCTGAGGTGACTTTAAGCTCAAATTTTACTTAGATCTTTAGCCTCCCTAACCTCTTGAGTGGTGTTGATGATACAAAAAATTGAGCTTGAATCGAAGTGATTGGAGGCATGATTTGTTGGTTAGACTTAGAGGTACATAGTAGGGCAAACTAAAGATAGCTTGGGGTTCTTTTTGTGACCCAATTTTTTATTGAATGTTTGTGAGTATTTAGAGAGTTCTTGAGATTATTTTCATTGTACTAATGCTTGAGAATGATGGGGATTTTATGCGGGGATCAAAAGGTGGTGAAATCAAAATAAAAAGTTTAAAAGAAGAAGAAGACTAACAGCTACTAGTTATGTATGTGTGATCAGTTTTTAGGGTTGTTCTTGAGAGTGTTTGGTTGATTTTCTTGAGAGATTTTAGTGTGGAGTTTTTCCAGAAGAGAGAGTGGTCTACGTGAGGGAAATGGGGAGTGAAAGATCAAAGGTTTAGGTAGCTAGCTAAGATGGAATGTCCATTGGTCATTAGTAAGAATAATTTAGGTAATGGCTTTATCTAATGGGTAGAAAGTCTAATCTTAGGGGGACATACCTACAAACTAGGGTGATTAGGCATTAGATTTGTCCCTCTTGGTTGCCATTTAGTTAGCTTTTACTTACTCATACATTTAGTTAGTCTAATGTTAGTTGTATTCTTAAGTTTGTTCTCCTAGTTCCAACTGGTAGCATATGTGGACCTTGGTAGATTGGCACTTGTTTTAAGCTATTTAATTTCCTTGTTGTTAAATAGGATTTAATTAAGGCTTGTATAGGGGAAATTTCATATTAATTTTAAGCTTAGGATCAAGCCATTTGGTGGTTTAATCATGGCTATCTCCACCCCCCCCCCCCCCCCCCCCCCCCTCTCAATGCCATTATAGGAGTTGGTTAGGTTTATGCTTTTCCAATTTTATTTTACCCAATTTGATTGTTTTGTATAGTTGGATTTGATTGCATTTTTGGGTTTCTTTAGACTAATTATTGGGTCGTTTATCATCATTTAATTTTTCGTTTTGTTTGGATCAAATCTCAGGTTTTTCTAAGCTCGACGTTAGTTTTTCTTAAGTTAGAAGGAAATCCTAATGTCAATGGTTGGTTCTAAAATTTCAAGAATGGAATTTGGGCTTTTCGATCATCCAAATTCAAGTTTAGTTTTCCTAAGGTGATGTTCTATCATTAGGGTTCAATTAGGTTTCAAATTCCTTAGGTTTGGATACGCTAATTGGTTTGCATATCATAAGGCGAATCCAATTTTGCAATGGGTTTTTGTATTCATTTTCTGATGTATTTCTTGAGATTTTTCCTTTATACTAATTCTTGATTCAAAATTTTTCGAGGTTTACATCCTTCTCCTCCTTAAAATAAGTTTTGTACTCAAAGCTGTGAGGCGTACCTAGATTAGTGAACAAATGTAGGTATTTCTTCCTTACTTCATCCTTTACTTTCCAGGTGGCCTCTTCTCTCCCATGATTTCTCTACAAAACCATGACATATCTAATCTCCTTATTCCTTAATTTCTATGTCTTCCAATTTAAGATCCAAATAAGATGTTTCCTGTATGTTAGATTCTTCTTTAGGACCACTAGTTCAATAGTAGCAATTTGCTTCATATTAGGAATATGTCAACATAGGACTTATACATGGAAGACATTATGAATTTTTGACATATTTAGGGGAAATGCCAAACAATATGCCAAATTTCTAATCTACTCCAATATCTCAAAGGGTTCGATGTATTGCAGGCTTAATTTTCCTTATGTCCTTACCTAATGTATACTTTTAATTAGACTCACTTTTCAGATATACATGATCTTTTGCTTCAAAGTCTAATGGTGGCCTTTTCAAGTTTGCCTAACTTTTCTATCGATCTTGGGCCTCTTTCATCTTATGCTCAATGATGGCTACCATGTTTATAGCCTCTTGCATTAAGTCTGACCCTATCGCCAATTTTGTTACATGATCCCAAAATAGCGGTGATCATCATTTTTGGCCATATAAAGCTTTATATGGGGGCATCTTGATCATGAAGTGGTATTTGTTGTTGTATGCAAATTCTACCAATAGTAGATGAACATCCCAACTTCCTTTAAATTCAATTATATAGGCTCATAGCATATCCTCTAAGGTTTGGATAGTCCTTTCTAATCGTCCATCAATTTGAGGATGGTATGCCATACTAAATTGCAATTTAATCTTCAATGCCCTTTATAGGCTTCCCTAAAACTTTGACATAAATCAAGGATCTCTATCTAGCATAATGCCTATCGGTACTTCATGAAGTCTCACTATTTCCTTCATATAGATCTTTGCCAATTTCTTTAATGGGTATGTCTTATTGGGAAGAAAATGCGTTGACTTGGTAAGTTTATCTACCACAACCCATATATCATCATATCTTGCTACGGTTCTTGGTAGCTTAATTACAAAATCCATCATAATCTAGTCCCATTTCCACTTTAGGATTAGTAAGGGTTAGAGTAATCCACCAGCTCTTTGATGCTTTGCTTTTACCCTTTGACATGTGTTGTACCTTATCACGAACTCAACCATATCCTGCTTCATTATGTTCTACAAAAAATTATCCTTAAGATCTTAGTACATCTTAGTTCCTACCAGGTGGATAGCATAATTGAAATGATGTACTTCATTCATGATTTCCTTTTTGAGTTCATCGTCATTAGGAATGCATAATCTCCCATTCAATTAGGCAACTCCATCATCTTAGATTTCAAAGTTCACATATTTGTGTACATATTTTCCTTGTCTTATTTGCATCAATGTAGAATCTTTCTATTGAACTTCCTTGATTCTCCCTATCAACATAGCCTCAATAGTCAAACTTAACGATTCTATGTTATCATCATGCCACATAAACTTTAGATTAAGCCTTTCAAATTCTCAAATCCTGTCCTTTTGTTCTGTCAACAAAGACGTGACTTCTGCATGATTTTTCCTAGTCAAGGATCAACAACAGCATTTACTTTCCTTAAGTAGTAATTTATTTCTATATCATAGTCCTTAATCAACTCTAGCCATTATATTTGCCTCATATTCAACTCCTTCTACATAAATAGGTACTTAAGACTTTCTGTGATTGGTATATATCTCACACCTTTGTCTATATAAGTAATAGCTTTATAACCTTAAAGCAAAGACTACTGCAACCAATTTTAAGTCATTTGTTAGATGATTTTGCTTATGTGGCCACAATTGTCTAGATGCATAAGCAATTACGTTTCCATTTTGCATCAATACACATTTGAGTCCATTCTTAGATGCATCATTATGTATACTATATGGCTCATCAATGTTTAGTAATACCAAAATTGATGCAAATACCAATCTCTTCTTTAACTCTTAGAATGCTTGTTCCCTAGCCTCAGTCCATTTGAATTTCTCATACTTTTACATCAACTGGTTGAGCAGTTTAGCTATTGTTGAAAAGTCCTTGACAAACTTCTTATAATATCTTGCTAATCTAAGAAAACTACATACTTCAATTACTATCTCAGGCCTTTTCCATTCCACTATGTCCTTTATCATCTCTGGATCCACTAAGATGCCTTGCCCCAACAGTATGTGTCCGAGGAATGATATCTTATTCAACCAGAAATCACACTTAAGCAATTTGGCATATGACTTATGTTTCCTCAGTATTTGATACGAACTACGCCAACCCATGACGAAACCCAATACCAATACGTTCGGAATTCGTTGCCTAAGACTCCTAAACACCTAAAGTGGAAACCGCGACCTGTTGTCTATAAGTGAGACAAGAACCTTGGTATAAAATGAAGACGCCACAATCGGGATGAAAGACCGATTGATAAGTCGGGATGAACGCCATGGAAATTAATCCGATAAGTTTGATTTAGTTCTTGAAGAACCAAGAGAGGTACCTCTCAAAAGTGTTTAATGTTCAAAGATGTAAATTCTTAGTTGTTCTAAACCCTAGGAGCTTTTATACTAGGGTTACAATTCGTGAAAAACAAGTCCAAAACGACGTAGCTTAGATAAGTTGCATAAAAACATGAAAATAGAACAAGCTGACCGGCAAGGGATACACGGCCGTATACACAACCGTGTATTTTGGCCGTGTACTTTTCTGTGCACATTCTGGTCACATACACGACCGTGTACTTCTGGTCGTGTATCTTTCTATGGATTTGCTTGTCTCCATACACGGCCATGCCTTTTAGCGTGTGTCTAGCCATGCATGATTCTGTGCAATCTTGGAATTCCTACACGGCCGTGCCTTGAAAGTACACGCCCTCTTCAACCCGTGTCCGGTGTGACTTGTATAAGAGCAAGGGTCTTCCCATGGTTGTTCCAATCCGTCCCAACTTCATGATTGCTCCAATCCTTTCCGGCTTCATGGACATCCTTTATCAACCTGTTAAGTGCTTCCTTGAGACGTTTCGCTCGACTTCTTGTGATCGGTCCAGGCGGCACTTCAAGAGGATCCACATTCCTTCTTCCAGCTTGACTCTCATCATGGATCTCATCAGTATTTGAAGTATGGTCCTTAGATGTCCCTCATGTTGCTTTGGAGTAACTAAATAAACAAAAATGTCATCAATGAAGACAATTATGCATGTGTCTAGTAATGGTAAAAAAAATCTTATTCATTAGATCCATAAAGGTAATTCAAGCATTAATTAACCCAAATGGCATCACCAAGAACTTGCAATGCCTATATTGAGTCCTGAAAGTTATCTTAGGAATATCTTTTAACTTAATCTACAACTAATGATACCTAGAATGCAAGTCGAGATAGGAGAACATACTTGCTACTTTCAACTGATCACATAAGTCATCGATCTAGGGCAACAGGTACTTATTCTTGATAGTAACTTTATTTAACTCTTGATAACTGTTGTAAAGTCTCATCGAGCCATCTTTCTTTTTCACAAAGAGTACTGGTGCTCCTTATTCTTTGAAAATTCTTTATGGTCTATAATCACTTTATAAGTTCTTAACTCTAAAGATCTTACAAAAGTAGAATTTCCAATGATTTTTTCTTTTCATCTATTTGAGTCATCAAATGTTACTTTCTTCTTTTGACAGTTTACTATAGCTCTTGCATTGGACATCTAATGCATTCCTAATGTAGTGTCATATTTGTTAATGTCTAGTATGATCAGATTGCCACTAGTCTTATATCCTAGAATGTCTATTGGGTAACCTTTGATCATCTCTTTGGTAATCACAATGCTTCTAATAAGAGTACGTACACCAAAGCATGAATTTGTGGTAGCTATGTGTATGCTTGTCCATTCGACTACCTTAGAAGTGCCAAAGGAGTGACTTGCTCCTATCTCAAAGAGTGTGAAAGTTGGTTGACTAATAATTGTGATATGTTCTAAGTTTAAAAGGGTAAGTTTAAAATTTAGGTATAATTTCTATTTATATGTTCACTAAAGGTTAGGTTTTGTTCCCTAAAGCTTTTATAGTTTTATTTTTTGTGTTCTTAACATTTAGCTTTTCAAAATAAATGGAAATAGAATTAGGCTTAAGTACTTACCTGCAACTAAGTCTGTCAACTCAGTCAACAACATCCAATGCTATAAATTCTACCTCCTCATAAGTGTCACCATCTTAAGCTCCCTCAAGATTGTACACTTATGGAGTACTAGCTATAAGGCTGGCATTATTCCTATTATTACCTTAGCCATTACCATTCCTACTTAGTGTTGGTGTGAAACCCTAGAAAAGTGGCTATTTCTAATAATAAAATTAATTAGGACAATCGTTTAAAATCTCAATAAAGTAAAATATGGTATCCCAATTTTTTTCAAATTATTTGCAGTTCCTATTGTATTAGCTATGTAAGGTTAGTTTTCAAACTTTATGTAACAAGAGTTTCAATTAGTCAATTTAAGATTCTTTTAAATATTTGTATTGAATTTTTCTTCTTTTATGAGATGTAAACAATTAGCTTATCAAAGGAGATTTTCTAGCTAACTTCCCATGAAAGCTACCTTAAAGTTAACTTCTTAAAGAAGACTATTTCACTAACTTCTTAAGGAAGCTTACTTGATCAACTTCTCAAATAAGGCACCAAAAGAGACTTAGCCAAAAAGTATACTAAGTTAACTTCTTAAGGAAGTCATCTTAATAAACTTGATGAAAAAGTTTTGCATAGCTTCTCATGGAAAGCCACCAAGTCAACCTCTCAATAAAACTACTCATCTCATAAAAACCTTCAAGATGTATTAGTCTTCAAATATAGGAAATCTTATCTTTAAATGGTAAAATAAAATTAGGATACTAGAATTGACTTAAGTTAACTTTATATTAGATAAGGAAAGACAAGAGTTGACTTAAGTCTAACCGTATAAAAACTTGAGTTGACTAAAGTAAACTCTCAAGTCAGCTTACGACCTCTTGAGTAACCATGTAAGTTATCTTGCCTACAAAACTAAGTAAACCCCACTAATCTCAAACTTATGAGAGAAATCTTAGTAATCTAAGCGTGTAAATCAAAGATAAATTCCATAAGAAAACCATAACTTCTACCAGTTATGTCACGCCCTAAAGGGGGCCTAGAAGTTTCTATTAAAAATTATCATGGCACATGTATACCCGTTATATGATAACCGTTTTACGAGTCAGAGATCGTAAGACTCTAAATAATTAATTACATTTATGACTAATCATATTACATATAATCATACCATAAAAATATAACTATGGATTTCATATTCCACGATCAACTAAGATCACAAAGAGTTGGAATCCCCTACCAATTAGTAAATGGAATAAAACCCTAAGTCTCGTAAATTAAAATTTTACATCAAGGTCGTAAAAGTAACATTCTATCTAAATAATCTAACATTCACAATTATTATTTTATTGTTCTTGGCTTCTAAAAACTCTCGATACTTCACATCTTATCCTATCCCAAGCTTTCATAATCTTTACCTGCAAAACAACCTGTGGAGGGATAAGCAAACTACAACACAGTAAATGAGAGTGCAATACTCTCAATGATACACAAGCATAAGCAATTTCAAATCAAGTTATCAAATCATATACTATGCATGAACAACCATATGAATGCAGCATCTTACACGGTCTTTTGGTAACCGACGTGAGGTCTAAGGTTTACACCCCCCTTGACTTTGGGTTAGGGATTCCAAAGCCACCATCAGTGCCCAAGTCTTACACACAATTTAAGTACTCTTATCACTTTAGTATAACAGTGTCTTAACTTTAGTGATCTAGGCTCAGGTACCTCTTTACATCGAGCATTTGCATACCCTCAAGAGACAGGTCGGACTTGGAATCGTTAAAGAGCGACAATCCCCCAATCACTTAGTTTGCACTTGGTGAAATAGTAATCCTCTGGTCACTTCTAGCACATCCTATAGTAGTGATGGCCTTCAATTTCGTGCAATGTCTCGTGTAATGCATATCCAATTTTATTTGAGTCTAATCCTTTAATTAATTCATTTAAGATGATTAAACAATATAAAATCACAGGCCAATCCACGTTTAAGGCAATAAGGTAAAATAAAATAAGATAACTATCAAGCATTTAAGAGTACAATTCCAAGGACAAGCAATAGGAACCCAATCAATCCCACAAGCAAAACAATTACACCTTACATCTACACTAATCACAATAAGAGATATCAAACATTACATGTCACAGATATGATAAGGAGGATTAGATTAATCGAGTAGAATTAGTCAAGCTAGATACAAAATCACAATCAATAAGTTTTGAAATGAGTTATCATGTGAGATCAACTCAATAATAGCATAATATGGCTTAATCTTATCGACTGCCAAATCCACCACTCAAGTTTAAGCTACAATCTTCATTTCTTAACACCTCTATGCCATTGCAGTCAAACGTCCAATCAACCACTTGAGATTGATTTACAATTATCATTCTTTGACACTTCTATGTCATTTCACCTCTCAAGTGCTTAGTTTTACACACTCAAGAGTCAAATAAGGTAGCCACATATGTATCCCTTCCAGGACCTGAAATACTTACGTATATAAATATATATATATATATTTATAAACGTATTTTTAACTAAAGGATAAATCTGTTAAATGTTTTTCCTCGTATACTCTAGAGAAGTAAGAGGATAAAATTATTACATTGAAAAATGAAGACTTTCATTCATGATTTGTATAATTATAGGTATAAATGTAACCTATACAAGTATAGTAGGAAAATTGTTTCTTCCAGGTACATATATGTGTATTCATAATTAGATCTTATACATGTACATAAAGATACATTGTTTGTTCCATATGTTTATGCATAAAAACCAATTATACATATATATATATAGAAAAAGTTAAGTTTATATGTATTAATTTAGTTTAAGAAAACAAAGCTAAATTTGGATATTAAATCTATAGTGATAGCATTAGCAAAATAGGGCAAGGTGCTATCGTCAAGATAGTGATATCTATCATTAGCCTATTCTATTCTTTATATTGTTATAATAGTATTTATTCGTAATTTACCTAATCACTAGTTTCTTCATATGACTTCCTTCCCAACTTCTTTACCCTATTGTTTACTAAGGAAATAATAAAAATTACAACAATTGCAATCACAACCAAACAAGGAAAGACACATATATAGCATACCAAGTTCCAACACAACACATCAAATCAATCACAACATTATAGCATATCATTACGTTTCCCACTCACCTGTTTATGGTCGTCATAATCCTAATCATCATTAAGTGATTCTGACGTGTGGTCTCTTCACTGATCATAGTATCGAAGGATTAGCTACAGTGACTCCACACAATTCTTGTTAGATATCTCGATCTCCTATTAACTCCCATATCTTCTCAAACTCTCTAATAGCTTTCCCCTCACTCACATACACAATCATTTCACCAATGACACGCACACACTTCTAAACTTTTTTTTATAACTTGATTACTTGATCAAGCTGCTCGATCCACCACTACTACATTGATGACACCTCTTTTTCCTATTCAATTTCACACATAAACACACTTGCTTTCTTCATGAAATTCCCTTTTCCTCCTCGGCTTCACCATTCCATTCCTTCTTCTCTCTTTTCCCTTTTTGGAATTTCCCAAATTTGCCTCCCTTTACATGAACTTTGAACCTTTTGTTTATCAATTTGTCTCTAATATCTTTCAACGAACTACTTGTACGAAAATTCGTAAGATTAGCAATCACTAAAGGTTTTGTATCACCTTCTTTCTTCTCTCCTTTGTTGACATCTCCACCAACAAGGCTTCCCATCTTCTCTACCGGTCTCTATCCCCACTTACGCTTCCATCACTACATATACTAGCCATCTTTTACACATACACATGCCCATCTCCATTGTAATAACGTCATACACACTCATACACACAAGTTTCACCTACACACATATACAAGATCAATACCCTCTTGACTTCATCTTCCAGCTCTTCTTCTCTTTTCCTTACTCTTTTTCGTCTTCAATTCTTGCTTTCTCCATCTTCCAAATTTTCTTCCCCCTTTCTCCTTATTCTCTTCTTCCTCTTGGCTCCCTTACCCATAACTTTCCCCCTTGCTCCCTTGCTAGACTCCCTTCAACCTTCGGACTTCTCTACTTTCTCATTGCTTCTTCTCATTTCTTTTCACTCCTCTCTAGCCTACATTTATGTATGTAGATATTTCAAATATTTCCTTCTAATTCTCCATGTTTTTCTTCTTCCTAAACACCTTCCATTTTCCATATATGTATACATTTCAAATATTTTCTTCTAACTCTCTATGTTTTTCTTCTTCCTAGATACCTTCCATTTTTTCATTTCTTTTTCTGCATTTCCCAATCCTTTTTCCCCAATTCTTTCCCCTCTTCTACTTTGGATCTCCTACACACACGAACACCACGTACACATACACTCTACACACACCTACTCATACACATACACACACACTCCACACACACCACGCTCACACTAGCATACACTTACTCATACACATATACACACACAATCATACTATGCACACAATTACATGCACACACAGCTGCACTTCGTAACTGATAGGAATCAAACTTTTCCAGGACCTATCACTAGGGCCCGAGCTAAGGGTCTCCAGAATTTAGTTATGAGGGTTTTGCTAGAGAAGCCTAACCTTGAGAAGTCTAACTCACTTTCTACATCTTTGCACTATAATTTTGATGTATTTCAGCAGGTTCATTTGTCAGTCTTACAGGATATAAAAACACCTTTATTACTGAGTGAATCAGGGTTGTCAACTGAAACTGATTCAAAAGCTTCTTGAAGACCGGCATCTTAAAGGACCATTTCTTTATATATTTACTCTTTTGTGAACTATTTTTGGTTGTATTTTGGTTTTGGAACACTTTTATTTCCATGTAATTTTCATTTAGGGCTAGCCACCTTAAAAGTGGCAAACTTGTAATTTTGAGCACTTTTTAACCCTAGAAGTAGCAAGTATAAATACTTGCTTAAGAGAGGGTTTAGGGGGCTTATTTTTTGCAGAACATACACTCTCTTTTCACGTGTGAATTAGGGTTCATACCTTGGTTCCAACTCTTATCAATTTCAATTCCAAGACTTGAAATTGTGGCGAGTGCAACAATTGGAATTTGTGAGTCATATCAATTCCTACTTGTTGTGATTTCTTTTCCTCTCTAGTGTGTTGTATCTAGGGTTGATTAGAGATAGTTCTTGGTCAGATTTACATCTTATTGTACATGAATTCATTTGATTATTTGAAAGAATTATCAAGTTGATTCAATTCATCATTAAGGATTTCTTTGCTAGCGTGAATTTCACCATTTAGAAAAGGGATCTTCCTTCACGGTTTTCTTTGTCAAATTGAGGCTTGATTTTCGTGGATTATATGATATTAGAAGTGTTATTAGAAACCATTTCCATTGTGGTATTCAGATTATATCATTAGTAGGTTGAATTTCATCATTTCAACATTAGGGTTCACTAGAAAAGTGCCATTTTTGGGATCCGATTTTGCCTAGACTTGAGATATCTTTTCTTAAGTCTTTTGAATGTGCTTTAAAGTGTGATTAGGCACATCATCTTTTTGGTATCAGAGCTCTTGTTGAGAGAAGGGAATTGGTTGTATTAATTTCGTGGAAGTGATCAACAATTAGGGTTGATCAAGTGGAAAAAACGCAATTGTGTAGTTGTTGTTGTTGTTGTAGTTTGAGATTGTGAAATTGTTTTGGATTGGGATTTAATTTGCTGATTATTGGAGTTGATTTGGGAAGGTTATTAGATCACTTTGTGGATACTAATTCACGTGGAAGAGCCGAAATACAAAGTGGAATTACCTTAGCAAATTGTTTGAATTGTGAAACTTACCAATTGTTGCCGTATAGCTTGTGGCGTGTGGAGTTGTGAAGATTGTTATTTGAATTCCCTTGTGTAATTCTGAATTTGTGAAGTTAAATTTGCATATTACATTAAGTTTGGTTAGTAAGGAATTATTTGAATTCAAATCATATGCAATTAAGTTGTGGGAGTTAATGATTACTATTTGAATTTGAATTCATTGTTACCAATTGAGGAAGGCTTGCAATAAGTGAAGTTATTTGAAATTCAAATTTTAAGTTGCTGCCTATAGTGGGATTCGGAAGTCATTTTGGAAAGCTACTTATTAATCTCTTGTCTTCATTATTTGCCATGGGAGTTGAAGATTACTTGTATTCATTGTTCACTTGGTTGTTGCCGTGGAAGTATTACATATTAATTGTAGTTGTTACTTGTGTGTTGCCGTGAAGTGAACTTGTGGAAATTGAAAATTGTTGCACCGTGATCTTAAAAGGAGTGGGGAATATTGTACAAGTGTTGATTGAGTTGAATTTCACAATGTCTAGTGAAATGCTTCAATATGCTAATGTATTGCGACGTTCATTAAGTACACTTGCTAGTAAGGAAGAAGAACAAAGGGAAAATTTGTTCCACACTTCTTGTAGGATACAAGGAAATTTGTGTGTCCTAATAATAGATGGTGGTAGTTGTACTAATGTAGTAGCTGCATCGTTGGTATCGAAGCTAAAGCTTTCAACTATTCCACATCCTAAACCTTACAAACTACATTGGCTTAATGAACAAGGGAGTTTGTATGTTACCCAAAGAGCTAGGGTACCCTTCAGTGTAGGGGATAAGTATTGTGATGAAATTGAGTGTGATATCTTGCCCATGTCTGCATCTCATATTTTGCTTGGCAGACCTTGGTTATATGACAGGAGGGTCTTACATGATGGCTTCAGAAATACATATATGTTTCAAAAGGAGGGCAAGCGAATTATTCTGAATCCTATGCCACCTTCAGAGGTCCATAACGTCCAGCAACAGATTAATTGACCATCAGAGGTTAAGAAGGTTTTACTTCAAAATAACGTATATGAGGGGAGAAAGGTATTGTTGATGGGACAGGGTGAGATGGAGAGATTAATCACAAAGGAGGCTCCAACATACTTACTTCAGTTGAGATTTGTCTTAGGGCTACGGGAATCACAGCCTCTACCTTCAGCAGTTTCTCAGGTATTAAATGAGTATACTAACATTTTTCCTTATGATTTGCCAGCAGGATTACCACCCTTGAGAGGGATAGAGCATGCCATTGATCTTATGCCCGGTTCAGTGTTACCAAACCGACCCGCATATCGCATGAATCCTGAGGAGGCTAAGGAATTGAAACGTCAGGTAGATGAGTTGGTGGAACGAGGGTTTGTTAGAGAGAGCCTCAGCCCATGCGCTATTCCCGCCCTTCTTATTCCCAAGAAGGATGGAACTTGGAGAATGTGCATTGATAGTAGAGCCATCAACAAAATCACCATTAAATACAGGTATCCTATTCCTAGACTTGATGATATGTTGGATGAGTTGTATGGTTCACAGATTTTCTCCAAAGTTGATCTTAAAAGCGGATATCACCAGATTCGGATGAGGGAAGGGGATGAATGGAAGACCGCTTTTAAAACACGCCATGGACTTTACGAATGGTTGGTTATGCCCTTTGGTTTGAGTAATGCTCCTAGCACTTTTATGAGGTTGATGAACCATGTATTGAAGGAGTTCTTAGGAAAATTTGTTGTGGTTTATTTTGATGATATTCTGATTTACAGCAAAGACCTAAAACAACATGTGGAACATCTTCGGGCAGTATTCTTAGTACTGAGGGTACAATAGTTATTTGCGAATTTTCAGAAGTGTTCCTTTTGTCAAACTGAGGTAACATTTTTGGGTTTTGTTGTGTCAGGTGCAGGAGTTAAGATGGATGAGGAGAAAGTGAGGGCAGTTAAGGAATGGCCAACACCCACTTCAGTTACTGAGGTAAAAAGTTTTCATGGGCTTGCATCTTTTTATAGATGCTTTGTCCAAAATTTCAGTAGCATTGTCAGCCCTCTCACATAACTGACTAAGAAGAGTGTTCCTTTCATCTGGAGTGAAAAGGCTAAGAGGAGTTTTGAAGAGATTAAGGAAAAACTCACTTGTGCCCCATTACTGATCTTACCTGATTTTGATAAAATATTTGAATTGGAATGTGATGCTTCAGGGATTGGAATTGGTGCTGTATTAATGCAGGAGAAGAGGCCTATTGCATATTTTAGTGAAAAGTTGAGTGGAGCAACTTTAAACTATTCTATTTATGATAAGGAATTTTATTCCTTAGTTAGGGCTCTCATGACGTGGCAGCATTATCTCCTCCCAAAGGAGTTTATTATTTATACAGATCATGAATCTTTGAAACATTTCAGGGGTCAACATAATTTGTCTAAGCGACAGGCTAAGTGGGTGGAATTTCTAGAGGGTTTTGCTTATGTGATTAAGTACAAAAAGGGCAATCAGAATATTGTTGCTGACGCTTTATCACGACGGTATGTACTAATCACTTCTCTTTAGTCAAAATTACTGGGTTTCGAACTGTTGAAAGAACAATATGTATGTGATGAGGAATTCAAAATTGTCATGGAGAGGTGTCTTGGAGGCGGGATGTATGATGGTTATTGTGTGATAGATGGCTTTCTTTATAAATCAGGAAAACTTTGTATTCCATCTGGATCTGTAAGGGAATTGTTAGTGAGGGAAGCACATGCAGGTGGTTTGTCAGGGCATTTTGGTGAGAAGAGAACTCTAGCCATATTGAGGGAGAATTTCTACTGGAAAGGCATGATAAGGGATGTCCATAGGGTATTAGAAAGGTGTGGTGTTTGTAAGAGAGCAAAGGGGAGGAAAGGCGCACAGGGTGAATACATGCCTTTACCTATACCATCTAGGCCTTGGACTGATATCAGTATGGATTTTCTGTTGGGATTACCCAGAACACAAAGAGGGAAAGACTCTATTATGGTGGTTGTTGATCGATTCAGCAAAATGTCACGTTTTGTGCCATGCCACAAAACAGACGATGCTCTTTTTATTGCTAACCTTTTTGTGCAGGAAATTGTCAAGTTACATGGAGTTCCACACAGCATAGTGTCAGACAGAGATACTAAGTTCCTTAGTTTCTTCTAGAAAACACTATGGAAAAGACTGGGTACTAAACTAATGTACAGTACCTCTTGCCATCCCCAGACTGACGGACAAACAGAGGTTGTCAACCGCATGCTTGGGAATCTTCTCAGAGCAACAGTTGGCAAGAACCTTATTGATTGGGACTTGTGTCTTCCTATTGTTGAGTTCGCTTACAATAGGTCTACTCATAGTTCAACCAGTAAGTCTCCCTTTGAAGTTGTTTATGGCTATAACCCTTCTATTCCATTGGATTTTATAGCTGGACCAGCGACAAAGGAAGAAAGTCTTAGTGGAGTTGACCGAGCACAACAAATTCAACACATACATGATCGGACCACTGAACACCTTCAGAAGACCCAGGAACAACAGAGGATCCAGGGAAACAGGCACAAGAAAAACCATCTCTATAATCCAGGTGATTTAGTCTGGATTAATCTTAGCAGGGACAGGTTTCCACACAAAAAGTCATAGAAGCTATCTCCTAGATCAGACGGACCATTCAGGGTCTTAAAGCGTATCAACAACAATGCTTATCGCATCGAGTTGCTTGGAGATTATGGAGTATCAGCCACTTTTAATGTTTCAGATCTTTCACCTTATTTAGCAGATGACTTGCACGAAGACCCATCAGATTTGAGGGCAAATCTTCCAGAAGCCCGAGGAGATGATAGGAATCAGACTTTTCCAGGACCTATCACCAGGGCCCGAGCTAAGGGTCTCCAGAATTTAGTTATGAGGGTTTTGCTAGAGAAACCTAACCTTGAGAAGTCTAACTCACTTTCTACATCTTTGCACTATAATTTTGATGCATTTCAGCAGGTTCATTTGTCAGTCTTACAGGATATAAAAACACCTTTATTATTGAGTGAATCAGGGTTGTCAACTGAAACTGATTCAAAAGCTTCTTGAAGACTGGCATCTTGAAGGACCATTTCTTTATATATTTACTCTTTTATGAACTATTTTTGGTTTTATTTTGGTTTTGGAACACTTTTATTTCCATGTAATTTTCATTTAGGGCTAGCCACCTTAAAAGTGGCAAACTTGTAATTTTGAGCACTTTTTAACCCTAGAAGTAGCAAGTATAAATACTTGCTTAAGAGAGGGTTTAGGGGGCTTATTTTTTTCAGAACATACACTCTCTTTTCACGTGTGAATTAGGGCTCATACCTTGGTTCCAACTCTTATCAATTTCAATTCCAAGACTTGAAATTGTGGCGAGTGCAACAATTGGAATTTGTGAGTCATATCAATTCCTACTTGTTGTGATTTCTTTTCCTCTCTAGTGTGTTGTATCTAGGGTTGATTGAGATAGTTCTTGGTCAGATTTACATCTTATTGTACACGAATTCATTTGATTATTTGAAAGAATTATCAAGTTGATTCAATTCATCATTAAGGATTTCTTTGCTAGCGTGAATTTCACCATTTAGAAAAGGGATCTTCCTTCACGGTTTTCTTTGTCAAATTGAGGCTTGATTTTCATGGATTATATGATATTAGAAGTGTTATTAGAAACCATTTCCATTGTGGTATTCAGATTATATCATTAGTAGGTTGAATTTCATCATTTCAACATTAGGGTTCACTAGAAAAGTGCCATTTTTGGGATCCGATTTTGCCTAGACTTGAGATATCTTTTCTTAAGTCTTTTGAATGTGCTTTAAAGTGTGATTAGGCACATCAGTAACCCCCTCTTCTCCTCTTGCCTACATGTACACACAGCTATATCACACAGGTTTCTCCTCCCTCACACACACATACACACATATGGTTGCAACGGGGCGACTCCTCTACCTTATGCACATACATACACATCATTCCCTCCTTAGCTTTCTTCCCCATTGCCTGGAGTGCTTGGATGTTGTTGCTTGTCTCCTTGCCAACCAAGGAAACCAAGGAAGCCAAGATGTTTGCTGGAGCTCTCAATTAGGACCTATTGCTCATTGGTCTTTGAAAGGGAAAAAGGAACGAGGAAGTAGCGAAGAAAGAAAGAAAAAAGAAAAGAGAAAAGGAACGAGAAGGAGATTGGGTGGGGAATGACAAAGAAAGAAAAAAGGGATGGATAGGGAGACAAGGCAATGAATAAGAATTTGATGGGGAAAAGGTGATGGGAAAAGAAAAAGAAAAGCAGGGAAGGAGGAGAGGACAAGTGCTTGAGGGAGTCTCATTGGCAAGAGGGGAGGAAAGGAAAAAGAGATCGAACCGGAAAGGGAAGAAGGTGTGATACGAAATCGGTTTGATCGGATTCCTAACTGATACGAACCACACCAACGTGTGACGAAACCCAATACCAATAAGTTCGGAATTCGTTACCTAAGATGCCAAACACCCTCAAGTGGAAACCGCGACCCGTTGTCTATAAGCGAGACAAGAACCTTGGTATAATATGAAGACGCCACAATCGGGATGAAAGACCGATTGATAAGTCGAGATGAACACCATGGAAGAAAAATCCAATAAGTTCTAGATTAGTTCTTTAAAGAACCAAGAGAGGAATTCTCTCAAAAGTGTTTTTCAAACTTTAATGTTGTATGTTCTATATTCTAACCCTAGGAGCTTTATATTAGGGTTTACAATTCGTAACAATAAAGCCCAAAACGACATAACTTAGATAAGTTGCGTAAAAATCAACAAAACAAACATGTAGGCCAGCGGTGTAGACATGAAGGCCGGCGACCTTGGAGCCGGCCTTGAGCCGGTGTTGAAAATATACACGGCCGTGTACTTCTAGACGTGTATCTTTCTGTGGATTTTCTTGATACCATACACGGCCGTGCCTTTTAGCCGTGTATGATTCTGTGTAATCTTGAGACTCCTACACGGCCATGCCTTGAAAAGACACGCCCTCATCAACCCGTATCCTTTATGACTTGTACAAGAGCAAGGGCCTTCCCATGGTTGTTCTAATCCTTTCCAACTTCACGATTGCTCCAATCCTTTCCGGCTTCATGGACATCTTTTATCAACCCGTTAAGTCCTTCCTTGAATCGTTTCGCTCGATTTCTTGTGATCGGTCTAGGTGGCACTTCAAGAGAATCCACATTCCATCTTCTGGCTTGGCTCCCATCATGGATCTCATCAAGGTGATAGGGGAACAAAAGGGCAGGGGAGCAGTAGGATAGACTAGGAGAAGGAAGGGTTTGGAAAAAAAAAGAAAATGAAAGGAAAAGATAAGGGAAAGAAAAAGGAAAGTAGGAAGGTGGTGGAGCTGGAATGTAAGAGAATGGTCTAGAAGAGAAGAAAAGGGAAGGAAAAGAAAAAGAAAAAGAGGAAAAAAAAGAAGTGGACAATTGGAGAGGAAAAAGAAAAGGGAAAGAAAAAAAGGAATAAAATAAAAAAAAGGAATTTTTTTATAAGAATGAAGAATTATTCGTTTGTGGGTTTGTTTAGTACACATATTAGTATCTCAATAAAGTATGATACTTTATACGAAATTTTATGTCTAAACTAATTTGATTATTCCGAACATAAATATTTACTTGAAATTTTCATTTGAAATTCCTAAATCTCTAATTTCAATTAATTTTATTATGTAGCCTAATATTGTTCGTAATTTATGTTTAGAGAAATTTATTCTTTTAATTTAAACTAAGCGAACTAAAATTAGGACTTATAATTATTTTGATTTATTTTTATTCATTTGTCTATATACCTATATGTAGGTATTTTTCAACCACTTCGTTCCCTAGATTTATTTAGTGAGATATTTCATACAATTTGGAATGCTACGTTTGTTATCTTTCTCCTTTGCATACGATTATTTTTTCTAATTATTTTAAATATCTATTTCTCATTGTTTGTTATACTTATCAAATGGATCTCATGTCTTCCTCATTTTTTTTCTATTTTAAAACCTATTATTATTTCTCATAAGTTTTTTGTTATTCATAAATTATTAAAATAATATTAATGTATCGCGATGTTTTAAATTTTTTTTCATAAATTTCTCAAAAAAATTTAATATTGCAAAATTGTCATTCTCACTATCTCCGCTTAGAAGTATTTATTATTCCACTTATTTTCTTTAATTTTTTGTATAGTTTTTCATAATTTTCGGGACATTATAAGTTAGTATCAATTTCTTGCACTTCTATTTGATCCCAAACCGAGCCATTAGATGACGTTAAGATCCTCATCCTAACCAAAATAACTTATGGAGAAAGAAAACAAGTATGAATACATGATAGATTTAGCCTAGAAATCAAAATTAACTAGCCCAAATGTCAACTATAATTCCAAAGAATTTTAGTAGGTGGTATTTTTAGAAATCCTATTAGATAAGCAAATACACTCGGAATTTTTCTACAAATGAACCCAAGTAAAGTCTAGGAGTGAGAGAAGACTCAATATTTTATAAGTTGACCAAAGTCATCATAGTCAAACTAAAAACTAACTCTATCTGACTCATTAACTTAAGTCTTTCATTCAACACCCCTATGAAGACTTAATGCATTAGAACTAAGACTTGATATAGTCTATGATAGAATTAGAAGATAAGACATTGTAGATTTATAGGATATTTCTTTTTTATGAAGTTAATGGATTTGACTCAATAAAATTTTAGTTAGAAGTCATCAATTTCACCATATATCACTAAACTCTTTATTTGAGGATTTAGTTTTCACCCTAAGATTTTGTTTAACAAACCAAACCCAAATTTAATCAAAATACATATATAAGATCAATACTTAACCTTGAGCATTTTTGGAATATTGAATTTAAAAACTACAACAGAGTTACCCAAAGTCCACTTTAGTTTGACCAAAGTCAACTTTCCATGGATCATTCAATGATTCAAGAAACCAAGTGTTGACTAAAATCCAATCCTTTCTAAATCTAGCCTATCTAATCCTAGTCATGAGGATTTATATCCTAGAACATAGATCAGAAAAAATAAATACAAATTAATAACAAAACAAATTACAAAACCAAATAAAAAACGGAAGTCCATTAAACCTTACCCTAAAAGCCTTATAAGTGGTTAAGCTTGAAACCACCCCCCAAATATTAATCTATTTTATCCAAAATTTTCCTAATACAGTGTTACATCTTTAATTACCTAATAACTCACAAAATATATAAAAAAAAAAACTAGGCAAAACTCTACCAGCTATGTCCTTTCTCCAAGATGCTACCATGAGGAGTCAAACTTCTCCTTTAAGCTTTATAAATTCAACCCTTATCTTGTCTTATAAAGACTAAACATATTCCACCAAATCATATCTCAATCCTACCCTATTTTATCTTACCTAACCTAAGATAAAGACATAAAATAATTTGGAGTTACGCATATGATGAAAATCAGATCCAAATTTGATGCACTAAACATGAGATTTTTCCAATTTTTGCTAAGGTTTACTTACCTTAATCTATCTTATCCTATACTTAATAAATATTACTTAAAATTTACCACATTATACCTTAAATATACCTTAAGCTCTCAATACAAGAGCATGGAAAAATTCAAAGAGATGAGCCCACAAAAATAGATTAGAAGCCCCTTCTTCATGTAAAGCACTACCATGTAAATCCACCTAACTTGTCACCATTCAATTCATCCCTTATTATCTTAATTCAATCTAATCTAAAACACCCTAAATTAAATTAATTAAAATGGGTCAGAGAATTAGAAATATCATGAAAATTTTTGAGTTTTAGAGTCTCACAAACAAAAGAAAAATTAATTAAGCCTCACGATACACTCCCTTATGTGTTTCGCTCAAAGGATGATATCACACAGTCACTTGTGTATTCTTACAAGCAATGATGATATCAACTCACCAATTTCTCTTCTCAATTCTCTTGGAACTAACCTAAACTACACCAATTCCCTTCCGTAGAATTCAAAACAACTCTAGCACTCGAATTTTTTCCTCTTTTTCTTTCAGATTTTTTTTTTTTGCCTTTGTTTGTTGCTCTTTATCACGTTCCTTTTTTTTTGTCATGATTCTTCCTTTTTTTTTGTCATAACAAAATTGAATAGTAGGTACTACACTTTCAATAGACAATTAACACTGTGAAATTGAATACGAACAATTGATATGAACGATTGGAGTTAAGGTTTTGATGTTACCTTCCTCAAACTGAACTGATGGTTTAACAAACCTAGGCTCTGATACCAAACTGATACGAACCACACCAATGTGTGACGAAACCCAATACCAATACGTTTGGAATTGCTACCCAAGAAGCCAAACAATCGAGTGGAAACCGCAACCCGTTGCCTATAAGTGAGACAAGAACCTTGGTATATTATGTAGACCCCACAATCGAGATGAAAGACCGATTGATAAGTCGGGACGAATGCCATGGAAGAAAATCCGATAAGTTCTAGAGTAGTTCTTTAAAGAACCAAGAGAGGAATTCTCTCCAAAGTGTTTTCAAACTTGTATGTTGTATATATATATATTTTTTTATGTTGTATCTAAACCCTAAGAGCTTTATATTAGGGTTTACAATTCGTAACAATGATGCCCCAAAACGACATAGCTTCAATAAGTTGCGTAAAATAACAAAACAATGACTTAAAGGCCGGCAGCGTAGGAATGAAGGCTGGCGGCCTTGGAGCCGGCGTTGGAGATGTACATGATCGTGTACTTCTAGTCGTGTATCTTTCTATGGAAATTCTTGACACCATACATGACCATGTACTTCTAGTCGTATATCTTTCTGTGGAAATTCTTGACACCATACACGGCCGTGCCTTTGAACCGTGTATACGACCGTGTATGATTCTGTGTAACCTCCAGACTCCTATACGGTCGTGCCTTGTAAAGACATGCCCTCTTCAACCCGTATCCGTTATGACTTGTACAAGAGTAAGGGCATTCCCATGGTTGTTTGAATCTTTTCCAACTTCATGATTGCTCCAATCCTTTCCAGCTTCGTGGACATCCTTTATCAACCATTTAAGTGCTTCCTTGAATCGTTTTGCTCGAGTTCTTGTGATCGGTCTAGGTGGCACTTCAAGAGGATCCACATTCCATCTTCTGGCTTGGCTCCCATCATGGCTCTCATCAATTTGTATACTAACTTCTTTTCTATTACTTATTTGTTGCGCATTCCAACAAACATACTTGTTAAGTTTTATAGGGCGATGGACAAACTCACTAAAACTCAACTTGTAGGTTATTCATGGACCGACATAAACCAAAGAAGAACCAGTCCAACAAATTACTCAGTTGAATTGAAGAACTGGCCACTTGAAGAACCTTGTACATGTAATTGTTGTTTTGAGAACCATCCATTTCATTTAGCATTTGTAATTTCTTTTCTTAGAACTGGCTACCTAAGTGGCTTATTTGTAATTTTCATGTGGTTTCTACCCTAATAGGAGCAAGTATAAATAATTAATAACTAAGGTTTATAGGGGACTTTTTGACATCTTGAAAAAAAAAATCAAACACTTGGCCATGAAGAGAGTCTTTGCTAGCAAATCTCATCTCTTATCAATTTCATGTGTGGAATTGTGGCAAGATTAGCTTAAGAATTTATAAGTAATATCAATTTTTTTAAGTTGATTCCAATTATTACTAGTGTGTCATATCTAGTGAGTGATTGGATTTGTTCTTATTTTGTTTATATTTCACGCCAATTAGGGATTTCTTTCCAATCTAAGGTTTATGCGATTTTAGTTGGAAATTGGACTCTATTGTGTTGTTCATTTGTTTTATTTTGGAAATACAATTGATTGTCATTGTAAATTGCGTGAATATCATTTGAACTTTAAGGTTTAAGTGCTTGTTGGTGTCATGCATTTTATGGAATTAGTTTGGTGTTCTTGCAACCAAATTGTAGGCACATCATCTTTTGGTATCATAGCAAGTTGTTCATACAATTAGGGTTCGCTTGGCAATTGTTCATCACACCATTTTAAGAACTTGGTTTAATTGAATTCTTCAATTAGTTGTGTTCATGTGCTTTGGAATTAAGGCACATCATCTTTTTAGTATAAGAGCATTGGCTTTTGAGAAGGGATTTTGTGATTGTTGATTTGGGGATTAGGGTTCTTGTTCTTCTACTTCATACTTCTTATTGATTGAAGAGGAGTTGAAGTAGTTGTGTGTAAATTGTGCCGTGGAATACTTCTTGTTGCGAAATTGGGAGTAGAATTTCAGATTTGGTCTTTAGTGATCAATATCTTGCCATGAGCTCCTTGTATGTGGAAGAAGGGAAAGTTATTTGAATTTGAGTTCCATAATTTGCAATAACTTGTGGAATGTGCCGTGTGTCTTCCTTGTGTATTTTGGAAGTGGAAGTGTACAATTTCCAAATTTGAGCTTGTGTGGAAAAAAAAAGGAAATCATCAGAATTCAAACACATCCATTAAGCTTGAAGTAGTTATTGAGTGGTATTCATTGCATTTCATTTGAATTTGAAATTGATTCTAACCATTTATGGGGAAAGTTACATCAAGGGTGTTAATTTGAATTGTTGTCGTATTTGTGTGTACATGTGTAGCAGTGTAAGGGAGTATTGAATTGGTGGAGTTTGTGTTGTGTGTATTGAGTTGAAGGGTATTGCACCGTGAGTGAGGTGTTGGTGTATAATGGTGATTGAAAGTGCACCATGTGAGTGTGTAGTGTGTGTAGCAGTGTAAATTGTTGTGGGCTAAAGTGAGTGCACCATGTGTTTGTGTAGTGTGTGTGGCGGTGTAAATTGTTATGGAGTTATGAGTGAGGAAGGTGCTGCACATGGAGATAGTGTGTGTGCCGTGACTAGAAAAGGAAGTTAAGTAGTGAAGTTTGAATTTCAAAACAAGCATTTAAGTGTGAAAGTTATTAAGTATTGTTACTTAAAACACTTGCTTAGTTAAATTCAGTAACTTACTACTTAGAAGTGTTTAATTGTGCTTTCATTTATTTTTACTATAATTAAAGTGTAGAGAAGTGTTTGTATCATTGGTTACTTAATTGCACCATGGGTTTATAGGGGTGTATTAGTTTGTGAAGTAGTGAACAATCATGTCAAGTGATATGTTTTTGTCTACTAATGTATTACGTTGGGCTTTGACCTCTTTTACAACTAAGGATGATGAGTAAAGGGAAAATTTATTTCATACTTCTTGTAGGGTACAAGGTAACCTGTGTGTCATTATTGTTGATAGTGGTAGTTGTACTAATATTGTGGCAACCTCATTAGTATCGAAATTGAAACTTATCACTACCCCATATCCCAAGCCCTATAAATTATATTGTTTAAGTGATCAAGGAAGTTTACATGTGACCTAAAGAGCTAGGGTACCTTTCAATATAGGGGATAAATACTTTGATGAGATTAAATGTGATATTTTTCCCATGTGTGCATCTTATATATTGCTTGGCAGGTCGTTGCTGTATGATAAGATAGTCTTACATGATGGTTATAGAAACACTTACATGGTCCAACAGGATGGTAAACGTATATTATTGAACCCTATGTCACCATTAGAGGTCTAAGAGATGCAAAGACAGATAAGTCAACCATCAGAGGTTCTTGAGGTTCATAGTCAGATGAGCCAACCTTCAAAGGACCAAGCTGTTCAGAAGTAGAAGTGCCAACTATCAGAGGTTCCTGAAGGTTATAGTCAGACTATTCAACCTTTAGACGACCGAGAGGATCAGAAACAAATGTGTCAAACATCAAAGGTCCAAAAGTTTCAGGGGTAGATGAATAAACCATCAAAGGGCCAAGAGATTCATAGACATACTAGTGAGATAGGGAAAAAGAAGACTTTATTGGTAGGATAGTTTGAGATAGGGGAGGTTTTAGTAGATGATGGACCTTTATATGTGTTGTAGATGAGATATATCCTAGAGATGGAGGGAGGAGAGCAACCGCCCCCTGTGGTATTTCAGATACTAGGATGTTATTGTGGCGATTTTACAAATAACTTACTAGGAGGGTATAGAGTCTCTACTGCATTTGACATATTAGATTTGAGGACAAATCGTTTTGAGGCCCAAGGAGATGATAGGAATCAAAATCTAAGAAGACCTATCACTAAGGCAAGAGCTAAAGGGTTACAAAATTTAATAATGAGGGTCCTCTTTGAACAAATTGATCCCAGAAATATTTGTATACTAACTTCTTTTCTATTACTTATTTGTTACACATTCCAACAAGCATACTTGTTAAGTTTTATAGGGCGATAGACAAATTCACTAAAACTTAACTTGTGGGTTATTCATGAACCAACATAAACCAAAGAAGAACCAGTCCAACAAATTACTTAATTGAATTGAAGAACTGGCCACTTGAAGAACCTTGTACTTGTAATTGTTGTTTTGAGAACTAGTCATTTCTTTTAGCATTTGTAATTTCTTTTCTTGGAACCGACTACCTAAGTGGCTTATTTGTAATTTTCATGTGGTTTTTACCCTAATAGGAGAAAGTATAAATACTTGCTAACTAGGATTTGTAGGGGACTTTTTGACATTTTGAAAAAAAAAATCAAACACTTTGCCGTGAAGAGAGTCCTTGCTAGTAAATCTCATTTCTTATCAATTTCTTGTGTGGAATTGTGGTGATATTAGCTTAAGAATTTGTGAGTAATATCAAATTTCTTAAGTTGATTCTAATTATTATTAGTGTATCATATGTAGTGAGTGATTAGATTTGTTCTTTTTTTTTTCATATTTCACGCCAATTAAGGATTCCTTTCCAATCTAAGGTTAACACCATTTTAGTTGGAAATTGGACTCTATCGTGTTGTTCATTTGTTTTATTTCGAAAATACAATTGATTGTCATTGAAAATTTTGTGAATATCATTTGAACTTTAGGGTTTAAGTGCTTATTGGTGTCATACATTTTGTGGAATTAGTTTGGTGTTCTTGCAATCAAATTGTAGGCACATCAGTGAACCATCCTTTTGAAACATGCATGTGTTTCTGAACCCATCATGTAACACCTTTCAATCAAATAATCACAATCTACTTAGTAATATATAAATGGCATACATAGGAAGTACATCACAGATAATCTCATCTTTATATCTATCTCCTATACTAAATGGCACCTTTGCCCTCTGTGTAACATGCATACTACCTCGATTGTCTAACCAATGCAATTTATAAAGGTTTGGATATGGGCTAGTGGCTAGTTGTAAGTTATCTACTAATGTAGCGGATATGACATTAGTACAACTACCACCATCAATGAAAAGAACACATAGGTTACCTCAAATTCGACAAGGTGTATGGAACAAGTTCTCCCTTTATATATCCCTAACATCTAGAGATAAGGTCATAACCTTGCATAACACATTAATAGGTAAGTATTTTTCACCCTTTTTGTCCTCATATGTCTCAATGTTCTGATCATCATAATATTCCTATAAGGTTAGGGCTAAATCTGTAGGCTCAAAAGCTTCTTCCTCATTATCTTCTTTATTACCCTCCATAACAATCATCACCTTTTTATTGGGACACTATGTAGCCATATGTCCAAATCCCATGCATTTGAAACATTTAATCTAGCATATCTTCCTACTGGTTGACTCCGGTACTGTCTGCCTAAAATCAAATCCAACTACCTCTTTACCTTTCCTAGAAACATTTTTCTCTTTATTAGTGCTAGGGATAATTCTGTCGAAAGCCTTGACATGTTCACCTACTCTCTTTTGTCTACCCATCTGACCATCTACTCCCATAGGTCTAGCAATAGTACCATACCTGTTACTAGTGGCTTGGAATGGATTGGATCACCTCTACCTCTTCACTTTTAAGGCTAACTATATAGCCTCATCAAGTGTACTATACCTTTGCATCTCAATAACACAAGTAATCTCATATTTTAACCCAGACACAAATCGTGCTAGGGTTTGCTCAGGAGGCTTGACTAATCTACATCTAATCATCAACGTCTTAAACTCCTATATGTAGTCATCCATTGTTTTGCCTCCTTGTCTCAGTGTTTGGAGATGCATAAAAAATTCTTGCTTGTAATGTTCAGGTATGAACCTTTTCCTCAAAACCCGTTTCATATCCCTCTACTCCAAGCATATATTCAGCCTCTCCATCCCTTCGTCTGCTAATTACCAGATTCTTCCACCACAAGGTGGCATATCCTATGAATTCCACACCTGTAAGACAAATCCTAGTGTTATCATCAATTTCATAACACTTAAAAAGACTCTCAACTTTGTCTTCCTAATCTAAGTAATCATCTACTAAACCTCTACCATCAAATGATGGCATCTGCAGTTTCACATACTCCAATCCCTATGGTGGCTTGAAATCCCTATTTGGGTATAGATTAACCCCAAAATTATCATCTCTTTCCTCCCTAAGAGCATGATAATCTCCTTCTACTCTTCTTCCTATATTACCTCTAACTACTCCCTCCCTTTGAATGTTCTGAGGAGCTACCCTTGGTAGTGGTACCTGAGGATTTGCTACTGGTGGTTGTGGCATCATCATCCTATCTATCCTTGTTGCTAATGTAGTAACAATGGTGGTAAGGTCCTAAAGCTGCTCCTCCGAAGTTCTTCCACCTACAGTTCAATGACCATGACCGCCACCAACATGGCTATTAGCCTCATTACCGATTCCCCCATTCACACTATCATTCGACATAGTTGTTGACTTGATTAATTGAATTATGAAGGCAATTTAAAGTAATGTAGTACACCTCACAATCACCGTTCCATGGCAATAATAACAATCACTACTCCACGTCCTCAATCAATTTAAGACATAAAACATACTTCAATCAAACTTCACACACCCATGGTTCACTTGTAATCACAGCAACCATAAGTAGAAACAACAATGAACACTTCTCCAAATGGTAACTTAATGATTCGAACTAAGTAAAATGATAGGAATCAAAATTTGATAAGACTTATCATTAGGGCAAGAGCCAAAGGAATCCAAATCTTGGCAATGAGGCCCCATTTTGAGCAAATCGACTCTGGAATTATTTGTTTACTAATCTCTTTTCCATTACTCATGTATTGTTTATTCCAATAGTCACACTTATTAGGCTTTACTTGGCAAGCTTTACTTGGCGATGGACAAACTCACTAAGACTCAACTTGTGGATTATCTATGGACCAATATGAACCGGCAATGAGCTGAGCTAACGAATCCTATTGAAGAACTAACATGTTGAAGACTATTTTCACTTGTAATTTATTTATTTGAATAATTTATGTTGTAAGTTTTCAGGACACTTTTATTTGGTTGTAATAAGTGCTTTTAGGACCGGCCACCCTAAAGTAGCATAGTTGTAATTTTGTGGACTTTTTAACCCTAAAGGGAGCAAGTAAAAATACTTGCTTAAGTAGGGTTTTGGGGGAGCTTTTGAAATTTGCAGCAAATACACTTTTCATGTGAGGGTTAAGTTTCATCCTAAATCCATTAGTTCTTACCAATTTTAATCCAAAAATTTGAATTGTGGCGAGTTACAACAAAAGAGAATTGTGAGTAATATCAATTCCCTTTTTGTTGTGTTTCCTTTTCATCACTAGTGAGTCATATCTAGGGTTGATTAGGATGGTTCTTGATTTGAATTTGATTTCATTTGTAACCTCTTTGAAATGATATAAGATTGATTGGTTTTAGCACTTGTTGTTACCATCAATTTTGCTTATATTGTGTGGCGTGGATTGGTTTTGACTGTGAGGAGGATCACGACTTTGTTTTTATATGTTGATGATTTAGAAATCTCTTGGAATTTAAGTTGATTTAGTGATTCAATTGAGGATTATCAACTTTGTGGTTTTATCTCCTTGAATTTTAGCATTCGGATCATCTTACAACAATTAGGGTTCAAGCAATTTTTGTGCCCCTTTTGAACCGATTTTAAACTAGTCACTTGAGAGTTGTTAATTAGTTCAATTACATTTGCTTAAACTCCCTTTTAGGCCCATCATCATTTGGTATCAGAGCTAATCACATTTAGATATTCAATATTGATCACATCCTTGTTAGTGTAATCGGTTTATGAGTAAAAGAAGTTCTCATAATTGGATGTTAGTTTGATTGACATTGTATGATTGTCCTTCAAATTGGTTTTACATGTGCTTAAACTTGGTTTTTAGCATATCATCTTTTGTTATCAGAGCTTTGATACGCTCATAACGTATATAAATTGGGAGCGTAAATTGCAGCAAGTGCACTGGTCGTATCAAGTAATAGAGTAGTGAAAAGTAAGGTTGTCGATCCCTCGAGGAACCAGTTATCCTTTTAACATTCTAGGGTTTCATCCAATTTCCCAAGGAAAAGACTTAGCAATTCATGGAGATAAAGACATGATTATGATTCAAGGAGATTCGTGCAAAAGAAATCATATTCAATGGTTGGATCAAATACTTGAATTGCATATAAGAAATAAAGTTCAAAAATCACCAATTCAACAATACAAATAATACCTTAATTGCAAGGAACTCTACAAAGGATGATAATCTCCACCAAGATCATAAAGTTTTCTCCAAGATTTGATCTCCACAATTCTCCCTTAAAACTAGGTTAAAACTACTCTAAGAATAAGAAAAATTGACAAAAGTTCTTCTCTAAATCGACCTAAGACCTATATATATGCAAGGGGAGGCAAGAAGATGCAATTAAAACAAGACCGGTCTAAGGCCGGCTCAAGGCCGGCCAAAGGCCGGTAGCCTTCATTTAAGCCGGCCATAAAGGCCGGCGGCTTTGCTTTTTTTTCCTTTGCCATCCTTCAATCTTTTCATGCTTCAATTTGTATGCAATCTCTCCAAATTGATTAAGCTTTGAACTCAAAGTCCTCCAACATCTGAAATGTAAAAATAAACATGATTAAGTACCATTTACTTGTGATTTCTCTAAAATCAATAATGAATACATGTAAATTGCTTAATGAATTATGAGTAAAATATGCCTTTATCAACTCCCCCGCACTTAAACTTTTGCTTGTCCTCAAGCAAAATAAAACCAAAAAGAAATCCATCCTAGAAAGTACAACATTTTTTATTATCATACAAACTTGAACATCTGTCATCTCTACTTCTGACTCACTACTTTGTGATGCCCACCACTCAAACCAAACTGGGAATATGTGATTAGAGTACTATACTCAAAATTAACCAACTAATCTAAAGAAAACAAACTTTAATCCAAGCGTTTAACCTAAGAATTCTTATTCTAAAAGTAGATATTCAGTCCTAAAGGAAAAACACCCATTTAAACTTCACTGGCAATTAACAAGCATATGATCCTTCACATGACTTCTTTAAACAGGTCAACATAAAATGAAAGCATATGGTATCAATTCCTTTCCTAGATTTTCTCCCTTTTTATTGTAAGTCCTGTAACTTATTGATGAGCATTCACTAAAACTCTACTTTTTTTTTTCTTTACTATAAAATAAGTTCGTGTATTGAACTTTTGCTTCTCCGCCCTTATCGCTATAGTGAGATCACTGATTCGGTACATCCCAAGCTCATCACCCAAGTGACCAGGTTTTAAAGGGACCCCATCGAACTCTCCCTCACTCTAGCATTCAAGTTTAGATACTCTTAATTCAATTACCTGAGTCATTGGAGTAATGCAACTTATTTCATTTGAATGCTATACAGAATTAAGACTTTTTTATAAGGGATCACTAAGTGAGGAGTTTGCCTTACCTCTTTCATTAGATGTTGAAAAGCTTTTAAAGAAACTTTCAAGAAGATATACTAGCTAGAGAAGAGACCCGAAGTAGACTTGTTTATCTTTCACAAGAGGACTCAATAGACTCTTAAACTTCAAATTATAAGGCTAAAAACTAGGTAAATTTGATTTCTAAAGATTTTATTCATTAATTTTAACTAAGTACAAAAATCACAACAGTGGAGAGTAGGGCATAATAATGAGTTATTATTTTTAATAAGTCATAAACAGATGCAAAAGGCTATCTTTTTTTTTTTGTATAATCTCTAGATTTCCATCAAAATTTTTGAAAAAAAAAAATTGCCTAAAAATTGTCAGATAACTCAGGGACAAATACAGTTCAAGATAATGGAAGAGTATGATCATCAAAGCATAGAACAGGCAATACTCATCTCAACTTTAATACCTACATTCCCTTCCCCACACTTAAGAATAGATAGTGTCCACATTATCTCACATCAATGCAAATAACAAAATAGGAAGGAAATAAGAAAAAAGGAACTGTTACTCCCCTGGTATAACATGTAGAATCTATATTTAAATCCCATCAAAGCTAAACTTGGAGAGATTGGTCCTTGTGAACATTCACCTTGCATTTTCCTAAAAACAATTAAAAGAAAACTAACGAAACACAATAAAGTAAACGTAAATATGGGCTGCCTCCCATAGAGCGCTTGTTTTATAGTCATCAGCCTGACTATCAGGGTTTGTCATCTCAGCATAAATCAAGGAGTTTAAACAACTCCTCCAACACCATTGTCTTCAGATTAGGATTCCAAGCTTCCTTCCATGGTATGGTGCCCTTCTTTTCAGTTTCCACTAATGTTTTGTAGGTGGATATCAATAAACTTACCTGCTGGATGTCTACCCTTGACCACCCTAGGATTTCCCTATGTTCATCCAACTGGCCTTGAATTTGCTGCTGCAATTCTCTTGTCATAGGCGCTAGATTAATGTGATGATGCCATGGATTTCCTGAATTCAAACACTCATAATCAAACAATTGATTAGAAAAGACATTAGGTTCAAGTGTCTGCATGGGCATTAGTGTCAGCATTGGTGGCTTCTCATAGTGGTCTGTCTTCTCAAAAGCAACAATATTTTCAGTCTGGAGTACTTGCTCACAGCCTTTGTTTTCTTGCTCATCCCCATCCCCCCAACCATCTATCTCATTCAAGACAGCTTCAAGAGTGGTTTGCCCTACATCTTCCTCCACATCATTGTTAGTAATTTCACCCTTAGCAGATATGTCATAATACATTGCTTTCTCATTAGACAAAAACACAGGATCATACATATCAAATGTTACCTGGTCATCTAGTGCTCTAAGGGTAAGCTTACCTTGTCCTACATCAATTAGAGCTTGACCTGTGGCTAGGAATGGTTTACCTAGAATGAGTGGAATGTCCTCATCTTCTTCCACATCCAGTATGACAAAGTCCACTGGAAATATGAATTTTTTGAACTTGACTAAGACATCCTCCACTGTACCCTTGGAAAACCTTAAGCTCTTATCAGCTAGCTGCACACTGATTGGTCTCCTCTTGCACTTTTGTGGCTCTATTCCAAGCTTCCTAAAAACTGAAAGTGGCATTAAATTAATACTTACACCAGAATCAATCAAAACATTCTCAAAATCAATATTACCAATGGTGCAAAGGATATTGAAACTTCCCTGATCTTTCAGCTTTCTAGGTAGCTGAGTAGATTTCTTCTCTATGATAGCTGAACTCTCGCCAAGAAGCATTACTTTCTCAACACTCTCCATGGATCTTTTGTTAGAGAGCAGCTCTTTCATGAATTTGGCATAGAATGGAATTTGCTTCAAGGCCTCTAAGAGAGGTATATTGATTTGAAGCCCTTTAAATATGTCACAAAACCTGGCAAACTGGGCTTCCAACTCCCTCTGCTTGAGTCTTCCTAGGAAGGGGATAGGTGGAACATAAGGCTGCAACACTGGTGCTTTGGATGTGAGTTCCTCCTCCTTCTGCTTACCTTTCTCTGGACCTTTCTCTTGAATTTTTACCTGCCTTTGAACTTTCTTCACCTCCTTACTACTCCTTAGCATGATGGCATTGACATGATGGGTGTTCTCCTCAGTTTTGCTAGGCAAAGACCCTAAGGGTCTAGTACTTAGCTGCTGTGCAATTTGACCGAGCTGACCCTCCAAGTTTCTGATAGAAGCTTGTTGGTTTTGCAGGAGGGTGTCAGTCTTTTGCATGTAGCTCCTCATGAGCTCTTCCATCTGAGTAGGTTGTCGTTGAGAATAGGCATTCTGAGTAGAGGCTTGTTTAGGAAATCCAGGGGGGCGGGTTAAGTGCTTGATTCTCATCCCTCCATGAGAAGTTTGGATGATTGTGCTACCTTGGATTGTATGTATTCGAATATGGTCCTTGAGTACCTCTCTGGAGGTTGCCTACAAAGTTTACCTGCTCTCCACTAGATGGAGCTGACAACTTTCCAGCCATGCACTCACAAGCTGAGTGGGGTCTTGAGCAAATTTCACAACTAGAAGATGGATTAGCATTAAAAGAATTTAAATAGGCAAGTCTACTTACCTGAGTGGTGAGGGCAGCTATCTGAGCAGTCAACTGAGCCATATTGACATTGTCATTCACTAAAGCTACTCTTGTACCACTTCTCTCAGTTTGCCAATTATGTGCACTAGAGGCCATCTCTTCTATCAATGCACTGACCTCTAAGTAAGTTTTTCCCACTAGTGCACCCCCAATTGCAGCATCTACAAGAGACCTTAATGTCTCATCCAGACTCAAGTAAAAGATCTCAATGAGTAGATTGTTTGGTAAACCATGATGTGGGCATTTTCTAGTTGCTTCCTTGAATCTCTCCCATGCCTTATAAAGTGATTCACCACTAAACTTTGTAAAGTTAGTGATGTCACTTCTTAGTTTAGCGGTCCTAGCTAGTGGGAAGAATCTCCTCAAGAACTTGATTGAAAGGTCTTCCCAGGTAGTGACAGATCCTTGGGGCAATGAATAAAACCAAGCTCTAGCTTTATCCCTCAATGAGAAAGGGAAAAGCTGTAGTCTGATGGCATCATCAGTGACACCATTCTGCTTGACAGTGTTGGTGTATTGAAGAAACCCAGCAAGATGATCATCAGGGCTCTCATTTGAACACCCTCCAAACTGACTCGATTACACCATTTGAATGAGTGCCGGTTTAAGCTCAAAATTGTTGGCTTATATAGTTGGTCTAACAATGGGTGGTTCCTGAATCCCAGGAACAGAGAAATCTCTAAGTGCTCGCTGAACACCCTGAATCTGGCGATTACCCTCATTCGCCATCTCTTCTACTTGTTCTCTATACTTGTTGTCTCTTCTAATCTGGCGTAGAGTACACTCAATCTCAATATCGAAAGGTAGGAGATTAGCACTCCTACTCTTGCGCATGTAACACTTGCAAAGAGACCAAAAGCCAAGAAAAACGTAAAATTGCACCTAGACTACCAACAGAATTACAAAATCTAATATCTATTAGTTCCCCGGCAACGGCGCCAAAAACTTGATACGCTCAGAACGTATATAAATTGGAAGCATAAATTGTAGCAAGTGCACTGGTCGTATCAAGTAATAGAGTGGTGAAAAGTAAGGTTGTCGATCCCTCGAGGAACCAATAGAGTACTAGACCTATGGCAATTCTTATCAATATCTAGGTGATTAAAAAGGGGTTTTGAAATGTCTAAGCTAAAAATTTAACTTAAAGCAAACAAGGAGAATTTTATGAAGAATCTATCAATTATGAACGAGAGAAATTAGAATTCACCCTAGATTCATTAATCAAACTGCTACCATGTTATATCAACTAGTGGTTATAAGGTTATTCAAGTGAGTTTAGAAAATCCTTTTTAAGGATGTTAACCTTAAATCAATTAGTCGGTTTCCGCGTCTCCAATTAACCAAGGAATCAAAATTATGTTCATACACCTCCCGATACTATAAACAACTAATGCCCTAAATCAATTAACCCTAATTCCTTAGTGATTAATTAACAAGAAACATTGCATTGCGCCCTCCATAAACTCTAATTAAACCAATTATCGCAACTCTCGTATTGATAATCAATCTAATTAAGAATTCCTAACAAATCCTAATCAACTCTCGTATCAAAAGGATTTATAACAATTATAATCAAAGACCAATTATAATTAAAATAAAAGGAATTGCAATCATGAATAATCTTAATAATTCCTAATCATATAACATGGCTACAATTATCCTTTTAACATTCTAGGGTTATATCCAATTTCCCAAGGAAAAGACTTAGCAATTCATGGAGATAAAGACATGATTATGATTCAAGGAGATTCGTGCAAAAGAAATCATATTCAATGGTTGGATCAAATACTTGAATTGCATATAAGAAATAAAGTTCAGAAATCACCAATTCAACAATACAAATAATACCTTAATTGCAAGGAACTCCACAAATCCTTCACAAAGGATGATAATCTCCACCAAGATCACAAAGTTTTCTCCAAGATTTGATATCCACAATTCTCCCTTAAAACTAGGTTAAAACTACTCTAAGAACAAGAAAAATTGACACAAGTTCTTCTCTAAATCGACCGAAGACCTATATATATGCAAGTGGAGGCGAGAAGATGCAATTAAAACAAGACTGGTCCAAGTCGGCCAAAGGCCAGCAGCCTTCCTTTAAGCCGGCCATAAAGGCCGGCAGCCTTCATTTAAGTCGGCCATAAAGGCCGGCGGCTTTGCCTTTTTTTCCTTTGCCATCCTTCAATCTTTTCATGCTTTAATTTGTATGCAATCTCTCCAAATTGATTAAGCTTTGAACTCAAAGTCCTCCAACATCTGAAATGTAAAAATAAACATGATTAAGCACCATTTCGTTGTGATTTCTCTAAAATCAATAATGAATACTTGTAAATTGCTTAATGAATTATGAGTAAAATATGCCTTTATCAAGCTTGTGGTTTAAGAGAAGGGATTTTGCAATTTGGAATTCAGAAATTAGGGGATTGTTGAGTAGCGCATTGATCTGAATTTGTTGACATAAAGCTTGATCTTTTTCAATTGTGTTGTTAAATTTTTATCTTGTTGATTAGTGGTGGTACACTTGGAGACTTGAACACTCTTGGCCTCCTTTGATTTTTGGGCGTGAATGTGTAATGTATTGGAAGTGGATCGTGAAGAACTGTTGATCCTTTGTGATCAATTGGAGAAGTGTAATTTGTGTTGTGTGTTTTCGGAAGTGAAGAGTAGCAAGTTGTAATTTTTAGATTTGAATTTTAGAATTGAAGTGTAAGTTAAGGAGGTAATTTGAATTTCAAAACACACATTAAGTGATTAATTAATTGTGTGCTCATTTGAACTTAAAATAGCTCCTTACCATTTGTGAAATCTTGCAATTATTGAAGTCATTTGAATTTGAAATAACTCTTTACCATTTATGGAATCTTGCACTTATTAAACTCCTTTTGAATTTGAACGTTGAGTTGCCTTTTTGTATTGAAGTTGCAGTTTGATGTTTGAGTGGAAGTAGGGAAAGTGCACCGTGGCTTGAAGTAATGTGTGTGTAGAGTTGTGTTTTTGTAAATTTAGTGAAAGGTGTGTGTAATTGGCTTTGGTTGTTGTGTGTGTTGTATAGATAGTTGTTGTTGGTGGCATGAATATGGTGGGACTATGAGTAAAAGAGGAGTTTTGTGGCGGTGAAGTTGTGTATTTGTGTATGTGTCGAGGTGCTGCATTTTCTGAATTCAAGTAGTGTGAAACTTAGGCTAGAAAAGGAAAGTTGAGTAGTAGAATTTAAATTTAAACAAGAAATTAAAGTGTGAAAGTAATTGAACCCATTACTTAAACACTTGTGGTTGAATTTAATTCTTATCTACTTGAAAGTGATTGTGTACTTCATTTGTGACTTGGTTGTGTACTTAAACCATGGATGTGTAAGGATATTATTGTGTTGTTGGAATTAAAAACAATCATGTCTAGTGAAATGTTTCTTTCTACTAATGTATTGCACCAGACATTGACTACATTTTCTACTAAGGATGATGAACAAAGGGAAAATTTGTTCCATACTTCTTATAGGGTACAAGAAAACCTATGTGTCCTTATAGTTGATGATAGTAGTTGTACCAATGTGGCACCAGCATCGTTAGTATCGAAACTAAAACTTGCCACTAATCCATATCCTAAACCGTATAAATTTCATTAGCTAGGGTACTGATGTGCTCAAAACCACTTTGAGGTACAATCAAATGACTTAAGAAAAACAATTCTCAAGTCTCATACAAATCGGTCCAAATGACTAGGAAATTGCATAACCCTAATGGAACTTTGATGAAATCCAATGGTTCAAAGATTCAATTAAATTCCACTAATGATCAATTTCACTAATCAACAATAAGAACAAGTGAATTACACGTGAAATCGATGAAAAAGACAAGCACAAAAACCGTGAACTCAAACCCTTCCAACCATGCCAATTCACGCCAATCACTAAAAAGCAATTCAAACTTAACGAACAATCAACTTACAAGATGATTATCCACGAATTACAATCACCAATAAGTCTAAGAAAGATTCAAATTTACCCTAGATATGACCCACTAGAGAAGAAATGAACAACAATAAAGATGAATCGATATGACTCACAAGTCTCCTTTGTTGCACTCGCCACAATTCCAATTCTTGGGTTGAAATTGATAAGAGATTTTTGGAATTAGGAAACCCTAAGCCCTCTCACGTTAAAGTGAAGTGTATAATCTACAAAATGGCCTTCCCAAACCCTGTCTTAAGCAAATATTTATACTTGCTACTCCTAGGGTTAAAAAGTAGTAAAAACTACAAGTTTTCCACTTTTAAGGTGGCTAGCCCTAAGTGATAATTACTGATAAGATCACATTATACTTATATTTTCTTTTGGACTTATATTAAATTTATTTCAATATTATAAGAAAATATAAAGAAATGATACTTAATGGTGTTTATTGTGAAAATACAGGTTTTGAGGACCCAAAAGTAAATTACAATTTAATTGGAGGAGTTTTTCACAAAATTGAAGAAGCGAGCGGAGGATTGCACTAAAGGCCGCCGACCTTGGGTCGGCCTACATTCAAGGCCGCCGACTTTGAGCCAGCCTTGAGCTGGCCTATATTAAACCGGCCTTAAAAAGCATTAAAGCCGCCGGCCTTAAAGCCGGCCTTGAACCGGCCTTCATTACTCCCCGGATATCCATTGCGAAAATCTCTCCAAAATCGTATCTTATTTAATTTGCTGACTCAAATCCTCATCAGATCAACCTTATCCCCCTCCTCTTTGGATCTATAAATAGGCCCCTTGTGTGAACCTTGGAAGCATCCCCTTTTGTTTTGAGAATCCTTTTGTTTTGATTCTTTGTTTAGCATCCTTTTTCTTTCTTTGAAATCATTAGAATTCCCTTAGGAACTTTAGGATTTTATGTTTTCTTTAATTCCTTTACATTTCATGTTATTCCAAATTTTAGTTTGAAGAAAGAAAGTTATTTTGCTGAAGTTCGCTTTCAATTGAAAATTCGAGGAATCATTTTGGAAGATTGAAGTTCTTGAAGATTATAGCTATTGTTTCAATTACTTTATTTTCTTTTATGCCATTTATTAGTTTATTCTTGTTGTTCAATATGAATTCCATTGCACCTATTTATTTCAATTGTTTTTATGCAATTCATACTATAATGTTCTAAATAATCCTTGTGGGAAACATGATGAAGCCATAATTCAAACTAAAATGATCATTGTATTCATGTTATAGGAAATGTAGATATGCAGAATTTTCATATAAGAAGTCTTGCTATGAATTGTATTTTGTAATTGAAATCAATGCATAGAAATGTAAATGACTCGAAAGAGAAATTTAGGTTTTATCAGGAATTCCTAAGTAAGATTTAATAATTCATGTGGAAGCAGCGTTATTGAATTTTATTAGAAATTGACCTAAGTGTTTCATGCAATATTTTTATTACATTTTTCACTAAGGGATTAGGAGAAATTATTTTAAAGATATTAGAAAATCATATAATTGGGAAATTTATGATTGTGAATTAGAATCCTCATTTGATTTGAATTAGCGGGAGCTATTAAATTAAATTGAGGTAACATTACTTTAACACTTGATAAAGGATTAAGGTTTTGTTAATTTCTTGTGAAAATCCATATAGCTATGAGTTATTATAACATGAAGGCAATGTGATTAGTAGAATTAGGGTGGATTCTATTTCCCATCATCAATTCATCATTTTTCAAACGCAATTCTCTTTTTAAGCATTTAGTATAATTCATTCAATTCTCATCAAATATCATTGCCTAAATAATAGTAGAAATTGATAAAGTTCTATTACTTAATCAATCTTCGTGGTTCGACACTCTTCTCTCACTATATTACTTGATCCGATCTGGTACACTTGCCGGTATTTATTCACACTCATTTTATATCTCTTTTGCGTGGATCAAGTTTTTGGCGCCGTTGCCGGGGATTGATTAATATTAGACCATCTTCAGATTCTATTGTTAATTTAGGCACAATTATTTTGTTATTTATTTATTTATTTTTCTTATCATTATGTGATCATTTCCAGTTCTCTTTGAAGGTTTTTATTACGCAAGAGTAGAAGTGCTGAAATTCTACCAATTACTCTTGAGATAGAAGGCACCTTGCGACAACTTAGAAGAGAGCAAAGAAGAAGGAAAGAAGTTGACATGACAGAAGACAACCATACTTTCAAAGTAAACGGTTATCTTCTCAAACATTACTATGAAGGGGAAAATGTAGATAGAGATGCCACAATTGTGGATTTAGGAGATGTGAGAACTTGAACTGGAAAAGTCGGGCTAGCGACTATAAACTAAGCGCTTCATGGGAGGCAGCCCATGCTCAATAAGTATATACACTAGTGTTTTAATTTCGTTACAAAAAAAAAAAAAAAACTAATTCAAGGCTGGATAAGAGCCACCGGTGCATTCAAGACACTCTAAGGATGACAAACTTTTTGGGAGGAATTTTCTTCCTGATGAACAATTTTACACCAGGGAAGTACCAGTATTTCAATTTCTACATTGACATTCTTTTCCTTAATTTTGTGACATATTGGAACAATGAGGACATTGTCCAATATAAGTATGGGGAAGGGATTATAAATGTAGAAGTATAATGATTGCACACATCATGAGCTTACAAATCCCATGCTTTATTTATGTCCTTAAGTGTTTATCGTCAATGAAATCCTGAAATTGACTTAGATTGGTGCCCTACTCGCCAACTGTTGTGACTAGTTTACATAGTTAAAATTTAATAGTAAAATCTCTAGAGAACGGGGTTTACCCTATGTTTAGCCTTTGAACTTGAGATTGAGTCCTTAAGTTGAAAAAACAAGCAAGTTTACTTCAAGGAAAAATTGGTTGGGATAAATCTCTCTTGAAATTTCTTTGAGAATACCTTAACACCTAGTGAAAGAGGTAAAGGAAATATTTTACTTAGTGATCCCTTAATAATAAATAAATAAATAAAAGAAAAGAGCCTTTACTCCAATAACTCAGGAAAGTGAGTTAAGAGTATCCAATCTTAAATGTTAGTGTGAGGAAGAGTTCGTAGGGGTCCCTTTAAAACCTGGTCACTTAGGCAATGAGCCTAGGATGTGCCGACTTAATGAACTCACAATAACAAGAAGGGCGGAAAGGCAAAAATTTAGTACCTTAATGAAAACCAGGTTGACATGGGCGAGCTTTGGTCCCTCAGAAGAGTGAAGTCTCACTCCACTGTCAATTAAGGCAAAAAAAAAAGAGGGAGAAATTCTAGGAAAAAAATGGATACCATATGCTTTCACTCCTTGTTATCTTGTTTAGAGAAGTAAAATTGAGGGAGATGATACTTGCTAATAACCAATGAAGTTTAAATGAATGTTTTTCCTTATGGACTAAGTATTGTTTTCTATTGTTAAACACTGGGATTAAAAATCTGTTGTATTTAGATTAACTACTAAATTTCAACTAGATATACTAGTTACAAATTTCAGTATGGTCAGAACAATGGGCACCAAAAGTTCAATGATGGATTTCTCTTGTTTAAATCAATTATTTTGCTTGAGGACAAGCAAAAGTTCAAGTGTGGGGATGTTGATAAGATCACACTATACTTATATTTTCTTTTGGACTTATATTAAATTTATTTCAATATTATAAGAAAATATAAAGAAATGATACTTAATGGTGTTAATTGTGAAAATACAGGTTTTGAGGACCCAAAAGTAAATTACAATTTAATTGGAGGAGTTTTTCACAAAATTGAAGAAGCGAGCGGAGGATTGCACTAAAGGCCGCCGGCCTTAGGCCGGCCTACATTCAAGGCCACCGGCTTTGAGCCGGCCTTGAGCTAGCCTATATTAAACCGGCCTTAAAAAGCATTAAAGCCGCCAGCCTTAAAGCCGGCCTTGAACCGGCCTTCATTACTCCCCGGATATCCATTGCGAAAATCTCTCCAAAATCGTATCTTATTTAATTTGCTGACTCAAATCCTCATCAGATCAACCTTATCCCCCTCCTCTTTGGATCTATAAATAGGCCCCTTGTGTGAACCTTGGAAGCATCCCCTTTTGTTTTGAGAATCCTTTTGTTTTGATTCTTTGTTTAGCATCCTTTTTCTTTCTTTGAAATCATTAGAATTCCCTTATGAACTTTAGGATTTTATGTTTTCTTTAATTCCTTTACATTTCATTTTATTCCAAATTTTAGTTTGAAGAAAGAAAGTTATTTTGCTGAAGTTCGCTTTCAATTGAAAATTCGAGGAATCATTTTGGAAGATTGAAGTTCTTGAAGATTATAGCTATTGTTTCAATTACTTTATTTTCTTTTATGCCATTTATTAGTTTATTCTTGTTGTTCAATATGAATTCCATTGCACCTATTTATTTCAATTGTTTTTATGCAATTCATACTATAATGTTCTAAATCATCCTTGTGGGAAACATGCGAAAGCCATAATTCAAACTAAAATGATCATTGTATTCATGTTATAGGAAATGTAGATATGCAGAATTTTCATATAAGAAGTCCTGCTATGAATTGTATTTTGTAATTGAAATCAATGCATAGAAATGTAAATGACTCGAAAGAGAAATTTAGGTTTTATCAGGAATTCCTAAGTAAGATTTAATAATTCATGTGGAAGCAGCGTTATTGAATTTTATTAGAAATTGACCTAAGTGTTTCATGCAATATTTTTATTACATTTTTCACTAAGGGATTAGGAGAAATTATTTTAAAGATATTAGGAAATCATATAATTGGGAAATTTATGGTTGTGAATTAGAATCCTCATTTGATTTGAATTAGCAGGAGCTATTAAATTAAATTGAGGTAACATTACTTTAACACTTGATAAAGGATTAAGGTTTTGTTAATTTCTTGTGAAAATCCATATAGCTATAAGTTATTATAACATGAAGGCAATATGATTAGTAGAATTAGGGTGGATTCTATTTCCCATCATCAATTCATCATTTTTCAAACACAATTCTCTTTTTAAGCATTTAGTATAATTCATTCAATTCTCATCAAATATCATTGCCTAAATAATAGTATAAATTGATGAAGGTCTATTACTTAATCAATCTTCGTGGTTCGACACTCTTCTCTCACTATATTACTTGATCCGATCCGGTACACTAGCCGGTATTTATTCATGCTCATTTTATATCTCTTTTGCGTGGATCAATTACAAAGAAATAAAAGTGTCCCAAAACCAAGATACAACCAAAATAGTTCATAAAACAATTACAAGGTACAAAATAACATAAGTCTTCATGATCCAATGCCATCGGAATAGAAAACAATCGTAGCGGGTCTTTGATTGTCATCCTGAAAACGTTTAGTGTCCGACAACGGTTGTAGGACGTATTGGCATCCCATGGAGAATTATCATTATACTTGTAAGATTATTGTCAAATATTTATTAGAAATAAAGACATAAGGTAAAATATGAGCGGTTTGGATCATCATCCAAATCGAGTTCTGAAAAGGTCGACAGTGTTAGAAATTTTCCCATCATCTCCTCGGGCTTCTAAAAGATTTGCCCTTAAATCTAGAGGATCAGTTGTGGAACTGAACCGTAATATCTCTGTTGTCCTGCTCTTCTGGCTAACAATGGTAGTGGATGGATTTCTGATCTGTTCCTAAAACCCCTGGACCTCAGATGGAGTCATCGGTAATAGAATTATACGTGACTCACCCATGCTGAACATGTAGGTATTTTCAAACCCATCATGTATCACCCGTCGATCATACAACCAAGGCCGACCCAATAGTAAATGGAATGCATGCATAGGGACTACATCGCACAAGATCTCATCATGATAACTCCGCCTGACATTCATAGGAACCTTTGCCCTAAGGGTAACATGCATACTACCTCTATTATCTAGCTAATGCAAATGATAAGGACTAGGATGTGGGATAGTAGACAGTTGTAATTTATCTACTAGCGCAGCAGATATAACATTCGTGCAACTACCACTATCGATGATGAGTACATAAAGGTTACCTCTGATTCTGCAAGAGGTGTGAAATCTGTTCTCCCTCTGAATATCACTATTATCAGGAGATATAGATAAGGCCCTGCGTAACACATTAAGGGATAGATATTTTCCTCCTGTATGCTCCTCAGGCGCGTCTACAGTTTGATCATCATAATATTCCTGTAGTACTATTGGTAAATCTATAGGTTCAATCTGATCATGATCATCCTCAATATCCTCCCTAGTGTCTTCCATAACAGTTATCACCCTCTTATTTGGACACTATGCAACCATATGCCCAAGTCCCATGCATTTAAAGCATTTTATCTAGCACGCTTTCCTACTAATAGATCCAATAACAGTCTGCCTCATATCTGGAGCCATTACCTCTTTACCCTTCCTAATGGGTAAATTTTCTCTCATAATAGTTGGGGTAGTAGTGTCCACTGCCTTTACTTCCTCACCTACCGCCTTTGTTCCCCCTGATCGACCGTCAGCTGATATGGGTCTAATAACAGTACTGGGCCTACTGCTCGGAGCCTTAAAGAAGTTGGACCTCCTTTGTCTCTCTACTTTTAAGGCCAACTGAATAGCCTCATCAAGTTTATTATAGCGTTGTAGTTCAACAACACACGCTATATCATATTTTAGACCTGAGACAAAACGTGTTACAGTTTGTTCTGGAGGCTCAATGGACCCACACCTAATCATAAGGGTCTCAAACTCCTACACATAATCATCCACTGTTTTGCCTCCCTGCCTCAATGTTTGCAGTCACATAAACAGCTCCTGTTTGTAGTGCTCAGGAATGAACCTTTTCCTTAGTAATCTTTTCATGTCCCTCTAGGTCTGAACCTCAGCCTCTCCATCCCGATGCCTATTGAGAATCAGATTCTTCCACCAGAGTGCAGCATACCCTACAAACTCAACAGCAGCCAATCAGACCCTAGTACTATCATCGATCTCATAACATTCAAAGAGACCTTCGACCTTGTCCTCCCAGTCTAAATATTCATCTACTGATCCCTTGCCATCATAAGATGGCATCTGTAGTTTCACATATTCTAAGCCCCGAGATGGCCTGAAATCCCTATTCTGATTTGGGTTTGCCCCAAAATTATCATCCATTTCTTCCCTGTATGGAAGATACTCCTCACCCATCCTTCTATTCAAATTCCCATCTCCCATTACTCTATCTCGATGAGGATTCTGTAGAGCTACTCGAGGTGGTGCCAGCTGGTTTACCACTTGTGGTTGTGGTAATGTCATTTTATCAATTCTAGTTGCCAGTGTAGCAACTATGGTAGTAAGATCCTGGAGTTATTCTTCAAAAGTTCTCCTACTTGCCACATTACGACCCTGACCTCCACCAACCTGACTATTAGCTTCATCACCAGTTCCCCCATTCACGCTGTCATTCGACATAGTTGTAGACTCCCGTATACTGATCCTCAAAAACAATTTGAATCAAGGGCACACACTCCACAACTACACTTCCCTTAACACCACACAATAGCAACTACAAAAAAAGAAAAACAAACAAACCCACATAACTTCACAATTATGTTATTACAACTCACGTGTAGTACTCTTCTCCACAACACGTCAATACAACACGATGCAACAAATTTTAATTTCCACAAGTCACTCCCACAGCAACACATAAGTGACAACAACAATAAATATGCTTCACTTCCACGGCAACAACACAAGTGGCAATAACAACAAGTGTGCTTCCACTTTCCATGGCAAGGATGACAACAAAAACAAATATGCCACTTTCCACAAATGTAATCTAAATATCCACAATAGGCAGCAACTTCAATTTGAAATTCAAACCACTTCACTAATTGCAAGCCTTCTTCAATTGGTAAGTAATGAATTCAAATTCAAATAGCACTCATTAACTCCCACAACTTAATGGAATGTGTTTGAATTTAAATAGATTCCTTACTAATCAACTCAATGCAAATCTGTAAATTTCACTTCTCCAATTCAGAATTACACAATGGAAATCACAACAACAAACTACACAACCTCCTTCACGCCACAACTAGTCATGGTAAGAACAAGGTAATTTTTCAAGCTCACACAATTGTTGAATTAACAACACTTCCATTCTTCCTTCCTTCTACGAAAATTATTAATCACAAGATGATACAACAACCTTCCCAATCCAACTTCAACAAGCAGCAAATCAAAATTCCAACTAAGGTAATTTCACAAGTCACAAACCACCACAACACAATTGCGGTTCATAATTTGATTAACCCAAATTGAAGATGAATATCACAAAATCAAACAACCATAAATCCCTTCTCTCAACGTGTGCTCTGATACCAGAAAAGATGATGTGCTCAAAACCACTTTGAAGCACAATCAAATGACTCAAGAAAAACAATTCTCAAGTCTCATACAAACCGGTCCAAATGACTAGGAAATTGCGTGACCCTAATGGAACTTTGATGAAATCCAATGGTTCAAAGATTCAATTAAATTCCTCTAATGATCAATTTCACTAATCAACAATAAGAACAAGTAAATTACACGTGAAATGGATGAAAAAGACAAGCATAAAAACCGTGAACTCAAACCCTTCCAACCATGCCAATTCATGCCAATCACTAAAAAGCAATTCAAACTCAATGAACAATCAACCCTACAAGATGATTATCCACGAATTAAAATCACCAATAAGTCCAAGAAAGATTCAAATCTATCCTAGATATGACTCACTAGAGAAGAAATGAACAACAACAAAGATGAATTGATATGACTCACAATTCTCCTTTGTCGCACTCGCCACATTTCCAATTCTTGGGTTGAAATTGATAAGAGATTTTTGGAATTAGGAAACCCTAAGCCCTCTCATGTTAAAGTGAAGTATATAATTTGCAAAATGGCCTTCTTAAACCCTCTCTTAAGCAAGTATTTATACTTGCTACTCCTAGGGTTAAAAAGTAGTCAAAATTACAAGTTTGCCACTTTTAAGGTGGCTAGTCCTAAGTGATAATTACAAAGAAATAAAAGTGTCCCAAAACCAAAATACAACCAAAATAGTTCATAAAACAATTACAAGGTACAAAATAACATAAGTCTTCATGATCCAATGCCATCGGAATAGAAAACAATCGTAGCGGGTCTTTGATTGTCATCCTGAAAATGTTCTGTGTCCAACAACGATTGTAGGACATAATTGATACGAACCACGCCAATGTGTGATGAAACCCAATACCAATACGTTCGGAATTGCTACCCAAGATGCCAAACAATTGAGTGGAAACCGCGACCCGTTGCCTATAAGTGAGATAAGAACCTTGGTATATTATGTAGACGCCACAATTAGGATGAAAGACCGATTGATAAGTTGAGATGAACGCCACGGAAGAAAATCCGATAAATTCTAAAGTAGTTCTTTAAAGAACCAAGAGAGGAATTCTCTCAAAAGTGTTTTCAAACTTGTATGTTGTATATTCTATATTCTAGCTGTTCTAAACCCTAGGAGTTTTATAGTAGGGTTTACAATTTGTAACAATAAAGGCCCAAAACGACATAACATCATTAAGTTGCGTAAAAATAACAAAACAGGGACGTAAAGGCTGGCGGCGTATGAGTGATGGCCGACAGCGTTGAAATGAAGGCCGGCGGCCTTGGAGTTGGCGTAAGCATATACACGACTGTGTACTTCTAATCGTGTATCTTTCTGTGGAAATTCTTGACACCATACATGGCCGTACCTTTGAACCGTGTATATGACCGTATATGATTCTGTGTAACCTCTAGACTCCTACACGGTCGTGCCTTGTAAAGACACGCCCTCTTCACCCTATATCTGGTATGACTTGTACAAGAGCAAGGGCATTCCCATGGTTGTTCCAATCCATTCCAGCTTCATGATTGCTCCAATCATTTCCGACTTCATGGACATCCTTTATCAACCTGTTAAGTGCTTCCTTTAATCGTTTCACTCGAGTTCTTATGATCGGTCCAGGTAGCACATCAAGAGGATCCACATTCCATCTTCTGGCTTGGCTCCCATCATGGTACTCATCAATATTGGCATCCCATGGAGAATTATCATTGTACTTGTGATGAGATCCATGATGAGAGCCAAGCCGGAAGAAGAAATGCGGATCCTCTTGAAGTGCTGCCTGGACCGATCACAAGAAATCAAGTGAAACGATTCAAGGAAGCACTTAACGGGTTGATAAAGGTTGTCCATGAAGCCGGAAAGGATTGGAGCAATCATGAAGTTGGAACGGATTGGAACAACCATGGGAAGACCCTTGCTTTTATACAAGTCACACCGGACACGGGTTGAAGAGGGCGTGTATGTTCAAGGCACGACCGTGTAGGAATTCCAAGATTGCACAGAATCATACACGGCTAAAAGGCACGGCCGTGTATGGAGACAAGCAAATCCACAGAAAGATACACAACCAGAAGTACACAGTCGTGTATGTGACCGGAATGTGCATAGAAAAGTACATGGCTAAAGTACACGATCGTGTACAAGGCCGTGTATCCTCTACTAACCAGCTTTTTCTGTTTCGTGTTTTTACGCAACTTATCTAAGCTACGTCGTTTTTGACTTGTTTTTCACGAATTGTAACCCTAGTGTAAAAGCTCCTATGGTTTAGAACAACGAAGAATTTTACATCTTTGAACATTAAACACTTTTGAGAGGCACCTCTCTTGGTTCTTCAAGAACTAAATCAAACTTATCGGATTGATTTCCGTGGCGTTCATCCCGACTTATCAATCAGTCTTTCATCCTGAATTTGGCGTCATCATTTTTATACCAAGGTTCTCGTCTCGCTTATAGACAACGGGTCGCGGTTTCCACTTTAGGTGCTTGGGCATCTTAGGCAACGAATTTCATAACGTATTGGTATTGGGTTTCGTCACGGGTTGGCATGGTTCGTACCAGTTTGGTATCAGAGCTTAGGTTTATTAAAACATCAAGTTCGGTTGAGGAAGGTAATATCAAAAACCATAACTCCAATCGTTCATATCAATTATCGTATTCAATTTCGTAATATTGATTGTCTTTTGATAGTGCAATATCGACTAGGCGATTGTTAAAAAAAAAAATCGGATAGAAAAATAGAGGAAAATTTACGAACCCTAGAGTTATTTTGAATTCTACAGAAGGAAATTGGTGTAGTTCGGGTTAGTTCCAAGAGAATTAAGAAGAGGAAATTGGCAAGTTGATATCATCATTATTTGTGAGAATACACGAGTAACTGTGTGATATCATCATTTGAGCGAAATACGTAAGGGAGTGTATCGTGAGGTTTAATTATATATATATTTTTGTTAGTACTAATCTTTTCTACAGGAACTATGTCGAGGCAACATTCACTGGAAGGTGAGAGGGGAAGGTTTGATGCTAGGTTAGTAATTGAGGCGTTGAGGGGTGAGATGAAGAGGATGTTCCAAGAGGGAATGGAACAAATTCATGAGATAGTAGAGCAAAGATTAGAGTAATCCACAAATGTATTCCAAGGGCGTAAGAGGGAGAGTCGTTCTAGGAGAGTACCGAGGGGTGGAGATGAAATGTCGGATGATGATTTTTATGAGCCTTTTGTTGGGAGTTATAGAGGTTATAGTGGTCGGAATAGAGGAACTAGAGATTGGGAAGATAGAGGAGATAGGAATAGAGAGGATGATCAATTGAGTAGCATAAAGATGAAGATTCCTCCTTTCCAAGGGAAGAATGATCCCGAGGTGCACTTAGAGTGGGAGAAGAAGGTAGAGATGGTATTTGATTGTCACAACTATAGTGGGAGAAAGAAGGTAAAACTTGCTGCCATTGAATTTTCGGATTATGCTATAGTGAGGTGGGATCAACTAATGTTGAATAGGAGAAGGAGTGGCGAGCCACCTATTGAGTCTTAGGAAGAGATGAAAAGTGTGATGAAGAAGCGGTTTGTGCCTGCGTATTACTATCGTGAATTGCACAACAAGTTGCAAACTCTGAGGCAGGGAAGCCGAAGTGTAGATGAGTATTTCAAGGAGATGGAAGTCACTATGATTAGGGCGAATGTAGAGGAGGATAGAGAGGCTACAATGGCTAGATTTCTTGCTGGATTGGATAGAGAAATCCAAAATGTTGTTGAATTGCAGCATTATGTAGAGTTGGAGGATATGGTCCATATGGCTATAAAGGTTGAGAACCAGCACAAGAGGAGAGGTAGTAGTAATGCACGGTTTCAATAGGGTAATGGTTCATCCACTTGGAAGACTAATCAATGGAAGAAGGAAGAAAAGCCTTTACCCACCAAACCAAAAGGGGAGCTGAGGCAAGCGGGTTCTATTCCTGTTAACCAAGGTAACCCTAATTCTTCTACTTCTAGAAATCGTGACATTAGATGCTTTAAATGCTAACGTAGAGGCCATATTGCTAGTCAATGTCCAAATAGGCGTGTGATGATTCTGTGTGATGATGGAGAGTATGTGACTGAGGGGGATAGTGAAGAAGATGATATGCCTCCATTAGAGGATGCTAGTGATGATGAGGAGCCTGCAATAGGGAGGTTAGTGGCAGTAGTGAAGCGAGCGTTGAATGTGCAGGTGAAGGAAGAAGAGGAGGTGCAAAGAGAGAATATATTTCATACTAGATGTTATCTAGGAGATCACATTTGTAGTTTGATCATTAATGGAGGAAGTTGCACCAATGTAGTGAGCAATTTTATTGTTGAGAGGCTGGGGCTCAAAATTGTTAGACACCCTAGTCCATATAAATTGCAATGGTTGAATGATAGTGGTGAGACTAAGGTGAGTAAGCAAGCCTTGATTGGTTTTCGCATTGGTAGGTATGAGGATGAGGTGTTATGCGATGTAGTGCCAATGCAAGCATGTCATGTGTTGTTGGGGAGGCCATGGCAATTTGATAGGAAGGTTGTTCATGATGGCTTTTCTAACAAGTATACGCTTGTTCACCAGGGGAAAAGCTTTAATCTTAAACCGTTAACACCTAAACAAGTGTATGAGGACCAATTGCAGCTACAACAGTCTTTTGCAAAACATAAGGTGAGTGAAAAGCAGAGTGAGAGTGAGAGAGCAAAAGACAATGAGGAGAAAAAGGAATATAAAAGTCAAGATCAAAAGGAAAAGGAGAGGAAGGTTGGAAAGAGTGTGAGAGGCCAAGTTGAAGGGGAATCAACTTTGGTGGTGAGTGAAAAGGAGAGGGCAGCCTTGCAAAAGGAGAGTTGTGTGGCAAGAGCGAGTGTAGTGAGGAGAGCGTTAGTGAGGAAGCAACCTATGTTGTTGCTGGTTTTTAAAGAAACATGTTTGACTACTAACGAATTATCTAATGCTTTACCTAGTGTGGTTGTGTCTATTGTGTAGGATTTTGAAAATGTCTTTCCAAAGGAACGCCAAAGGCAGGTAGATGAGTTAATGGAGAAGGGATACGTGAGAGAAGGCATGAGTCCATGTGCAGTGCCTGTGATTTTGGTGCCTAAGAAGAATGGAACATGGAAAAGGTGTGTTGATTGCTGCGCCATCAACAAAATTACGGTAAAAGTATCGTCATCCCATTCATCGCTTAGATGACATGTTAAATGGGTTATATGAGTCTAGTGTCATTCCTCATGAGCATAGGGTAGATATTTTCATAGATTTTGTGTTAGGATTATCTAGACCTAGGCATGGTCGAGATTATATTTTTGTGGTTGTGGATAGGATTCCTAAAATGGTTCATTTCATTCCTTGTCATAAAACTGATGATGCTATACACATTGTTGATTTATTCTTTAGAGAGGTAGTGCGTCTGCATGGTATACCTAGTAGCATTGTTAGTGATCGGGATGTAAAAATTTCGAGTCATTGTTGGAGAGTATTGTGGGAAAGGTTGCGAACTAAGCGGATGTTTTCAACTATCTGTCACGCACAAATTGATGGGCAAATTGATGTGGTTAACAGGACTTTAATTCAATTGTTAGGGGCAATCATAGAGAAGAACATTAGGACTTGGAAGGATTGTCTACCATTTGTGGAGTTTGCATATAACAGGGCTTTATATAGCACTACTCATTGTTTACCATTTGAGATTGTGTATGGTTTTAACCCATTGGTTCCTATTTATTTATTGCCATTGCCACTTAACAAGTCTGTGAGTTTTGATGCTGATTCTAAGGCAGGTTTCGTGAAGAAGCTACATGCACAGGTAAAGATTAGGATTGTAAAACAAAATGCCAGGGTCGCTTCAAGGGTGAACAAGGACAGGAGACCCAAGATTTTTCAGCCTGGAGATTGGGTTTGGGTGCATTTTCGCAAGGAGAGTTTTCCATTGCAAAGGAGATCCAAGTTGAACCCTAGGGGAGACGGTCCATTTCCAATGCTTGAGAAAATCAATGATAATGCCTACAAGAAAAATTTACCTGGTGAGTATCCAATAAGTGTCACATTTTATGTTACTGATCTGAGTCCATTTGATGCAGGCAATAATTTGAGGACAAATCCTTTTCAAGAGGAGGGGAATGATGAGATCCATGATGAGATCCAAGCCGGAAGAAGAAATGTGGATCCTCTTGAAGTGCCGCTTGGACCGATCACAAGAAATCAAGCGAAACGATTCAAGGAAGCACTTAACGGGTTGATAAAGGTTGTCCATGAAGCCGGAAAGGATTGGAGCAATCATGAAGTTGGAATGGATTGGAACAACCATGGGAAGACCCTTGCTTTTATACAAGTCACACCGGACATGGGTTGAAGAGGGCATGTATGTTCAAGGCATGGCCGTGTAGGAATTTCAAGATTGCACAGAATCATACATGGCTAAAAGGCACGGCCGTGTATGGAGACAAGCAAATCCACAGAAAGATACACGACTAGAAGTACACTGTCGTGTATGTGACCGGAATGTGCATAGAAAAGTACACGGCTGTGTATCCCCTACCGGCCAGCTTTTTCTGTTTCGTGTTTTTATGCAACTTATCTAAGCTACGTCGTTTTGGACTTGTTTTTCATGAATTGTAACCCTAATATAAAAGCTCCCAGGATTTAGAATAACTTAGAATTTACATCTTTGAACATTCAACACTTTTAAGAGGCACCTCTTTTGGTTCTTCAAGAACTAAATCAAACTTATCGGATTAATTTCCGTGGCATTCATCCCGACTTATCAATCGGTCTTTCATCCCGATTGTAGCGTCTTCATTTTTATACCAAGGTTCTTGTCTCGCTTATAGACAATGAGTCACGATTTCCACTTTAGGTTTTTGGGCGTCTTAGGCAACGAATTTTCGAACGTATTGGTATTAGGTTTCGTCACGGGTTGGTATGGCTCGTATCAACTTGTAAGATTATTCTTAAATATTTATTTGAAATAAAGACATAAGGTAAAATATGGGCGATTTGGATCATCATCCAAATTGAGTTCTGAAAAGGTCGACAGTGTCAGAAATTTTCCCATCAGGTACCTTTCAGTGTAGGGGATAAATACTATGATGAAATTAAGTGTGACATTTTACCTATGTGTACATCCTATATATTACTTGGCAGGCCTTAGTTATATGATAGGATGATATTACATGATGGGTATAGAAATACTTATATGTTCCAACAAGATGGTAAACGTATAGTATTGAACCCTATGTCGCCATCAGAGGTCTAGAAGATGTAAAGATAGATAAGACAGCCATCAAAGATTCTTGAGGATCATAGCCACATGATCAAATCTTCAAAGGTTCCTGATGAGAGCCAAGCCGGAAGAAGAAATGTGGATCCTCTTGAAGTATCGCCTGGACCAATCACAAGAAATCGAGCAAACCGATTCAAGGAAGCACTTAACAGGTTGATAAAGGTTGTCCATGAAGCCGGAAAGGATTGGAGCAATCATGAAGTTAGAACGGATTGGAACAACCATGGGAAGACCCTTGCTTTTATACAAGTTATACTGGACACGGGTTGAAGAGGGCGTGTACTTTCAAGGCACGTCCGTGTAGGACTCTCAAGATTGCACAGAATCATACGTAGCTAAATACATGGTTAAAAGGCACGGCCGTGTATGGAGTCAAGTAAATCCACAGAAAGATACACGGCTAAAGTACACGGGCGTGTATGTTGCCAGAAGTTGCACAGAAAGATACACGGTCAAAGTACACGGGCGTGTATGTTGCCAGAAGTTGCACAGACAAGTACACGGCCAAAGTACACGGGCGTGTACACAGGCCGTGTATCCCCTATCGGCCAGCTTGTTCTGTTTCGCGTTTTTATGTCACTTAACTAAACTACGTCGTTTTGGACTTGTTTTTACACGAATTGTAACCCTAGTATAAAAGCTCCTAGGGTTTAGAACAACTTAGATAGACATCTTTGAACATTAAACACTTTTGAGAGGCACCTCTCTTGGTTCTTCATGAACTAAACTGAACTTATCGGATTGATTTCCGTGGTGTTCATCTCGACTTATCAATCGATCTTTCATCCCGATTGTGGCGTCTTCATTTTATACCAAGGTTCTTGTCTCGCTTATAGACAACGGATCGCGGTTTCCACTTTAGGTGTTTGGGCGTCTTAGGCAACGAATTTTCCGAACGTATTGGTATTGGGATTCGTCACGGGTTGGCGTGGTTCGTATCAGTTTGGTATCAGAGCTTAGGTTTGTCAAAACATCAAGTTCAGTTGAGGAAGGTAATATAAAAAACCCTAACTCCAATCGTTCATATCAATTATAGTGTTCAATTCCGCAATATTAATTGTCTTTTGATAGTGTAGTGCTTACTGGTTGATTGTAAAAAAAAAAAAAAAGAAGGGAAAAGAAAAGCAAAGAGAAACTTGATCAAAAGCTAAAAACAGAGACAAAAAAAAAAATCGGATAGAAAAATAGAGGAAAATTTTACGAACCCTAGAGTTGGTTTTGAATTCTACGGAAGGAAATTGGTATAGTTCGGGTTAGTTCCAAGAGAATTGAGAAGAGGAAATTGGTGAGTGATATCATCGTTGTTTATGAGAATACACGAGTGACTGTGTGATATCATCATTTGAGCGAAAACACGTAAGGGAGTGTATTGTGAGGTTTAATTTTATATATATTTATGTTAGTACTAATCTTTTCTGCAGGAACTATGTCGAGACGACATTCTCCTAAAGGTGAGAGGGGAAGGTTTGATGCTAGGTTAGTAATTGAGGCGTTGAGGGGAGAAATGAAGAGGATGTTCCAAGAGGGAATGGAACAAATTCATGAGACGGTAGAGCAAAGACTAGAGCAATCCACAAATGTATTCCAATGGCGTAAGAGGGAGAGTCGTTCTAGAAGAGTACCGAGGGGTGGAGATGAAATGACGGATGATGACTTTGATGAGCCTTCTGTTGGGAGTTACAGAGGTTATAGTGGTCGGAATAGAGGGACTAGAGATTGGGAAGATAGAGGAGATAGGAATAGAGAGCATGATCAATTGAGTAGCATAAAGATGAAGATTCCTCCTTTCCAAGGGAAGAATGATCCCGAGGCGTATTTAGAATGGGAGAAAAAGGTGGAGATGGTGTTTGATTGTCACAACTATAGTGGGAGAAAGAAGGTGAAACTTGCTGCCATTAAATTTTCAGATTATGCTATAGTGTGGTGGGATCAATTAATGTTGAATAGAAGAAGGAGTGGCGAGCCACTTATTGAGTCTTGGGAAGAGATGAAGAGAGTGATGAAGAAGCGGTTTGTACCCGCATATTACTATCGTGAATTGTACAACAAGTTACAAACTCTAAGGCAGGGAAGCCGAAGTGTAGATGAGTACTTCAAGTAGATGGAAGTCACTAAGATTAGGGCAAATGTAGAAGAGGATAGAGAGGCTACAATGGCTAGATTTCTTGCTGGATTAAATAGAGAAATCCAAAATGTGGTTGAATTGCAGCATTATATAGAATTGGAGGATATGGTTCACATGGCTATAAAGGTTGAGAACCAGCACAAGCGGAAGGGTAGTAGTAGTGCACGATTTCAATAGGGTAATGGTTCATCCACTTAGAAGACTAATCAATGGAAGAAAGAAGAAAAGCCTTTACCCACCAAACCAAAAGGAGAGCTGAGGCAAGCGGGTTCTACTTCTGGTAATCAAGGTAACCCTGAATCTTCTACTTCTAGAAATCGCGACATTAGATGCTTTAAATGTCAAGGTAGAGGCCATTTTGCTAGTTAATGTCCAAATAGGCGTGTGATGATTTTGCGTGATGATGGTGAGTATGAGACTGAGGGGGATAGTGAAGAAGATGTTATGCCACCATTAGAGGATGCTAGTGATGATGAGGAGCCTGCAATGGGAAGGCTAGTGGTGGTAGTGAAGAGAGCTTTGACTGTGCAGGTGAAGGAAGAAGAAGAGGTGCAAAGAAAAAATATATTTCATACTAGATGTTATTTAGGAGATCACATTTGTAGTTTGATCATTGATGGAGGGAGTTGCACCAATGTAGTGAGCAATTTTATTATTGAGAGGTTGGGGCTCAAAATTGTTAGACACCCTAGTCCGTATAAATTGTAGTGGTTGAATGACAGTGGTGAGACTAAGGTGAGTAAGCAAGCCTTGATTGGGTTTCGCATTGGTAGGTATGAGGATGAGGTGTTATGTGATGTAGTGCCAATGCAAGCATGTCATGTGTTGTTGGGGAGGCCATGGCAATTTGATAGGAAGGTTGTGCATGATGGCTTTTCTAACAAGTATACGCTTGTTCACCAAGGGAAGAGCTTTAATCTTAAACCGTTAACACCTAAGCAGGTGTATGAGGACCAGTTGCAGCTACAACAGTCTTTTGCAAAACATAAGGTGAGTGAAAAGCAGAGTGAGAGTGAGAGAGCAAAAGACAATGAGGAGAAAAAGGAATATAAAAGTCAAGATCAAAAGGAAAAGGAGAGGAAGGCTGGAAAGAGTGTGGGAGGCCAAGTTGAAGGGGAATCAACTTTGGTGGTGAGTGAAAAGGAGAGGGCAGCCTTGCAAAAGGAGAGTTGTGTGGTAAGAGTGAGTGTAGTGAGCAGAGCGTTAGTGATGAAGCAACCTATGTTGTTTTTGGTTTTTAAGGAAACATGTTATACTACTAACGAATTATCTAACTCTTTTCCTAGTGTGGTTGTGTCTTTTGTGCAGGACTTTGAAGATGTCTTTCTTGAGGAGATTCCAAAGGGATTACCACCTGTTCATGGTATTGAGCACCAGATTGACCTTGTACCCGAAGCATCGATTCGAAACAAGCCAGCTTACAGGAACACCCCGGAGGAAGCAAAGGAACTCCAAAGGCAGGTTGAAGAATTAATGGAGAAGGGGTACGTGAGGGAGAGCATGAGTCCATGTGCAGTGCCTGTGATTTTGGTGCCTAAGAAGGATGGGACATGGAGAATGCGTGTTAACTGCTGTGCCAGCAACAACATCACGGTAAAGTATCGACATACCATTCCTCGTTTAGATGACTTCTTAGAATGGTTATATGAGTATAGTATCATTCCTCATGAGCCTTGGATAGATATTTCCATAGATTTTGTGTTAGGATTATTTAGGCCAAGGCATGGTCGAGATTCTATTTTTGCGGTTGTGGATAGGAATTCTAAAATGGTTCATTTCTTTCCTTGTCATAAAACTGATGATGTTATACATATTGTTGATTTGTTCTTTAGAAAGGTAATGCGTCCGCATGGTATACCTAGAAGCATTGTTAGTGATCGAGGTGAGAAATTTTTTAGTCATTTCTGGAGAGTATTGTAGGAAAAGTTGGGAACTAAACGAGTGTTTTCGATTATCTGTCACCCACAAACTGATGGGCAAATTGATGTGGTTAACAGGACTTTAATTCAATTGTTAGGGGCAATCATAGAGAAGAACATTAGGACTTGGAAGGGTTGCCTACCATTTGTGGAGTTTGCATGTAATAGGGCTTTAAATAGCATTATTCATTGTTCACCATCTGAGATTGTGTATGGTTTAAACCCATTGGTTACTATTTATTTATTACCATTGCAACCTAACAAGTTTGTGAGTTTTGAAGCTGATTCTAAGGCAAATTCCGTGAGAAGGCTAAACATTGAGCGAAGAACTGAGCAGTATGTGAAACAAGCCAACAAGGGTTGTCGACAAGCTGTTTTTGAACCTGGAGATTGGATTTGGGTTCACATGCGCAAAGAGCGGATTCCTGTACAGTGTAGATCTAAAATACTTCCTAGAGGCGATGGACCAATTCAAAGTCTTGAGCGCATCAATGATAATGCATACAAGAAAGATCTACCAGGTGAGTATCCAGTAAGTGTCATGTTTAATGTTACTGATCTAAGTCCATTTGATGCAGGCAATGACTTGAGGATAAATCCTTTTCAAGAGGAGGGGAATGATGAGATCCATGATGAGAGCCAAGCCGGAAGAAGAAATGTGGATCCTCTTGAAGTATCGCCTGGACCGATCACAAGAAATCGAGCAAACCGATTCAAGGAAGCACTTAACGGGTTGATAAAGGTTGTCCATGAAGCCGGAAAGGATTGGAGCAATCATGAAGTTGGAACGGGTTGGAACAACCATGGGAAGACCCTTGCTTTTGTACAAGTTATACTGGACACGGGTTGAAGAGGGCGTGTACTTTCAAGGCACGGCCGTGTATGGAGTCAAGTAAATCCACAAAAAGATACACGGCTAAAGTACACAGGCGTGTATGTTGCCAGAAGTTGCACAGAAAGATATACGGTCAAAGTACACGGGCGTGTATGTTGCCAGAAGTTGCACAGACAAGTACACGGCCAAAGTATACGGGCGTGTACACAGGCCGTGTATCCCCTATCGGCCAGCTTGCTCTGTTTCGCGTTTTTATGTCACTTAACTAAACTACGTCGTTTTGGACTTGTTTTTACACGAATTGTAACCCTAGTATAAAAGCTCCTAGGGTTTAGAACAACTTAGATAGACATCTTTGAACATTAAACACTTTTGAGAGGCACCTCTCTTGGTTCTTCATGAACTAAACCGAACTTATCAGATTGATTTCCGTGGCGTTCATCCCGAATGTGGCGTCTTCATTTTATACCAAGGTTCTTGTCTCGCTTATAGACAACGGGTCGCGGTTTCCACTTTAGGTGTTTGGGCGTCTTAGGCAACGAATTTTTCAAACGTATTGGTATTGGGTTTCATCACGGGTTGGCGTGGTTCGTATCAGTTCCTGAGGTTTCTAGTTACACGAGCTATCCCATAGAGCACAAAACTTGTCAGATACAAAAGTTCCAACCTTTAGAGGATCCTAATGATCAGAGTCAGATGAATAGACCACTAAAGGACCAAACTGTCCAGGGGCAGTTATGTTCACCTTTAGAGGTACTAGAGGTTCATGAGTGGTTGAATAAATCATTAGAGGATTCTAATGGTTAGAGTTAGATGAGCTCATCATCAGAGGGCTAGACTATTCAGAGATAGTTATGTCCACCTTTAGAGATTTCAGAGGGTCGTGAAAAGTTGAGCCGACCATTAAAGGGCCATGAGGGTCAGCGACATACAGATGAGTTAAAAAAGGAGGAAACAATATTAGTGGAAAAGTTTAAGATAGGGGAAACTTTAGTAGATAATGGGGCATTATTTGTATTGCAGATGAGATACATCTTAGAAATGGAGGAGAGAAAGCAATCACCCCTTGTGGTATTTTAGATATTGAGATTCTGCAATGTTACTTCTTTAGGTAGCTTGATAGGAGAAAACAAAGTCTCTATTGCATTTGATCTGTCAAATTTGCGGACAAATCATTTCGAGGCCTGAGGAGATGATAGGAATCAAAATCTGACAAGACCTATCATTAGGGCAAGAGCCAAAGGATTTCAAATCTTGGCGATGATGGCCCATTTTAAGCAAATCGACCTTGGAATTATTTGTTTACTAACCTCTTTTCCATTACTCATGTATTATATATTCCAACAAGCACACTTCTCAAGCTTTACAAGGTAATGGACAAACTTACTAAGACTCAGCTTGTAGGTTATCCATGGACCGACCTAAACAGGTAATGAGTTGGGCCGACAAATCCTATTGAAGAATTAACATGTTGAAGACTATTTTCACTTGTAATTTATTTATTTGAATCATTTATGTTGTAAGTTTTTGGGACACTTTTATTTAGTTATAAGAGGTGCTTTTAGGGTCAGCCACCCTAAAGTAGCATAATTGTAATTTTGTGGACTTTTTAACCCTAAAGGGAGTAAGTATAAATATTTGCATAAGTAGGGTTTTAGGGGAGCTTTTGAAATTTACAGCAAATACACTTTTTGTGTGAGGGTTAGGCTTCATCCTAAATCTATTAGCTCTTACCAATTTCAATCTAAAAATTGGAATTGTGGCAAGTTGCAATAAAAGAGAATTATGAGTAATATCAATTCCCTTTTTGTTGTGTTTCCTTTTCATCACCAGTGATTCATATCTAGGGTTGATTAGGATAGTTCTTGATCTGAATTTGATTTCATTTGTAACCTCTTTGTAATGATATAAGATTGATTGGTTTTAGCACTTGTTATTACCATCAATTTTGCTTATATTGTATGGTGTGGATTGGTCTTGATTGTGAGGAGGATCACGACTTTGTTTTTATATGTTGATGACTTGGAAATCTCTTGGAATTTAAGTTGATTTAGTGATTCAATTGAGGATTATCAACTTTGTGGTTTGATCTCCTTGAATTTTAGCATTGGAATCATCTTACAACAATTAGGGTTCACACAATTTTTGTACCCCATTTGAATTGATTTTAAGCTAGTCACTTGAGAGTTATTAATTGGTTCAATTACATGTTCTTAAACTCTCTTTTAGGCACATCATCTTTTGGCATCAGAGCTAATCACATTTGGATATTCAATATTGATCACATCCTTGTTAGTGGAATCGGTTTATGAGTAGAAGAAGTTTTTGAGATTGGAAGCTAGTTTGATTGACATTGTGTGATTGTCTTTCAAATTGGTTTTGCATGTGCTTAAACTTAGTTTCAGGCATATCACAAAAAATGTGTTTAAAGAATGATACAAAATAACTTCCACACTTTAATGTTTTCTTTTCAAATTCAAAACTTAACCACTATATCACACTCTTCACCACAGCACAAACACGCACATACAACCACGGTGCATTAACCTCCCCATTACAACACACACAGTACACCACGTTGCAACCCTTCACTACACACACTCACTCATGGTGTAGCACATACACACTTCACTCCTATTCAAATGATGTGCTTAAAAGGGGGTTTAAGAACATGTAATTGAATCAATCAGCAATCACTAAAATGACAAGATCAATTCAGTTCCAAGGGGCACAAAAATTGTGTGAACCCTAAATGTGAAAGATGATCCGAAGGCTATATTTCAAGGTAATGAAAAATGACAATGATGAAATCCTCAATTGAATCATTGAATCAACTTAAATTACCAAGAGATTATCGATCTTCAAAAATCAAAACAAGGTCGTATTCCTCCTTCCCAACAAGGTAATCCACGCCACAAAATGAAGCAATTTTGATGGTTAGAACTAATGTCAAAACCGATCAATTTTATAACATGATAGAATGATTTCAAATGAAATCAAAATCTGACCAAGAACAATCCTAATCTACCCTAGATATAACTCACTAGTGATGAAAAAGAAACATAACAAAAAGGAATTGATATTACTCACAATTTCTCTTTGTTGCAACTCGCCATAATTTCAATTCTTGTATTGAAATTGATAAGAGCAATTTAGATTTTAGGAAAAACCCTAACCTCACACGTAAAATGTGTTCTATTTCTTAAAATTTTGGATACCCCTCAAAACCCTACTTAAGTAAGTATTTATACTTGCTCCCATTAGGGTTAAAAAGTTCACAAAATTACAACTATGTGACTTTTAGGGTGGCCGGTCCTAAAAGACAATTACAAGCAAACGGAAGTGTCCCAAAAGAAAGGTTATAACTTAAATAGTCCAAAGAAACAACTACAAATACAAAAATAATAAGAATTCTCAAAGAGCCAATGCATCAGGTGATGTCAATCAGAACAGGTCATTGGATGAGAATCTGATGATGTCCCTTTGTGATCAAAAAATGAAAGTCATTTGGAATCCCGTGGAAAAATATTATTGTACCTATAAGATTATTACTCAAATATTTATTAGATAAAAGAAATAAAGGTAAAACATGAGTGATTTGGATCATCATCCAAATCCCGTTCTGTAACCATCTAGGTTGCCGGAAAAATTCCTATCATCTCCTTGGGCTTTTGAAAGATTTGCCCTCAAATCTAGAGGGTCATTTTTGGAACTGAACTCGGATATCCCTATTAGCTTGTTCTCCTGGTTACTACATGTAATGGAAGTATTTCTGATCTGCTCTTAGAATTTGTGCACCTCAGATAGTGTTATCGGTAATAGTACTATTCAAGACCCCCCCATATTGAACATATAGGTGTTTTTGACACCATCATGTAACACCTTCTGATCAAACATCTAGGGCCTACCCAATAGCAAGTGGAACGTATGATGGGAAATTTTCCGGCATAACCTATACCTTCAGAACTAGATTTGGCTAATGATCCAAATCGGTTATATTTTACTTCATATCTTTTTATCTAATAACTATTTGAGAAATAATCTTACAGGTACAATAATAATTCTCTATGGGATGCTAATATGTCCTACACTAGTTGATGGCCATGGGACATCTTCAGATTTACAATCAAAGACCCGCTGCGATTGTTTCCATTTCGAAGCATTGGCTCATGAAGATTTATAATATTTTGTACTTTTTAATTATTTTATGGACTATTTTATGCTGTATTTTCTTTTGGAACACTTTCATTTTGATTGTAATTTCCATTTAGGAGCAGCCACCTTAAAAGTGCATAATTGTAATTTTGTGCATTTTCTAACCTTAAAGGGAGTAAGTATAAATACTTGCTTAAAGTAAGGTTTGAGGAGGCCATATTTTTCAGATTTGAGATACACTTTGTTTAAGGATTAGGGTTCTTCTAATTGTCATTAGACTCTTATCAATTTCAATCCCAAGAGTTGAAATTGTGGCAAGTGCAACACTTTGAAATTGTGAGTAATATCAATTTCATTTTGTTGTGATTTCTTTTCTTCTCTAGTGTGTAATATCTAAGGGTGAATTGAGATAGTTCTTGGTCAGATTTGCTTCCTATTATTTGAATTTTTGTGCTTAAATGTGATACTTTGCATTTGAATTCGGTTCATCCTTTATGTGTGCTTCTTGAACCATGATTAACTTATGTGGAAAGGGGTTCATAGAGTCGAAGATTTATTTTGAAATTGTGAATTATTCGTGTGGATTTATATGTGATTAGTGTTATGTTAGAAGAAATTATCATTATGGAATTATAATTGCATCATTGAGTATTTGGATCTCATTGCACCCTCACTAGGGTTCACGCAATTTTACCCTTTTTGAACTGGTTATTGATTTAAGAGTTGAAGTGTTCCTTTGGTTCATTTGATTGTTCTTAGATCTTGGTTTTAGGCACATCATAATTTGGTATTAGAGCATCATCATGCTTGGAATTAAGATTGATTACATCCTAGTTTGAAGAATTGGTTATAAATATTGAGAATTGTCGCCATTTGGTAACTAGTTTGATTGACATTGTTTGATTGTCTTTCAAATTGTTTTTGCATGTGCTTAATCTTGGTTTTAGGCACGTCATCTTTTGGTATCAGAGCTTGAGGTTTAAGAGGAGGGATTTGTCAATTGAGATTTCAAAAATTAAGGGTTGTTGTGTTATCATCTTGAACCGAATTGTAGAAGTGGAAATTGAAGTATTTGATTATGTTATTAAGGTGTTATGATTGTTGCTTATTGTTTAGACATGGAGCATTTTGTAATTGCTTTTTCCTCTTAAGTTGGCCGTGAGTGATTTAGGGGAGTGATACATTGTGATTATTTGAGGAAAGTGGAATTTCGGATAATTGATTTGTTATCTTCATCTTTGCCGTGAGTTATTTGTTTAAGAAGAAGGGGAAGTTCTTGAATTGAATTGAATTTCGAAAATTGAGTTTGTTATCTTCATCTTTGCCGTGAGTTATTTGTTGAGGAAAAAGGGGGAAGTTCTTGGATGATTCCATAATTTGGGGTTCAAATAGTTGAAGCATCGTTAATTAGTATATGTTGTTTCCCTTAACATTATGGAATTGAAGGGTCATTTTTTGTAGAATTGTTCAACTTGCATGGAGAAATAGGAAACTATTTTGAATTCAAATCATCATTAGTTATAGAGTTATTGTGCATTAATCACTTTAATTGCACATTAACTAGTTAGAATCAATTGCTTACCATTTGAAGAATTATCCATATTTGGTTCCATTTTGTTGTTTTTTTTGCCATGGAGTGGAGTGCTACCCCGTGATTGTTAGTGTTGTGTATAGTGAAGGGTTGCAACATGTTATAGTTTTTTGTGTTAAAGTTTAAGAGTGCTTTGAGTGTACCATAAAGTGTATGTTATGGTTTGAAGTGAGATTGTGTTGTGAAGTGAATGTCTTGTGGATTATAGAAGTTTTTGAACGTGTTGTGGAGAAGAGTGCTACATGTGGATTGTAAGAGTATAGATGTGACTTGAGTGAAGTTAAGTGGAGTTGTGTGTTTTCTTTTATAGTGGCCGTTGTGTAGTGTTAGAAGCAGTGTGATTGTGAGGTGTACCCCTTTGCTTCAAATTGTCCTTGTGGTTCAATTTTCCAAGTCTAAAAACTATGTCGAATGATAGCATGAATGGGGGAATTGGCGATGAAGCCAATAGTCAGGTTGGTGGAGGTCAGGGTCATAATGTTGGAAGTAAGAGGACTTTGGAAGAACAACTCTAGGATCTTACTCCCATAGTTGCTACTTTGGCAAATAGGATTGGGGCTTGGAGTATGTGAAACTGCAGATGCCTTCTTATGATGGCAAGAGATCAGTGATGATTATTTGGATTAGGAGGATAAGGTTGAGGGTCTCTTTGAATGTTATGAGGACCGATGATAATACTAGAGTCCAATTGGCTGATGTCAAGTTTATAGGATATGTTGCACTATGGTGGAAAAATTTGTTTTATCATACAGGCATAGGGATGGAGAGGCTGGGATTCAAACATGGAGGGATATGGAAAGGGTGTTGAGAAAAAGATTCATTCCTTAGCATGCAAACAGGATTTGTTTATGCGACTGTAGACTTTGAGGCAGCGAGGCAAGATTGGATGTTATGTGCAGGGATTTGAAACCCTCATGATTAGATGTGGGTCCATCGAACCTCCAGAACAAACCATAGCATGTTCATCTCGGCTTGGGAAATATGAAATAAGGGTTTTTGTTGTGAGCTGCAGCGTTTAGTACATTTGATGAGGCTATTCAGTTAGCCTTGAAAGTGGATAGGCAAAGGAGGCCCAACTTATTTAGGGCTCCAAGTAGTAGGCCCAATACTATTAAGGGGACCTATAGCAGCTAACGGTCAATCAGGGGGAACAAAGGCGGTAGGTGAGGCAATGAGAGCAGTGGACAAAACTACCCCAAACTACTAGAGAAAATTTACCTATAGGAAGGGTAATGAGGTAATGCACCAGATGTGAGGCAAAACTGTTCCCGGATCTACTAGTGGAAAGGCACGCCAGATCAAGTGCTTTAAATGCATGGGATTTGGGCATATGGTAGCATAGTGTCCAAATAAGAAGGTGATGACTAATTATGGAGGGCGCTGGGGAAAATGTTGAGGATGATGAGGAACAGATAAGCCCATAGATTTACCAATGCACTATAGGGGTATTATGATAACCAAACTGCGAAACCATGAGGAGATAAAGTGAACAATATCTACCTATTAATGTGTTACGCAAGGTTAACCATATCTTGATTACTAGAGACATTCGGAGGGAGAACATATTTCACACCTCTTGTAGGATCAGAGGTAACCTTTGTGTACTCATCATCGATAGTGGTAATTGCCGAATGTTATTCTGCTGCATGGTAGACAAATTACATTTGTCTACTATCCCACATCCTAGCCTTTATAACTTGCATTGGTTGGATAATCGAGGCAGTATGTGTGTTACACTAAGGGCAAAGGTCATGTGAGTGTTAGGCAGAAATATTTATGATGAGATCCTATGTGATGTAATTCTTATGCATGCATTCCATTTGCATTGGGTAGGACCCTGGTTGTTTGATTGGCAGGTGTTACATGATGGGGTTTTGAAACACCTACATGTTCAGTAAAGGGCGAGTCTCGCATAGTATTGTCACCAATGACTCCATTTGAGGTACATCAGTTTCAGGAACAGATCAGAACTACTTCCACTACATTTGATAGCCGGGAGAGCAAGTCAATAGAGATATCAGGGTTAGCTCCAAAAACTGTTCCTGTAGATTGGAGGGCAAATATTTCGAAGCTCGAGGAGATGATGGCAAATTTTCCGCCAAACCTATACCTTCAAAACTAGATTTGGCTGATGATCCAAATCGTTATATTTTACTTCATATATTTTTTTTCTATAAATATTTGAGAAATAATCTTACAAGTACAATAATAATTCTCCATGGGATGCCAATATGTCCCAACTAGTTGATGGCCACAAGACATCTTTAAATTTACAATTAAAGACCCCCTGCGATTGTTTCCATTTTGAAGCATTGGCTCATGAAGATTTTTAATATTTTATTGCTTTGTAATTGTTCTATGGACTATTTTATGTTGTATTTTCTTTTAGGACACTTTCATTTTGATTGTAATTTCCATTTAGGACCGGCTACCTTAAAGTGGCATTAATTGTAATTTTGTGCATTTTCTAACCCTAAAGGGAGCAAGTATTAAATACTTGCTTAAAGTAAGGTTTGAGGAGGCCATATTTTTCAGATTTGAGATACACTTTGGGTGGGAATTAGGGTTCTCCTAATTGTTGTTAGACTTTTATCAATTTCAATCCAAAGAGTAAATTGTGGTGAGTACAAAAACATTGAAATTTTGGTAATTCAATTTCATTTTGTTGTGATTTTTTTCTTTTCTAGTGTGTAAAATTTTAGGGGTAAATTGAGATAGTTCTTGGTCAGATTTGCCTCCTATTATTTTGAATTTTTGTGCTTAATTGAGATTCTTTTCATTTTAAAATTTGGTTTTCCTTTTTTGTGTGTTTTTTTAATGTGATTAGCTTATGTGGGAAAGGGGTTCTTGAGTTTAGATTTATTTTTTAATTGTGAATTATTCCGGGATTTATTGTGATTTGTGTTATGTTGAAAGGGGAAATTTCTTTTTGGAATTATAAAATGCATCATTTTAGTATTTGGACTCATTGACCCTTTTTTGGGTTTACGCAAATTTTTCCCTTTTGAACCGGTTATTAATTTTAGAGTTGGGAAATGTTTTTCCCTTTTGGTTTTAAATTTTATTGTGCTTAGACCTTGGTTTTTTGGGCCCTCATAATTTGGTATCAGGCATCATATACTTGAAAAAATTTAAAATTGATTAATTCCCAGTATGAAGTTAGTTTAAATATTGAGGGGTTTTCGCCATTTGGTAAATAATTTGGGTTGCATTTTTTGTTGTCTTTTTAAATTGGTTTTGCTTTTGGGTTTAAACTTGGGGGTTTTTGGGGGCCCTCAAGACACATTGGGACCAATTAAAAGAAAATTCCCTCGTGTTTTCTTTTGCCCCCCCCTCACAAAACACCCTTGCCTTTTGGGGGTTTAAAAGGATAATGCCCCGGGTTATTAACCAATTTTAAATTTTAAGGGCTAGGAAAATAGACTAGAAAAATAATTGTAAAATTTTTTTAATAGTTTTAGAGATATAAAAAATTGTGTAAATCCCCTATTATTGTTTAGTACCCCCAAAAAAAAAAGGTTAAACCCCTTTTATCCTATAAGAGGGGTGGAATTTTGTTCTTCCTCTGTATGTCCCCAGCTTTAGGAGATAAGGTTAAAAATCCGGTTTTGACCAAAATTTAAAGGGTAAATACTTTTTCACTTGTACCCTTTCCCAATGTGGGTTTTTGCAATTGTAGGCTCGGCTTTGTTTCCTTTTAATCCCCAATTTTCCCCCTCGCCCCTCTATAACGGTCATAAAACCCCTTTTTGGCATGTGCTTCCCCTAAAGCCCAAAAACCCCTGCATTTGAAGCCCTTTGATTTGGGGTATCTTTCCAAATTTGTAGATCCCGGAAAAAAAGTTTGTCTCAGTTTGGGTTTCTATTTTCCACTTTAAACCTTTCCCCCAAAAGGGGTTTTTTTCCCTATAATTTCTGGGGGGTTTAATTTTCCACTACCTTTTATTGTCTCACCCCCACCTTTGTCCTCCTGATCGGCCCAAATTAAATTGGGAAGGGGCCTGGGTAGGGAGGTTTTTGGGCCTGCTCTTGGAAAAAGGAAAAAAGTTGGAAATTGGGCCCTTTTCCTTTTTCCCCTTTCAAGGCAAAAATGATTGCCTCATCAAGTGTACTGTACTATGCAGCTCGACAAAGAAACTAAACTTTATATTTTTGTCCCCGAAAAAGAAGTGCTAGGGTTTTTTTTCTAGAGGGTTTTATTGAATTACATTTGTGGAAACCAAAGATGGGAGCCAAAAACCAGGGAAAATGGAATGTGGTTTCCTCTTGAAGGGCCCCCTGGGGCGATCACAAGAACTCGAGCCAAAAAACGATTAAGGAAAACCTAAGGGTTTTTTAAAGGGTTTCCACGAAGCCGAAAGGTTGGAGCAATTTGAAATTGGGGAAAAGGGTTGCAAAAAACCATGGGGAAAAGCCTTTTTCTTGTACAAAGGGCATAACGGAAAGGGGTTTTAAGAGGGCGTATCTTTACAAGGCCCCGGGGGTGGAAACGGAGGGGGGTTACATTGGGAAACTACAAAGGTTTATAAAACAAATTTAAAAAAGGGACGGGCGTGTATGGGGGTCAAGAATTTCCACAGGGAAAAATCCGATTAGAAATACAGGTCGTTTTATATGCTTTTGCCGACTCCCAAAGGGCCCCCCAGCCTTTCTTTTTAAAGCCCCCAGCCTTCACTCATTCCCGTCGGCCCTTTTGTCCCTATTTTGTTTTTTTTTACGCAATTAAAGTTTTTTTTGTCATTTTGGGCCCCTTTTTTGTTAAATTATAAACCCTACTTAAAAACTTTTTAGGGTTTTTTGAACAGGGCCCAAAAACATAGGAAAAATTTCAACAACAAATTTGAAAACCTTTTTTAAAAGATTCCTCTCTTGGTTCTTTAAAAGAAACCCTTTTTTTTAGAAAAACTTATCGGAAATTTTTTTTGCTGTTTGGGGTTTTAACCGAAATTATAAAACGGTCTTTCATCCCCAAATTTTTGGGGTTTTACAAAAATATTCCAAGGTTCTTTCTCACTTTTAGGCAACCCGGTGTGGTTTCCCCCCCCGATTGTTTTTGGGTTTTTGGGGGAAACCTTTCCGAAAGTTTTTGGTATTAGGTTTTGTCACACGTTGGCCCTGGTTTGTATCAATTTGGTATTTGAGGCCCGGGGTTTTTTTTAAAACCCTCGTTTGGTTTTGGGAAAAGGGGGGTTTTTTTTCATCAAAATCCTAACTTAAAACGTTATATCAAATTTTTTGTATTTTAAAATTTTATGTGTTTTTTTGTTTTATTGGGGAAAATTTTTAGTACCAAATAAATTTTGTTAAAAAAAAAAAAAGGAAAAATCATGGGCAAAAAAAAAATGGAATGTGATCAAGAGCAAACAAATAAAGGAAAAAAAAAAAATCTGAAAGAAAAGAGGAATTGTCGAGCCTTGAGTAGTGTTATTTCTAGGGAATTAACGGAAGGAATTGGTATAGTTTGGGTTAGTTCCAGGATTTGAGAAGAGGAATTGGCGAATTGTATATTATTGCTTGTGAAATGCTACGGAGTGACTGGTGATGTGATATCACCTTTGGTGAAACACGTATGGGAGTGTTATCGTCGAGGCTTTAATCATATAAATATTTGTGTTTCGTGCAAACCTTTTTCCTACAGGAAACTATGTCGAGGCAACATTCTCTTGAAAGTGAGAGGGAGAAGAAGTTTGATCTAGGTTAGTGATTGAGGATTGAGGGGTGAGATGAAGAGGAAGTTTTCAAAGAGGGATGGAACCAAATTCATGAGAGGGTGGAACAAAGACTAGAGGCAATTGAAAAATCGACTTTAAGGGGTAAGAGAGAGGAGTTGTTTAGGAGAGTTACAAAGGGGGGTAGAGAATGAAAATGTCTTGATGATGAATTATCTGATGGAACCTTCTGTTGGGGAGTTATAGAGGTTATATTGGTAGAATAGAGAATTGGGGATTGGGGATGATTAGAGGAGAGAGGGAAAATAGAAGAGAAATTTTCATACTAGATGTTATCTAGGGTGATCATATTTGCAGTTTGATCATTGATGGAGGATAGTTGCACTAACGTGGTGAGTAATTTTATTGTCGCTGAGGTTGGGAATCAAGAATACTTAACACCCTAGTCCATATAAATTGCAGTAGCTGAATTGGTAGCGGCGAGACTAATGTGAGTAAGCAGCTTGATTGCTTTTTCGCCTCGATTAGGTATGAAGGATGAGGTGTTATGCGATGTAGTGCCGTGCAAGCGTGTCATGGTAGTTATTGGTGGAGGGCCATGGCAGATTTGATTTAGGAAGGTTGTTCATGATGGCTTTTCTAACAATTACGCTGGTCCCCAAGGGAAAAGTTTTAATCAAAACCCTTTAAACACCAAAACAGGTTATGGGATCATTGCAGCAACAGCTTTTGCAAAATATAAGGTGAGTAAAAAATAGAGGCAGAGTAGAGAGCAAAAGACACGAGAAAAAAAAGGGAACACAAAAGTCGTAAAAAAAGGGAAAAAGAGGGAAGGTTGGAAAAGGGTGTGAAGCCAGTTGAAGGGGGGACAATTTTGGTGGTGAGTGAAAAGGAGAGTGCCCTTGCAAAGGAGAGTTGTGGGGCAAGACGAGGTGTGGGGGAAGTTAGTGATGAAGCAAGCTATATTTTTGTAGTTTTTAAAGGGAAAAATTTTTGAATACTACGAATTTTTAACTCTTTGCGTGGTTTTGTTTTTGTGCAGGCTTGAAGAGCTTCCCGAGGATTTTTCCAAAGGGGTTACCCCCCATTCGTGGATTGAGCCCCCATTTTGCCTATCCTAGACATCGATTCTAAAAAAACCGGTTTATAGGGAAATCCAGAGGGAAAAAGGAAAACTAAAAGGAGGGTTTTGATTTAAAGGGTAAAGGGGGTAGTGAGGGGAAAGCATAAGCCCAGCAGGCTTGTGATTTTCGTCCCTAAAAGGGAGGGGTCATGGAGAATGGTGTTGATGAGAGCCATGAGGGACCCAAAGGGGAAGGGATGGAATGGGATCCTCTTGAAGGCCCCGGGACTGATCACAAGAACCGAGCAAAACGATTCAAGGGGAAACTCTTAAAGGGGTTAAAAAAGATCCCCCATGAAGGGGAAAAGGTTTGGAGCAATCTGAAGTTGGAAAGGATTGGAAAAACCATGGGAATGCCCTTGTCTTGTACAAGTCATAACGGTACGGGTTAAAGAGGGCGTGTCTTTACAAGGAGGGGCCGTGTGAGTCTGGAGGTTTACCAGAATCATATAGGGTTAAAGGGCCCAGCCCGGTTATGGTGTCAAAAAATTTCCACAGAAGATACATGACTAGAAGACACGGTCGTGTATATGCTTACGCGGCTCCAGGTCATGGGTTTTTCATTTCAACGCCGCCGGTTTTTTCCTGTTTTGTTATTTTTCGCAATTTAATTTTTTATTCTTTTGGGGGCCTTTATTGTTACAATTTTAAACCCCTAAAAAACCTCCTAGGGTTTAAACAGCTAGAAATAGAATATCAACATAAATTTAAAAAACATTTTTAAAGGAAATTCCTTTCGGGGTTTTTTTAAAAAAACTTTTAGAAATTATCGGATTTTTTTTCGTGGCGTTATCCCGACTTATCAATCGATCTTTCATCCGTTGTGGGGTTACATAAATCCCAAAGGTTCTTTCTCACTTTAGGGAAGGGGCGCGATTTCCACTCGATTGTTTGGCATCTTGGTAGAATTCCCAACGTATTGGTATTAGGGTTTTGTTAAAATTGTTTTTGGTTCGTTCTTTTTTGACTGCCGCGCATCAAAACTCAAGGTAAAGTTCTTCCATTCCTACTTTATGACTTATTAGGGTGGGGGTTTGATGGGTTAATTCATTCCCCTGGGCTTGGGGAGACATTTCCATGGATTTTGTGTTAAAATTACCCAGGTCTAGACTTTGGGCGATATTTTATTTTGGGAGTTTTGGATAGATTCTTTTAAATGGGGACATTTCAAATTTCCCTTTTTAAAAAAACAGTTTGGGGCTTTTTCAATATTGCTAATTTGTTCTTTAGGGAAGTTGTGAGATTACTTGGGATGCCTAAACAATTTGTATCGGATAGAGATGCTAAGTTTTTTTGAGGGTTTCTTTTTAAAACCTTGGGGCTAATTAGGAAAAATAAATTTTTGTTTTCTACTACTTGTCAACACAGGCTGATGGTCAAAAATGAGGGAGTAAATCCCAAAATTTTTCTACATTGTTGGGGCTTCATTAAAAAGAATAATTTAAAAATTGGGGGGATTGTTTTGCCGGGGATTTTGAAAAATTTTCCCAAAAATCGAAATGCATTTTCTACCAAATTTTCTCCTTTTTAAAAAATTTTGTTTTTGGGTTTTTTTCCAAACTCCCTTGGGTTTTTATCCCCCTTGCCATTTTTTGAGTATTTTTTAACTTGAAAGCAAGAAGAAAGCAAATTTTTTTAAAAAGTTTCCCCCAAAAAGGCCCCGGCCAAAAAAAATTTAGCAAGAAAAAAAGAAAATGTGAAACAAGCCCAAAAAGGATTTTTCAACAAGCTAACTTTTTTCCCGGAGACGGGTTTTTGGGGTTTACCCTGCGCAAAGAGCGGTTTCCTCCGTGCAGGGCGATCTAAACACTTCCTAAGGGGAGGGGCGATTTCCCAAAATTTTTTAAAAAGCATCAATGATAAAAAGCATACAGATAGATTTACCAGGGGAAAAATCAAAATAAGTTCTACGTTTTAATGGTTTTGATCTGTTCCTTTTTTTGCAAAGGGGAGGGTTTTTTAGGACAAACCTTTTCAAGAGGGGGGGAAAGATTAAAGCCATGTGGGAGGGCCCAGGGAAGATGGTTTTTGGGCCTCTTGAGGCCCTTGGCCCCCTTTACAAGAAAAATCGGCAAAATGATTCAAGGAAACTTTAATTTTAAAAGGGTTGATAAAGGAAGTCCACGAAGCCAAAAAAGGGTTTGGGGCAAACATGAAGTTGGAAAGGGTTGGAAAACAATGGGGGAAAGGGCCCCCGCTCTTGTACAAGTCATAACGGTTCGGGTTTAAGGGGCGTGTCTTTACAAGGCACGGCCCGGGAAAGATTTTGGGGGGTTACACAGAATCATTTCGGTTCAAAGGGACGACCCTGTTAAAGGGGTCAAGAATTTTCCCCCCAGAAAATACCAACTAGAAGTACAAGGTCCCTGTATATTCTTTTGCCGGGTCCCAAAGGGCCCCCGGTACCCCAATTTGGGGTGGGGGTTTATCATTGATTCATAGCATTTTTTAAAAAGGGCCCTTAACCTTTTCCCCCTAATCCATATATCATTAGTAACCCCTGCCCTAAAAAAAGGCACTACAACCCTTTTATACGAACAAAAGCCCAAACCCCTGACGAAAAACCCCAAAACCAATACGTTTGAAATTCGTTGCTAAGAGCCCAAAGAACCCAAAGTTTGGAAAAGCGACCCGTTTTTCTATAAGTTTAGACAAGAAAACCCTTTGGGATAAAATGAAGAGCCACAATCGGGATGAAAGACGGAAATTTTAAATCGGGGTGAAAAACCACGGAAATTAAAAACCAAAAATTTTCGATTTAGTTCTTTAAGAACCCAAAAAGGTGCCCTCTCAAAAGTGTTTTTAAAGTTCAAAGGTTTTAAATTCTTAGTTTTTTCTAAAAACCCCAAGGGCTTTTTTACTAGGGGTTTCAAATTTAAGAAAAAAAAGTCCCAAAAAGACATAGCTTTTAATAAGTTGTGTAAAAACACGAAACAGAAAAAAGCTGGGCAATAGGGGTTTCACGGGCCCTTTTTTTACTTTAGCCGATATGATTCTAAAGTTTAATTTTGCTCCTTACCCCAAAATTTTGCCTTTTTAAACCGTGTTTCCCCGGCCCCTGTAAAGATTTGTATAATCTTGATATTCCTATACGGCGGTTTCCTTTTAAAATAACACCCTCTTAAAATCGTGTCCCCGGTTTTGACTTGTATAAAAAACA